>UELW01000004.1:667017-1334034 GCA_900490495.1 Danionella dracula | reverse complement strand
TCTGACAGGCCTTGTTTTAGACGCGCCACTCACTGCGCTTCGTCAGTCCTTCCTGTCCCGCTTGGTTTTGTCGTTGCAAAAAGCTGATCGCGCACAAAATGGAACAACGGAGACAGTGGAAAAAGTGGTGTTCTCTAAGCGTTGTTTGTGGAAGGTCGAACGGAAAGCTTGTTTTAAAGATGGATGAACGCAGAAAGACAAAGAATCCGGGAGCGCTCTCGAGTCCAACTTTTACGATTTTTTCTGCCAATTGGTGAGCTCAGTGATCGCATGATGTCACGTCAAGCCCTTAATTCCAATCGACTTTGCTTGGGCTCGACTCTGCATGCTTCACGGAACCCCATCTCAAGGCTACGAACAGAGTACTTGTAATCTGGTAACTTGTAATCTGGTGGAAAAGCCCCCGAATCGAAGGGGGAGTCGCCAAGTCGAAGCGATCTGTTACAAAACAGATGGGGGCAAAGTAAAATTAGTCTACAAGTTTTGACGAGCCAACATCCACTTTGAATCCTCGGTTGAGCAAGCGGTGCGTCTTGTAGCTTCTGTGCACCAATTGGCAACATGCCAAGTGCCAGCATGTCTTTTGATGAGCAGTTCATTTGAGACATGCGGTTCTATTTTTAGAATATCTAAGTGTGGCGACGACAAAACCGCTACCTGAAAAGCCCATCAAGGCTCCCGATAGAGGCCGATACCCGGACACGGAGGTGAACTAAGGTAGTCAGGGCTATTAGAGCGTTCTTTCAATACAGCCCAAGCACATTTTTGTAAGAATTTGATGCTACATTTTTTGCGCTGCGAGCATAACTTCAGATGCTACCTAAAGATAAGAGTCTCAAAAGCCGTTTAGAATTATAGGACGACGTTTTTCAACGGACGTAAAGAGGTCTGACGACATGACGGGACATATAAGATGTGAAAACGCTGCCGCTTCTGCCGCCCTGGGACAAGGTGACGACCCCTCGGGACGAGTCACGATTACCACAATGCAACTGGAGGCACTGTACTTCTTCACAGTGTTTTACTTAAATGTCATTAATACTGGCGTCAAATACCAACTTTCTAAAGCGACAGAAGCATGTTTCAAGAATAGTGCCAACGTTTAGCTGAGTTAGAAGGGAGGTTGTCCCCCAACCGTTAGTGTCAATGTGTGTTCGTCGGTGGGGTGTCCCCTGGTGCTCATTGGTAGGCAGTACACTCATGTTTTTCTTCAAGTCGTATAAATCTTTCGCCTTTTACTAAAGTTTCCGGGGGAAGAACATTATGAGTATAAATGAATTTTTTGATGCCCGGCTAGTCAGTGAGCAGATCTTGCCGGTGAAAGACAGAAAGGGACAGTTCAGACGTGGTCTCGGGCGCTGAAGCAGGGGAGATGGCAGACCTTGAGCGGAGCCGCAGTAGACCCAGGAGCACGTTGATAGACTCGACTCGATCGAGCGGCAGCGCTTGTTTGACTCGGTGCTCGGATAACGCTAGTGTAAATTCGCCAGGTTCCTTGGATGAATTGGACAGTCTTTGAAGACGAAAATAGACAGACGTTTAGTGAAGTGATCTCGAGCGTTGCTTTTCTTATGCCGCTGACGAGAAAGAAAGAAAAAAAACTTCTCATGAGGGGTTTCGAGTCGGGATCGGAGTCTTCGCGCTGGATTTCGGTAACGGCACGTCTCGGTTTTCTTACGGCTTCGCTCAGCACGGTCCGCATTTGATTTTCCACCGGCTTAAGTATCAGTTCTGACAGCTTGTTTTAGACGCCCACTCACTGCGCTTCGTCAGCCTTTCCTGTCCCGCTTGGTTTTTGTCAGTTGCAAAAGCTGATCGCGCACAACATGGAACAACGAGACAGTGGAAAAAGTGGTGTTCTTAAGGTTGTTTGTGGAGGCTCGAACGGAAAGTTTGTTTAAAAGATGGATGAACGCAGAAAGACAAAGAATCCGGGAGCGCTCTCGAGTCCAACTTTTACGATTCTTTCTGCCCAATTGGTGAGCTCAGTGATCGCCATGATGTCACGTCAAGCCCTTAATTCCAATCGACTTTGCTTGGGTCGACTCTGCATGCTTCACGGAACCCATCTCAACGGCTACGAACAGAGTACTTGTAATCTGGTAACTTGTAATCTGGTGGAAAAGCCCCCGAATCGAAGGGGGAGTCGCCAAGTCGAAGCGATCTGTTACAAAACAGATGGGTGGCAAAGTAACATTAGTCTACGTTTGACAGAGCCAACATCCACTTTGAATCCTCGGTTGAGCAAGCGGTGCGTCCTTGTAGCTTCTGTGCACCAATTGGCAACATGCCAAGTGCCGCATGTCTTTGATGAGCAGTTCATTTGAGACATTCGGTTCTATTTAGAATATCTAAGTGTGGCGACGACAAAACCGGTACCTGAAAAGCCATCAAGGCTCCCGATAGAGGCCGATACCGGACACGGAGGTGAACTAAGGTAGTCAGGGCTATTAGAGCGTTCTTTCAATACCGCCCAAGCACATTTTGTGAAGAATTTGATGCTACATTTTTTTGCGCTGCGAGCATAACTTTCAGATGCTACTAAAGATAAGAGTCTCAAAGCCGTTTAGATATGGACGACGTTTTTCAACGGCGTAAGAGGTCTGACGACACTGACGGGACGTATAAGATGTGACAACGCTGCCGCTTCTGCCGCCCTGGGACAAGCGTGACGACCCCTCGGGACGAGTCACCGATTACCCACAATGCAACTGGAGGCACTGTACTTCTTCACAGGTTTTACTTAAATGTCATTAATACTGGCGTCAAATACCAACTTTTAAAGCGACAGAAGCATGTTTAAGAATAGTGCCAACGTTTAGCTGAGTTAGAGGAGGTTGTCCCCCAACCGTTAGTGTAAATGTGTGTTCGTCGGTGGGGTGTCTGGTGCTCATTGGTAGGCAGTACACTCATGTTTTTCTTCAAGTGTATAAATCTTTCGCCTTTTACTAAAGGTTTCCGTGGGGAAGAACATTATGAGTATAAATGAATTTTTTGCTGCGGCTAGTCAGCTGAGCAGATCTTGCCGGTGAAAGACAGAAAGGGACAGTTCAGACGTGGTCTCGGGCGCTGCAAGCAGGGGAGATGGCAGACCTCTGAGCGAGCCGCAGTGAACCCAGGAGCACGTTCCGATAGACTCGATCGATCGAGCGGCAGCGCTTGTTTGACTCGGTGCTGGATAACGCTAGTGTAAATTCGCCAGGTTCCTTGGATGAATTGGACAGTCTTTGAAGACAAATAGACAGACGTTTAGTGAAGTGATCTCGAGCGTTGCTTTTCTTATGCCGTGACGAGAAGAAAGAAAAAAAACTTCTCACATGAGCGGGTTTCGAGTCGGGATCGGAGTCTTCCGGTGATTTCGGTAACGGCACGTCTCGGTTTTCTTACGGCTTCGCTCAGCACGGTCCGCATTGATTTTCCACCGGCTTAAGATCAGTTCTGACAGGCCTGTTTTTGACGCCCACCACTGCGCTTGTCAGTCCTTTCCTGTCCCGCTTGGTTTTGTCAGTTGCAAAAAGCTGATCGCGCACAACATGGAAACGGAGACAGTGGAAAAAGTGGTGTTCTCTAAGCGTTGTTGTGGAAGGCTCGAACGGAAAGCTTTGTTTAAAAGATGGATGAACGCAGAAGACAAAGAATCCGGGAGCGCTCTCGAGTCCAACTTTCTACGATTCTTTCTGCCCAATTGGTGAGCTCAGTGATCGCCATGATGTCACGTCAAGCCTTAATTCCAATCGACTTTGCTTGGGCTCGACTCTGCATGCTTCACGGAACCCCATCTCAACGGCTACGAACAGAGTACTTGTAATCTGGTAACTTGTAATCTGGTGGAAAAGCCCCCGAATCGAAGGGGGAGTCGCCAAGTCGAAGCGATCTGTTACAAAACAGATGGGTGGCAAAGTAACATTAGTCTACAAGTTTTGACAGAGCCAACATCCACTTTGAATCCTCGGTTGAGCAAGCGGTGCGTCCTTGTAGTTCTGTGCACCAATTGGACAAATGCCAAGTGCCAGCATGTCTTTTGATGAGCAGTTCATTTGAGACATGCGGTTCTATTTTTAGAATATTAAGTGTGGCGACGACAAAACCGGTACTGAAAAGCCCATCAAGGCTCCCGATAGAGGCCGATACCCGGACACGGAGGTGAACTAAGGTAGTCAGGGGATTAGAGCGTTCTTTCAATACCGCCCAAGCACATTTTTGTAAGAATTGATGCTACATTTTTTTGCGCTGCGAGCATAACTTTCAGATGCTACCTAAAGATAAGAGTCTCAGAAGCCGTTTAGAATTATAGGACGACGTTTTTCAACGGACGTAAAGAGGTCTGACGACACTGACGGGACGTATAAAGATGTGACAACCGCTGCGCTTCTGCCGCCCTGGGACAAGCGTGACGACCCCTCGGGACGAGTCACCGATTACCCACAGCAACTGGAGGCATGGACTTCTTCACAGTGTTTTACTAAATGTCATAATACTGGCGTCAAATACCAACTTTCTAAAGCGACAGAAGCATGTTTCAAGAATAGTGCCAACGTTTAGCTGAGTTAGAAGGGAGGTTGTCCCCCAACCGTAGTGTCAATGTGTGTGTTCGTCGGTGGGGTGTCCCTGGTGCTCATTGGTTAACTGATACTTAAGCCGGTGGAAAATCAAATGCGGACCGTGCTGAGCGAAGCCGTAAGAAAACCGAGACGTGCCGTTACCGAAATCCAGCGGAAGACTCCGATCCCGACTCGAAACCCGCTCATGTGAGAAGTTTTTTTTCTTTCTTTCTCGTCAGCGGCATAAGAAAAGCAACGCTCGAGATCACTTCACTAAACGTCTGTCTATTTTTGTCTTCAAAGACTGTCCAATTCATCCAAGGAACCTGGCGCAATTTACACTAGTGTTATCCGAGCACCGAGTCAAACAAGCGCTGCCGCTCGATCGAGTCGACGTCTATCGGAACGCGTTCCTCGGGTCTACTGCGGCTCGCTCAGAGGTCTGCCATCTCCCCTGGCTTGCAGCGGCCCGAGACCACGTCTGAACTGTCCCTTTCTGTCTTTCACCGGGCAAGATCTGCTCAGCTGACTAGCCGAGCATCAAAAAATTCATTTATACTCATAATGTTCTTCCCCACGGAAATCTTTAGTAAAAGGCGAAAGATTTATACGACTTGAAGAAAAACATGAGTGTACTGCCTACCAATGAGCACCAGGGGACACCCCACCGACGAACACACATTTGACACTAACGGTTGGGGGACAACCTCCCTTCTAACTCAGCTAAACGTTGGCACTATTCTTGAAACATGCTTCTGTCGCTTTAGAAAGTTGGTATTTGACGCCAGTATTAATGACATTTAAGTAAAACACTGTGAAGAAGTACAGTGCCTCCAGTTGCATTGTGGGTAATCGGTGACTCGTCCCGAGGGGTCGTCACGCTTGTCCCAGGGCGGCAGAAGCGGCAGCGTTGTCACATCTTTATACGTCCCGTCAGTGTCGTCAGACCTCTTTACGTCCGTTGAAAAACGTCGTCCTATAATTCTAAACGGCTTCTGAGACTCTTATCTTTAGGTAGCATCTGAAAGTTATGCTCGCAGCGCAAAAAAATGTAGCATCAAATTCTTACAAAAATGTGCTTGGGCGGTATTGAAAGAACGCTCTAATAGCCCTGACTACCTTAGTTCACCTCCGTGTCCGGGTATCGGCCTCTATCGGGAGCCTTGATGGGCTTTTCAGGTACCGGTTTTGTCGTCGCCACACTTAGATATTCTAAAAATAGAACCGCATGTCTCAAATGAACTGCTCATCAAAAGACATGCTGGCACTTGGCATGTTGCCAATTGGTGCACAGAAGCTACAAGGACGCACCGCTTGCTCAACCGAGGATTCAAAGTGGATGTTGGCTCTGTCAAAACTTGTAGACTAATGTTACTTTGCCACCCATCTGTTTTGTAACAGATCGCTTCGACTTGGCGACTCCCCCTTCGATTCGGGGGCTTTTCCACCAGATTACAAGTTACCAGATTACAAGTACTCTGTTCGTAGCCGTTGAGATGGGGTTCCGTGAAGCATGCAGAGTCGAGCCCAAGCAAAGTCGATTGGAATTAAGGGCTTGACGTGACATCATGGCGATCACTGAGCTCACCAATTGGGCAGAAAGAATCGTAGAAAGTTGGACTCGAGAGCGCTCCCGGATTCTTTGTCTTTCTGCGTTCATCCATCTTTTAAACAAAGCTTTCCGTTCGAGCCTTCCACAAACAACGCTTAGAGAACACCACTTTTTCCACTGTCTCCGTTGTTCCATGTTGTGCGCGATCAGCTTTTTGCAACTGACAAAAACCAAGCGGGACAGGAAAGGACTGACGAAGCGCAGTGAGTGGCGCGTCTAAAACAAGGCCTGTCAGAACTGATACTTAAGCCGGTGGAAAATCAAATGCGGACCGTGCTGAGCGAAGCCGTAAGAAAACCGAGACGTGCCGTTACCGAAATCCAGCGGAAGACTCCGATCCCGACTCGAAACCCGCTCATGTGAGAAGTTTTTTTTCTTTCTTTCTCGTCAGCGGCATAAGAAAAAGCAACGCTCGAGATCACTTCACTAAACGTCTGTCTATTTTCGTCTTCAAAGACTGTCCAATTCATCCAAGGAACCTGGCGCAATTTACACTAGTGTTATCCGAGCACCGAGTCAAACAAGCGCTGCCGCTCGATCGAGTCGACGTCTATCGGAACGCGTTCCTCGGGTCTACTGCGGCTCGCTCAGAGGTCTGCCATCTCCCCTGGCTTGCAGCGGCCCGAGACCACGTCTGAACTGTCCCTTTCTGTCTTTCACCGGGCAAGATCTGCTCAGCTGACTAGCCGAGCATCAAAAAATTCATTTATACTCATAATGTTCTTCCCCACGGAAATCTTTAGTAAAAGGCGAAAGATTTATACGACTTGAAGAAAAACATGAGTGTACTGCCTACCAATGAGCACCAGGGGACACCCCACCGACGAACACACATTTGACACTAACGGTTGGGGGACAACCTCCCTTCTAACTCAGCTAAACGTTGGCACTATTCTTGAAACATGCTTCTGTCGCTTTAGAAAGTTGGTATTTGACGCCAGTATTAATGACATTTAAGTAAAACACTGTGAAGAAGTACAGTGCCTCCAGTTGCATTGTGGGTAATCGGTGACTCGTCCCGAGGGGTCGTCACGCTTGTCCCAGGGCGGCAGAAGCGGCAGCGTTGTCACATCTTTATACGTCCCGTCAGTGTCGTCAGACCTCTTTACGTCCGTTGAAAAACGTCGTCCTATAATTCTAAACGGCTTCTGAGACTCTTATCTTTAGGTAGCATCTGAAAGTTATGCTCGCAGCGCAAAAAAATGTAGCATCAAATTCTTACAAAAATGTGCTTGGGCGGTATTGAAAGAACGCTCTAATAGCCCTGACTACCTTAGTTCACCTCCGTGTCCGGGTATCGGCCTCTATCGGGAGCCTTGATGGGCTTTTCAGGTACCGGTTTTGTCGTCGCCACACTTAGATATTCTAAAAATAGAACCGCATGTCTCAAATGAACTGCTCATCAAAAGACATGCTGGCACTTGGCATGTTGCCAATTGGTGCACAGAAGCTACAAGGACGCACCGCTTGCTCAACCGAGGATTCAAAGTGGATGTTGGCTCTGTCAAAACTTGTAGACTAATGTTACTTTGCCACCCATCTGTTTTGTAACAGATCGCTTCGACTTGGCGACTCCCCCTTCGATTCGGGGGCTTTTCCACCAGATTACAAGTTACCAGATTACAAGTACTCTGTTCGTAGCCGTTGAGATGGGGTTCCGTGAAGCATGCAGAGTCGAGCCCAAGCAAAGTCGATTGGAATTAAGGGCTTGACGTGACATCATGGCGATCACTGAGCTCACCAATTGGGCAGAAAGAATCGTAGAAAGTTGGACTCGAGAGCGCTCCCGGATTCTTTGTCTTTCTGCGTTCATCCATCTTTTAAACAAAGCTTTCCGTTCGAGCCTTCCACAAACAACGCTTAGAGAACACCACTTTTTCCACTGTCTCCGTTGTTCCATGTTGTGCGCGATCAGCTTTTTGCAACTGACAAAAACCAAGCGGGACAGGAAAGGACTGACGAAGCGCAGTGAGTGGCGCGTCTAAAACAAGGCCTGTCAGAACTGATACTTAAGCCGGTGGAAAATCAAATGCGGACCGTGCTGAGCGAAGCCGTAAGAAAACCGAGACGTGCCGTTACCGAAATCCAGCGGAAGACTCCGATCCCGACTCGAAACCCGCTCATGTGAGAAGTTTTTTTTCTTTCTTTCTCGTCAGCGGCATAAGAAAAAGCAACGCTCGAGATCACTTCACTAAACGTCTGTCTATTTTCGTCTTCAAAGACTGTCCAATTCATCCAAGGAACCTGGCGCAATTTACACTAGCGTTATCCGAGCACCGAGTCAAACAAGCGCTGCCGCTCGATCGAGTCGACGTCTATCGGAACGTGCTCCTCGGGTCTACTGCGGCTCGCTCAGAGGTCTGCCATCTCCCCTGGCTTGCAGCGGCCCGAGACCACGTCTGAACTGTCCCTTTCTGTCTTTCACCGGGCAAGATCTGCTCAGCTGACTAGCCGAGCATCAAAAAATTCATTTATACTCATAATGTTCTTCCCCACGGAAATCTTTAGTAAAAGGCGAAAGATTTATACGACTTGAAGAAAAACATGAGTGTACTGCCTACCAATGAGCACCAGGGGACACCCCACCGACGAACACACATTTGACACTAACGGTTGGGGGACAACCTCCCTTCTAACTCAGCTAAACGTTGGCACTATTCTTGAAACATGCTTCTGTCGCTTTAGAAAGTTGGTATTTGACGCCAGTATTAATGACATTTAAGTAAAACACTGTGAAGAAGTACAGTGCCTCCAGTTGCATTGTGGGTAATCGGTGACTCGTCCCGAGGGGTCGTCACGCTTGTCCCAGGGCGGCAGAAGCGGCAGCGTTGTCACATCTTTATACGTCCCGTCAGTGTCGTCAGACCTCTTTACGTCCGTTGAAAAACGTCGTCCTATAATTCTAAACGGCTTCTGAGACTCTTATCTTTAGGTAGCATCTGAAAGTTATGCTCGCAGCGCAAAAAAATGTAGCATCAAATTCTTACAAAAATGTGCTTGGGCGGTATTGAAAGAACGCTCTAATAGCCCTGACTACCTTAGTTCACCTCCGTGTCCGGGTATCGGCCTCTATCGGGAGCCTTGATGGGCTTTTCAGGTACCGGTTTTGTCGTCGCCACACTTAGATATTCTAAAAATAGAACCGCATGTCTCAAATGAACTGCTCATCAAAAGACATGCTGGCACTTGGCATGTTGCCAATTGGTGCACAGAAGCTACAAGGACGCACCGCTTGCTCAACCGAGGATTCAAAGTGGATGTTGGCTCTGTCAAAACTTGTAGACTAATGTTACTTTGCCACCCATCTGTTTTGTAACAGATCGCTTCGACTTGGCGACTCCCCCTTCGATTCGGGGGCTTTTCCACCAGATTACAAGTTACCAGATTACAAGTACTCTGTTCGTAGCCGTTGAGATGGGGTTCCGTGAAGCATGCAGAGTCGAGCCCAAGCAAAGTCGATTGGAATTAAGGGCTTGACGTGACATCATGGCGATCACTGAGCTCACCAATTGGGCAGAAAGAATCGTAGAAAGTTGGACTCGAGAGCGCTCCCGGATTCTTTGTCTTTCTGCGTTCATCCATCTTTTAAACAAAGCTTTCCGTTCGAGCCTTCCACAAACAACGCTTAGAGAACACCACTTTTTCCACTGTCTCCGTTGTTCCATGTTGTGCGCGATCAGCTTTTTGCAACTGACAAAAACCAAGCGGGACAGGAAAGGACTGACGAAGCGCAGTGAGTGGCGCGTCTAAAACAAGGCCTGTCAGAACTGATACTTAAGCCGGTGGAAAATCAAATGCGGACCGTGCTGAGCGAAGCCGTAAGAAAACCGAGACGTGCCGTTACCGAAATCCAGCGGAAGACTCCGATCCCGACTCGAAACCCGCTCATGTGAGAAGTTTTTTTTCTTTCTTTCTCGTCAGCGGCATAAGAAAAAGCAACGCTCGAGATCACTTCACTAAACGTCTGTCTATTTTCGTCTTCAAAGACTGTCCAATTCATCCAAGGAACCTGGCGCAATTTACACTAGCGTTATCCGAGCACCGAGTCAAACAAGCGCTGCCGCTCGATCGAGTCGACGTCTATCGGAACGTGCTCCTCGGGTCTACTGCGGCTCGCTCAGAGGTCTGCCATCTCCCCTGGCTTGCAGCGGCCCGAGACCACGTCTGAACTGTCCCTTTCTGTCTTTCACCGGGCAAGATCTGCTCAGCTGACTAGCCGAGCATCAAAAAATTCATTTATACTCATAATGTTCTTCCCCACGGAAATCTTTAGTAAAAGGCGAAAGATTTATACGACTTGAAGAAAAACATGAGTGTACTGCCTACCAATGAGCACCAGGGGACACCCCACCGACGAACACACATTTGACACTAACGGTTGGGGGACAACCTCCCTTCTAACTCAGCTAAACGTTGGCACTATTCTTGAAACATGCTTCTGTCGCTTTAGAAAGTTGGTATTTGACGCCAGTATTAATGACATTTAAGTAAAACACTGTGAAGAAGTACAGTGCCTCCAGTTGCATTGTGGGTAATCGGTGACTCGTCCCGAGGGGTCGTCACGCTTGTCCCAGGGCGGCAGAAGCGGCAGCGTTGTCACATCTTTATACGTCCCGTCAGTGTCGTCAGACCTCTTTACGTCCGTTGAAAAACGTCGTCCTATAATTCTAAACGGCTTCTGAGACTCTTATCTTTAGGTAGCATCTGAAAGTTATGCTCGCAGCGCAAAAAAATGTAGCATCAAATTCTTACAAAAATGTGCTTGGGCGGTATTGAAAGAACGCTCTAATAGCCCTGACTACCTTAGTTCACCTCCGTGTCCGGGTATCGGCCTCTATCGGGAGCCTTGATGGGCTTTTCAGGTACCGGTTTTGTCGTCGCCACACTTAGATATTCTAAAAATAGAACCGCATGTCTCAAATGAACTGCTCATCAAAAGACATGCTGGCACTTGGCATGTTGCCAATTGGTGCACAGAAGCTACAAGGACGCACCGCTTGCTCAACCGAGGATTCAAAGTGGATGTTGGCTCTGTCAAAACTTGTAGACTAATGTTACTTTGCCACCCATCTGTTTTGTAACAGATCGCTTCGACTTGGCGACTCCCCCTTCGATTCGGGGGCTTTTCCACCAGATTACAAGTTACCAGATTACAAGTACTCTGTTCGTAGCCGTTGAGATGGGGTTCCGTGAAGCATGCAGAGTCGAGCCCAAGCAAAGTCGATTGGAATTAAGGGCTTGACGTGACATCATGGCGATCACTGAGCTCACCAATTGGGCAGAAAGAATCGTAGAAAGTTGGACTCGAGAGCGCTCCCGGATTCTTTGTCTTTCTGCGTTCATCCATCTTTTAAACAAAGCTTTCCGTTCGAGCCTTCCACAAACAACGCTTAGAGAACACCACTTTTTCCACTGTCTCCGTTGTTCCATGTTGTGCGCGATCAGCTTTTTGCAACTGACAAAAACCAAGCGGGACAGGAAAGGACTGACGAAGCGCAGTGAGTGGCGCGTCTAAAACAAGGCCTGTCAGAACTGATACTTAAGCCGGTGGAAAATCAAATGCGGACCGTGCTGAGCGAAGCCGTAAGAAAACCGAGACGTGCCGTTACCGAAATCCAGCGGAAGACTCCGATCCCGACTCGAAACCCGCTCATGTGAGAAGTTTTTTTTCTTTCTTTCTCGTCAGCGGCATAAGAAAAAGCAACGCTCGAGATCACTTTACTAAACGTCTGTCTATTTTCGTCTTCAAAGACTGTCCAATTCATCCAAGGAACCTGGCGCAATTTACACTAGCGTTATCCGAGCACCGAGTCAAACAAGCGCTGCCGCTCGATCGAGTCGACGTCTATCGGAACGTGCTCCTCGGGTCTACTGCAGCTCGCTCAGAGGTCTGCCATCTCCCCAGCCTTGCAGCCGCCCGAGGACACATTTGAACTGTCCCTTTTTGTCTTTTACCGGTCAAGATCGGTCCGGTCAAATTTATTTATACTGATAATGTTCTTCCCCATGGAAATCTTTAGTAAAAGGCGTAAGATTTATGCGACTTGAAGAAAACCATGAGTGTGCTGTCTACCAATGAGCACCAGGGGACACCCCACCAACGAACACACATTTGACACTAATGGTTGGGGGACAACCTCCCTTCTAACTCAGCTAAACGTTGGCACTATTCTTGAAACATGCTTCTGTCGCTTTAGAAAGTTGGTATTTGACGCCAGTATTAATGACATTTAAGTAAAACACTGTGAAGAAGTACAGTGCCTCCAGTTGCATTGTGGGTAATCGGTGACTCGTCCCGAGGGGTCGTCACGCTTGTCCCAGGGTGGCAGAAGCGGCAGCGTTGTCACATCTTTATACGTCCCGTCAGTGTCGTCAGACCTCTTTACGTCCGTTGAAAAATGTTGTTCTATAATTCTAAACAGCTTCTGAGACTCTTATCTTTAGGTAGCATCTGAAAGTTATGCGTAGGTCCCTTAATGAAACCTTGCATGTATTAAACTTCTAAGTCCAGCCTTCGAGGTGGCGAGTACGGCCTCCGCACGTCTCCCTGCATCTCTGGGGTCGATGCTCCTTCCTCTGGTATGAGTCAGTAAGAGAGGGAATTGCTGATTGCCCATTAAAAATTATGTCTATACTTAAGGCCAGGGCAGAGGAGGGCTCGTTCAGTGCTGGACTACTGATGTGCCCGGCTTGCCTGGCTGTCGGCCGATGCGGAAGGACCTAGGTTGTGCCGTTTTGCAGGATGTTCCCATCGTCGTCACCAACATAAGTCATAGTGACTGATTGTTGTGGATTGTAATGGTAACTTTCATAACCCTTGTTCCCCGAATAGGGAACGGCGACATATGTCCCCCAGCCACAACCGTAAGTTTGTGAGTAAGTCTGGTTGCCTAGGGGGTGAGTACGGCTTCAACATCACAACAGGAAGAGTGACACGCTCACGTCCGTTTTATGTGGGACGGCATGATCACGTGACCATCAGCGCGTTTGCTAATTGGCATTTTGAAACAGTGTGGAATGAGTAGTGCGCCCATAGCAGAGCTCTCCATACTCGTCACCGACATAAGTCTCCGTTTCCTATACGGGGAACGGGGGTTACAAAAGTAACCATTACATTTTGTCTTTGTTAGGGGTCGAACACCAACGGTGCAAGAACCCTATTGTTTTTCGAAAAATTCTTCTTTTTTTTTTAGAACTCAAGCACCAATGGCGCAAGAATCCTATTTTTTTTTGAAAATTTTTTATTTAAAAAATTCTTAAAAATTTCAGTCCCAAAACTGATAAAAAAAAATGGCTCTCTATCGCCACCTAATGCGTTTTTGCAGCTGATGGAGCATTGAAAGCCTGTTTTTTTTATATAGTTTTACGCTTATATTTCAGGCAGTGTATTGCACAAACACTTAAAACTTGTATGTGTGTAGGACCTTAAGACCTAAAAAAAGTAAATTGGGTCAGGTTTGGAAACTGGACGGAAAACTGGTTATTTTTAGGTTTTACGTGAAACATACTTTGACGAACTCCTCCTAGGCAAAATGTCCGATCCAGCTGAAAATTGGTGTAGTAAGGCATGAGGGAAAAAAAGTTATCAAAAGCTAAGAATTACATCAAATGGTCTTAAGGTGGCGCTCTATAGCGCCACCTGATGCGGTTTTGTACCTGTTGCGCTTGAACCTGTAGCGCATTTAAACCCTGTTTCATAAACCCTGTTTTCAATTTAAAGTTTAATTTAAACTTTAAATTAGTTTTACTAATTTAAACCTGTTTCCAAAATTGATGGGACGACGGATATTTTGCAAAAAACACTAAAAGTGGCTGTTTTTGCTTGTTTTATACTTTTTACAAACTCCTCCTAGGCGACAAGTCTGATCCAACTGAAAATTGATGTGGTTACTCGGAAGGCATGTGAGAAAAAAATTATCAAAAGGTAAACAGTACGTCCAATGGTCGTGGGGTGGCGCCCCAGCAAAGTTCACCCTTCAAAAATAAATTATTTTGGACTGTATCCGTTCAAGTTAAATCAACTTCAACAAAAACAGCCTTGCATGATTATCCTTGTCAGGCTGAACAAAAGGATATGCATCCCTGTAACTGCGCTCCGAAAATTGGCTCTACAGCGTCTCCTTCCTGCACCCTCAAATGTGACCAAAATCTTCTTTTTAGCTGTTTTGACCCATTGAACATGTTAGAAAGCTCTCCAAAATTAGTTCGAAGGTCATGTTCAATAAGTATAAAAATTTAACACTGTCACTGAAATCGTACCTTGCACGACAGTTCTGCAGTGCTCCCTTGAATGCTAAAAGCTTAGTTCGAAATTTAACAAACTCCTCCGAGGAAAATTTCCAGATCGAGCTGAAATTTGCTCTGCTGACTCTTAAGGCATGTGGGACCAAAAGCTATCGAAAACTTAGAAGTTCGTCACAAGGTCTTGCTGTGACACCTTAACGAACTTGACCTTTTTTAAATGTGCAGGACTAAAAGGATTTCTAATGCTACGTTCACACCGGGCGCGGAACTTGCGCGGTTGGCGTTTGATTTGTGTGTTAAGTCAATGGCCAAAGGAGTTCTGCGTCAGTTGCGTCGGTTGCGTCGCGTAAACGATGGAAACGGCATTGCGTCTAGCGCGTTTTGGTGAAACGTGTTTGGCGTCAACGTGAAAAGCGGAATCGGCATCGACGCAGAAAAAGTTGAATTTTCTTAACTTTTGCGCCAGCCAACTAGGAGCTTGTTCTGCTGATGACGCAATTTTGGGCCAAGCTGAAAATTTTGGAAAACATGGCGGCCAACTTTCTTGCAAGCAACCCAAAGAGTCTTGATAAAAACTTTATTTCTAAACTAACTAATCAATGAAGGATTTTCTTTGTAGAAAGCAGGCAAGCAGTCGGATTCAGGTGAGTTTACAGTTTTCTACATATCTCGAATTCCATATAAAACAAGCCTGTTGTCGTTAGTATTTAGCCTGCAAGCTAATGCTGTTTTCGGGCTTATAAATGCTTGTAATTGCATTTATTACTATATTTTTAATGATTCATATGTTGTGTATATGCTAAATCCTTTTGCTTTCGCGGTGTAAATGTCTTGTCATTTTATTCAGCGCGACAACAGTGGTTGTCCCCGAAGTAGCCGAGGAACTGAGCGGCAGCGGGAGCTCTCTGCTGCCCGGCGCCGCGTCATGCTTCCCGGGGAGCGAAGAGGCTCGAGTCGATCCATGCTCTGCTAAAGGTGTCGCTTGAAGACAGGAATTAGGAACTTTTCCGTTGCACATCTCTTTTCAAAGCAATATCCTTCATGTATCTTAACGTTTTACATGCATGTATATTTAACCTTGTTTGCGTTTGTAAATAAATGGTTTGTCTCTTGCTTTACGATTTCTGTGTGAAAATTTCTTTACATGTAATGTAACAGTATTACATTATCATGGCAAATATTTTAAATTATTTATATTATGCTTTGTTGTACAAATCAATAGCTCTTAAAGGTTAAGTTATTAGCAAAGACGTTAATTTTATAGAAAGCAATTGTTTAAATTATTCTTTGTTTTCTTTTTAAGTTGGGGTATTTAAATTAAGTTTAACGAAATAAGTATTCAATGATAATTGACTTATGTTCTTGTCTATAAGACTGCAAAGACTACACAAATGTACTTCAAACAGTATTTAATCTTTGCAACAAAGCATTTAAACAAGCTGTACTTTTCACTAAACAACAAAATGTGGGGTAAATACAAACTGTGTGCAGTAAACATAGGGTGTTAAACACATGTACCTGAGGAACAATATCTATTAATCTTCTCCTTTGCAATAAACGGTCCCAGATTGATAAAGGTCTACACAACGAACTATGTAGAACTGTGCTGTACTCAACGATTTTACATGACAACAAAAACATCTCAATGTGAACTAAAACTAATAGAATCTATTAAAAACCTCGCTGGCCAGCTAAAAGTATACAGATAGGAAAACATCTAGGTCTACGCTGCTCTCTTGGTAGATGAGAGGTCCATGATGGCGTCTTTGGAAGAAACCTAACCCAGACCCTGCAGTAAGTGTTCTTGTGTTTGCAGGTTTTAAAACATTTTGGAAGACATCTTCAAAGTGAACCCATGAGGTAATGTTCCGTATTAATCACAGCAGATATGAAGTTAACACACATCCTTGTGACATCTTTAATTTTTGCTTCACTAATTGGGAAATTACAAATAAAGTATTTAAAAATTCACTGTTAATGTACCATTCACTACTGTTACATAAAAAGTGACAGTAGTTACATCGAGGTATTGTACAAACATCTGCATAATACACTACTAAAACCACAGTTTGTATTGAACTTCAAGTAACCTGTACAATAACTAATACAAAGTTACATTTAGCAAAATAACGTTATACAACATATTATATGTGAAGCACTGTATTTACACCAATATATGTTCCTTCTTTTAATATAGCTTTTGTCGATGACAATTACTTTACATTTTATTAAACTACAATAAAATAATAACCCATGACATGGGGGTATATGGAGAAACAGAGAGTAAACACCTTTTAATTCAACGTGATATTAAAATATCCACTCACCGGAGAAGACTGATGGACGCTGCTGGTGAAATAGAAGCCTGTGGTTAGTAAACAGTCGGCATATTCTCCGTATTTCTGCCTTCAGAAAATATAAATAGCAGCTTTTCTCTTGACTTCTTCGACAATTGATCCAAGCAAGAAGCCAGCTGGAAGCTCCTCCCCCGGCACTCACGTCACCAATATCGCGCGCGTTATTTCAGCACGCGTTTGACATCTGATTTAATATCGGTGAGTTAGCAACGATTTGCGCGTTCACCAATTCCCGGTGTGAACGCAGCATTACTGTAGCACTCACATATTTAATCCAAAATTCCTGAAAAAATTATGGAATTATGAGCCTACCGTTCTGACCAAATTGCCATGCTTAAGAAACGATACGCTTATAACCTACTGCCTGTGCATATTTGTGGCTGTATCTCCCACATACTTCATCCAAAATGCATTAAAAAATTGCACAGATTTTTTAACAGTTATTTAACAGATTGCTAATGTTATCCTAACCTTATAACACCAACTCTTGTTTTTATACGAGTTGTTTCTGTAACAAAATTTACGTTTATGGTTAAAGCTTTGTATCATTTTGGACTTAGTAAAGTACCTTTTCACCTTGTTTCGAGATCTCGGCGACGATGAGTGAAAAAACTTGAAAGGGCAGGAGGTGATGCCTTCCTCTGGCGGAAGCGTCACGCAAGACCCCTCCAATCGCTGCTTGCCGCTTTAATTTGTTTTGTTTTTTCAGATGTTGTCAGGCGAACTATTCGTCGATGGATATTAAGTTTGTATATTCTTTATGCTGGGGAAGTGACTAGCACCTGCCTCAGTCAGTGAGGCTCCCAGGGGCCTCACAGAAGAACTCCTATTTACTCTACCTGATCCTCACTAGGCCTTTGTGAAGCTGCTTTGAAAGCAAATGCTAAAGAAGCACTATATAAAAACTTGATTGATTGATAGTACCCAAACCCCAGGATTGATGCAAACTAATTCTAAACTTAGCTAGCCAACCAGTTAATCTGGCTTCATGGTACAGGCCCCTGTAGTTTGTTAGCCGTACTATGTTTTGGCTAGCTAGTAGTTAGTATTGATGTCATGCCATATTGGAGTATTGATCAGTGCAAAGATAGTGCCTCAGCAGAATGCTGCTGTTCACAGAGCCGACAGTGACACTCATGATTTTAATAAGGTGAAGTAATAATAATATACTGACTTCTATACACATAATTATGTAAATTTTGCAACTTGAAAATTAATTTAAGCTGCTACAAAGTGTACCCTGTACCTTGATAAGTGAATACTTCATTATCCACTGGACTTTCAATAAGGAAACAATAAATATTCACAGAAGATGTTAATTTTTTTTATTTGTGAAGCATTAAATAATATTGCTTCAAGTCCAACCAGATAGTAATCAAGTACTAGACATATAAAAGAGCTTGAAGCTGAAACCCTCTTTCTCAACAGCATTAACAGGGTTGCAAACATGTTTTGAGTGACGTCTGAGTCACATTCTGTATTGTAGTGCCAACATTAACCAGATGTTGAAAAGCTGCAAAACATAGTTTCAAAATCCAGGACATGTTTATGGCGGAGGAGATGAAGGTAATGGCTTGTGTCGTCGCCTGTGGCTAGCGTTACAACTTTAGCCCAACAACAATCACAAATGATGGCTGTTTGATCAGCGACAGATTTTTCAGTGTTCTCACACAACTGACATGGCTCCTGTTTTCGAAGCTTTTCTGTGTTTGACATTTCCTGAAATAAACATCCCTCTCTATAATGCAGCCAGCTCCACTTGTTTAGTACCACCAATAAATAATTCCTATCTGAAACATTGTCAACGCATAAAGCTTCGCCACTTAGTGTGCTGTCGACGCATTGTGTGCGCACACACCATTATTGCAGTATATGATAAATATATATAATTAAAAAAAAACACCAGTATTTAGTATGAAACAGTATACCCCCAGTCCTACTTCAAATACAACTGATATATGTATGTTGTTATATTTATCACATCAAGAAACTATTGATGAAAGAGCTAGAGTGAGCAATATGCATGTGTCACTTATTTTAGCTGTCTGTTGCTTCCACCTTGTTTGTTGTTGGGAGGCAAACTAAAGCGGTACATTTTACATTCTTCCTTGCCCAATTTGTAACTGCTACTTGTCTGGATAGAATGCGGATATAATATTTGAAATACCATTAGTAGTTAGCAAAGATATTGGGTGCAGAGACATGTTACTCTTCAACCCACATCACTGCAGAGCAGGAACTTTTATTATACAAAAATGTAGGCCCAATAATGAATTGCAAAATTACTGGTAGATGACCTAGACCAATACAGTCTGGCCACAACCTTGATAGCCCCTGGTGATTGGCTACTGGTTTTAAAAACATATTTGCAGCCCTGAAAAAAACCCTCCCCTTTCAGTAAAAGGAGTCCTCTCCTATCACGTACAGCTCAACATGGCCAAGACAGAACGTCTGGTAATCCCGGCCAATTCCTCTGTGCATCACAATCTCACCATTCAAATGGAATCCTCTGCAATCATCTCTTTCAGTCAGGAATCTCTGAGTAATTTTGGATGAACAGTTGTCCATCAAAGACATCACCAAAACTCGAGCATGTTGGTCTGCACTGCAAAACAACCAAAAGATCTGGGGCCTGATGTATAAACGTTGCGTACGCACAAAATGGGCATAGAAATATGCGTACGCATTTTTCCACGCACATATCGGGATTTATAAAAAATAAACTTGGCGTAAATAAGTGCGCACCGTACGGATGCTCTTGACCGTGCGTACGCACTCTTTTAGAAGAGTATGTGTTTTGGCGACACCAACTGTCCTAAATAGCAATATCTATTTAAAATGAAAAACTTCTAAATTATCCTATTGCATCACCCAATAAATCAAATTGTATCAACCTGAATTACCATTATTAGCATTCTTAACCAGGTGCAAATACTTTGAATTTACTAATTTGTTTTAATGAATGGGCTATAAAAAGGTATGTGCGTATAAAACATATCATCATAATGGATGCTCTAGCGCTGTTAGAAGACCTTGCTAATGACGCTCTACGGAGGGAGCCTGTTTTCAGAGACCGTGAAGATTTCCTTGCTCATGATGATGATTGGCTCATGAGCCGATTTCGATTTCCAAGAGCCATCCTCTTGGAATTGTGTTCTGAATTACGGCCAGTAATGGAAAGACCTTCGCGGACAAACCATGCGCTGTGTGTTCCTGTGCAAGTATTGATCACATTAGGCCACTTGACCACTGGTACTTTCCAGCGAGAGTTGGCAGAGCGATCGAGTATGTCGCAGTCGTCCCTGAGCCGTGTCATGCCATATGTATGGGATGCTAAGGTGGGGATGGCACCCCGATACATCCGTTTTCCTTACACGCAAGCTGAACAGGCCGACATCAAAATGCAATTTGCAGCAATCGCCGGTTTTCCCAATGTAATCGGTGCTATTGACTGCACTCATGTTGCAATAAAGGCACCATTTGAGAATGAATTTGCTTATGTTAACCGAATTATTGCTGGTATTAATATGCAGGGAGATCATGCATATTCAAAATGGGTGGTCTTAACCTCCAAATATGGTTATTTCGGGAGGAGATTGGGGTAAGCAATAAGCACGTGCACCTGCGCACAATATTCAGATCATTTTGATTTATAAAGCGAACCTTGCGCAGGTTCTGGCGTACGTACGGTTTTATGAATCTGAAAACTTTTGTGCATACGCAAGTTCTGCCTTATGTGCGTACGCACACTTTAAGGATTACATCTACGCAAAGTTTTATACATGAGGCCCCAGGTCCTTTTAAACTGAGCATGCAACTCAACTCCTGGTTCAGACTCTGGTCCTCTCATGTCTGGACTACTGTAATGCTCTGCTAGCAAACACACTAAAACCTGTGAAGATGATCCAGAACTCTGCAGCTCATCTTATCTTCAAGGAACTGAAATGAGCTCACGTTACTCCCTCTTCATCACTCTTCATTGGCTCCCCATTGCAACTTGTGTTAAATTCAAATCACTGGCATACAAAACCCTCTCCAGATCAGCCCCTTTTTACTTCCGCAAGCTCATACACTCCTACATGCCCTCCAGAAGCCTGCGCTCAGAAAAGGAGCCGCTTCTTGTGGTGCTATCCCTGAAAGTTAGAAAATCTCTTAACAGAACCTTCTCTCTCACTGTTCCTGGCTGGTGGAACAAACGTCTTGATTCAGTCAGGAAAGCAGCAACACTACCTACCTAATATGAAACATAAAATTCCCTTTTTCCTCTTTATTTTGAGATGGTTTTTTGATCAGTTGATACAACTTCTACTATGAGCGACCTGAATTAGACTTTGTGTAACAAATTGCAAGTCGTAAGTACTGTCGGTTTGGACAAAAGTGTCTGCTAGGAGTGGGTTCTATACCAACATGAAAGTAAATACCAGTATTGTGTTGCAATAACGTGGATACTGGCCCCTTCATAAATTTCAATAATTCAGTTTGATGATTAGTTTCCACACGTTCCAATTTTTTTATGTATAAACGAGGCATGCGCTTCTTCCAAGAGGAGAGGGGGAAGAAAGCTAGATATTGTGTCAGCGCTGCTCCTTCTGAAACTCAGTCAGCCAGAACAAACTAAGTTGCAAAAAGTCACCAGGAACAGCAGAAAATGTTGCTAGATTCACTGGATTATAAAAAGTTGATAAGTGTTCTGAAGAGTCGCTAAATCAAGAGACAAAGTCGTGAGGTGTGAGGACGGCTGCCAGCGTTCTCTCTCTTTCTCTCTCAGCACTCTTTCTCTCAGCGCTCTTTCTCTCAACTCCCTCTCTCTCTCTCAGCGCTCTCTTTCTCTAAGCAAGTAAACCTTGTGAAAATGAACAAAACTTTTGTTATGAATTTTAACCCATATCGCCCACCCCTTGTGTCTCCTAATTGCATAAATGTAATGTAAATGTCTTCAGTATTTTAATACAGAAAGGGTTCAGCTGGAACTCTAGTACAAATTTTGTATTGAACTCTAGTGCAAAGTTATAGTACAAATTTTGACAACAACCTTACATGCTGCACAATCAATGCATAAAATAGAGAATTCTCTGGAATAACATTTTAAGGAGCTTGACAGTATATGATTTGATTTATTACAAATGTAAGTTTCACTTAAACAAAGCTCACTGTCTTCTCCTACACCTCAAATGCTTTTCAAGTGATGCATTTCAAGACCTTTAACAATGCCAAACACACAGCAGAACGTGACTGACTGGTGTTACTCTGAAGCACACGTGCTGATCTTCTCTGTGAACTTTATCATGCACCAGAGCCTGTGTCAGATGACCTATCCATTAAATAGTAACAAAGTCTCGCTTCTCAGCTTTACCTGACACTCTGTCGTCTGCAAATTGACACGGTGGAGGCCAGCCAGAGATGAAAGTTACACTAATGAGACCAATCATTCGGTTTGTATTCACATTTAGTTTAGAACAGCAGTTATTCTCTTCAACAAACCACTCTCTTATTAGAAAGTTATGCACCATTGACAATGTTATAGAAGTCTTTAAGTACTTTTCACTTGGAAACTGTCAAAAATAAACTGAACAAGAATTTCATGACTAATTTGTGTGAACAACTTCTCTCAGGTTAAGTATTTAAAGTGCACTTGTTATGTTTTTGAAAAGTTCCTAAATTGGTCTTGTGAGTCATCAGCAACAGGTTGACATTTACACATGTAAAAAAAAGCTTTAACTGTCTTATATTATGCATTTAATTTACCAGATTTAGTCATGTTTTCCAAATTTGTTTATAGACTCGTTTGTACTATACCCCTCCTTCACATGACACTGTCAAAGGTCCTGTACACACATACCCAGTTATTTTTTTATTATTATTTTAGAGTTTTTCTTAACCTGTTTACAAAAAAAAAACACGTTCATATGAGAACAGGTAAAAAAAACACTGCATCCACGCGAAACCAGGTTAAATGCTGCAATGACTCTTTGGTTTTTACTCATTTAAATATAATTGTGCCAACGGCTATTAAACATGTGATTTTTTTTTCGCTTGTTTTTAGCATGTAATTCACATTATTTGGACATTGTTCAAACAACTAATTGTGGCTTCCCTCTTGTGTTGAACATTAGTTAGCTTTACAGATGGCTAACAGCTCCAATAAACACATTTGAGTGTCTTGCTCTACTGACGTTAATTGAGTTGAAAGATTTTTTGTAAAACTAAAACACATATAATAATGGAGTATTACATAAAAATAGTACACATAAATATTGTTCTTTACCTTGCCAACACAATCAATCTAAATTATTCATGTGCATATGAAAGTAATTTTCAGAACTAACCATTAGCGCAAAAATTCTAGAAGATAACTAGCTATTTTTTTTGCTAGGCATCTAATCAACTTTAATTTCTTACCAAAAAAGTAACGTTAACAAAACAAAATAAACAACTTAAATTGAAAGGTTACTTACAGACGGATCTCCGCGGAAGGCGAAATCATATCAAAACAATCTAAACACTTTAGCCGTTTTAACTGAGACACGAACACGTTCTTTAAATGTTACGGAAAACTTTTAAGGACAAATTGCAAACTCAA
Organism: Danionella dracula; assembly: GCA_900490495.1. Taxonomy (NCBI): domain Eukaryota; kingdom Metazoa; phylum Chordata; class Actinopteri; order Cypriniformes; family Danionidae; genus Danionella; species Danionella dracula. Next base: position 1,310,700 of record UELW01000004.1, on the reverse strand, counting down.
AATCCCTTTCGCCGCCAGACGGCAGCATACAACCCATGTACCTAAATCAACCCCACATTAAACATTAGAGGTGAGTACAGCATTCTTTTTTTTATAGGCAAATATAAACAAATATAATGTTTGGTACAAGAGGATATCAGATTAACGGATGGGAAAACAACAACAATGACTTAAAACAAAAAATTAACAAACAATCAGCCACAATCACAAAAAAACAATACAGACCTTACACCAATATGCGCAAAATACACAGCTACAGAGGAAAGAATGACTATTTATTAACATTCCCAATGTAGATATCACAATAATCCAAAAATCTATCTCTTTTCTTATTTTAACAAATCTCACAAATACCTTTTCACCTAACAAAAAGTGAGAAAAAGTAGGTTGTGATTTGGAAAATTTTTGCTTGTTAATAAAAATTTTACAAATATAATAAAAACGTTAGCAATTAAGTCATTTGTAAGGGGTGAGCAGGGAGTTTGTGATGTTTTATAAAAATAAAAAAACTTGCAATTTAAACAACTCTAACATATTTGTATTCCCCCTGTTCATGCCCACTTTTAAGTCTAAACATTTTCCAAGTGTTGAGTTTGTATAATACGTGTCTTTTAAATGTCAATGGCATTAGAAGAATGTGCAATACTAAAGTGATGTTTTTTGAGAATGTGTGTTCATGTGCAGTAAACTGGTTCATGATTCCAAAGGAGTTTCTGTGGAACCATAAAAGTATGCACTTTCTTTGAGCCAGTGTTGATATTTAAAATCACTAATTTAAAAATGCTGTTTTACCATTGCCATGAAGTGTATTGAGAAGAGTTGAATGAGACAAATGTAGAAATAAAGTACTGTGTTTCTTGAAATGGTAGGCTATGGGTGATAAAAACCGTAATCTTACAATGTGTTCCTGTTGATAACACTGTTGGTGTTAGCTTCTTGCCGCTCACAATTACCGCTCACAAAGACATGTCATCTTTCAAGATTTTACTTGTTAGGACAAACAAAATCTACACATTTTTGTGAATATATTTAGTTTCTGAATCTTTTCCATTGTCATGACATTGTCACGTTATGAAAATAATTAGATTGACTTGAATGGAATTGCAAATGATGAGTTGAAATCAAAAGTTGCAGCCTTTGTGTAATTTCTGTAAATTAACTTTAATACATGGCTGGTCTGCGTTGTTACATTTGAGGCTCTCTAAAGCTAGCCTCAGAAAGCGGGCAAAATCTGCATTGTGATGAGCTGCATTGGTGGTTCATCTGATTAGTCAGTGGGAGGAACTATAACAACGGGAGATGCTATGATCCTCGAACCGCTTTGAGCCCCCAGAAAACGAATATAAGATTACAAAGACATGTATGAAAAAATCAACTCATTTTTAATGAGAGAACAACACTAAAATATGATAGTTGGGCATCTTTAAATTTGTAATTTTCCAAGTGAAATAAATTAGATATGAATGTTCTTACACCCTCTTCATTTAGAAATATTATTTGTGACCTAATCTAAGATGTCTGGTGCGGAAAGAACTGTGACCGTGTTATGTGAGTCTTGTTTTCTTTTAGAGAGGGCAGGATAATTCATAAATCTTACAAGCCTCCATACATCACAAAAACACATGCTGGCTGAATTAAGTTTGTTTAGTAATAATCATTGCTAATAATAATCACAATCTCCTTCCTTCTGTAAAGTTGCTTCTTGATTTGTGCATAGTTTTGTTCCATTCATGATTGTGAAAAGGGTAGCTAGTTGCTGTTTATCAATTTGTCAGTCATTCTTTAGCCAATCCTGAGAGAGGTCTGATGTCATCAGTCCCTCTGCTGCTACCTTTTAAAGGCTGCAAGTACCAGGCAGCTAATTGGTCTTGATGTGATCTTGAGCATGACTGATAAATCTGCACACAAATCTAACCACAGTATTTTGCAGTGAGCTCTAGGTTCTTCCAACGCTGTAAAGTGAGCTTTCATTTACACACATAAAGGTGTGAGGATTTAATTGCTTATCCAATTGATTGAAGAAAATGCATTTTTTTAGTTAAGGTATCCATATAAACCTTTGGGCAGATTATTAAAATACGTGATCCTTTGCAACTCACTTCCTATTAGATCTTTCCCTCCCACTCAACAAAACAAAAGTGCCTCTGCTACACACTCTGCCTTTGTAGCATGAGTCGATTGACCTGTGGGAGGCATGAGCTGCTAAAGCAAGTGTTTCTCTCTCACCACTGTAAAAGTTCTTACACAATCAAATGAATCATGACTTCCATGTGTAGGCCACAGCTGGTGCAAAGCCAGACTCAAATCTCCAGATGACAATGATTCGCCCTCTTTGTTGATACAGGAGGACACGTAGATTCCTCTACCACAATAATAGCACTAGCTCCATGCTGTAGATGCAGAGATCATGTTTCGGTTGCACCTGTGCCTCTCTCTCCTTCTGTCTCGCCACACAGGCGGAGACAGTGAAGATGGTCAAAGTCAGTGGCAGGACACTCTGTCCCTCCTCTGTTTCTGCGACATCATTGAAGGAGTCGCATGACATCACTATAGATGCACACATGCCTGAGGTGTTGAAGAAAACCCAGACTGACACATACACACACTGTGCTTCCTCTGCGCTTAGCAAAACATCAGCTGACCTCTAAAGGGTTGAATGTAATGGAGTTGCACTCAATAACATTCCTTAATGGGCACGAAACATGACATTAACTTACCATGAGCAAAGCTGCAGCTAGTTTCCAGGGTTTCGGCTCATGTGACTAATCTAAGTTGCTCCAGACTCATGCTCCAATTTGTATTCACATTCATTCATGCATGTTTGTGTAATCTTAAATCCCTATGCTGAGAGCTCAAAACGACTTGTTAATAATAGCACTTACCTTTATTTACATGCCTCCCACTGACCAATCAGATGAATCACTAATGCAGCTCATCTCAATGCAGAAAATTATGCATAAAAGTAGCAGAAATGTGATGAATAACAATGCCTTATTAAAAAAATGTAAATCATGCAATGTTGATGTTCTGAATGATAGGAGAAGTGAGCTCAACAGTGGACTTGGGGGAAACTAGGTAGTTGGAGGAGCAGTGGCAAATGGGGCATGAGTCCAATAATATGAGGTGGTTTAAAGACAGTTTTATGATAAATTCTACCTTTTGAATTTTCTTAGGGTACAGTGATCGCCTAGAGGTGTCAAAATGTATTCTAAAAAGACTTTCAAAAGGACATAATATGGCACATTTAAATCAGTCGCAAACCACACAACTTCCAGGTTTGGTGTGACTGCGCAGTAAGTGTCCAGTGTCCACATGTACATTCTTTATACCAATATTAAATATGCCGGACAAAGACAACACTTGCTCCAAAATATAAAAATAAAGAATACCATCTAGCTTGTCCCTCACACCCTACAACCTGAGTTTTTTTGTTTCTTGGTCTGTCATGTTCTGCATTGTTGATTAAAATAGTTGTCTTCACTTGTGCACATCCCTTGAATATACTGTGAAGAGTTTCCCCTCACGGAGACTTCTCAGTACCCTGAACAAAACCAACAACCTCACTGCTTGATCTCCATGTTGATCTCTTTGTCACCTTTTCATGTCTTGTTGTCTGTGTCTACTCTGGAAAAAAATAAGTAAACACGTTTAAGTAAAAAATTGTACAGCTTATGGTTGGGATAACGTCTCAAACTCTACATACATTATCAATTTTTTGAAGGAGAGGTTTAAAATGGTCAATAGTGGGGGAGGGTAGCCTATCGTTTCACATATATATCATCATGAAACTGCTTAAGGGTGCCGTATGCCATTAAAAATGGATGGAATGTTCCATAACGGAAAAAAACATTTAGCCAATGAAAAATTGTGAAATGGCCTAGGAAGCCTCTGGGAATCTCAAACAACAACACTGACTTAAACAAAGGTTGAATTTAGATTCCAACATGTTAGCCAATCAACTCGAGGTACTGGAAATAGTAACACGGCACTTTTGGTCTAAGGACATGTTGTATGAGTTTGCTCTTGCTTATAATTGCCTATAGTATCGCATGTGTGATTGGTGAGCAATGGAGATGCATACTAGGTGAGCTGACCTGCGCCCAGAAAATAACCACCTTTGAAGACACGAAGGGGTGGAATCAGGGATAGCTTGTTCAACATTGATGTTGTCTTCTTAAGGCGTGTCTTATACACTGGGATATTATAGATGAGACCATATGATTGGATGGCCAATTATCAGCCAAGCTCCTCCTTAACTTATGTCCATTGAATAATGAACCTCATTTGTTTTGTGGATTTTAAATGTTTCATGTAATTGGAACAGATATTGCAAACATCACACTGCTAGTTTGTTTAACTGGTGATTCAACTCTTTCTTTTTAAAGGCAATTATAGACAAACAAGGCACTTCATCAATAACACATGTCAATTAAACGTGTCATTTACTTTTGGACAAACAAAATGTACTCTCAACTCACATTGAATAGCAACTCTATTAAAAAATCAATCCTCTAATAATACTATTAATCCACTAAAAGTCATTTTCTTTAGATTTTCTGGATGACTGCTTGCGCGTTCTCTCTCTCTCTCTCTCTTTCTCTCGCACGCACACACGCGCGCGCACGCACGCACACACACAGCTGCAGAGAGAGAGGGACAGAGACAGCGGCACACAGTCAGTGAATCCGCTGATAAGCAGCGATGGTGCGTGCCTTGGGACCGCGTCTCAACCGACTCAAACTCACGGGACAGGTTCGAAAATACTCGTCACGCGTTCAGCCTTAAACTACGCGCCATGGACAAACACTTCCCAGGACCTTAAAGCAAGCAGTCAGCTCATGGTGATCTCCAGAGCAGCGGGCTGAAGACGCGCCGCGCGGTCACCTTCCCTCCGACAGATCTGTCCTGGCATTAACGAGCGCACCGGATCCCGCAGATCAATGAAGAATGCGCGAGCGCATGCACAGTCGATGAAGCCGGCGGCGGGATCATGCGTGTCTTGTCTCTGCGGCTGCTCTTCCTCCTCGTCTTCGTAATGGATGTAGCGCCGTCCCCGGCTTTGACCGCCGGCTGCCCGGATCGCTGCGTGTGCGACGACCAGCTGGTGGTCCAGTGCGCCGGGCAACAGTTGAGCGACTTCCCCGTAGACCTCCCGCTGGCCACCCGGCAGCTCATCATCTCCAACAACCGGATCGGAGACCTCCCCGCGCTCCAACTCAACTACCTGTCGGACCTGGTGTACCTGGACTGCAGCAACAACTCACTGACGGACATCTCCGAGTCCACTTTTGGCAACCTGCGCAAGCTCGCCTATCTGGATCTGTCGTTTAACAGCCTGCGGCAGGTCGACGAGCGCACGTTCGGGCCGCTGGCCAGCCTGGTGATGCTGCGGATGACGGATAACCCGGGGCTCTCAGAGATCCACCCCGACGCGTTCGCGGAGAACACGGCGCTGCAGGTGCTGGATGTGAGCCGCAATAACCTGACTGCGCTCAACATCAGCTCTCTGATCGCGCTCCCCGCGCTGCGCTCGCTCGGGCTCAGCGGGAACCCCTGGAGCTGCGATTGTGACACCGAGGACCTATGCCTTTGGATCCAGATAGAGGGCTTCAAGTTCCAAGGTGAGCCCAGGCTACTGTTTCTTTTTCTGTCTTTTCAGGAAATACAAAAACTTTTTACATTTAAAGATTCTCTCTCTCTCAATTAACAAAAAAACAAAAACAAAACAACAACAACGAAAAGTACCACAACATATATTTTGCAAAGTTTAATAAGGTTCAGCCAAATTAACTTGAATTTAGCAGGCACTTTGAAAGAAACTAACTTGTAAGTTATACAAAGTTACAAAGTTTAAGTAAAAGACAAAACACATTTTTTACATAATGGATTTTAATAGTTTTTACGGCATGTAACTGTCAAATTAACAATTTTGTTGCTAAAACAATTTATACGGATTAAATTCCAGGGTTTAAAACATGGATGTAATAAAGATGTAATAAGACCATCTTTTTAACAGATCTAACAAAACAGGAACAATAAAATTTACAGGAGTATTTCTGTCTGGTTGTGGTGTGTTTAAAAATCACAACACACATACCAGCCATCAGACTTTATTTAATAAAAAAAAGAAAATGAAAAAAATCACAATAGGAAAACCTATCTTACTAAACTAAAACTGGACTCAAAAAAATTTGAACTGATATTTCACCATTCTGTAATAAAGGATGAGCAGAAGACAATGTAAGATGTGAGATGTAAGATGTGTTTCAATGAAACAGTAACAAACCGAGTAAACTGTGAGTACTAGCACACATGCTAACAAGAAGTCTCAAACAGAGCAGGTGGTGCTCCAAACAAACACAAACTAAAACTAGACAATGTATAATATTAAGGCAAAACAAATACAAATAAGAAAAAAAAACACAAACAGAACAAGACAGAACAGAAGTTACAGACCTTTACTGCTTCTTAATAATTACATTTTTACAGAATTTTAAAGATGAATAGGATATTTACAGTGAAATTAACCTTTAAGCAAGTTGAGTCTACGTGAAACATAATCCATTTAAACAAAAGATAAGTTATTGTATACGGAGTCTAACACTAACAATGCGTGTTTGAAACTCTGTTTCTTCAGAAATGTAAGGCAAGAGAATTTGTACAGGGCATTTCACACACTGAGTCATTAAATAAGAAAAGTAAACAGAAGAAAATGCAGAAATAAAATTGACACTAAAAGTAGATTCCAGTTTAAGGGCTTCCAAAATAGCTGTTTTGTGATCCAAGAGCCTTATTTTAGTTGTATGTGCATTGGCATATCTGCTGTGTTTTTTGGTCCTGAGCTTGCTTGTGAATTACAAGCAGCAGCAGCAGCAGCAGCAGCAGCAGCAGCAGCAGCAGCAGCAGCAGCAGCAGCAGCAGCAGCAGCAGCAGCAGCAGCAGCAGCAGAAAACAGAGGGCTTTGTTTTTTTCTCAACAATATTTTAACTGATGTGTTGTGCAGATATGCAAATACGATATATAAGAAGAAATTACAGTAAATAAATTAGATATATTAATGTTTCTTTAAGCCGTCTTGTGACAGCAATCTGTATACACTATTAAAATGTATAGTCCAAAAGTAATGCGACTATGCATTTTTTTGATCTTACAAACACTTACAGTGAATAGCTGCTACAACCACAATGTTTCATGATAAAATAAAAGTTTAATTTATCAATAGATTGTTATGTTTAGATGCGATGGAAAGAAAGAAAGGTTTTCTTGTTACTAGAGAAATTTAAACACCACGAACATCTAACTGAACTGCTCTAGCTTTGTGCAGATTGGATGTCAGAATCTACACTGTATTAAATATGTAAAATTAACCCTGAAGCTTAAAAACAATAAAAAAAAGGTTTCCCATGAAGTAACATATTGACTCAGGATTCAACATATTGAACATAATTAACACAACCAAAACTGTAAGAACGTACTTAATTTATATTAATTCTGTAACACTCGAATCTTGAAATATATCCCTTGTTCAGTCCACGAAATAAAGGTGAAATCATCTTCCATAACATGAAAAGGAAGCTCTCATAACCTCCATGTTCTTGTGACATCATCCTGCAAGAGTGGATTTGCATAGGGAAGGAAAAGGTAGACTTGTTTCTTGAAACTTGCCATTGATAATGCCTCTTGCTTTTGATTTTTGAGTGCCTGAACCCATCTGTACCCAATCATGACAGAATAGGTCTAATAACCAATCACCACAGATAGTGTCACATTGGAGAGAGTTGAAAAACAGGCTTGAAAACTGGTTTTGGATGAATCATTTGAGAGTTGTGAAAAACAAATAAATGAGTATTATGAGACGATGAAGGTGCTTTTTGACCTTGTAGGTATGGCAGCCTGTTGCTCGAGACTCATATAAGAGGTCTGAATGAAAAAAAGCAGTGTTGAATTAGTCCACTATATGATCCAGTGATTCAACGGTTTCAAGAGACTTTTGACAGCCTGGAACCACAGACTGTATAAAACGTAGATATAGCATCTGTGACATCACCTGAAGGTTTCTGATGAAGGAAAAAAAGGCTCAGATTTGGTGTGGCCAGCAATGAATGTGTGTCCCTTCATGGTAATCATGGAGAAGGCAAGTTCATCAGATGAAATTAGCAGGAATACACCAAAATATTGCCTGCAATGAGACTATCAGTGCAGAGTCAATTATCTGCCATGCTTTAACCATGCCTTTATTTATGAAGAATTGTAAGGCCAAAACTCTTATCTATACATTCAACGAGCCTTTTTAGCTTAGCAGTGATGCTCCCTTAGCTGGAGCCTCTAGATCTACTCTGAAAGGTATGCGGTGTGTTCAGCAAATAACTGCTTGTATCTTGACTGGGTGTGTTAGAATGGCAAAAACTGTAAATACCTGTTTATTATGGCAAACTTTCCTAAGCTTACAATGCTTTGAAAAGAAAATGTTAAATGAGTTATTTCCATGTCCAGCAAATGTTTTTAATTTGAAAGATAGAGCAGAAGGGAATGAAAGGGCATCAAATTATCTCCACCATTAGACTCTAGAGGTCTTTATCAGTCTCATCACTGCGGTCTGTGTTATCGAGTTATTCAAGCTGTTAATTTGATCTGAAGCCTCCGTCTCGGCTTTAGAGGGCAAGCCCTGATAACGTCACAAGAAAGGACATGAAGGTTGGTGAGAAATTCAAGATTATTGCTGTGGCTCAACCATCATTCTGATTCAAATGTTGAGAAGATTTCTACTCCTTAATGTTAATATTGCAGAGGTTTAAAAACTTCATAAAGAGGTAAACATAATAAAGGCTGTGAAGCTTTGAATTAGTTACTAAGACCGAAATGCAAGTGGCTCTCAGGATGCTAGGATCAGATTATGAAGTTTACTATTGTGATACAAACAGCTATTTGTATTATTTTTGTCTACCACCTACAGACATGTCCAAAACAGTTTTAAAAGACCATAACATGTACACACTTCTCCTTTTATTTCATAGTAATAGCTGTTTGTACCGTGAAAATATGTTTTTTTCATGTCTATACAGGGAACTTTAAATTGCGGTTTAACATTGGTAGAGTAAATTACAATGGCTAAGTGATAGCTCTCCATAAAAGCCCTGTTAAAAGTTGTATGTCCTCGGAATAGAAAAAAAATGATAGCGGTTTTCTTTTAGTTTCTAGAAACATTATATGAATCTTCTACTAAGAAATTAGTCACAAGGAACCTTTAAGCTTATTTAAGCTTCAAAACCAGAACAATTTATCAGTTTTCTTGTTGTTCTGAAAAGTTTGATTGATAATGGGCACAAGTCAGATCTTGTCTTCCGTGATTTTTATAATTGACTTTCCCTCGTCTAATCTTTGAGTTCATGTAACCAATTGGTTTATTATCTTGGTTTAGTTATCCTGCTGCTAATTCCTTGTGTCTTTCTAGTATTTCTTATGTTGTTTGGCTTAATTAATGTAATTTCCAGACTATAAACTGATACTTTGTTCTCTTGCTTTGAACCGGTAGGCTTATACTGTAATATGAAGTGGATCGTTCATGAAATTTTCAGGGTAACAGCTATCTTAGGGTGCTCTCTTAAGGAAAAGGAGAGGATGAGAGGTAAGTTAATGCTTCGATGAAGACGCAAGTTGAAGTTCAGAGCAGTTAGTTCAGAATTAATTAACTCAATACTCTGTATTTGAAAGTGCATTTTGCTCTTTACAACTTTTCAGAACTCAAGCTTGCATCATCATCTGAGCATTAACTTGTGAGTTTATTAATCTTTGAAGGAATTGAGTGACATGCTGGGTTCTCGGAAATCCCCCTTCACAAGAACTGAGTTGATATTTACATTTTCCCTTCACAAAATATTTATTGCATTATTTTTTTTGGCAGTAGTAAAGCACTAGAGTTCTCTCTCAACTTCCGCCCTCTCTCTATATTCAGCCCTACTTCTACTTGCACCAAAGTACCTCCTGGTTACATCAAAGTTCCTTTCGGTTACATCAAAGAGCCTTCAGGTCACATCATAGAGCCTTCAGGTTACATCAAAGTGTCTCCCGATTACATCAAAGTGTCTTCCGGTTACATCAAAGTGTCTTCCGGTTACATCAAAGTGTCTTCCGGTTACATCAAATAGCGTTCCAGTTATATCAAACTGCCTTCAGGTTACATCAATTTGCCTTCCAGTTACATCAAAAAGCCTTCAAGTTACATCAAAGTGTGTTACGATTACATCAAAGTGTCTTTTGGTTACATCAAATATCATTCCAGTTACATCAAAAAGCTTTCAGGTTACATCAAAGTGTCTTCGGGTTACATCAAATATCATTCCAATTACATCAAAATGCTTTCAGGTTACATCAATTTGCCTTCCGGTTACATCAAAGAGCCTTCAAGTAACATCAAAGTGTGTTACGATTACATCAAAGTGTCTTCCGGTTACATCAAATATCATTCCAGTTACATCAAAGTGTCTTCTGGTTACATCAAATATCATTCCAGTTACATCAAAGTGTATTCAGGTTGCATCAAAGAGCCTTCCTGTTACATCAAAGTTTGCAGAACAAACACACATACAAAAGAACGTACTATGTAAAACACAAAAAAAGTGTTTTAAGCATTCAGTGTGCTCCAGATGTTTCAGTGAAATTAGTCTCATAGGCCTTCCAATACGTGTAGGTTTTATTGATGATTGTCCAGAGCACACTACTTAGCTAATGCAAATTGATTTTAAATTTTTTTATACCCTGTTACACCGCTTCAACTTTAAAGATTGCTTCCCAGTTTACGCACTTTTCACTTGGTATGAGTCAAGTCAAGTTTTCCTAGGAGGTTTGGCTGGTTAATTTAGAACCAGCCCATACCTCGAACAGTTTCAGTTCATAGACAGCATGTGTGATCACCTTGTTGTCATCATTGATGTCACCAGTGTGTTACTAAGAATGGATTTGTACTTTTAAAGTCAAATGCTGGCCTCTCAGGATGGGAATTTAGAATTTTGTGAATTTTTGTGTATTCTCTTTATACAAGGTTTTTTGTATGTGTTGATGTTTACAGTCTTACTTTCAATTCATTCTGTTTTGGGTTTTTACAATCACTGGTGTTTTCTCCACTGAACCCTCCAGCTGGGAAGAAACAAAGCCCTTTTATGCAGAGCATTACAGTGGAGTTTTATCAGCTGCTAAACACTAATGAAGCTGTCAATGATAGTCTCTGGAAAGTTGAGAAACAATAACAAAGCACTCAGTCGGCACAATCCATCTTTCCAGAAATAACTTCATGTGGTCTCAGAACTTCATGGAGAAAATAGATTTTCCAGACACTGTGATTGAACATAAGCCTGCTATCAAACAACAAGAGCTATCGTATGTGAAAGCCTGGTTCCTCTATATATTCAAAGACAAGCTGTGTGACTGCTCATTGTATCACTCCTGATTAGACTCTCTGAGATGTAACCAAGTCCACAGAGAGTAGACAGCTAATTGTATCATTTTTAAGTGGATGTGAAATCCTGTCTCATTATATAAACCTGGTCAAGTCCCCTAACTCAAATAGTGCCTATTTCAGAAGAGAGAGCAAGCTAAAAACGGGAAAGAATTAAAGGGGTCATAAACTGAGAAACCAAAAGTGCTTTATATTTAGACACATGAGAAAACAATAAAATAACACTGAACATTTCAGAACTCAACATTGTTTATTCTTTTAACTGCTTTTGTTAGAATCAGCAAGTTACTTGTCCCCAGAAGTGATGCTGTAGCTCCTAAGCTTCACCTTAACTTGTAAAAACTCAGCTAGCCATGCATGATAAACAAATAAAAATAGCTTGAAGAATGTTGAAATTAGCCTCTTCCGATGGCCTCATCAGCAGTGAACCTCTCAGTAGGGTATGCCTCTACTCAACTTTTAACCTCCTATCATCAGAACCTAATCTGAAAAAGGTGAATGAAGTTCATTTTTAAGTAGGAGAGACTAGAGAACTACAGACAAATCAGAATTGAATGAGGCGAGTGGAATATGGAAAAAACACACTTTACTGATGACACTTGAAAACAAGAGAGAAAGAGAAGTAGGGCCTGACAGTATGCCAGTCTCGCCCTAAATGCATTTCCAGAGAGATTGGTGCAATCTACACAGTCTGAATCCTCAATCTCTGCCTCAGAATTGCCTACGCCCTAGACAACCAAGGCAATGATCGTGACTCTCCGTCAATGTGATTGGTCCACCGCATACAACAAACTTGCATAGAACACTCTACAAACAATTGACTGGCAAAACAAATGCAGATTCTTACTTGTTGATGGAAGGCAGTGAAAAACAAGAAATATGAGGCATTCAGCAGCGGCGGCCTCTGGATACGGCCAAAGAGTCATACTGATCGCCGTCCACTTACCAGATGTCTTCAGAATCCACACTCCTTAAGTTACTGTTGTGTTATACATTTTCATTCAATTATATGCAGCATTTACAGACAGGAAACAAAATATGATCTGCTTAAGATGCCTCTCTTAGAGAAAGTTTGAATGAGAATGATCTTAGAGACCAGAGATAAACTCTCGGAGACTGGAGTTTCCCAAAAGTCTGTAGTTTATGCAGACATATGCATAGGCACATGAAAAATGCAATAAATCGCAGACTAAATATGGGCAGCCTAACTTCTTCTTTCAAAAGGTTCTGGGACCTGTTTGCATTGTGAAAGCAGGATTCAGAGCACAAGAATGAGTCCACACCTGCTATTATTTTCAGTCTGGACAGTCTGTACTGAAGAAAATCATGCATACATAACAAGCACATAGAGAGCTAAATGATTCAAACTGTTAAAATTCAGGTGTGTTTTCTATTGAGTTATGTATTTTTAAAACAACCTACATTAGCTATGCACTAAATGTAATTTCTCTGATTTGTGGCCATATTGCCAGCAAAGGAACAATCACACCCAGTATCTATTTGTGTGTCTACATGTTGACTTTTCTGGGAGAGAATGGTAGCCGTAACATCATCTAGGTGGATGCAGACAGTCCCCTCAGTATGTAAAGTTCTTCTAAACTGAAATGAAGGGGATTTTTTAACCCAAAATTACAAAAACATAAATGGTAACTATGTTGATGCTAGTCAAAACTTTTTCTAAAATTGTACCAGTGAAAGGGCATGTGCAGACCAGAACACTCACTTATAAACATATTTCATTAATTAAGTGTGTTTGCATTTTTGTTTTACCAGTCGGTTAGGGCTTTTGGGGAATTGTTCAATCAAATCAATCCTATTTTGATAATTCTATGGGGTAGGAATACAACTACCATATAATGCTGCCTAAGGGATTGTAAAGTAAGGTTTATTAGTATTAGAATAAGTTACAACTTAAGCTGACAAGTAGTTTTGAAATGTCTATTAAATCCCAGTTTAAACTGCTTTTGGGGGAGAAATAGAGCAACCAAGACACATGGTTTTTTTTATTGATTTTATTGAGTACTATTGACATAAGGAACCCAGAGTAAAAAAACGACACACACATGCAGAGAAAAGATCTCCCCCAGCAAAGAACCCTCTGGGAGGTCACAAGAAGCCATGATGACCGAGGCAGGTGCTAATCACCTCCCCAGCATAAAGACTATTTGAACAAACCTCCTGAGAAAAAACAATGGTTAGGGAGTATATTAATTTAAGCTACACAAGTTAAAAACAAGTTATTTTCAAACAACAACAAATTCTATATGTACATTAAGCGTGAGGCTGTTTATATCATATCATTCACATCGACGCTGAAATTGAAATTTTTGGTAGAGTTACCACATAGCGAGTTTTTACCATGTGTGCGAGTGTGTGTGTATTGGTTCAGACATGTGAGGCAGTTGTGCGTCCTCTGGCAGAGCAAAGGCAGTGTAAGGAAGTGTGGGTGCTGCATATTGAGTGGAAGCAGAGGCATGTGGTGGCGCCAGCTGCTTCTGCTAATAGTGTCTGATTTAAAGAGAAGCCTGGGGCTTACCAAGCCAGCAAATCCCACCTCATTCTGTGTAGCACAAAGAGTTTGATAAATGAATGCAAGCATTATAGGAAACACAGAATAATAAATATATCTCAATATAAGGAGTAATAAATCCCCAAATACATTCAAAATGGTCAGCTGGAGTATTGTTTTCATTGTGTGAAAGATATCCACATTCTGGATAAGTTACCATCCACTAAAAAAAAACTAATTTGAAGGTACTATGCACTGTCAAAATGTTAAAATAAAAAGGCTGGTTGCTGTCAGAATATGGACCTTAAATTCAGTTTCGTATACATGTTCTTTTGTTTATTGGTTTGGGGGTAGTATCTTCTATTATACATGAGTATTCAGTTTTTTTTGTGTTCCATGTATGCTTTTCATTCACTTCCCTCATTTGTTTCATTGCATATGCTGTATGTTTCATTATCTTATCACGTCCTCTGCTGCACTGTATAAAAGACTTCCTATTTGCCACTTGTCAACTTTGTATTCATTGTTCTCCTCAGGGTACACTTGCTCTCAAATTATTTCACGCAAGACGGTAGTCTTGCGCTTACCTGGATTCTTAAGACCAATTTATGCGTGAGAGTCAAGCCTACAAATTGGTCTCTGCGAAGGCTGCGTATTTACATAACCTTGTTCTGACCCCCAAACAAAGCCTGTCCATGCCTCTGAAAAATTGTGATTGGTCGACATTGTGCAGAGCAAGCACTTCTTGTTAGCGTCTGTGTTTTGTTTTGGCTAGCACAGACACTGCTTGTACAGCAGTAATGCAGAACTATAGATCCGCTTGGTGACAAATGAATGCATGCAGAGCCTTTGCAATAGACAATTCACAAACTTGACGCACAACTTAAACCCAGCTTTACCTGCTGTTGTTGATTCTCCTGTACTTCACCAGTGGTATCTTCAGGTGCTGCTGCTTCCTCTGAGATGCTGACCTGTGTGTCTGTGTTCATTGATGTGACCTCCCTTCAAAGGAAAATAAAATCTTTCTGTGCTGTGAAATAAATGTTGGATAACTCACCTGTGGTATTGTTAGCATTCCTGAAAGTAGCTTTGGTAAAGTTGCTAAACTGTGTATTTATGGTGAAATACCAAATGGTGTTTCATAGCAGGAGACCACACTGAATAGTATAGTTTTCTACTTAATCCAAATCAATGCATAAAAGTACATATTTCAAATAAGTTTATAAATAGTTGGCTGCTTAGTTATAAACGCTGGCCTGGGTTCAGACAAAACAGTAACAATCTAGGTGATTAAAACATTTATTTATTTACAACAACAAACAGTGGCTAGAACAGTAGAACACCAACAACAAACAGGTGATTAACATCAGCTGCAGGATGTGTGATAAAAGATTAGAGTACATTGTACATAAAGTACATTGAACCACCTTGTCTTTTCAGCAATTTGTATGTTTATAGGGACCAGACAGCCTACCGGTTTAAACTTATACCAGGAGCCAATTATTTGCATGCTATATCAAGCAGATTTGTTTTTAATCTATAATTTCTGTAATTAGGGGCTTCTACCAGACTGGCCAAATCCCATGAAGCAAAGCTATACTTTACGTCATTATCTCGGATTTCACGCATGTGTTGTGATTGTATTTTTGGCTAGATGCTGAAGGCAAAGTTGCTGCAAATTCTGTACCCAATTTCAGTCAATACACTTTTTAAGACCCTTTTGGTTTATTTGGAGAAACAAGCGAGTATTAAATATTTGTTGGATTCAAATCCTGCAGCACCCCTGTAGCCCTCCAGAAATGTCTTTCCTCACCCCTGGTCTAAATGGTGGATTTTAACAGGTACATCATTATTTTGTACTACCACTTTTATTGATGGAGTTACAATGCAGATTATTCACATGACCTCTATTTATACTAGAAGGTACCCGAATGCCTTCAGCCTTGTCATCTGAAGAATATGTAGTGTACAGCTGTTTATCTCTGAGTATGTATTATCTGAAGAGTATCGGATTATTATTTGGACCAGCTTTGAGAGCTATAGCCTCCAGCGAGAGATGTTTGAAAAAAAAGGAACAACCATTTGTGTCTCTTAAGATAGGGTTGCTCTTTTCAGTTTGTAATCGTTTTAACTTATGCGCAAGCTCAGTTATTCCTGGACTGGTCGGCTGTGCGAGTAGCCTGATGGGCACATAGCCAATGGAGTGGGTGGGATCAGGAAGAGCATTAAATATTCATAAAGAAAGGGATCACAGCACAAGGAGAATAAACGAGTGAGAGGGGAGAGATCCTAGTGAAGTGGAACGTTTACAGAGATCAGGTCACAAACAGAGCATTGGCGATATTCACTTTTAATAGCAAATTGGATGGGAAATGAAAACTCATGCAAAGTGATGTTTTTTTGTTTGATTTCTTAAAAGGACACTCCATACTAATGTTGTTTCACACTGGTTAATGCTTGTTTCTCCTTCAAACACATTTTGAGGTTAGATTATTGAAGTTTTTAAAAGTAAACTGAACATGCTTTTAAGTGCTGGACAAAAGACAAAAGAGTAATTTTTAAGAACAATGCAGACCAAAATGCAACAAATGCATAGATGCAATGCTTAAATTCAGACAGCATGGGGACCTATTATTGGATCAAATTCCCTTTTTAATTATTTGTATGCCCAGGTTTAAAAATGACACATGTAAGCACATGTAGAGAGCATTGTGAAGAAATGAAATATACATTGAAAGACATTAAAATAGAATTTTTTTCAATTTGCTCACACAATCACAGTTTGTGTGTGCATTCTTTGTCTCTAATCTCTCAGTTCATCAATCCATGCGTTTCCATTTCTTGCTTTTAAAATTGTATGTACATGAAGGCTGGCTTTTGCCTCATCATTGAAATTTGAACTAGTTTCAAAAATTACTGATCAAAATCAGATAAATCCCTTGATCAAGTTTTAATTAGGTATCAAAAGCATGTTTAAAGAACTAAATTGGCCATCAGAATTATATTATGAACTTTAAAAAGCTGCAAAAACACATTTTTGTACATAAAGGCCTAAGATTAGAGACCTGACATTTCCAACCTCATTCAGTTGGACAGAGTTTAAACCTAATTCTATATATATAGCATAGAAAGGTGCGTGCGTGCGTGTGTATATATTGTGACGACCCTGCAATACGTCGTTGCCGCGGAGCATCATGGGAGGCGCTAATATTAAAGTTTAAAAAGCAAATGCTCCAATGTTATGTGTTTATGTTTAATGACTTTATTAATTGAATATGTATGTGATGTTAGGGTATGTGTTTGGTGTGTATGTATGTGATTTTGAGTAACATTGTCGGACTAACCATCCACGAGACAGTGTGTGTGATAGGTGTGGCTGCAGGTGGCCGCGGAGTTATGTTGTAATGTGAATGATAGAAGAGTGCTAATAAACAGCTTTGCTGCAGATCCACGACTCTGGAGTGATTTCTACATAGCCCTTTTAAGCGCTAAACAACAGTTCTTTTAAGAACTCTGGGATACCCTGGGGTCGTGCGGTGTATGGGACACAGGGATCTCCGCCGGCATTAGGTGCTCAGCATAGCGTAGCTGCACAGTTAGCTAGTTTAGCCGCGACCTCGACTAGCCGCTCGTCACAATATATATGCTCACAGGCGCATGCATAATGTTCTATAAAAGTGAGCCAACTGTTGCAAAGTGCAGTACATCCAGCGCAATCTATTTCACTTTTTTTCAACTCACTTCCAGACTGTCCGAAACAAACGAGGGCGTCTCTGTTCAGGAATGCTTCACAATATACAAAAATAAAGTAGTTTTTACACATATCAAGCTCAGAGAGTTTCTTGTTCTAATGTTGCTGAGCTCTCCGTTTAAAGATAAGATAAATTACAAAAATCCTCGTTACTTAAAATAATAATAAAATTCTGATTAGACAACATAATAATTTCTTATTCTTTTGGTTTTAATGTTGAGTTGAGACTGACTTTAAGGTGCATACTGCCACCTACTGTAGTGGGTGGTGAACGCGTGATAAATTATCTTTTTTTAATATTTTTTTTTATGAATGATCCTCTGGAAATGACATGTCAGTCACACATGTTAATATGTTATTACAAATTGATATCCATCTCAAGTATTCCCATTACCACGTGGTATAAGGTCATCACCGCACAACAAGGCCAGTCAAAGGAAAAGAGGACAAAGGAAACACTGGGTTAACGTTTAAAACCATTTGTTTACATTACATCCATTTTTGTAATTTAACACTCAAGTGGGAACAAAATATTCAATTCGATGCTATATCGTTTGTTTAGTTTGATGTGAAAAAGGCCTTTTAAGCATTCTCAAGAAAATGTATTAAAAATAATCAACCATTTAACCAATACTTAACTCAAACTTTTAGTCAAATTTATGTAAATATAAAATCATTTTTCAAGTAAATTATACTATTTGATTTTGCAGTGTTAATGGAGCTGTTGTTCTAAATAGTATTAGAACCCTAAGGAACATTTCAAGAAAAGGCTTTGACCTTTAGGATTTGACTCTTGATTTGTCATGCACAGCAAGAGTAGTATTAGTTCACAAGCCCTGACTGAGCTGTTGACTCATTGACATGGTTCAGACATCATGTTTTTATACTCCAGAGCTGCGGTTGATGGATTTGGTAGCAGCTCAGAGCAAGGTCACATGACACAACCATGTATCGGTTCACAAATTAATTAAAGCTTCTGGATTCATCTCTTTATTTGCTAAGACGTTGATATAGCTCCCTGGTTTCATGATGAGTTTAAGTCAGGGGTCCCCAATTATTTTTACTCAAGGGTTAAGATGAAGAGGGCCGAAGGCCATGACCATACACTTTTCCTTCACCGAGAACAAATAACAATCCCCTCAATCGTTGAAAATGAAAAATAAAAACATTTAAAACAACACAAAGCAAAACAAAACTTTTTTAACATTTATACTGCTTAATCTTTTTATCATTATTCCAACAAAAAGAACATATTTATACTTATGTCATTACACAATGGCATGCAGAGAGAGGTGAGAGAAAGAGAGAGAGAAATAGGAGGTGGTGAGAGTCAGAGGAAACAGAAAGAGAGACGAGATAGAGGAGATAGGTGAGAAATAAGAGGAAAGAGAGAGACAGATGAGATAGAGGAGATAGGTGAGAAATATGAGGAGAGAGAGAGAGAGACAGACGAGATAGAGGAGATAGGTGAGAAATATGAGGAGAGAGAGAGAGAGAGGAGATAGGTGAGAAATATGAGGAGAGAGAGAGAGAGACAGACGAGATAGAGGAGATAGGTGAGAAATATGAGGAGAGAGAGAGAGAGACAGACGAGATAGAGGAGATAGGTGAGAAATATGAGGAGAGAGAGAGAGACACGAGATAGAGGAGATAGGTGAGAAATATGAGGAGAGAGAGAGAGAGACAGACGAGATAGAGGAGATAGGTGAGAAATATGAGGAGAGAGAGAGAGAGACAGACGAGATAGAGGAGATAGGTGAGAAATATGAGGAGAGAGAGAGAGACACGAGATAGAGGAGATAGGTGAGAAATATGAGGAGAGAGTGAGAGAGACAGATGAGATAGAGGAGATAGGTGAGAAATATGAGGAGAGAGTGAGAGAGACAGACGAGATAGAGGAGATAGGTGAGAAATATGAGGAGAGAGAGAGAGAGACAGACGAGATAGGTTAGAAATATGAGGAGAGAGAGAGATAGAGGAGATAGGTGAGAAATATGAGGAGAGAGAGAGAGAGAGACAGACGAGATAGAGGAGATAGGTGAGAAATATGAGGAGAGAGAGAGAGAGACAGACGAGATAGAGGAGATAGGTGAGAAATATGAGGAGAGAGAGAGAGAGAGACAGACGAGATAGGTTAGAAATATGTGGAGAGAGAGAGATAGAGGAGATAGGTGAGAAATATGAGGAGAGAGAGAGGAGATAGGTGAGAAATATGAGGAGAGACACAAGATAGAGGAGATTGGTGAGAAATATGAGGAGAGAGAGACAGACAAGATAGAGGAGATAGGTGAGAAATATGAGGAGAAAGAGAGAGAGAGAGAGACAGAGAAAGAGAGGAGGGAAGCTATAGAGGAGAGAAATAATCAGTCCTTCACAATAATCTACCTTATAACCTTATGTTAATTGTTGGTAGTCGTGTTACACTTTACTATTCTACTGTACTTATGTTGTTTGTATGTACTTTTGTGCTCCACTGTACCATTTAAAAGTCCTTGTGTGTGCACACACACACAGTTGGCAATAAAGCTGATTAGCATATTTTGTCTCGCGCCATATATGGTCATGAAGAAAATGTACAAACACAGGCTGCACATATAGACCGTGGGCCGTAACAGACTTTTACGTGACATTAAACTAGCTGTTGTAAACATAACATGGCAAGCCTATAGTACAGCCCATGTTAGGGGCCAATCAAAGCCGCTTTCGTCCCACGGGCCGCCATTTGGTAATCCCTGGTTAAAGTCCTTGGTCAACATCATCATTAGTCATAAAAATGAGAATGTGACATGATTAATATTAGCACTAATACTTTATTTTCAAAAGGATATCAGTTGTCACAATAGTTGATAATAGGCAATTCGTTTGCCTTTAGTATGGATATGAAATATAGTTTTAAATTCTACAATAACCAGTAGAGTTACAAACCGCACATTTAGTCTCTTATAATATAGATTTATTTTTGACCTGTCTGTTTGACCTGTGTGCAATTATTTTCAGGAATACTTGCCATTTAAACTTCATCACTGAAACATCATTTAAACAAATTTGCAGATTACAGGACACACTTCTGGTTACACAGGACAAACTTTCACTTACAGATGAAAAAAAATAACCACATTAAGATTCTGCTTAACCTTGGTGCACAATTTCTCAGACCCCCAACCAAACAAGACGCATCTCTCTTCATACAGTCCATTATCCTGAACATGATATTTTATATTGTACGATGCTTAAAACAATACTGTTAATAGCGTAATATTAAAAGACTTTTCTGTTATGTTCATATTTACATGTTTTCATTTCTTTACACAATGGTGTGGTTACAATGCAGAAGATTAAACAGTGTTGAAACCTACGTTATAACTTTTTATGCTATACATTTATGTAATAAAATAGACACAATTTTCAATAGCATTTAACTGTAGAGAATTTTAATTTATGCCAGAATTTTTCAAAGATATGAAATATATAATGACTACTGTGACCGATGCCAAAAACCCAATCAGTTCTTAGTTGAACACTAATTTATGACTCACTTCTGTTCAGAGGAAAATCTTCCTCCACAGCGAGTGCTTATCAGGACGTCCATCCTCATTGGGATTCTGTCGAAGAGTCTCCCACAGCCCAGAGCTTTATCCTCCTAAAGATTAGCATATGCAATTACATCACTAGACGTCTGGGAAAATATCAGTTATTTTTCATGTAAGCATTTGAACTTGGCCATGTTGAGTTTGTAACAGCATCTGTGTTGCTTCAGGTTTGGAAAATAGGCTGTGTATAAGACACTATTAGTAAAGGGCACCTGATATGCAAAATTTGTGTAAGTCCCTTAAACTGATGTATATTAGTTTAGCCACAGTAATTTTGTAAATTGTGTTTCACAATAAGTGCTTCAGAATTTTTAACTCTTCAGAGTCTACTTCATAACTGGACATTTTTCTTATTTAGATTTTAAATACTTGAAAAATGTTTTTTTACATAAATATGCATTAAAGTATGTGTTTGTCTTTACCAAACCTGATATTTTTCTAGCTACAGGGTGCTGTTTTTCACTGCTTCACTTACATTTATTACATTTACATTTATGCATTTGGCAGACGCTTTTGTCCAAAGCGACTTACATTAGGGGAGAGACAATATGCAATTTGTTACACCGTCAAAGTCTATCTCAGCTTCTCATAATAGAATTGTATCAACTGATCAATAAACCTAAGCAGTGAGGAAGTAGAGGAAGAAAATAAAGACAGAGGAGGGAAAAAAGAAGGTAGTTTTTTTTTTTTTTATTCTTCTATGTATCCTCTTCCTCTCTGATTTGCCAAAGCATGTATACATTTGAATTTTTGTGCCATATACAATATGGCAAAATGGCTTCTTGGCAGACTTGTCATTTTTTCCACTTCTTCTGATAAAAACAAAAACTGATGTTATTGAAAATGCTCCTGGAGTATTTGAATTTAAAATGTCAAAATTATGATTTAACATGATCTTATATCTGAATTTATTTAGTGTATTTATCCAATACAAACCGTTTTTTTAAAGAGTAGAAATGTAAACACAATTTTCTGTTTTACTGCCTTAACATAATGATATAATTTTGACTCCTCAACATGTTCGTGGACTCCTGAGAGATAAACTGTGAGATTAGATATTGAAATACTTACTTTGTGCAGTGAAGCAGAATAACGGATGATTGGATTATCTTAATGTATAGGATTTTTTTTTCAGCCAGATGATGCATAACCATCTCCTAAAAATTAGCTGAATTTACTTGAGAGGCATATTTTCATCCCTGTCTTTGGGCACAGTTTTTGCCGCGTCTGCAGATCTGTTTAATTAAAAGTGTTCATTCAGGTGGCATTATTAGACAAAGAAACTATTTTTGACAAAAAAATTATTTTCCTGTGCACTAAAACACAAATGAATGGTTAGAAATCCTTACTAGTTAATAATGTCTTAATGTACAAATTGGGAATGGGAAATCGCCCTTGGTGTTTCAAATACGCAGAAGTTGGAAAAGCAGCTATGCAAACAACATATTAATCTTGAGAAGGTCTCAATATTTTAAAAGGCTATTTTTAAATTCTCTCAAAATTATTTATAAAAATTGATCAAACAGTTTGATTCCTTAACTATGGAGACATTCTCACCCATGTGAAAATAAATAAAGATTGCCGTATAAAACAGGAACCATTAGGTTGCACAAAATTTCCTTCTCTTGTGAGAAAACTTTTCTCCAAAATGCTTAGAAACTTAACAACTAACATGTTTTCTTTTTGGTCAGGAACTACAATACTTTTGTGATTATAGGTAAAAATATTGAACACAGTTAACCACAGACTCCTGCTTCGTTTATATGGTGACCACAGCTGAAGATTTTCTATTTCTATGAGTTCACTCATGAAAGAATCCAAGCTTCATGAACTCCATGAGTCATGATGTGGATGATGTCATTTTTCCTTTGGCATTCTTTAAAGGGTCATGAGTTTTTTTTTCTTTGTACCATTCATCAGGGCCCAATTATAGCGATGTGGAGAGTTTCGCATCATAATGTTATTTTGAATAAAAAAACACTGTCTCTAAGTCTCATGCCAATAAATTATTAAAAAGGTCAGACTTTCATAATTACGTCGATTTCCACATACTGTTCCAATAAGTAAAATAAAATTTCATAGGATTTTACGAGGATTTCACTTACATAGAATTAGCCAAGAAATACAAGCGTATGTGGTGAGATTAAGATAAGCGTACTAGACGAGTTGTCCGTGGGGGGACCCTCGGATCCGAGAAGCGATTCGGGCCAAGACAAACCCTGTGAGATGTGAGACAGGGGTGGTGGGAGGTAGTTTTGTGCTTCCTTGTCAAATTGGAAGTGGAGTGGTTATGGTTTTATATCTGGGAGCGGGCAGAAGGAGGGAAAACACCTGTAGATTGTTTGTTAATTATCTGATCTCTCCTCCCAAATTTGCGTTCATGGAACTTCACATATAGTCAGAGAGAAATTAAATTTGAGAAATATTGAGAAAGCAGCATTTAATTAAAGTTTTTTTTTTCTTTCAACTTTTCACTGCAAAAGGCTGGCAATATTTGCCCTGCATTTTTCTCAGTGTGAACCATATGACCCTAGCCAGGATTAAGTGAGGAAGATAAATGAAATAAATAATAGAGATCACCATCTGTAGAGTTTTGGAAACTTGTCAGTAATAATGTCTTGTTTTTTAAGTTGTTTGCATACATTAATTGTTTAGAGTGAAATGACCTTCAAAAGTTAAAAATATTATGTATAGCAAATGGAAAATTTGTCAATTGCAAGTGTCATCTCAGTGTTAATCATAAGATATACAAAATGCAATTTGCTAGCATGTTGGGCTCAAGTCCTCAGATAAAAGTCATAAAACTCACAAATAAAAATAGCTTGATTTATGAAGTTTTCCCCTGAGACGGGTGGACATTGAGATCATTTCTCACTGTCTGACATTCAGGGGTCATTCATACATCTCCAAAACAACATCTGCCAGAAAAGTACTTTTCTCACAAGCTAGTTTGAGTCCAAACTCCCAGCTGAGTGGGATCTACTTTGGCATCAACAAATTGTAGCTAACCACAGATACAATATGTAAGATTTTTTCAAATGAAGTTCTTCTTACACAGTGTTTCAAATGTTTGTAAGTATTTGTAAATGCATTTCATTTGTTTATTTTCAACAAGGATTTGTTTTATGTACATCATAATGAAAAACCATATGGCATATGATTGTCCTGAATGACTAATTCAGGAGTTCAGACGGCAGAATTTTAGCCATAAAAATACCTGAAATCTCAGACTAATAGGAACACATTCAAATGTGAACTGGGACACGATTCGGGTGGATCACAGACAAGTTGCCAAAACCTGCAAGATATTTGGCATGCTAGATATCTTGAATTACCTGAGACTCAGAGTCATGCAGTGTGAAATCACTTTTCTGACTGGAATATAGCAAAATATCGAACTCCTTTGCTGTCATCCGCAGCATACTCCAGGATCTAGCTAATCAATCTTTGATTGTCCTGTTGCAGTTTGTGCCATGTTTTTATGTCTTGAAGCTAGATGTCCACCAATGCAAAGAATAGCATAACATGCATAAATAATCATAACTATTGAGACCCGAGGTGTTCAGAAACTTTGAAATTCTCCTGCTGATGAAATTATCTTTCAGACACAAAATCTGGACTTGTTCAACTGTTCTATCGCTTCTGTCATAGTCCCAGTAAAATCATGGAAGAAAAGAGAATAAAATGTTTCCAGTAGGCCATAGTGTGTCTTCAGAGTCTTCCGCTGTGACTGTGTGAAAGTGTATCAGCTTAGAGTGTGACATCGGCATCACCAGATCCTTATGGTACTAATTACACTGTGCTAATGATATAATTAGGCTGAGTGTGTGCTTTTTTAGCACACCAATTAAGGCTTTTGGAACCCAGAGGATGATTCATGCGTCTGTGGTCCTGTTCAAAAGAATGACTTATTTTTTTAAGAGGTCTTTTCTGCTTGTTTTAAACTACAAAAGTAAAAAAAAAAAGTTTAAAATCTGTAGTTCTTGTTCTAAAGGGTTGGGCTGTAAGAAATGTAATCTAACCTACAATTATATAAATATATTGTAGATTTAAGTGAAAAGTAAGCATAGCACAGACGTTTACAGTTTTTCTGTGACATGGTAAATGCTTAAATAAAGTTTTTGATGGAGTACTACTGTTATATCACAAAATGCTTGTGAATGAATAAATGCCAATTAAATCTTTTACTGTTTTTTAAAGTCCCCAGATTCAATTCCAGGCCTATGATTGGCCAACATGCACTGTGTGCCATGCGCTTGATGTCACTAAAGAGAATATTTCTTCTAACCATTTAATTACTAAGGCAATTAATACTACTTGATTAATATTGTGATTGCATTGTGATTAATAAAGCTGAATATTTCAAGATCAACAATTCATTTTGAAATGTAATATAGAAGAATTGGGCTGTATGTTAAAATTAATGTAAAAACATGAACAGAGTAATTAAAAAAGAATACAACAGCTCTGAAAATTGAGAACTCTTTTTTTTAACATTCTACATATTTACAGAATTCTTGTTAAAAATAGTGAACCACTGTGTTATGCTATTTTGAAATGTGCTCATAAACCAACAGAAGCCATTAACCCCTATTTATAGCTCTCAAAAAATATTAAAAGTAACTTTCTGTTCAAACTATGTTCAAAAAATGTAATCATATGAAAATACAACCGTTCTGCTGACCTTTCCTTGGATTTTACATAAAACAGTCCAATGTCAGTAAAAATGTCTTTCATTTGAGTAAAATTGCCTACCACCAGTAAACAATCAACAACCAAAGAAGTGTGGTGTCCTTTGGAATGGACACAGGGTCCGAAGGGAATAATAACACAATAGAGTATCAAAATTCTAAATGACAGATTTCACCATAATTTTATCAAATATTTTTTTAACTATACAGACATAAACAGTTTTTGTTAAAAAAAATGCTCTAGAATGTGCTGATCACTCTTAGACAGCATGAGCCACACTCTCAAAATAGCAATTATTGTCTTGATTTTTGAAAGCATTAATACAAATAATTGTAACTAACAGTAGATACTTGTTTTCTTTCTGAATCTGAACTTAAACACCAGAGACACATTACATCATATAAAAAGCATGTAAAATAAACGTTCATCTCTGCCAATGTCTCTAACAACATGAAAAACTGATATCAACTTTTGAAACGAGCAAATTGTGACTGGTATGTAGAATTACTGCAAGCAGCACAAGATTTTTTTTCTGTAATGACACATTCTGTGCAACTTAATGAGCAATTGTCCTCAGCGTCTGTGTCACAGACGATGGCAGGCATTGACGCAAGAGACTGTGTTTGAGCTAATATGCCCTCAAGGTCTGAAGGACGGATCAACAGAGTGAAAATAAGAAAAAATGACTCTAATCACAGAGAGACAGATTATACTTATACGACACGGTAAAGGTTTTATTTTAGGTGACAAGAGTGACCGTTGTGTCCTCATAGGCTGTAACCCTGCTGGTCTTGGAGGCAATGTATGGTGTTTGAGAGACTAGCTTGGATTTTGATTTGTTTGCAAAAAGGCTTTTTAACCCTTGTGTGGTGCTCATATTATTGTTACTCAGGCGGTGTTTGCAGGTCTCGTGGACCCATTGCCTTTTGCGGATTTTAATTCATCCAATCAAGACATTTTATGTTAAAAACTTAAACAATATTTCCTTTAGCCAAGAAACAAGTAATATAAACAGTAAAAATATACTTTATTTATTGTTCTTTAACCTGATTTCTTCACGTTTAGAATTTGAACTGTGTGTGGTGTTCTCATTATTGTTACTTTGGCAGGGTTGGTGGCTCTGCTGGACCCATTGCATTTTGTCACTTTTAATTCAAACAATCACACAATTTTATTCTAAAATGTAAAATGTGATGTTTATGTGTGATTTATGTTTGTGTGGGAAGAGAGAATTCAGTTAAAGAATCTGCCATTTTCACACTTTAACATGCCCTGGGTCCAGTAGACCCGAACACCTTGTGTGTATTATAAATGTGTAGGGGGGGTGTACGTGTGGGGTCATAAAAAATCTGTTCTTATATATGTTTTTCACAGGAAATGAGCCAAGCCCAGTGAATCTCAGCTTCAAATAATAAATGCTTGTTTAATTTTTCTTTTGATGAAAACTGTAAATGGGTCCCACAGACCCGAACACCATACAAGGGTTAAAGGAACAGATCACCCAAATACATTTCTAAGACAAAATGCACCTCTCCATGTTTCTCAAGAGTCTAATTTATATTTTCTGTTCAGTTCTAGATAGTTATTGTATTATTTATTTATTCCCATTGTTATCATTGTTGGTCTCATGTGCTCCCTTCAAGTCGACACCGACTCTTCAATGGGGCAGATCCTTCAGTGTCAATGCTCCCAAGCTCGGGAATTTTAAACCATGCTCAATTGCAATCATTACTAAAAACGTTTCAGCACATATTTTATCCCGAATGCCATCCACTTCATAAATCATACCAGTTCTTCAGGATCTTCACTGGCTTTCAATCACATACCACATCCAGTACAAAATTGTAAGACTCACACACAAATCCCTTGCCTCACCCCTATTACCTTGCTGACCTTCTCCATTTCAACAGACCAACCACTTCTATCCTCTTCCTCTTTTACTTCGCTGTTCCCTCTATCCGTCTCATCACTATGGAGAGCAGAAACCTCTTTCACCTGACCTCTGAAATGTTTCTTCTCTCACACTATTTAAATCTGTCCGCTTTAAACTCATCTGTTATGGACTGTTTAATATTTGTAAATAGGTTTTTGGTTTTCTAGTCTGTTTCACCTGTGTAATGTTCTTCTTTTTGATTTACTAGTCTTTTTATGTGATGCTTTTCACTGCTTTGGTGTGAGTTGTTTTTTTGTACAATGGCCTAGAGTATCTTGGAAGGTTCCTTATATATGAAATGTATTATTATTATTATAAAATAATTATAAAATATTAAAAAATACGTCTCTCATATGTCATTACTCTTAAATTTATACAAATATCACTTTTTTCTGGGGGATTTTTTTTGGGTTTCAATTAGAAGCCCTTTTTTCATCATCGGGATTGTTTTCAGAGCTGACAATATCAAATGCCTGTGCTCGAAGCCCAGCCAAATACAAATCATGTGCATAAGCTCATGCAATCTAATGTCCTGTCAACATGAACTCAGGAAGTCTTATGACAGGGCTGAAATCAAGGCATAGATGTGCGTGACAGAACAGAGACTTTCATGCTTGCCATTCAGCCACATGCTAATAGGAGGATATTAATGTTATCTAGCTAATTAGAAAACAATATTCCTCTAGGTCTTCTTTTTGTTTTTCTGTTGTCAGGAACAGAGGGTTGAAATGATGATACTTCAAAATGTGTGTATATAGATTTATTTAGGAACTCCAATTAGCTTCCACAATTATGGTCATCAATCATCCTGGAGTCTTCAATCAACTCTAATTCTCAATGTATAACACAGTACAATAAACACATGACAGAAGATAATCAAAATACCACAAAATACAATATTATTCACCGCACACAAATTCCATTAAAATTAGAATACAAATGATCCCATTAAATATAACAACTGAGTAGAAATATTACGCAGAACCTAAAATATCTTCTTTTTTTTAAGAATTTTAAAAATAAGTTTAAAATATTGCTGGATCTTCTAATATCTTATCCCTCCATAGACGCTCTAAATGTGACAGTATATTGACTAAGTGTTTTTAAGAATATTTAAACTGAATAGTGCGGCTGGAAGGGCATCCGCTGCATAAAACATATGCCAGAGAGTTGGCGGTTTATTCCGCTGTGGCGACCCCGAAAGAGAAGAAAGCCGACATGAAGATGAATGAATGAATAAACTAAATAGCTAAATTTCAATTGGGTAAACCAGCAAATAAAATTTTATCCATAAACCATAGAAACATATTTAATTATATTATTTACTGGTAACCAGTAAAACCTTGTATTTATCTCATAAGTGTTTCTATCAATTGAACATCTTAAAACCTCAGGGTGTATGGGTGGTACAGTGAGAAGAATGGTTGTTTTACAGCAAGAAGGTTGCTGGTTTGTGTGGAGTTTGCATGGTCTCCCTGTGTTTGTGTTCGAGTCCAAAGGCATGCAGCACATGAATGGGGTAAACAAAAATTTCTGTAGTGTATGAGTGAGTATAGATGCTTAGCGGTGGTGGGTTGCAGTTGGAAGGGCATTCGCTGCGGAAAACATACGCTAGATGATTAGGCAGCTGTGGTGCTGTGTTGACCCCTAAAATTAAAGGAACTAAGCTGACAAGAAGATGGATGGATGGATGGATTTCGACACCAATCTGGCAGCTCTGTTCTGAGCAAACTGCAGCTTTCTAATATCTGTTTTTTTTTAGCTGGAGACCAAACCACTGAATAATATGCCAAATGAGTGCGCTCATCATTTTTTCTAATCTGAGAAGAGATTTTCACACCTAACCTATAACATCTGTATGTTGTGACCACGACAGGGGGTGTTTTAAAGTCATTCTTATTAATCTAAACTGGCTGACTTCTAATGATAAACCCATTATAGACAGATTTAGCTTCGGTTCATTCGCTAAGATAGTCTTCATTTGTATGAACATAGAGTTGTTTTTTGTCACATCTAAAATCATTTTATTTTGATTAACCCAGTTAAGAACATTTTGCAAGTCCAGTCCCAATATATATATATACCTATTTGTATGTACAGGAGAATTTATGCTATGACAAAATATGGTGATTGAATGTTTTAGTCTTTTTTCATTTTTTTTCCATTTTATTTTCTTTCGACCTCATGTGCCTATTTTGTACTGTTTTTTGTGTAGAGAAGCAGATATTTTGAGATCTTGGATGCAAATAAAACAGTAGCGCTGCAGATAATGTGAAATATTTGGTTGAAGCCATCCGTCCATCCATCTTCATGTCGGCTTTATTCCCTTTCGGGGTCGCCACAGCGGAATGAACCGCCAACTCTCTGGCATATGTTTTACGCAGCGGATGCCCTTCCCTGCCGCAACCCATTGCTGGGAAACATTCACACACACATTCACACTATGGGCAATCATTCTTATTCAATTCACTTATTCCGCATGTCTTTGGACTTGTGGGGAAACCGGAGCACCCGGAGAAAACCCACGCGATCACGGGGAGAACATGCAAACTCCACACAGAAATGCCACCTGCCCCAGCCGAGCCTAGAACCAGCGACCTTCTTGCTGTGAGACGACCGTGCTACCCACTGCGCCACCGTGACGCTGGTTGAAGCCAGTTTTTTACATATAAATATGAACTTTGGTGAATATTTTTGCCATGCCAGCCAGTCAGGAGTTATCTTGAGTAATCATCTGAGGTCAGACATCACCTGCGGGAAAAGCTAGTAAGATGACACTTCTTTGCATCCATTCAGAGACATTCTATGTGTTAACCAAATCTTTATCTACACAGAGCTTAAGACTGCTTAATCTACCGCTTGATAATGTTGTGTTCCATTTTGACCAATCAGAAGCCAACTTTCAGGTTTCGCTCCAGTTGAGTCTGTTTTGTTTAATTTTTTATGATTATGCCACCATGATTATTTAAAAGGTGTGTAATGACACCTATAACACTGCAGCTAATTGTTTACATTAGTATTCAAGTGTATACAATTTATGTTTTCTGAAACATTTTTCTTAAAAACAATTTTCTTAAACATATAAATGGTTAACATGTGATTTTTCTGAAATCTTTCTGATTGAGGTTCATTAGTTGCTATTTTCATAACTATAAATTTACTAATGATCTGCTATCAATATGGAAGGCATGGTTGTTAACTGTTTTAATTGTTTTGATAAACATTGGTTTTTATCCCTGCAAGTCACACCACTAAATGAATGATCCAAAACATTGATTGTTAGTTTCATTTTTTTTAATAGTGCGTTTTTCTATTCTAATTTTGTGTATTATGTGTAAAGGATATATTTGATAAAGGAGTATTTTTTCATTAGTCCTATTTTCAATAAGCATGAGATCTTTGAAGAGTTTTAATATTGGCATGAGAGATAATCAATGAGAGGCTGTGTTGACATGAACTCAAGTATATTCTTCTCAGATATTTAATCGTTGAGTGTTTTATCTGTTGAGTCAGCAGTCACGTTACATTAACTAAACTTCAGTATATACTCATGCTGTAAATTTTCAGATTCTCAACTGCAGACATTAGGGATACAATAACTTTTTATTGACTTTTTAGTCTGCTATCAGGACAGGCTTACCCCCACTACTTTTTCACAAGACACAGTAATGTAAATGAGTACCTGATATTTAAAAGTGCCATATCATACCCCTTTTAAATCCATCCATCCATTTTATTTTTGGTTTTGTCCCTTTATCTGGGGTCACCACAGCGGAATGAACCACCAACTTATTCAGTGTATGTTTTATGCAACGGATGCCCTTCCAGTGCAACCCATCACTGGGAAATGACACAACCCTGAGATAGGTTACACTACAGATACACTACAGACATTTTTTTTTACCTAATTCACCTGTACTGCAAGTCTTTGAACTTGTGGGGGAAACTGGAGCATGCGGAGGAAATGTATATATATATATATATATATATATATATATATATATATATATATATATTTGACCCTTCATGACCTTCAAAAGGCAGTATTTATTGTAAACAAAATCTTTGAATTGTATCGAAAGGTTGTGCTCCACAAAACTACTCGGTTAACCCACTGTTCCTCTTATTGTCATGCTTCTGCTATACCCCCTGCGGGGTATTGCTTGTTGGCACACAGAAAATCCCCTTATTCAAGTTGAATAAATTAATATTTTTAGCCCCCAAAAAAACCTTTTCGTCCGGGACATCAAAAACACACTTTCTTTTAATTGTTTATTCAACACGGTCCTGCTACGGTTACACTTCCAGATCAGTCAGCGTGTATGTTCTTCATTGAGATGAGATGTATTAGCTGTTCATCTGATTGGTTAGTGGGCAGTGCTGCAGCCATCAAGTCGTTTTGAGCTCCCAGAAGTAATAGGATTACACAAATATTCATTAATCTAAATATGACTTGAGGCATGTTTTGGATGATACCCTCCCGGGCTTTTTCTTATTTGGGCTTCGGTCGCT
Source organism: Danionella dracula (assembly GCA_900490495.1). Lineage (NCBI taxonomy): Eukaryota > Metazoa > Chordata > Actinopteri > Cypriniformes > Danionidae > Danionella > Danionella dracula. Next base: position 1,278,261 of record UELW01000004.1, on the reverse strand, counting down.
TCCAGAGCCCGATGGCCTCATTCGGATGCCGTGCCTGGTATTTATTTAAACACGTAAAGTTATGCTCCATGTGTTAGTTCCTGTTTTGTTTTTGTTTTTTGTTTTTGTTTTTCAGGTCCCGGCGAACCTTTCATCGATGGATTTTAAGTTTGTATATTCTTTATGCTGGGGAGGTTATTAGCGCCTGCCTCAGTCAGCAAGAGTCCCCTCACAGAGGGAACTCCTATTTACTCTACCTGATCCTCACGAGAACTTTGTGAAGCTGCTTTGAAAGCAATTGCTAAAGAAGCGCTCTATAAAAACTGATTGATTGATTGATTGATTGATTGATGCACATGTGTACTCCTAAAACCTGAATAAACAAAAGTTGAAGTAAAATACAATAAAGTTAAGATTGAACTTGGATTAAAAACATTGCTGATATGATTATTAGGTATTGGTGATAGGCATCATAAACTTTACTCGAGGACTGCACACTTGACTGCTACAGTCATTGACATCAAAACCTAACATGAACATAATTCATTTTATCATGACTTATATTACAATCCCTTCATATAACTCCATTAAGTTTTAGCCAGATAACAGTTTGGAACAACTTTAATGAAAAGTTAATAGAGTGTGCAGCTCTCTCTTAACGGCCAGTCATAAAGTACAATTGCTTCGGATAAGATCAATGGAGAACTTTATCCAAGACCATCTAACCCCGAGGTGATTTAATGCCTCACAATTCCTCCACTCCCATTTTCTTCTCACTATGGGGTAAAGAGACAGTTTTTATTGGTTGACTGTCGTTTTGACTAAGGATCTTGAAAAACATTTTGAGTTAAAAACAAAACAATTATTTTTTACATTGTAACCTCTATTCTGGTTAACCAAAATGTGTTTTCTGGCCAAGCTCCATCTATATCTCCTATTCTGATTGTTTTCTTCTGAAATATATTGAAACGTGATTTTGTGTGCCTTAAGAATCTTAATTGTGTGCCTTTGGACAGATTTTTTTTACTTCGACTTTTAAAAGTTTAATAGACATAATTTATTTAGTACTTTTATTTATTTAAAGAGGAACTTCCATAATTTTTTGTTTACTTAGCTCAGATCCCATATGATTGCTGGGAGCCGAGTTCATGACTTGCAAGACACAATTCCTCACAAAATGCCAATCAGTCTGTTTACATAAGGACATGTGATTTTTTTCAGGACTTATGTTGTGCCAGAGCGTCCATGTTTTACTTCTATATAAAGGGATGTTTTTTGTCCATTTTTGATGCGCTTTAAGAAAATACATTTTAAAAAGAGAAACAAATTGTCAACAGATGTCACATGATGACATGATGCAAGTGCAATGTGAACATGCAGTACTCAGAAACAACAAGCTAGCTAGCTCAGTGTTGCCAGCTTAGCGACTTTGTCCCTAGATTTAATTACATTTAGACCACCTAGCAACTTTTTTGTCATTTAGTGACTAGCGACAATTCTATCGACTTTTCTTTTAGCATCTTCTGATGTCATCGTTTTTGACGTTCAGTGGGAGCAGTTCACGGGCATATGAAGAGCATCTCTCTGCTCCCAGCATTGAATGGAGAGAGGGTCGAAGAGAGACGTCAAAGGCTCTGCGCTAGGTGAAATGAAATTGAGCCATTATTAAGCCAGAGATGCGCTTAGAGATCCCAAAATATCATAATCTAAAACAGATTTATTTCAGTAAGCAAGACATGTTTCTGTTAGACATTTTTTTTAAATGAAAGTAAATCTGGTTTGAGCTGTGAAGTATGTAAAAAAAAAAGTCTGGTAATTTTACAATCAGTTGTATGTTTTGTTTTGTGTTGTGTTAAATTTGTATGTGTGTGTGTTTAAATAATGTGTTTTATAAATGATACTGACATAGAGAAAAGCTATATGATGAACATGCAAATATGATACCATAGAATTTTGTTAGCAATAAAAATAAATTTTCAATATTCTGGTGATTCAAACTGACTGTTGTAAATTGATAAACTCACAACTAGTTCCATACCTAGTACTAAAGTTTTAACCAAATCATGTGAGGTGTTTTAGACAAAAATCTCCTTTAACAGACCCTGGCTTAGGGTCTGTAACGAAACAGTTCCCAACCCAGAACCTTCTCTCCCTCTGATCGTTCTGGAACAGATAGAAGACTCTCCTTATGGGAGTCAAATTAGGCTGTGGATTCAATCAATCATTCCACCGAATATTTATTTATTATAACATACACATCACAAACAATAGATTTCCCAGGACACTGAACATAAAAACAGCAGGAGTAAAACATGAAACAAAAAGAGATAAAAGCAAACAAAGAATCACCTCAAAGAATGTATGACTGTGGATCAACTAACACCTCAACCCTCATCATCTTTGACAGCATAGACAAATGTTAATTTAAAATAGAAGTCTTCAATTTAGACTTGAATGCATTCAGTTTGGGTTCGCCCTGAAGTCCAATTGCACAGAAGGCACGTCCAGCCCAGCTCTTGGAGTGCATTTCAAGAACACAGAGAGGCAGCTGACTGGCTGAGAGCAGAGCCAAGACAGTAATGTCAGAAATACATGGGTGCAGTAGCCTTTACAGATTTAAAAATACTACACCAGTATCTCATGCCATTGGAAAAAGAAGAAAGGCTTTATGTGGCAGGTCCTCTTCAAAGAGGTGAGAAACTGGGCATTCTGTAATTCTAGTAGTCTGGACAATATTACAGTATTGTAATCCCTTGTTTATTGCGAGAGTTACATTCTAAAAAATAACCTGCTAAAGACAGAATACAGAAAGTTGTCAACTTTATATATTACAATTATTATAGATGTTTTAAAGGTATAGAACTCAGCACTACACACTTTTGTCAGACAGGCAATACCATTTTCAAACTTTTATCTCTTGTTGAAAACCTCTCAAAGCTCAAACTTCCACCTTCTTTAGCATCCCCAGCACTCCAATCTTTAGTATAATGGTTAGCATGTTCCTCTGTCTTATGGGTGCTACCGCAGGTGCCTTTGACATTGCAGAATCAACATTGTGGGGTTTGTTGAGGAAAAAACTTGCAAAAATGCTCTTAAAAATTCAGTCACAGCTAGCGATCAAAGATTCGTGGAAATTCGGTCAGCTGACATCCAAGTCAGTCTATCTTCAGGTGAGAGAGTTTCTCAACTCCCCTCTCCTCTCCACTCCACATCCAGGCTCCTCCCATTTGGCTCTGCTACGGGTACCATTTGGAACACAATGCACTATTTATTAAGCATGGAAAACAGCAAGAATATATCTGTGAAACAGTGATGCTGCCGAAGGTGAACAGCTTCATAGGAACATTTTAATCTTGTTGTGAAATGATAAAAGCATTGAACATTTTCAAGCTTGCGCCTTTCCAAGAGTATTTTTGCTCTCCTAAGCAAGTGCAATTGGAAGAAAGATGCTCTGAAAACCTGAGTTCACTTTCAAAAATAACCCTATGGCTTTATACTAAAATCTTTTCAGGTAGAGGAACTAGTTCAGTTTTCAAGTTTTCTTTCTCAAAGACAATTAACGCAGAATTTTTAGGATTCATGTATAGAAAATTGTCTGCCAGCCAGCACTGAAGTGCATTTACATACTTCAACAGAGTAGTGCAAAGTTATTTCTAGAGAGTTGAATTTATTATGTTATAACTCTTTTTGGTACTTCTTTATATATAGTACAATTGAAAATGTATTTAGTTAAACTTGATAAACAAAGAAACAACAAAACAACTCTTGTAAGTTTTGTATAACATAATACATATTCCTAAGTTTAAATGACAAATTGCCTGTTTGTTTAGAGATTTTAACTTAAATTGTGTTTTCCAGAGAAGGATGAAATACACTCTGAATAGAGGTAATTTGGCTCTCAGGATTTTCCTGTATATCAGGTATGTCCTGAAGGACATCGATGTGCAGGTTGCCTACATAAATATGGTAGAATTTCTTTCTGAATATCAGTAGAAGATAAATAGAAAAGACAATGGGGTACAGTATTGGACCCTGATGGACACTACAATTAATAATGAAATATTTGATGAAAAAACATTGAGCTTTATTTGGTCTGTTACAGATTATAAACTCAATTCTGAAAAAGTCCCAATTATTTCAATCAGCCAAATAAGTATGTGCACACCTGCACACTATCTGGTTTCACACTACATGCTGTCTTTAGCACTTTAGTTTCACAATAGCAATAAACAGTCCTCTTTTGGTGGAATATTCCAAACTTTAATTACTTTGTTGGACTCTTGGGTCAATTCTGTTTAATCAATAGGAGACATTTAATCAAACAGCTAACTAAAAGTGTTCACAATACCAATATATTCAGTGTTGAGATGTACATCCTGAAACAGAGCAAATTTGTTGGTTCGTTGGGGACATTTCTTCTCCTCCTCTTTCGACTCACGCAGGCAGACAATAGTCGATGTTATCTCCCAGTAAACCAAAACGGATGAATGGTACACTAATATGCAACTGCAAATCCATATTCAGTTGTGGGAATATCCGAATAATGCGATCAGTTGAAAAGATTTCTTGTTTTCACCCATTTCGTTTTTTACAAGTTTTGCAGAAATTACTCAATGAAATGAAATCACTCTAATATAGTGCACACCGCATTCCTAAAGTTTTGTTTCAATAATATTGGCCATTTAATAAAGCTGAACACCTCAGACAGAAAGAATAATGATGTTGAATTTATCCATTGATGGTTTCAGAAGTCTTAACTGTGTATTAAAGTCTGTAGTGAACAATATGAGCTTGAGTATTTTGGTGACAGAAATTTCCCTTCAGGGAAATTGATCGATTGCAGCTCCATGTTCTGCCCGCTTGCTCATTTAGTGTTTCCTATATATAATGAGAAATGACTGACGTTCAGCTTGAGTCTCAAAGTGAGTGTGTTTGAGGATCTTCCTGTCAGCCTGATATGCTGAGCCGACAGGCGGATGCTCTGTTGAACTAGGCTTGGAGATGAGGATGATGGTTACTGACCTGATTCTTTCGCTGGGCCATTGCTGGAGGCCTTAAGACACTGTGTGTATGTTTGTGGATGGCTGGTTGTAAGTGAGAGTGAGATGAAGCGACAGAGAGAATGAAAAACTTCTTGAGATGGGTAAAGCAGAAACATCTTGAGTTTGTTGGAGGCTTGCAAATTGTGCACACAATATAGTATTAGCATACTACTTCATTTTTCAGGAGATATATTTCCTAATGTAGTAATCGATATTAAATATCATTGTTTTGATGACAGCAGAAGCTTAAAAATAATGCTGTAGAGAAAGTGCTGAAATGCAACCATTTAAAAACATGGCCTAGGGGTTAGGGAGCATGACATAAACGTTCCATTGATCTGCACAACAAAATCCCACCTTATGGTCCATAAAATGTATAAAAATTTATGTAAAAATTTGAAATTTTGTTAAAATAATAAATTTCAATGCTATGTTGAATGCTCAATTTAATAATTAGTGATCCTGTCAAACATAATCAGTTTGGTCGCATCCAGGTTCAGGGGTTTGTGAGCATTTGAATATTCTTCAAATACCTGCATCAATAATAAAAAAAAAATCTAATTTCAGTTATCAACAATGTACTTTAAAATCAGACAACAATTTTTTTAATACAATAAATTATTTTATTAACAACATTTTAAAATAATGAACTACAAAGGCTGCTAAGCCTTGCAGTGGGAAAGCATGAAGCTATCCTGACTAAGCGTGTTGTATTGGTGGTTTTGATGGTTTCAACTTTAGTTTAAAAGGTGCAGTCATATTCTGTACCATTTAATTTCTGTAGTTTACCTGAAGAAAATGTGTGATGTAAAATTTTTTATTATTTATAGTGACCATGTTTTATAAATGCAGTGTGACAGGGTTAAAAAATGTCTTCTCATTTAGACCGCTATTTCACTTCCTGTCTAGATGAGGGTCAGACGGTGTGCCAGGGACCTCCAGACATGCTGGGTCAGCGACTTTCAGAAGTTGGCATGCAGCTTCGGTCAGATTGCCACCAGGGTCTGGGTTACTGGGACTATCTCTTCTTCATAGCCATTGGATTCGTCATCTTCAGTGCCGGGACAGTGTCTGCCTGGGTCATGGGTGTCCTTATGGTTCTATATGAGAGGTACAGCAAGAGGAAGAGTGAGGAGGTGAGCAGTGAGGACGAGGAAGAAACTGTGGCTCGTGGAACAGGAAATCATGGCAATGGGGACTTGAGCAAACTGGACATGCAGGTGTGACTGAAGGATTCTGGATTTCAAACAAACAGCGACTGAGAGACTACTGTTTTATTTTCTAAGAGAATTTAATTAAGTGCACTTTTCTAGAATGTGTCAATAATAATTTTAGATTAAGAGATTTATTTATATTCTTGTAGATGGCGCGAGAGTGTAAGAGTGCGTACTGAAAGGACTGACTTTGAATAAACACTTAGAAGTGATTTTCAAGAGTCAGAACATGCTCCCTATTCTTCACATAGTTGTCGGGAAGAGTGCAATATGTTTCACTCTTAAAGTGATAGTTCAGCCAAATATCTACATGTAAACAGCATTTTCTCAATCAGAAGTGGTTCAAAACCTTGATGACGCCTAAAAAAAATGGTCTTTTATGTTTTTGTTAAAGGGGACATCAGATGTCCAAGTAGAATTTATTATTAAGGGTATTTTTTAAAAGTCCCCAAAAAAATAAGTTGCAAAAAACAACAAACAAACAAAAAAACAATAATCTCATAAAATACCTAATGACAATGACCTGCTTTGGAGTTTAAACCTGTGTGAAGTTCACTCACCATAACAAATTTCTTTAGATTAGTTTCAATTTATTTTCATTATAGAAAGTTACTAGTAGGCACTGGAAGTCAGTTAGCATCTAGCCAGAAATGCAATTTAGCAGTGTGAACATATATACATATTTTTAGATAGCAACCCATTCTTTCTCTCTCTCTCTCTATCTGTCTCAATCTCTTACTTCCTCTCTCTCTCAGTCTTTCAATCTCTCTCTCAATATCTCACTTTCTCTCTCCTTCTCTCAATCTCTCTCTCTACCCCGTTCTTAATCTCTCTCTCACTCTCTTAATCTCTCACTTCCTCTCTTTATCTCTTCTTTTCTCAATCTCTCTCTCTCTCTCCCCTCTCTTAATCTCTCTCACTCTCTCAACCTCTCCCCCTCCCTCTCTGTTTCCTCAGCCTGCACCTAGAATAAAAAGTGAATTTCTTAAACAATAAAGCAGGTAAAACAAATAGTTTTACAGCACCAGGTAGCACAGTTACAGCAAAGCCGAATAATACCCTTTTTATGGGGTTTCACACAGTTTAAAATTTGATGGAGGCTAATGTTTAAAAAAATATAAGCACCAATGAAATGAAGGATGGCACAAACCAAGATATGAAAATCAAGTATTTTTCATTGGTTGAGGGGCCATCTTTATGGAGGTGTACTTCTGACTGCTTTCCTCTCACTGTGGTAGAAAACTATATGTGAAAAAACTACGGTGTTATCTAAACATAGTGTGATAATCATTTAAAAGGAATAATCGACTTTAGGAAGTCTTTTTCCAGGTCCGAAGACAGCACTTTTAGCATAGCTTAGCATAAAGTATTGATATTTATTAGAAGCATTTACAGAATTTTGATAACACTTTACAATAAGGTGTCATCATTAATTAATGCATAAATGAACCATTATTACTGTTATGATGAGATAATTAAACAATAATCTGTATTAATAATGAATTCTTAGCCATAGGGTTGAATAGACCACATACTACCTTAATTAATGATAAGTTTCAGATTTATTAGTAAATAATAACAATAATGTGTTTCCTAAAGTAAAGTCGCCATCTAATAATAACAATGAAATAATTGTGAATGAATAGTTAATTAATAAAGAGTTAATTATGACATGAACCTCCTCAATAAATCATCAATGGGAAAAAGAAAAACAGCTCATTTCAAAGTTCATGATTAGGTCATAATTTTTAGGTGACAACTTTACTTTGGTAACTCAAACAATTATTTAATTTTCAGTTTATATCAGTTTAACCAGAACCGAATGATTCATTAAGGGAATATTACATATATTAAATAATTTGACCCATGTTTTAGTCTAAGTAGTTCATTATTAATATATGTTAACTCATCATTAACTCATCATAAATGATTGGTTAATGAACGCATTAACTAATGATGATTAATGTCACTAAGTCTAAAGTGTAACCTAAATGTTTACTGTCTTAATTTAGATTTTTTTTAAATAGTTAGCTAAAAACATAACATTTTCTAGTCCAAATACGTTGTGAATCAGTGTACTGAACAAAGCACATTGTTAGCACTTTGTTACATGGACTCATCAGGGTCAATGATCACTCACTAACATGTATTTCGTATTTCATATAATATCAGCAGCGACCAATATTTTGCTTAAATGAAATGCTAAATAACAAAAATAGTGTTTATTGCAAATGACTGAAAGATTTTCAGTTGATTTATAAAGGTATGTCTTGGCATTTCCATAGTTTGTATAAGAATGAAACCCATCACCCCAAATCAACTGAGATCACTGTAACTAAAGAGAGCTCTTTAGTGTTTCATTTTACACGAAAAGCTGCTGTTGTTTAGTTTACAATTAATACTCATTGTATCAGTTTGTTCAGTTCAAAATTCAGTTTTGGGTGAACTATTACTTGAAGAGTCAGCTAAGGAAAAATGCAGGTCTGTGTATAGGCCTATCAGAGCTTTTTTGTGCCATGGGCAAAAGGCAAGAATAAATGTGGAAGATGTACAAGGTAGTCTCTCCAGACCATACAGTGTGAAATGAACAAATGGAAGATGGAAGACTCTTCTAAAATGTCTGCACAACCTCACAGAAGGCTGAACGTGTTTTCTGAGGGGTCAAAGACTGACTGACTGACTGTTGAATTGATGGATTGAGGACATTACATAGCAGGGCTTAACAACAATTATTTTTATGTTCTCCCGGTCAGGCTTGTGAGACTCTTTGTCCTCAACAAATTGCTAATTGGTTTATTTTAATGCCAAACTCATTCCGTTGAAATTTCTGGACACTTTTACCATGGTAATATACATCAAATTTGTCAAAGGTATTGTGTAGACACTAAGAAGCCAAAAAATACATTTTATCATCGTTTTGGTCTGTGTAGGGTACAAATAGTTGTTTACTTCACCCTCATTTTGAGTATTTGCCATAAACACACTTGAAAAAGGCATTTTTAACACACTTTAAATATGAAAACCATTCACTTGCTTTTTAATTTGAATTGATCCGTGAGCCCTTCTTCCCTTTGCAACTATTATCAAATTTTATTGGCACGAGAGGCTTTATTTTTTAGTCCACAAAAAATTAATACAATTTAATTACAATTTTATTAATAAAAAGTGTGGCTTAAAGATGAGATGAAGAGAATTGTTGAAGAAAGAATTAAATTATATTCACCAGCAAGAGTCCAAAAGGGTTTGTTGATGATGATAAAATATTTCGTTTTCTTGCACCACAAGGTAAAGCCCAATTTATATTAGATCATCAAGGCTGTGAATTGCCTGCTGTGATCCTTCGTGTAGACTTACATCATCAAGAGTTTTTATACTTGATGAAGTACCTTATACTTGATAAGTCTGCAGTAACGCTTCCTAAACACTAACTGGCAATTTTTTATGTGTTCACAGAAGAATACTAGGGTGGCTTTGCATAACACATTACTAAAATACCTGAAACTATAAAGATATTCCATTCTGAAGTAATCCTTCTCTTTTAAGGTAATTGTAACATTTATGGGTGGAGTGACAGATGGAAATTTTGAGTCGTTATTTCACATCCCTTGCTTAGCATATATATATATATATATATATATATATATATATATATATATATATATATATATATATATATATATATATATATATATATATATATATATATATATTATATATGCGACAATAAATTGACCGACAATTATTTTTTTTGTTTAATAGAGAATTGTATTTAACTGCTAACACACACTCTACTGTTACAAGATTGTAAAGTTAATTTTAGCTCCAAAAATTAATAAAATGATTAATTACTTTAGAAATAAATATATGCAGATTTTTAGGATCTTAAATTGACTATGTGAGAAACAACACACCTTCCAAAGCTGACATTAAGCTCTGTTATCTTTTGTAATTGTTTTAAAATAAACGCAGAAACAGATGTCCATGTATCTTGTGTAGGTAATAAAAAATGTGGCCTTTTTATCTATAAATTTTTTTGAATTTAATTTCATTGAGGTATTATTTAATTTATATGTTATACAGATTAATATTTTTTTCAGTTTCTGTTTATTATTTTTTTGTTTTTTTAAGAAATAAAATTAACTGTATAATTAATAGTTAACAAAAAGAAGTAACAGAGTAGTGGCAAAAATAATATTAATGTAATTTAAAGCAACCATCCCCTTGCCACCACTTAATCCATGAATCAAAAGGTGAAAACGATAGTGTCTGCTTTTAAAGTGCAGTTTTATTACTGATCAATATTGGTGTGATACAAATGCTTACTACTAGTCAACCAAACACAATACAGATGCTAACATAGGGACATGCTATATATTCTTTGCCATATATCATATAAATAAAACTGCATATGTGCATCTGTTGTAGAAGCTCGATCTTTGCACTGATTAATATTAAAATGTTGAGTGATAACAATGATAACTTCTAGCTAACCATAACTAAACATGGATAACAAATTATTTTATAAGGATTATATATAAAGGTATATGATATATTTAGTTTATTGAAGTATATGTACTATTACTGGGGTGAAAACCTAGAAATAGAGTGGAAGCGCTTGCTCTGCACTATGTCGGCAAATAAAAAAACTCAACATCTGAGGGGCTTGGGCGCACAGTTAAAAAATTCCGGAAGCTTGGGTTATGTATATATGCTGCCTTAGCAAAAGGCAACTCATTGGCTTGAGTATAGATTTGCAATCCTTTTAAGGTATAGTTAATGAAGCAAAGGAAAAATGGATGGGCTAAGGCTTTGAAGTCAGAAATCAAATCCCAGAATCACTGAAAGTTATAATAAGCTAACAACTACATGAGATTTATCGCCATGAAAATGCACTTTCGATTATGAATTCAAATATCACTCAACTGTTTTAAATAATATAAAAGTGCTTCCATTTTTGGCGGAGTGATCTCTTTATCCCACTATCATCTGCCAGCTCCATAATCAAGTTTGCAAGACAAACACTCACAAATGATTAATGAATGCAGGACATAGTGGCAATGCAGCTCTGGCCTAATATGTTAAGTCAACTGGCCTGGAGCCCACTCCCTGGCCCCGGGCCATCAGAACATTCGTGTTGTTGAGCCCTGCATCGAATGGGACATTATTGATTTCACTAAGTCTGTATGCACTGCACCCTAAAGCCTTATACACTCAAGATGTAACCAGTCCAGCAATAACAGCTCCAGGTGATCCTGAGAGCAATACAGTGAAATACGTGACTGTGTGTGTGAGTCTGTTATCATGAGAATGACTAAAATGTGTATTTCCTGGCAAGGCTTTCATTTGTTCTAATCAAATGTGATTCCTCCTGTGGTGTTCACTTGCCTGTCAAGGGCAGCACTAGAAGTGACCCGTTTCCTCACATTGCACCACGTGACTCGGATGGGAGTTGCACCCACTGAGAGTGTTGTTTTAGTCAGTAAACACATGATTCCCAGATGAATGTACTGTATGATAAGAGCACAGTTGCAAAAATAACTTCTGTGAACACTTTCTTTTACTGGGTCCATGTTACAGAGGATTTACTCCATCAAGTACTTAGTATAAGAAAAGGTAATACTCTGTTTGTATCTATTGATGTGTATTTGACCCTGTTTGCAGTTAAGTTATAAAACAGCAGATACTTTGTTTTATGAATTAAACAGCTGTTTTACAATTGTGTGTCAAGACATGTTTGTTACAGTGAATTCGCTTGATGACAGTGTTGTTTCAGTTAAAAATGAAGCCGGGTGGCCTACCTGGACTCAGGGGCCCATCTGTGGACAGCTCGCCCAGTACGCTTCTTTTTGCTCTGCAATTATGCTTTAATGGGCTAATTCTATGTAAGCAAACTCATGAACTAGTATTCGAGTATTAACATTTTACAGGGGTATAAACTGGATTTAAGATGTTGTCTTATTATATTAGATGGCCAACAAAAAAGTGGATTGGGGATTGTTCGAGAGTGTAGGAAGAACAAACACCCTCTCCCACATCAAGAATAATAAACAACCAAACAACTTCTCATTTGAGATTAATGCATATTTATATACACAACATAAATATAAACAACAACTTAAGCAAATAGCCAAACAAACAAACACAAAAAGGGCCTTTATTTTTAGAAAGAGGTATTTGCCAAAATAATGAACAAAACTGTCCAATAAGGAAAAGAAAAATAAACATACAACTACTTAAGCCAACATAAATGACTACCTTCAATCTACTCCTATACTAAAATACTTTAGCTAACAAAACAATCAGCGATGAGAGGTAATGAGCAACAGGCACTTTGGAGGAGTGACAGGCGTTACTCTGGAGAAGCACAGACACACAGAGTACAATAACTCAAAGGATATGGTGCAGGATGTAACAGTGCACAAAACTAACCACCATATTCAACCACTGTACTAGGTATGGGAAATGTTCTAACGTGCATTAACGTACATTCTGTAATAATGATAATTAGGAGAGAATGAGCGGATGAACGGAGAACGATCCGGTGGATCTGAGGATCGAACCAGCAACCTTCCAATCACAAGTCGATTTTCTTATCCATCTGAACAAACTGCAGTTTATGCTGTTCTCCTCTTGTGCTGCTGAAAAAGTATGTTTTCATTTTTTCATGTACTCGAACTTGTAGGTGTTTTGTCTGACTCAAATTTTGTCGTTGATCTCATTAGACTTCAACCATGCAAGTTCTTTTTCAAATAAGACCTTGATGAGCGGGTTTGATTACGAAAGTTTTAATTTCTGCCTCCTGATTGCTCGTCTGCCATCAAACATCCACTGACATCAGCAGAGAGATCTGCTGCAATAAAATGAATTTAAGCAAATTACTTTTTATTCGGACATCACGGTGGCGCAGTGGGTAGCACGGTTATCAAACAGCAAGAAGGTAACTGGTTAGAACCTTGGCTGGGTCAGTTGGCATTACTGTGTTTGCATGTTCTCCCCGTGATCGCGTGGGTTTACTCCAGATGCCACTTCTTCTTCTTCTTCTTTCGGCTGTTCCCAGTTTAGGGGTCGCCACAGCAAATCATCTGTTTCCACCTAACTCTGGCCTCAGTATCCTCTACTCTTGCACCAATTACCTTCATGTCCTCCTTCAGCACACCCATATAACTTGTCTTTGGCCTTCCTCTCGCCCTCTTGCCTGGCAGCTCCATCTCCAACATCCTTCTATCAATATAACTACTATCCCTTCTCTGCACATGTCCAAACCATCTCAATCTGGCTTCTCTGACTTTGTCTCCAAAACAACCAACCTGAGCTGTTCCTCTGATGTCCTCGTTCCTAATCTTGTCCATCCTTGTCACTCCTAAACTGAACCTCAACATCCTCATCTCTGCTACTTCCATCTCTGCCTCGTGTCTCTTCCTCACTGCTACAGTCTCTAACCCATACATCATAGCTGGTCTCACTACTGTTCTGTACACCTTTCCTTTGATTCTTGCTGACACTCTTCTGTCACACAACACCCCTGACACTTTTCTCCACCCACTCCAACCTGCCTGCACTCGCCTCTTCACTTCTTTTCCACACTCCCCGTCACACTGGACTGTTGACCCCAAATACCTAAACTCCTCCACCTTCTTGACCTCAGCCCCCTGTAACCTCACTGTTCTACTTCCCTCCCTCTCGTTCAAACACATGTATTCTGTCTTACTACGACTGACTTTCATTCCTCTTCTTTCTAGAGCAGACCTCCAACTTTCCAGGTGTCCCTCCACCTGCTCTCTACTCTCACTACAGATTACAATGTCATCTGCAAACATCATTGTCCATGGAGATTCCTGTCTGACCTCATCTGTCAACCTGTCCATCACCATAGCAAACAAGAAGGGACTCAAAGCCGATCCTTGATGTAGTCCCACCTCCACCTTGAACTCCTCCGTCTGACCTACAGCACATCTCACTGTTGTCATACTCCTCTCATACATATCCTGAACTACTCTGATGTACTTCTCTCTCACTCCTCACATCCTCATACAGGACCATAGCTCCTCTCGGCACCTTGTCATACGCTTTCTCTAAGTCCACAAAGACGCAGTGCAGCTCCTTCTGACCATCTCTGTACTTCTCCATTAGCATTCTCAGAGCAAAAATTGCATCAGTAGTGCTCTTCCTGGGCATGAAGCCATACTGCTGCTCGCAAAAATCCACTTCCCATCTTAGCCTAGCTTCCACTACTCTTTCCCAGAGTTTCATTGTGTGGCTCATCAACTTTATACCTCTGTAGTTGTTACAACTCTGCACATCACCCTTGTTCTTAAAGATTGGCACTAGGACACTTCTCCTCCATTCCTCAGGCATCTTCTCACTCTCTAGAATCCTGTTGAATAACCTAGATAGGAACTCCACTGATGTCTCTCCTAGACACTTCCACACCTCCACAGGGATGTCATCTGGACCAACAGCCTTTCCACTCTTCATTCTCCTCAGAGCCTTCCTCACCTCATCCTTTCTAATCTTTTCAACTTCCTGCTCTACAATGTTCACCTCTTCCCCCCTTCTTTCCCTCTCATTCTCTTCATTCATCAACTCTTCAAAATACTCCTTCCATCTTCTCTGCACACTCTCCTCACTCGTTAGAACCCTTCCATCTCTATCTTTAATCACCCTTATCTGTTGCACATTCTTCCCATCTCTGTCTCTCTGTCTTGCTAATCTGTACAATTCCTTCTCACCTTCCCTCGTGTCTAACCTGGCATACAACTCATCATATGCCTTCTGTTTGGCCTTTTCCACCTCCCTCTTCACCCTGCGCTGTGATTCCTTGTAGTCCTGTCTACTTTCTTCAGTCCTTTCGATGTCCCACTTCTTTTTAGCTAGCCTCTTGCTCTGGATGATGTCCTGTACTTCCTCATTCCACCACCATGTTTCCTTATCTTCTTTCCTTCTTCCTGCTGACACACCTAGCACCTTCCTACCTGTCTCCCTGATCACTTCTGCTGTAGTTTCCCAGTCCTCTGGAAGCTCTTCCTGGCCACCCAAAGCCTGTCTCAGCTTCTGTCTGAATTCCTCACAACCGTCTTCCTTCTTCCTGACCACCAGAAACATCCTACACATCACCATCCGATGCTGTCTGGCTACACTCTCTCCTACCACTACTTTGCAGTCAGTGATCTCTCTCAGATTGGCTCGTCTACTTAGGATGTAGTCCATCTGCGTACTCCTACCACCACTCTTGTAGGTAACTCTATGTTCCTCCCTCTTCTGGAAATAAGTGTTAACTACAGCCACTTCCATCCTCTTGGCAAAGTCCACCACCATCTGTCCTTCTGGGTTCCTTTCCTTAACACCAAACCTGCCCATCACTTCCTTATCACCTCTGTTGCCCTCGCCCACATGACCGTTGAAGTCTGCTCCCACCACTACTCTCTCCCCTCTGGGAATACTCTCCATCACCTCATCTAACTCACTCCAGAATCTCTCCTTTTCTTCCAGCTTACAGCCTACTTGTGGAGCATAACCACTCACTACATTCAACATCACCCCTTCAATCTCTAACTTCAAACTGATCACCCTGTCAGACACTCTTTTCACCTCTAAAACATTCCTCACAAACTCCTCCTTCAGGATCACTCCTACCCCATTTCTCTTCCTATCCTCACCATAGTAAATTAGTTTGTATCCCCCTCCAATACTACGCGCTTTGCTACCCTTCCACCTGGTCTCCTGCACACACAGAATATCTACCTTCCTTCTCTCCATCATGTCCGCCAGCTCTCTACCTTTCCCGGTCATTGTACCAACGTTGAAAGTCCCTATTCTCAGACCTATGCTCTTGCCTTTCCTCTTCTCTCGCTGCCTACGAATCCTTCTCCCTCCTCTCCTTCTTTGACCAACAGTAGTACAATTTCCACCGGCACCCTGTAGGTCAACAGCACCGGTGGCGGTCGTTGTTAACCCGGGCCTCGACCGATCCGGTATGGAAATTGAATTGATGACTTGCATATTTGGTTTTGGCATGTTTTACGCCGGATGCCCTTCTTGACGCAACCCTCTCTATTTATCCGGGCTTGGGACCGGCACAGAAGTCACTGGCTTGAAACCCCTGTGGCTAGATTTTACTCCAGATGCCACAGTTTCCCCAATTCCAAAGACATGCAGTATAAGTATATGTGAATTGGGTAAACACAATTCTCCACAGTAAATGAGTGTGTGTGGATGTTGTGGGTTGTAGCTCAGTGGTAGAGCTCATGCTTTGCATGTAAGAGGTCCTGGGATCAATTCTCAGCATCCCAGGGGCATAGGTGATTTCTCCTTCTGTAAGTCGCTTTGGACAAAAGCGTCTGCCAAATGCATAAATGTAAATGTAATGTAAATTGGAAGGGCATCCACTGCATAAAACATATGCCAGAAAAGTTGGCAATTGATTCTGCTGTGGCAACCCCAGATTAGGCACTAAGACGACAAGAAGATTAATGGATTGATAAATTGCTTATCCACATTATTATATGGTTCATATATTAGTTCACTGGTTCATTGTTTTATAGATGAATTTGCTGCAACACATTTCACCTGTACATTTCTAATCTAGCTACAAATATCTCATGAAATAAGTAGTTCATCTCTACCTATGTGCTGGTCTTTCTGAAAAATCTCCACAAGAAAAAATATCTGAGTAAAATTAGAGCTAGATGATTTAACACATAAAAACAAAAATATAGTTTAATTAAACTGTAAATAACAATTCATAAATTATCTGATGATTAAATATTAAAAGTTGATTCTATTATGAAATTTCATGTATGAAAAACTGAAGTAACGAAATGTTTTTTGCTGACCTTTGTTGTTGATAGAGTGTAATTTGTATTTTTAGTGAAAGGATCTTTAAATGAGTATTGTTTTATTTTGGTAGATATATAATATATAATATTATATTGAAATATTTTGTAGGTAACAACATTTCATGGATTTTGTAGTAGTCACCAGAAAATGTCCCTTTTTTATATCCAAAACTTGACCGGTGTGGGTTAAATCAGTCACCTTATTTTTTTTTTTTTTTTTTATGAGAGTAGAAAAAATTTCAGACATTTTATTTGTAACTTTTATCCTTCAAAATTTTGTTTCTGTATTGTTCCTATGTGCATGCCTTCTTACTCTATTGCTCTATTATCTTATCATTTCTCTTTCTCTCTTCTGCTCTGACTCTATCCGGCTCATTTATGTCTCAACAAAGTCTATCAAGGATGTTGGCGGGAGAGCTGCTTGAAGCCATGTAAAGAAAGTGGAGCTGACTCAGAGAGGATGACAGGTTTACCCCTGGGACCAAAGCTTAAAGAATCTCCCTACGGTTCAACTAACTTCGCTTTCATCCCCTTCAAGTGGAACTTTACTGAGTTCGAGCGTTTTTTATCTCTTTGCTATTTTGTGGTAACATTGTGTCATCCGAGATGAAAGATCAAGTTGTTTTTGTGGTCCTTTCCCTCTTGTGATTTCCAACCATTTTCTGCCACCAGACTGCAGTGATACATTGAATTGTTTATTTACAATAATTTAAACGGAACTTCTTCTTTCACACCTAACATGCATGCAAGATGACAACTGTTAAAACAAATTATATAACCATTTATAAAATAATAACTTTCTTACAATAGATGTTAAAGCAACCAACATGAAGATACCAGTAAAAGCATGGAGAAATGAGCAATGCATATCTTTATTTTATTTTTATTTTTTCACTTCAAAAACACAAAGAAGAGCACGAGCATGACAACATTTCTCGCAGAAATTCTCATAACACTGGTTGTAGCTGTCAAGTGTTCTGGTTGGCTTACCAGGAGGGGGGCGGGGTTTACCTCTTTGTGAATCTCTTGCTCTCCTGAGGGGAGATTTGAATCAGGACAGACAAATGAGGTTCACAACTCAAAGGTTAAGATTCATAAATGCTGAAGAGTTTCACGAATGTAGAAAACAGATCCACAAATAAATTGAAAGGAACTTGTACCTGTGACTTTTGAAAACATTTTATACATTTATACAAATTTATACATTTCTCTTTATGTGTTTGTGAATCTGATTTATTTTTGTGCATCTCTGTACATTTATTTGTAGATCTTAAATGTATTTGTTTATCTTAGTGAGTCAATTACCCCGATAATTATGGGGCCGTGAAAACAAAAATTGTGTGTTCAGTCCACATGGTTTTATCTTAGCCTTCTGTGGCCCCCCCAAATATACTCTACACTGTGCTAATAAGGTTGCCATTACCTAGTTCAGTTCTTCTTATGTGTTAAGCACTGAACGGTGAGGGATTTATTTCATTATCACTGAACAATTATATTCTAAATATAGCAACACCCATGCACTCAGATTCTCATTGACCCTCAGGCTCAGAAACTGTTTCTGTAAAGAAGAGAGCTGAGGTTTGCTGATAACATCGTTATTAGGGTTAAAGAGAGATGCTTCATGGGAGTAATGTGAAGTGAAGTATTTTCAAACCAATTGTCAAACTGCCCTTCACAAAATGGCATCATGATAAGTATGGACTGTGCTACGGTAATGTTATAAATCAAACTGTTGCATGATGTAAATGCAGTGTCAGTCAATACTTTCGCATTGTTGCATGTGAACCCATTCAAGTGAATGGAGCTAATTTCACAGTGTGACTGTGACATGACTGAGTGTTAATTGATTAATTTTTATTAAATAAAAATATTGATAAGGTTGTTAATTGGTAGCTAAAATAAGAAAATATATCAACTTATTTTAGGGGAGTAGTGTGATCTGTCCAGCTCCACGTAAGCTCATTTTATTGCCTGTATAACCACTTCTCTAGCAGAACTTTATTGAAAATAAAATGTCTTTGGGCAGCATGCTTCTTACATAGTTATCTTCATTCTAGCCCAAAGTGCAGGTAAGAGACTATTGTCAATCTCAATGAGTCAATGAATATCGACACCCAAAATAAAAGGGTCGGCCATACAGAAAATACAAAACAAAAGTCATGACTAGTTCATTATTTTAAGGTGTCTACTTTACTTTTACGGGTGCATAATTGTTACTTCATTATGGTTTAAATATTTGTTTACCTCAAAGTGTTACTTAATGCAATAATTAACAACCAAAAACTAATAATTACATAAAGCAAGTAGATTGCTGAAGGCAGAATTTAGTACCTGCCAAAGTGTGCTCTCTGTCAGAGCAGCTTCAAAAGCTTTGCACATGCTCAAACTGAGCTATTATCCACAGAAACAGAAATGTGTTGCTCCAGAGTTTACTATAATCTAAAACTTAAACTTAAGGTTGAATTTTTCAGGCTGTACTGGTCCTCCTCTTCTAATTGTAAACAAAAAGAATTAAAAACCCGATTCTGTTTTACTTTTTAAAATTACATGAATCTTCTTCTTTAAGAATGATTATCGAGCCGATTCATTTCTGTAGTGAGAAAAGTAACAACATTCACAATATGCGCCCAAAACATATCTTAAAAAAAAGATTCATAGATCTCACATTATGTTGTCTGTATTCCAATATTTCTCTATCTATTCTTTATTTCAAGTAACCCAGATTTTTCTCACTTTATATCTGATGATTTCATACACACCCCAATGCAAGCAGCAAGAGTCTGTGGACATGTCTAGCTTTAAAACACGGATCTTAAATAATTGATCATTTTTATTTTATGTTGAATATAGTTTTAGTATATTTAACAATACATGTTTTTATTTTTAGTAATATTTTTGTATTTAACTATAGCTTAAAACGTATCTAAAATAATATTGTGTTGTCTATTTATGAAAATGATGCATTGTAACGACTTTTTGGAGCAGCCAAAAGATCGATGACTTGCTCTTTTTATTTCCTTGCAAGCATCTCACGCCTTTCTCAAGCTATAGGGAGGAATGAACCCTCTGAGTTGCAAATGTTTTGTAATTGTGGAAGGTGACATAGCAAACGGCTAACATTAGCAAAACTCATTAAGAGACTCACGTTATTCTGTCCAACAATCTCTCTGGGGTAGTTAAGTTAGGAAAGAGCATAGATTGAGGTGGGGAATTCCCACCAAAGCAATCCAAATCAGGAAAAGGTAATGACTCAATGGAGATATCTCCCATTCGAGGATGTTGAGCACACCCAGAGGATGTGCAGCTCCGTAATGAACTACATGCTCCTGAGAGGAAACGTCTCTATTAATGAATTTTTTCTGCTATAAAAAGAACCTGGAACATGGAGGGGAGAGAGAGGGGAGAGTAGGTCATACCAGGGTGTCTAATGACTACTTTTGGGACAGTTTTTTCATGATGGAAGGGGGAATGATGTGCTGTATAAACCAAGGTTAATATTGGAGTAGCCAAAACTTGGCAACTGTACCATTTATGAGTCCCATCATTAATTTCTCCCTAGGATAAAGGAAATTCATATTTGCATTTGTTGTTTTTTGAGCCCAAACACAAAATTATTTAAATGAACGCAACCACAGCTTTTAAAGAATTAGCTATTTATACATATGGTAACTAAATTTATTAATAAATAAAAAAGACAAGGCATAGACAACTTGAAAGTCAAATAAATTATTAATTTTACCTCCAACATCTCAGCTCTAAATAAGCCAAAGTAATGGAAGCGGCAATTGGGAATTTCTGGTTTTAGTTGAGTTTTAGTTTTCCTCTTTCAGTCCTGGCGTTCGTTCTTACTCCTCTTTTGTTGTTTTGGATTTCATTCACATGTGTTTTCTTATTTGTGTCATTGTATTTTATGCTTGAATGTATCCCTCCATCTGTTCATTTTTTTATCACCACATTCTTATTCAATCACCTCGTTATTAGTTTAGCTGTTAAGTTAATTCCTTCATTCACTTCTTGTCCGTTGTTAGGTGTCACATAGATCAATTTCAGTTTTAGCAATAGTTATTATGGACAAATCTTTTCACAATACAATTTTGAAAACAATTAGTGTAGTTCTGTTAAACTTGTGCATAGCATCTCAGTGTAGTGAATTTGATCCTACACTAAACTTCATTTTTTGACTGTGGAAACACATGTCAGCTAAATTAACAAATGGATTAAGGGCTTCCCCTCACCAATACATGATTCCATTCATTCCTGGGTTTATAGTCGTTTTAAATAACATTTTGGCCAGTAAGCCAAGCCTGTGTCTCAATAATAACCTCTCTTGACGCTCTGAGGATTTACTGGTTGATCCCTCTGTTAGACTGCAAGCATTTTGTGGGGATGAAGGAATCTGAAACAGTCCAGTTTTCCAAATTAAATGACTTGTGGATATATAAGTAAAGATATCGCTGTTGCTGTGAGCGCTGATGTAGAAAGCATATTTGTGTCTTTGCCTGGTTTCTCCTGTCAAGCCGTTGTCCTCATGACACACTAACTGTCAGCTGGGATTGTGTTTCCAGTAAAGCAGCATTCAACGCCAGCCCTGAAATTCCCTTTTGAGAGGTTCAGCCTAAGAGGAATCAGCTCCACTGTTCACTTATCAAAACGCTGATCAGATTCTGTTTTTTAAGGGCTACTGCATTGCAAGTTTTGCTCTGACAGTATATCCTAAATATGCAGCACCACTTGTTCTTTCACTGCAAAAAATGAATTTTAAGCAAAGCTGAAAATGCTTAAAATTAGATTGAAAATATTGATTTTCTTATTTTAGGAAGAATTTTCTAATTTAATCCTTCTTGGTATAGATTACTTTTCTTATTTTGAGAAAATAAAACTGATATTTTCTTGAGGAGAAAAAAAATCTTATTCTGGTCATTTATTTTCTTGAATTAAGAAACTATTTGAAACAAGTTGCCGATTTTGCCACTGATCTTAAAACAAGAATCTTAAAAGAAGAATTTTTGACTCAACATATTCTTATATCAAGAATGTTATTGATATTTTATTTTAAGAAATCAATATTAAATACTGGTAAAAACTTGCATCTTGGAACAAGAAAAAAAATCTTAAATCTAGTTCTACTCTAGATCAAGTAAAGGTAAGAACATTTGATTTCTTGAAATAAGACTCAAATGTTTGTGAAAAAAAATAAGAAAAAGGATCTACACCGTTAATAAATCATCAATACAAGATTTCTTAAAATTAGCAAAAACTTCTAGCTGGTTACATAAGCTGTTGGATCTTAAAAAAATACAAAAACTCTCAAAACAAGTCTTTGCAAGCTGTAAAAATGCATTGAAAGTAGAATATTCCAACTTGTTTCTAGTCACTTAAAACTAGACAATCTGTCTTAAAACTAGAATATTTTCTCTTTTAGTTTTATATTGCCGATCTTCTCCCCAGAACTCTACTAAGTGTTCTTCCTCTCTACTATCAGAACTGTCCTATCTGAAAATGCATCAATAGGCCTAAATAATATATAGTATAATTATTTAAAATTAAAATTGTAAGCCACAATTTCTAGTTTTAAGAACCCATATTCTACTTTAAGAACTAAAATTAAGCACAAACTGTCTTAATTTAAGGTCGTATGTAATTATTTTAATACTAAATTTTCTAAGTTAGTCTTAAATAAAAGAGAAAACATCCTAGTTTCAAGACAGATTGTCTAGTTTTAAGACCACTAGAGACTAGATACAAGTTGAAATATTCTAGTTTCAGTGCAGTTTTACAACTTGTAAAGTCTTGTTTTGAGAGTTTTTGTCTATTTATCAGCTAAAATTTTTTTCTAATTTTAAGAAATCTTGCCAAGTCAAATTTGCTTACCCCATTGGCAGATTTCTTTGCTTGATATAGGAAGAGTTTAACTTTATTTGAGTTTTTTTTTCTTGTTCCAAGAGTGCATTTTTTGCAGTGTTTAAGGTTCTGAAATGATTTCCTCTGAATATTTTTTATAATTTATTTGGCAATTTTTGTTCTTTCAGAACCATAAGGAGAAAATAAATCAGATTAATTCTGGAAACAGGAAGTAAAAACAGATCAGAAATCCTAACAACTTACAATGAACTGGAACACTTTTTTTTGTAATTTTGCAATTATGATTTTTAGATTTTATGGTTTTTACTCATTTTGAAAATGTTTTTAATATACATACATTGTTTTTTAAAGGAGGCTGGATGTTCTACTAATTGAAATGTGATGCCATGTCCCAATCCTAATACTTATACTACACCTTTAAAGTAGATATACATTTTCAGAAGAAAATGAACACCTTTTTGGTGTGGAAAATAGGAACATTTTGTCCTAAACTAATACAAACATATGCTCGTCTTTAAATTGGACCACTGCTAACACCATGAGCTTCATGAGCAATGTACACAGATGCCCGTAAGTCTTTTGTTCAGAAGACTAAGTGTATTTTATTCAAGTGTCTATTTGGCTGTGTGTGACCAGTTGGGTAGAATCTGTAAATAGGTCAGGGGTCCCCTTGGGCCCCTGTATGATTCTGTGTGTCACCCCTTACACAACGAGCAGGCAGCTGCCTGCAAAATTCAAGTGAAATCCCTCCTGAATGTGGGATTGTCAATGTATGCTGACAGTTATGTTCAGAGAACGAGCTGCTCAGATTTGAATTTCAAAAAGTGCAGATTAAATTCTTGTGAGTGTTTCATGTTTCACTGTTTAGAGAGAAACTGAATATAGAAGCTAAACAATGAACTCACATTTCCATATTTCCTTAAATGTTTTGATCTATAATATTTATGCATAAGTATTTATGAACTGATGTCTAATATCTGGGAGATGTCTTCAGCTTAATCGCTTTTTACAAATGTGGCATTATGACTAAGAGTGAGGATGAATTAACTAAAAATAGCTACTTTTCTTATAACCCAGATGCTTTTTAAATCTAGAGGTGTTTCCCAAAAACTCTTTTATTTGCAGCTTAAAGATGTGAGGCTTAAGGCAGTCGGATTTCCATTACATAATTAGTTTTACATTTTAGATGTAATGGTGCTTTATGTAAGAAAAGAAGCACAAGTAAAGCCCAGATGTGTCAAGAGCCAAGGAATTGTGTTCAGTACAAGAACTAATGTTGCTGAGAGTATTGCTATATAGAGCAGTGATCTCCAATTCTGGTTTTTAATCCTGGAGGTCCGGAGCACACCTGTCGCACAAATAAAATCCTCTTGGCTTGTCTGAAGCTTGAGAAGTGTGCATGCTAGAGCATGTTTGAAACTAAAATGAGCAGGTCTCTGGACTTCCAGGACCATGTTTGGTGATTCCTGGTACAGAGATTTGCAATACAAAATCTACATTTTGTCATAAACTTTTAGTTTTTGCTTGCATTATGTGTTTTGACATGTTTTATTTTCTCACTCTGGTTGTTCATGTTTACATGTTTACAATCAAGTATAAATCTAATTGCCAGATTGTGTATGCTGTGAACAGCTTGTTAGGTCTGAGATGCACTGAATTTAATTAGCAAATGATTTGAAAAGTAATCTTGATACCTTCAAATAAAAATAAAACAAAGGTTTGTTTAGGAGATTCCATATAGAAAAAATAACATTATAAAAGCTAAAATATAGATTTTTATACAAATCAATGGCGAGCTCCACCTATAACCCCCAAAAAAGTGTGTTTTCCCTGTACACGCCACAACAATGAGTCCGCCGTTTTCAAAAAAGGCCAGTTATGCTGAAACTCAGAGCAATCTTCCGCATTGGCGTACATATTAACAGCAATTAAAAATAACTCAAAATTTACCTTCCAGTTGAAAATACTGTAACTGGTTTGTGGGCATTCTGATGGGTTAGACCAGTGTTTCTCAATAATTTTCTGTGGCTCTTTCGGGAGACTTTTGTTTGTCTCTTTTCGTTTGTCTACTTCTCTCTCCGCCTGTCTTCTAAACTTTGTGTCTACACTTCATACTCTGCCAATGAGAGCACCACTGTCCCCTAGTGTAGTGGAGTGGTATTGCACTTTATTCTAGAACATTAAAAAAGTAAAAAATAAAAAAGCAGGTTCCCCGAGGTCAAACGTGCCCCCCTTGACAGAGCCTCGGGGCGCGCCCCACTAATTGACAACCACTGGGTTAGACCAATGTTTCTTTTTAATATCCAGTTCTTAAATATATTTGAGAACTGGATATTAAATATATATTTATTTAAATGACAATTGTGGAACAGTATGTTAACAAACATGATTTGAAAACACCAAAACAAACATAACCCCAAGCTTTTTTGAAAAATCTCATACCTTGCCTTTAATTGTAATGTTCACGAATTACAGAGAAAACTCGCATTGAATTAATAGACTTTCCTTTTATAGATTTACTTCTGTTGTTCTGTTGTTATTTAGTTCTTGTTGTTTTTTGTTTTACATTTTTAGCTTGGAGCTGGGCAGATTGTCATTTAAAACTAAGTTTCAGAAAAACCAACAAAGGCACACTGAAGTGAAGAAACAAGTTACTAATAAAAGCTTTTTAATCTGTCAGAGATGATGAAGTGCTTATCTGGCTCTGTTGGGTTTGTTTGGCAGTATCAGCATTCTCTTCCTGCTCTAAGCTTCTGTCATTGCTGCAGTTGAGTCTTCCGTTGTGATACATAGCCAAGAGCTCAAGTGGGGTTATCAGAGAAAAAGAACCCTCGCATATATATATATATATATATATATATATATATATATATATATATATATATATATATATATATATATATATATATATGCTAAGCAAGGGATGTGAAATAACGACTCAAAATTTCCATCTGTCACTCCACCCATAAATGTTACAATTGCCTTAAAAGAGAAGGATTACTTCAGAATGGAATATCTTTATAGTTTCAGGTATTTTAGTAATGTGTTATGCAAAGCCACCCTAGTATTCTTCTTTTTATCATTGTTACCAACTTAGTCTTATCTCAGTTTGAAAAATTTATATAACACAACAACTCAAAGCCTGAAGTTGCATAAAGGGAATTAATGTTTTAGCTCTTTTCTAACATTGAAAGGGCTGTTATCATTACATTGTATTACCCTTTTTTTTGTAAAAATGTAATAAATGCATTTAAAAAAAACTTTTTAAGATAACAGCTACCTTTTTCATCCTCAAAATAATGATCAAACAATGAAACATTATTTTTGGAACTATTTAAAGAGGTTTATAATATAGATTTGGAGCCTGTGAACACTAACAGTAAGCAGAACATTTTCCTCCCTCTCTTGCAGTGGCTCATTGAGCTGGTGAGCACAGAGTAATTTAAACTGCAGCACAATTTTGAGCAGTGCTGTATTTTTTCAAAAGTTTCGGCTGAACGTCTCACCCATATCTTACATTTGATCAACATGAAAAATGGCTGGAAACATTGTTTATCATATAAACTATATTAAAAACTATATTGTTTATCAAAGCAACATCGTTTGATGTAAAATATGTTAAACTGAACCTCAAAGAAAAGTACAGTTCAAACAGTTTAACCAATCCTGTTCATGACCCCTTTAAACACTAACCAATTTTTCTTGGATCACATATTCATACAACCACTGGAAAAATACAATTTATGGTTGATAAAACTCTCTTATCTCTATTTTCCTAATATAGGTGGTTACTTTGATTCAGCCATTTTCTACCTTCCGCTATAGTCTCATTGTCTGATCGGTACTTGTAGATTGGTTGCTTTTTAGCTCATGATAAAAACTCTACCTGGGTGAAGTTTACGTGATTTTCTCAGTGTGACAGTGTTGTCGCTTCCAAACATATACATCTATACTCAAAAAGAATTGAGCAAATAATATGAGATGAGTAGTGTGACCACAGGAAACAGAACAAAAAGGAGGAATTTAAAGGCAAGCTAATCAAACAAATTGAGGGAAAGAACAGGTTAGCGAACTAAAATCAAAAACCGTTTTCAGACAAGGAAAAGGAAAACAAGTAGATCATTCTTGAAGGAAAGCTAAAAAAAATTTGCTCTCTAGAATTCTCATGGGTGAACTCAGCCTGACGCCATTGTTGGATTCCATCATGTGGTTACCAGGGCACCACATGACTGGAGAAAGCGAACTACTGGAAAAATTAAATTAACAAAAATTTATTTTCAGACAGCAGTGGTCAGTTAGTAATTAGTATGTAAAATGACTATCCAAGATGCAGGCAGCATGACTAATCCATCTGCGGGCAGCATTGTATCAGAAAGCAGACTTCCTGAATGGGTAGTTTCAACTGATGGGAACCTAATGATCTGAAAGCTCTTTTTGGTTTGTTTATAGTCAGCAGATCTATTCTAAATTTTGGTGCTGATCTGTTTTGTAATTTATAAATAAGCAGAAGCACTTTAAAATCTTTTCTGAGGGTCACTGAGGAATGAGTTCAGAGAGTAATGTACTCCAACTTTTCCCCCAATTCTTAGTCTGAACACAACTGCATTAAGTTAGAGTGAGGTAGTACTTTTGTTCTCTTTTCCAATGCTCTATTGTAAATAACTTGAAGCATAGAGTGAACTAAACTTAACTGATTTCTCTCACTCTCTCTCTAAACCAAAAAGTTTTGTAATTTATCAGTGCATCCAAGTTCACTTGTAAATGAGTGCTCTACTGTATATCTACTCATTATATAAATAACATAATATAAATTTACAACCCCCTAGAACACCATTTTTAGGGTTAACATGTATAGATTGGCATCTATCTGTTAAAGACTAAATTATTTTCTTCAAGAAAAGGTTTGGATCACTTCCTGTTTGAAAGGATATTCTGGTAGACCCAAATATCCTTTGCAAATATCCTTCTTGTCATTGGTTTGAAACAGGCTGACGAAACTATATTTCTCTTAAAACACAAGACAACTAATTGTGAGCTATCCAATAGTTTCGTGATTATATTGGGAGATATCTCCCCTCCAGAGTGACATTAATTTGTTGTTTTGAGACATAACACGCAAATGTTTGTTTTGTAAGTGTACAAAACAAGAGTACAAGAGTTGACAAGAGTATCGTCAATTTTGTAGTCATTGGTTCCCTCGTGCAGTTGTGGGCACAGTTAGTTTGTGCTGTAACTTTTTATGCAAGACTCGTTCCCTGGCATCTTATGTGAAGATGCCCAGCTAAATCTGGTGGTTGTTGTGGCACTTTGGAAAAGATTTGAGATGTCTAATTCCCACTTAAGTCTTTTATTAGGTTTATTTTCAGCTAATTTAGAGCAATACTGACTATGGCATGTCTATAAATAAAAATTACACAATTAGCTCGATGTAGGAATAATAACAATACATATTTTGGTATGTATTTTAACATTATTGCATTGTTAAAAATGTCTTGAAAGTATTTTATAAAATTTTAATTGAATTAACACCACATGCTTGTGGCTGCTGCTGTAATGCTGTTTTCTGTTAATGCATATTTATGACAGCATCTGTAGGAAGCTGAGAAAAAGATTTAGTGCAAGGGGTTTATAACCAGGCTCCGTGTAGCGGGCGTGAGGTGAAAGCATGCCTAAGTTTCCATGCTTTTCTTAATCAATATAAGAATGAAAAGAATTCTGAAAAAGCGTATATTAAAAGCCATTTATCCCACTGATGGTACCATCTCTCTTTCTTCAGGCAGTTAAATATGGATTTGAATGAAAATATAATTGTTTTGTGGGCTCTAGCTTTAGTGGAAAAGTATCACCACTGCATTGTATACATCTTTAAATGAAAATTTAGAGGTTTTGCTTTGGGAAGGTTGTTGGATTATAAGCCCATTCAACAAAAAAAGTAAAGTAGGTCAATTATGGCATTTGTCAGGCCTTTATTAGGCTCTAGACACTTTGTGCCAAAAATGTTTAGAGTTTGGCAGAGGTGACATAATATTTAAAAATGTTCATTTGGCCCTTCCCTGGAATACAAATCATACTAACTAACAGGATATATTTGCAAAACCAACTGAACTGTACAACAAAAATTTGAAATTCATCAACTAACAGACACATACATTTTGACAAGTTATTTGACAAGTTTTCTTACATAAAATTGCCTATTCATAATCGTTTTTGGTAAGCAATAAGAAGCGTACTGTAAGCTGTTAAAGAAAGGGCCCAAAAAGAGGTGAAGTGAGATTTTTATGTTACATATATCTGATTTAGCCAATCGTAATAACCCAACCAAATTACATCAAAGTTAATTTCTAAAATAAGTTGAGAATTTTACGTTATTAATTAAAATGTGTTAGTTAGGAATGATGATTAGTGCGTTAGTCGTTGATCAGAGTGTGTCTGATTGGATACATCTTATTAGTACGTTACCTTCCGAGATCGAAGGGGATCCTCCATTGTAGGGACAACACTCAAGCAATGGGAGGTACGCTGAGACAGCTCCTCCTTTTGTGTGAAATCTGGGATATATGCTGAAAGGCCAGGAAGAAACGCCATCTTTTAAGCCTGGCCGAGGAGAAAATAGGATTCATTATAGCCACTGCAGAATTCTGTAGAATGTATTTTTCACAAATCTTTAAGTAAATAATTTTGGGATCGGAGGCCCTGTCTGTCGTTTGTATTTAAACTCTATGCCTCTCAGACCAATTCAATCTTTATGTTCCCTAATTAAATTTCACTTTCCCATTGAGACATTGAGCCTATTGAGAGGCTCTTTGTTCTCTTGAGTGTCTCAACTCCTCTTTCCTGTGTTGCTAGTTATCTGTCTCCATTAGCAATCCACGTTATTGTTCCACACACTTAAACTTAAACATTTTTTATTATCGTTTTACCTTTACCTATTCCTTTTTGTTCCGGTGTTGGTTGTCCTTTGATTAGTATCTCATGCTTCGATTGAAAGCCCAGTTTGGAAAAATTCTTTCAGTTTAGATATGCAATACTCCATTTTGAAATAAGGCCAAGCAACAAGAAAATATCCATTGGATGGCTGCACTTGACTTACTAACAGTTTATACTGTAACTTATTAATGCTATCATTATTCTACTGTTTAGCAGAGCAAGATAAATCACAGGATACCTGTTGCCCCCTGCCATGAAGCAGGAGGACTGAGTGCATCTCTATGCTGCTCTGGCAGCAACTTTATCACCCTCAGCACAAGAATACGTTACACACACTTACACTACTCTGCATTATATACATCAGCTGAACTAATCAAATGTAATTTATATAGTAAAAGTGTTGGAATGTTTTAATATTGGCAGGCAGAAGGACAGCAAAACCGTCTCATTGCATAGAAGTCTAGCAAAACATAGTGATTGCGCATTCCACATTGAGGCTCAGCGTTGAATGGCTCTTCTAGTATTTACATAGTAAATGTGAAAATTAAGCGATTTTGATAAATAATTTAAAAAATTGCAAAACTAAGACAAAAATAAAGTTAACACTGAATAAATGATAATTCTTTTAATATATTTTTTTATCCTTAATTTTATAATTTATCATTTTATAATTTCCCCTTTCTACCGTACCTACAAGTCACTGGCCTTCTATTTATTTTTGATGGGAGACTGTACTTTTTTGTTAGGTTGTTTGTGAAGTTGTGTTTTTACCACTAGTTAAAAATGTGTGGGAGCAGCATTGAAGATTTAAAGACACGTTGCATATTCTTCCCTGGTTTCTATCATGTGATGTCAATCTATTTAGTCAAATTTTTTCTCTTTTAAACATATGCCAGTTAACTCTAACCTTAACCATTAATCCAGATCTTTGGAGGACCTAAAATCCTCAAAACTGTATTTCTTATTAACACTTGCTCTTTTGGAGTAATTCTCAGAGGATTGAGAGATTTTTCTCTCACAAGAGTGACCCAAATTGCTTCAATCCAATTACAATTTTGCCTCAGGCTTCATGGATGTAAGCGTTCAGTTCAGATATAGCATGCAGATTTATGACTTGGGTAACACTTGATAATACTTTTCCTTAGTGAAAGCATAACTAAGAGGTATAATTACCTATTAACTCTGCTGTAATCACTATCATATATCATATTCTATATCTAATACCATGGTACCATTAAATATCATTAACTGTTAGCTATATCTCCTACCTATAGACATTAACGAACAGGTAGCTAATAAATGTACATTAATTATTAATCTTCGGACAGCTCGTCTGGTATGTGTTTATACATGCCAGGTTTGCTGGCGCATCCAAGGCTTAGTTTTTGCAAGAGCGTACTCGTGAATCAGTAATTAATGAGCAGTTCCCTGTGTTGTGGCGAGTCATTAGTAGTTCCACAAGAATGAAATTCTCCCTAAAATTTTGATTTTACGAGAATGTGGTTTACTTAATTACTGTAAATACAATAGTGAAAGAACGGTGGTTAAATTTTTTTTTGTTTCTAAGAGGTTTTTTTTGGGGGGGGGGGGGAGTAGCTCAGTGGTAGGGTGTATGCTTAGCATGTATGAGGTTCTGAGATCAATCCCCAGTTTCTCAACAAGTGGCTTTGGTGATTTCCCCTTCTGTAAGTCGCTTTGGACAAAAGTGTCTGCCAAAGGCATAAATGTAATGTTAATGTACTTGAGCATGTAATTTGTATAATTTGATTGATGCTTCCATCAATCTGAACCTGTCAATATCAGAAGAATCAGAGTCAGCTTTACTGCTAAGTGTGTGTGTGTGGGGGGGGGCACACACAAGGAATGTCCTGTGGTACAATGGAGTCTTCAGTGCAAACAACAGAAGTACACTACAAACCACATAAGAACAATAAAGTGTAACGCAACCAACAAGCAATTAACATAAGGCTATGAGGTAGAGTATTTTGAAGGTGTTATGAAATGTAAACAGTTGAACAAAAGTCTATAAAGTATAGTGTTCTTAAGTGCAAAATGAAAGGAGATTAAATGTGTGAGAGGCCAGGTAGCAAATGGCAGGAGCTAAGAGTTCAGAGTCCAGCAGATGGATAGCTTAGGAAAAGAAGCTCTGTTTGTGCCATACAGTCCTGGTGTTAGTGGCTCTGAAGAGGCGGGCAGCAAACAAGAGCTCAAAAAGGTGGAGGTCGGGGTGAGTGGGGTCCAGAATATTAAGGGGTTGACAGGGCAAGCAGTTTATGATGTCATAAGTGTCTTGATTGAGGAAAGAGAACCTCCAGGTTCGGTAACATTTCTGCACTGCCAGACCTGCTCTCACAGAATAAATGGTGCCACTCGTGGCAAGGAGTTGATGCCACAGAAACTGCATTTCTAGGACAAACAGCATCACCTGTGGTGAGGGGATGACACTGTAACAACTACTCAAGACACTTGAAATGAATGGAGAACTCTTAATGAACAACGGCAAACATTGGAATATCTGGTTTTTGCAACAGACAGCTTGTTGTGAGATTCATAATTTCAAATGCTCAAATTGTATTATTTTTTTACATACAGAATTTTACTACCACCATACTATGCACATTTTATCTCAGTAGGTGGCGATATACCATCAGAATTGATTCATAACCTAAAATTAAGAAAAGGTATAAAGTTTCTTGAATGACACGTGAAGTGACATGTAATGTTAAAGTGACCAGTTGGCCATATATGGAGTGACCCATATCCAGAAATTGTGCTCTGCATTTAACCCATCCCAATGTACACACACAGCAGTGAACAAACACACCGTTAACACACACAGTGGGCAGCCATGGTTGCGGCACCCGGGGACCAGTCAGGAAACTGGTGCTTTGCTTAAAGGCTCCACAGCCATGGTTGCTGAAGGTAGGAAAGCAAGTTTTTCATCACTCACAACACCTTTAACGCGATGAATTTGGGGGTCGAACCCACAACCTTCTGATCACAAGTCGATCTCTTTATCCACCAGACCACAAAATGTGAGTAAAGTCATTTACTTTATCTGACTATATCATTATATCATCTTTCCCATCAACCCATTCATGCACACATTTATGGACAATTAGGCCCTACAAGTACTTCAAGTAAAATAACCTAACTGGTCATTTTACTACTATTAGAGGCTAATTCTATTTACCTGTCATAATCATTTCCATGCAAATGTAAACAAATAGTACATATAAAGATTAAAACAGTTTTGGTCTCATGTTGGGGTGATATAGATTTGTGGTGGTGTCCACGGAAAGAATCTCATTGTCAGTGTTCATTCCTTTGTCAAGGGCCCTAGTTACGCTTAGCAACAGTCTGGGTGAGAGAGGAGTCAGAACAACAAACTCAAGAAGACTTGCAGGAACGTCACTCCTTCATTGAGCTGAAACGAAGGAATTTTAAATAATATTGTGAACAGATTTTGACAACTACTAGAGGATTCTTTCCTTCACTTCAGTACTTTTGGAAAAATTCTGATTCATTGGTTGAAAACACTTCTGGATTGAAGTAAGTTTATTTTATTATGTGTTGCAATTGTTGTTGAATTTTACCCTAACAACAAATGTGTTAAAGTTTTCAGAGTGAGAAATCCTCTACAAACACTGAGCTATGCATTTCACTACATTTAACAGAGGAAAATGCTTTTCTTCAGTGGGTATTTTGGGTCCTGGCCTCCAGGTCTCAGTTCACATAAAAGTCAAAATTCAAATAAGCCAAGAGGACCTTATTTTGTGAGATCAGACGAAGGTGGTAGACTTTCTGTAAATGATATTTACAGCTCTTGGCTAATGGTGGTGTGCAAGATATATAAAATGACACTGATTTCTTAATGGCTCTAATGTGTTGTATAAACCCGGATCGGTCACACCAAAGGCAAAGCTGTGATAAAAGACCTGACACCATTCATCTATTTGTTGTCTATTATAGGCAAATAGTGCAGATGGAACTGAGAGATGTGGAGTTTTATCTTCAGCACTTCTGTTTTCTTTGTTCATCCCCATTATTCATTTACAATGATCCAAACAGACCAAACATGACCCTCTCATGGTTGACTGATGAAAATGGTGGGAAAATGCATAGAGTCCAAGAATCTTTTAGGATGACCCAGTTGTCAAAAAGTAAATAGGGATTTGAAATGCTTTGAATAATTACACCAGGGAGGAATGTTCTGAATTTGATTATGCATAACAATAGAATGAGTAAGAGTGAAATCCTAAAGAGCACTTCTGAGAACACGTTAGTGTGTGTGTGCGTGTATGCGTGTGTGCGTGCGTGTGTGTTTGTGCATGTGCGTCTGCGTGTATGTGTGGATTCAATGTAGCACACTGTTTTTATTTCTCCAAAGATGCTCTTTTGTTAACCATAAGCTTGGTTTACATTTTCATAGAGTTTTGGCAGTGTCACAGATAACATTTTTAATAGGATTTCATATTATTAGTCCACCTTGACTTTTGAACATATTTAGATTTTGAAAATCTTTCAGTCCATTTCTATTCTGTATAGATCTTAAGTTTTTATATTTTTTATGCTGGGGAGGTGACTAGCACCTGCCTCAGTCAGCGAGGCTCCCAGGAACAGAGGGAATTCGTTTTTACCCTACCTGATCCACACTAGGACTTTGTGAAGCTGCTTTGAAAGCAACTGCTAAAAATGCACTATATAAAAACTTGATTGATTGAGTTCTAGTTCCCGCCATTAAATATCAACTCTGTATTCTTCTAGTTCCCACCAGTCAAACCCTACTCTTTATCCTTCTGGTTCCCACCAGTCAAAACCGACTCTATCTTTTTAGTACCACCAGTCAAAATCAACTCTTTATCCTTCTAGTTCCCACCAGTCAAAACCTACTCTGTATCCTTCTAGCTCCCACCAGTCAAAACCTACTCTGTATCCTTCTAGCTCCCAGCAGTTCAAAAATGACTATGTATCCTTACAGTTCCCACCACTCAAAACCAACTCTGTACCCTTCTAGTTCCCATCATTCAAAACTGACTCTGTATCCATCTAGTTCCCACCAGTCAAAACCTACTCTGTACCCTTCTAGTTCCCATCATTCAAAACTGACTCTGTATCCATCTAGTTCCCACCAGTCAAAACCTACTCTGTACCCTTCTAGTTCCCATCATTCAAAACTGACTCTGTATCCATCTAGTTCCCACCAGTCAAAACCTACTCTGTACCCTTCTAGTTCCCATCATTCAAAACTGACTCTGTATCCATCTAGTTCCCACCAGTCAAAACCTATTCTGTACCCTTCTAGTTCCCATCATTCAAAACTGACTCTGTATCCATCTAGTTCCCACCAGTCAAAACCTACTCTGTACCCTTCTAGTTCCCATCATTCAAAACTGACTCTGTATCCATCTAGTTCCCACCAGTCAAAACCTACTCTGTACCCTTCTAGTTACCATTGGTCAAAACCGACTCTGTATCCATCTATTTCACACCAGTCAAAACAGATTCTGTACCCTTCCAGTTCCATCGGTCAAAACTGACTCTGTATCCGTCTAGTTCCCACCAGTCAAAACCAACTTTGTATCCTTTTAGTTCTCTTCAGTCAAACTAACTTTCTATCCTTCTAGTTCCCACCAGTCAAAACTCACTCTGATGTTACACAGGGTAAAAAAATGTATCGTGGAGATTGGTCATGCTCCGATGCTCAGAGACGAGAGGAGAAAAGGAGCGAGACCAGACTGAACCAGGGTCTGCAGAGACTAGACAAGGCCAAGCTCTTCCAGCTCAATACTTTGAACCAAGAACAGCGCAGACTACGAAGAGACTTGCTTTCAGGTCTGGAAGATAGGTTTAAATGTATACAATTATTTATTAACATTATTTTTTTAAAGTACTATAGAGTAAGTTGTGATGTATCTTTATTAATCAGTTTTCTTTAAATTAAAATTTTTCAGGTAATAAGTGGAAAAGAGGACTTCAGACTTCAGAGCCAAGATTTTCAAAACATGATTCTCCGCATCTTGCTCCTTTTAATAAGAGAACACCATTACCCATCATCCCACTAGCAGCCAAAGACACAGAAATTCGGTGAGACAATCAGCATGAATTTCTTGCTTTCTTGCTTGTATTCTTGTATCTTGGACTCAACGAAGGCTAATCTTAATAAAATCTATTTTACTTCAAGACCGTAACATTTAGGGTCCAATATAAAGTGCATTTTTTTAAGCGTTTCATTACAAGGCCTCATCAGACATTAACTTTGAGTAGTAATTTTAGAGATTATGCTCTTTGTGATTAAATCAATCATTCACTAAGAAACAGATGCACACTTCTACATTGATCGCTTGTTCTGTTTTCAGCTCAAGGGTGCTTTCAAGTGGCAGTTAAAGCAACTTCAGTCGCATTTGAAGTGTAGTGGACTTCAGAAATGAGACAACTGCGTTTATTGAAAATTGATTTATTGCATTTGGAGAGCTGGTGAGAATAGTTATGTTAGCATTATGTTGTCAATTAAAGACTATATAGAATAGATGTGGTTAGGCCTTGAGCACAGTGGTGGCCTCGCCCTTTATGTGCTCACATTCCAGTTGTGTAATCACTTACAGTGGACAACAGGTCTGCAACAAAGCTGTTTTACATTAAGGCAGGTTAGAGGATGCAGCTTATTAAACTTGCTTATATGTATGGGTGACAGTTGGGTTGGGTTGTTGTTGGTCTGCGACAAAGCTGTCTTATACTAAGGCAGGTTAGAGGATGCAGCTTATTAAACTTGCTTATATGTATGGGTGACAGTTGGGTTGGGTTGTAGTTATTTTTTGTTTGTTGTTGAAACATCCAATATGCTTTAGCTTTTATTGTCTTCATTAAATTATTTATTAAGTGTGCATCTTCAAACAGCATGGCATTCAGTGCACTGGACAACCTACGTATTTTTATGTTGCTTCATAGAAATAAATAATAAATGCAACAAAAAAAAATATTATTTGATTACTGAAATTACTCATATTGATAAATTATATTTAGGCCTATTTTCTGAAGTTGTTGTACAAGTCAGAAGACAGAATGTCTTGATATGAGTCCATATGTCTTCGATTCTGTTAAAATGTGAAAAAATCCCTAGACTGAAATTAATGATTCAATTTGCAGTTTTCTCTATATTGTTAGTATTGTTTATCAGTTAGTTTATAAACAAAGTCGCTAATTATTTAAGCTCTAAAAAGATAGCTTTTTGAGTTTTCACTTCTATGTGTGTCCTTGAGCAGGACACTTTCTCTTGGTTGCTTCAGTGGAGCCGTATATTCAGATAATGAAAAAAGATGTCAAGCTTTGGTTAAATAAATAGAATGAATAGACTGAAAGAAGAAGACAATATTTTACATGTCTCCCTCTTTATGGTGCACCGTAGTATAACAACATCTGTCTCTCTCTGGACGTAAAGAGATGCTGCTGGCTCTTCTTCATGCTTGTTAGGCAGAAAGCCTCAAAGCAAAAAAAATACAGTTCTTCATTTTAGTTCCACTTATTTCCTGTTTCACTCTGACAAATATACTTGAGTATATACAATTGTTTTTTTCCTCTTTATAACCTCTCTATTTTCTTAAATATTTTCATTTTCTTTATCCAATAAAGATGTATACTGTAACTATTTACAAGTGTTTCTATGAATTGGATAATCTCATGCAATAAACAAAGTTATTTAAAAAATGTCCAATATTTTTTCTCATCTTGCTCTAAGCGTAACTGTTTTATTAAACCTCTGAGCTGAACTGAACATTACAAAAAACCTCTGAAAAGCCATTATATTGAATTATTTGTTTAATATTAAGTAGTATACTAAAAGCTTGCACTTACCTATATTTGGAAAAGTGGCTGCAGGACACAGAGCCAGATCAAGAAATACAAGTCAGCAGTTTAATAAAAAAAAGTAAACTACTGGACAAATGCCCTTTTAATTGTACAGTCCATTTTCATTAATTACATGTTTTTCAGTATTTTGAAACTCATGTTGCATTCTTTTCAGCTGGTCAGGGGAGAAAGCAAAGCTTGTGATTCTTTACTAAAATACATGGTTAAATGATGTGTTTCTGTCTAAATAGAGTCTATTAGTAAACTTGCTTGTGAGTCATTGTGAATTAAAATAAAGTTAAAAGCCACTTCCACAATAAATAGTAGATAGAGTACAGGACTCTGTTCAGTTTCACTTCATGATTCAGATCTTTTTTTTGTAACATTGCACAATACAGGAATATCTATTAAGTAAATGCATGTTCTTTGCAATTGCACAATTTATTTTTTTAATGAATGGAAATGCCTTTAATTTTCTGACTGGACTTCCTCTCTTTTTTACAGTTATATTTTTTCACACGCTCATACTTACATTAAAGCTGATTAGTCATCAGTGATGCTGAGCCATACCTGTCAAGTTTTGGATATAAAAATAAGAGACCATTTCAGCCACCCGCTGCCAAATCTAGCAAATTATAGTACCTATATAATATACCAATGTAATACATGGTCAGCAAAATATATTTATTTACACACATGAAAAAGTATAAAGTCTGATTTCCAGTCTAATTTAACTATATTTTATTTTTATATTAAACCATTTAACTCCAATTTTACTCCGTTTATCCCTCTGATGATGATTTGTCAGAGAACAGCACAGAGGTTGAGCTACTATTTTCATGACAGTTGTAGCTCAATGAGAAAATGACAGAAGAAATGTGTTGTGTTTGAAGGAAATGCATCTAGAACAGAATTTTTTGTTGCTGTTTTTTTGCAGCTGTTGTTACACTGTAAAATATGAGCGCATAGAATTCACGCGGCTGTTGAAGTGTTGTTTTAGTGTATCCCTGACACTCATGACAATGGCCATGAAGGAATACCGATATCTTTTAATGATATAAAATACAATATTTATGTGTGATAAATATAGAGTGTGATGGGAAAATGCCAAAATGCATGAGACTTCTTGTAATTACCATTACGGGAAAATACTAATACAGGACAACAGTGGAAAAGATGGGTAAAATATGATGGTTTGTCAGCCAAAATGGGACACATGACCGGTATGGGCTGAGTATATACAATTACATTAATGAGCTGGAGGATCCGTTAGTGAATTATATCATGTATTAAGTGTAAAATATCTCTTTACACTACTACAACATGTGTGTCAGAGTCTGTGTCCAAATCATTCCTGTTTATGTTATGTTATGCCTCTGTTAACCTTAGTTCTATTTCAATGTTGTTGTTATTCCCATGTGCTCCCTCGTTGTTTTTTGTAATCTCACCAGTCGTTACCCTGCTTCTATGTCACCTGCTTGTAATCTCGTTGTCAGCTTGTTATCCAATCATGGTGTTTCTCAGTTTGTATTTAATTTGTGACCCTACCCTTGTGTTCCACCATTATTTGCTGTTGTTATCTTTCAGTTAATGTTCCAAAATCCTCCTGGCACTGCAATCATTCCAGACAATTTGATCAAAAAACAAAGTTTGTAATATATGAACTCAAAGATTGGAAAGGTAGAAATAGAATCACCATTTGTTTCTAGGAAAACAATACTTGTAAATGTGAAAAATAAAAATTTGGTTTGTAGACCTGATCCTTTTTCATCTAATTTGTAAAAAAAAAAGTATTCTTTAACACTATTCCGGGCCATATTTTGATCATGCACAGCACTGCACATACCTGATGATAAAATTGTCAGTTGTTTAATGATTTCTTGTGTTTTAATGCCTTTTAATTGTTCAACATGTTCATATATTTCGACAAAGAAGTAACACTTCTATGATACAATGAATGGAAGGCTTCCTGTTAAGTAGGAATAGCGTTCAAGTCGTTTCTCCAAACAGATAAAGCTCTCAATCTCTTCCGCCTCATAATCTCTATGATCTACTTGTGATAGTGTAAAACGTCTAATTCGTCCTCTGCTCTGAGGTTGGACACCTCTTATTTTCCTCTTATGGCAATGGTTGGGATGGCTTTTAGCTGTACAACTCCAATGCAGTGGAACAAACTTCCAGACCAGGTCCACAATAATTTGACACTTGCAAATTTTAACTCTCTGAAAATGTTTGTGTTTTATTTCTGTAGTTTTTGGAGCAATTTTTTTATAAAGAGTTTGCTCTCTTTGTATAGTTTATTTGAGTGCTCTTAAAGTCACCTTAAATAAAAGTTATTATTAATAGTAGGCCCCCGTGGTACAGAGCGAGCCTGTGTGTGCTCAAGCTGAGCACTGCACACTTGTGCAGAACCACAATGCATCATGTTTTTTCTTGTAATCATGAATAGCAAATCCATCATGATCCTGACCTCCTCCCAGATTACTCGAGTGGCTGAGATATCGATTCGGTCCCAGAAAGTCAGCTTCCTTCCTATCCTCCACCAGAGTAGAGTAGTTCCTGGACTGGCTTGCTGTACACAGTACTTAAACAATTAATTTGCTCTGTCAGACATTTTCTTGTTAGGAAAAATGTAATTAATTAGTGAAAATTGCATCATTTAACTAACTCTACCTCTCTGTTTTCTCTAGATCCTCTTCTCTCCAGTCTCGGATTCAAGAATTTATCAGCAGTGGTGAGAAAAAGGCAGAGGCCATATTCCTGCCTGACCTAAAATGCCAGCCTGTAACCTCACTAACCACCACAAGCTCAAAATCTGTCCAGGAGGACAGTAAAGATAGGGACACTGAAAAAGAACAGGAGAAAGAAACAAATATGGAGGCTGTGAGGGACAGAGAAAAACGAAATAAAATGATTGAGGACATACTTTTATGCAGACGAGAGAAGGAAGAGCAAGGAGTAGAAGCAAATGAAAATATGTTTCCATCTTCCATTAGTTCGTTGCCTCCTGAGATGGTTGCCCCAGATGGCCAGCTAAGAACAGTTTA
Organism: Danionella dracula; assembly: GCA_900490495.1. Classification (NCBI taxonomy): domain Eukaryota; kingdom Metazoa; phylum Chordata; class Actinopteri; order Cypriniformes; family Danionidae; genus Danionella; species Danionella dracula. Next base: position 1,237,510 of record UELW01000004.1, on the reverse strand, counting down.
TAGATTACCAAACTTTGCCCGTGCTCTGGCAGAAGCACGAAAGGCAAGATACATCAGGCACAGAGGAAAACCATTATGTGAGCAAGGCCTCAGTATACAGGAAATTTTTGCCAAGGATTTAAATGACAAATCAACGCTTTGAAACACAAATTGAAAAAGCAATCACATGGGGTTTTTTAAAATATTTTTTTTTAGAATACTTTGTCAAATCTTTCTTAGTGCATAAAAACGTATCTGAAAATAAAAAGAATTAAGTCAGACACTTTTTATTGTTACTTACAGCATATGTATTTATGCTTCTTTTAAATACATCTATACAAAAACTTTGAACAACACACCATAATTACAACATGATGTTCATGCAACAATCTGTGGAATAAACTATCCTGTGCTGTAGAACAAACTATCATGTACTGTGGAAGTGCTGTGGCAACAAACTACCCTGTGCTTTTAAGAACAAACAATCTGTGCTGTGGTAACAAACTGTCCTATGCTGGAAGAACAAACAAATCTGTGCTGTGGGAACAAACTATCACAAACTAGCATGTGCCGGAAAAACAAATGAATCTGTGCTGTGGGAACAAACTATCCTGTGCTGTGGAACAAACTTTCCTGTGTTACAGGAACAAACTAACTTGTGCTGTGGAAACAAACTAGCCTGTGTCTGAAATTTTTTTTATTTCTGCTGTGGCAACAAACTACCCTGTGCCAGAAAAACAAATTAATTTCTACTGTGGCAACAAACTACCCTGTGCCAGAAAAACTAATCAATTTGTGCTGTGGCAACAAACTACCCTGTACCGGAAAAACAAATGAATTTGTGCTGTGGCAACAAACTAGCCTGTGCCGGAAAAACAAATCAATTTGTGCTGTGGAACAAACTATCCTGTGTCACAGGAACAAACTAACTTGTGCTGTGGCAACAAGCTACACTGTACCGGAAAAACAAAAGAATTTGTGCTGTGGCAACAAACTAGCCTGTGCCGGAATTTTTTTTTTTAATTTCTGCTGTGGTAACAAACTACCCTGTGCCAGAAAAACAATTGAATATCTGCTGTGGCAACAAACTACCCTGTGCCAGAAAAACAAATGAATATCTGCTGTGGCAACAAAACTACCCTGTGCCAGAAAAACAATTGAATTTCTGCTGTGGCAACAAACTACCCTGTGCCAGAAAAACAAATGAATTTCTGCTGTGGCAACAAACTACCCTGTGCCAGAAAAACAAATGAATTTTCTGCTGTGGCAACAAGCTACCCTGTACCCGAAAAACAAATGAATTTGTGCTGTGGCAACAAACTAGCCTGTGCCGAATTTTTTTTTTATTTCTGCTGTGGCAACAAACTACCCTGTGCCAGAAAAACAAATGAATATCTGCTGTGGCAACAAACTACCCTGTGCCAGAAAAACACATTCATTTCTACTGTGGCAACAAACTACCCTGTGCCAGAAAAACTAATCAATTTGTGCTGTGGCAACAAACTACCCTGTACTGGAAAAACAAATGAATTTGTGCTGTGGAACAAACTATCCTGTGTCACAGGAACAAACTAACTTGTGCTGTGGCAACAAGCTACCCTGTACCGGAAAAACAAAAGAATTTGTGCTGTGGGAACAAACTAGCATGTGCTGGAAGAACAAACAAATCTGTGCTGTGGGAACAAACTACCCTGTGTCATAGGAACAAACTAACTTGTGCTGTGGAAACAAACTAGCCTGTGCCAGAAAAACAAATGAATTTGTGCTGTGCCAACAAACTATCCTGTGCTGGAAGAACAAACAAATCTGTGCTGTGGGAACAAACTATCCTGTGCTGTGGAACAAACTATCCTGAGCTGTGAAAGACTATCATGTGCTGTGGAAAAAACTATAATAATATAAGGTGGAAACAGACTATCCTATGGAACAAAACTATGATCATGTACTATGGAAACAGACTGTGCTATGGCATGGGAACAAACTTGAACATGAAACATACTCAAATTAACGCTCCCTTGGCTAGAAGTTTATAATTTAGAATAGGGCTAGGTGATATGATAAAAAAATATATATTGCGATACTTATCTCCATATCAATCACTATGTTTTTAAATACATGTACTTTACACATATATTTTCACATTACAAAATACAAAGATGTAAAACTTAATCATGTTGTATGCGTCATTATTTACATAATTGCGGTCCTCGTCTGTTAAGATGGCTTTATGTGACATATTGTTGTTCACTGATTGGTAAATTGCAGAGTTCATCGATTGACCAGAAAAAACATTGCAAGCTCGAATGGTCCTCTCCTGCACTTTTCACGGATTCTTTGTTTCCTTATTTTAAAGATAATAGTTTAAGCGTTAAATTATTCCAATTATGCACTTCTATTGCAAAATCACTGTTCACAGAGAATTATTTGCACACCTGTTGGGCTTTATGTGTGAAGAAAAGCTGGAATTCACATACATTTTTGGAACAGGATAGGTGAAGCACTCACGTTTTTGAACATATACTCAACAATGATACATGAGGCCCCTGGTATCTTTTTACTTTTGCACTTTCCCAGCTTTTAATCACAAGTCTAATTTGACATTCAAATCATTTAAAGATGTAGGGCTAAGCTGACAAACAACAGTGTACGCAGTGTTCCATAAACCTATGCTTGCCCTCCTAGATGGCGTTGCTAAGGTGACCACAAGACAGAAATGCTCACGTGGAAGTCCCTCTTCTCTGCATGGTCAAGAATTTGATAGTTTTAACTCAAATTTCAAACTCGATAGAGTGTAATGGTGTCAGTGGTTATATACATAGCCTTCATAAAATATTACTCTGTGTTCCAGCAAGGCAGCAACCGGAACCTCAGTGAAGGTGTCGAGTGGGAAGTTTTTGTGTTTGAGGAAATGAAAGCTCTCTCGAGCAATAATCTCCCTCGAGGCTAGGCTTATTATTAACAGCCAACAGCTCTGCTAAAATACTAGTTTCTGATCACCCATAGTGCAGTGTTTAACTTAGGTTAACTTGACGTTATATCACAGCAAACTAACTAGTGAAAATGAACACTTTGCGCGCGTGTCTGCTGAGGAGCTCCGGGAGTTTACTCGTTGAGACAGCAGGGAGTGAGATCGTCAAACTCCCGACGAAGAGCCTCTTTCCCCGGGTAAGATGTTTCCAGAAGCGGTCGATGAGCTCTCAGGGAGCGGTTTGTGACCCGAAGGAAGTCCACCTGAATCGTCTCGTTGGTGAAGATGATGGTAAGTTTCATTGTGGTAATTTGCATGCGTGGCATTGTAGTTTGCAATTTCATTGTTATCCTTTTTTTAGCATTGTCATCCTCTGTATTAAGCCCTCCCCGGCTTTTTTTCTTTTCGTTTCATTTTCTGTTTTATTCTATACACGTTCCATGCATGAATGATTAGAATAAAAAAAACGTAGATCGCTATTAAACACCTGCTTTGAAAACGAAAGTAACATTGTTCCTTTCAGCCTTCAGATATACAATATTCGTAAAAACTAGCATAAACTGTGTTTTTTCAAACAAAACCATAACCTGTCTTACTCAGCGTTACTCAACACCTCTAAAATAATACGCCAATTTCTCCATTCATCTCACAGTTGGTATAATGTAAACACTCATTTTTGTGTGTGATTAGATTTTGCAAGCTTTCTCAATTTTTTTGTAAAGTCTATAAAATGAACGTTTTTAGGAATTAATGACCAACCTGAAGTATTTTTTCATCATACAAGCAAATCATAAATCGAAAAGAATACCATTCAATGCATTTAAACATGTATTTGCAGAGCAGACGGACGACAGTACTGAATGAACAGTTAACTTTGAGAGCTCCAGTCATCCGCAAACCTCAAGCCATTTTCAGGTGAAAAGAGAAATATGTTGAAGATGTCAAATGTTTGCTTGTACTTAAAATGCAAGCATTTGGCATGAACTCTACTAAAGTAATTTTAGATCTAAAAATAATGACTGGAAATCCATAACTGGAATATGAGGAATAAAATTATTCTCTGGACGACTTTGAGTAAACATGAGACGTGCTACATGTAATAACAAACATAGAACATCATTGAATATCTCCTACACAAACATTTGGTCTGAGTCTGATGACACAATATCTTCCAAAAAAGTTAGGAATGTTCTCTGGTAACGATTAAAACTTGAGAACCACGAAAATTCTTACCTGCTAACCAATGCTATTGTGCTCATTCTTGTTAAAATACTGCTTTGTGTCAAATCAGCTTCAAATAGTTATAACTGTAATAATAATAATGATAATACATTTTATTTGTTGGAACCTTTCAGGGCTCTCAAGGACACCTTAAAGGATAAAAGATGCATACAAACAGTTATACATTTTCAAAAATCCTATAGACAGCTAAGACACTTTAGGCAGATAAAAGAAATAAATACTTTTATTAAACTACCAAAAACCCTACTTAAAAGATGAGTTTTCAGTCTCGGTTTAAAAATCTCCAAGCTAGTACTGGATTGTACTACTTTAGGGAGACTGTTCCACGGTGCTGGAGCTGCATGGCTGAAAGAATGTGCACCGATGGAAGATTTGGGCGGTCGTGGTGGTGCAAGAGTGAGGATAGAAGAAGTTCTCAGATTACATGCTGGTGTGTGAATGGTGATTAGATATGAGAGATAGCGAGGTGAGAGGTTCTTGAGTTCTTTGTAAACTTTGTAGTTTATTCGGTCTTTAATCTGTAGCCAATGAAGATATTGAAGTACGGGGTTGATGTGTTCTGAACGAGGTGTTTTTGAAATGAGTCTTACCGCTGCATTTTGAACAAGTTGAAGTTTATGGAAAGATTTGGAAGGCAGATAGAACAGTAATGAGTTGGAGTAGTCGATGCCTGACGTGACCAGAGCATGATCCAGGATAGCTGTAGACTTTGTAGAAAGGATAGGGCGGAGACGATTGATATTTCTTATGTGAGTTAATATGAGAAGCAGAGGAGAGGATTTTATCAAATATGATATAAATATGATAAATATGGCTCTTTACCTGTTTGAATAAAGAGGCAGGTGAATCGTCCAGCATTACGAAAATTATATTAGATTTAGATATGGAGTGTTTTGAACCAATGAGCTAAATTTAAGTTTTGTTGTTGTTGAGTTTGAGGAAAATATTAGAACACCAGGATTTGAGCTCTACAAAACACTCAACAGCAAGGGAGGTGGGAACGAAATATAAAGTTGAGTAAGGTGTATATAACAGTGAAGGAGGATCCTAAAATTCCTGAAATTCAAACCAATGGGCAAGACATAGAAGAGAAAAAGAAGAGGGCCCAGGACAGAGCCCTGAGGGACACCAGATGTTACTTTAGTGGGTTTAGACTGGTAAACCTTAATTTGAACAAATTGTAAACAGTCAGACAGATATGACTTAAACCAGTTGAGGACAACACCAGAGATGCCCAGGTCCAAAGACTGCTCAACAGAATATGATGTGCCACAGTGTCGAATGCAGCAGTATTTAAAACTTCTGTCACCCGCATTGTTTCCTCGAGTCAAAGTTAAAAATAAATTTTATCAAGCACTGAGCTCTTATTTCAGTCACAATATATTTTTTCTCATCTTGTCAGGTATAGCGGAGGTGCTTATGTGCCGTGAGAGGGCAAGAAACTCTCTGGGGCATGTTTTTGTCGGTCAGGTGAGTTTTCATGTTAATGTTTATATTTACAAATATATTTCTAAATATGGTACTGATAATATATTTTCATGGGGAAAAACCCCATGTTAAATCCATGCCAAGATGTACATTAATGAAGCGTAATAGAGTGAACGGCCATAGAAAACTCAGAGAGTCTTGATTTTGTTTTGTAGATCTCATAGATAAACAAATAAATGTATTGTTTGTCTCCATGTACACTTTATGTTAAGTTTTTCCTGTTTTTCTGTCTCTAAGATGCAAGAGCTTGTGTCATCTTTACAGCATGACACAGCTGTACGTGTGCTGCTCTTCAGAAGTCTGATCCCTGGTGTCTTTTGTGCAGGTTTGAAAAATATGCACCACAATATAAAAAAAATGTTTCAACAAGCTTACCATTTCATCCACTCTAAATACATTATAAAGGCACTAAAAACTCCTTTATTATCTTAAATAACATAACACAAATGTAGTTTTTTTCTCTGGAATGTAAAAAAAATAGACACTTTGACTGATATTACAAAATATGACTTGATAAATAGATAAATGAGCGAGTTAACCGAGGGTGTTTTTGATGACGGAACAACACAAAACATGTAAAATCTAATGCAAACATAGCAAACCTTTTGCAAACTGTTCATATATACAGTTGTTTCTTAAATCTAGTGCAGTTTTAGCATTGTGAGGCTTTAAAAAAAGTCTTTAGATGTATAAACTAATAAATGAATTGTTGAAGATGAATTGTTAATATTTACATTTATTTTACTAACTTGCAAAGAACAATTGTTCTTAAAAATACAGCTGGAATTTGGGGTGGGAATTGTGGTGAAAATAACTGTGGTGGACATAATGTTTTTGTAAGAGAAAAAAATGGATGGCTCAATAATTTTGAATTAATTGTAAGCATTTAATTTGTACATTCTTAAAAACACATTTAAACATGCAATTAAATTTCCATTGAAATGATCTAAACAGAAACTTTTTAAAAGAGAATTACGGTGAAGTTTCTGAAGTTTAAAAGCTGGGGTGTATATATATATATATATATATATATATACATAAAGTTTTTAAAAATTGCTAGTTTGACAGAGAAAGTATAATTTGTCCAACATAATATGTATTTAAAAAATCTGGCTAAAGAACATTTAAAAAGCACCTCATTAAAGAAACACCCTATACATAAAGAACTATGAACTTTTAGAACCCAGATAAATTTCTAATTAATAGTGAGTTAGTACTTAACCGGCTCTTAGCTATGAGTGAGTTCAGCATTATTAATAATTACATTGAACTAATGAACTAAAGACTCGATTAATCTTTAATAAATTAATTTATTAAACTAATTCTAATCCTAAATCCAATGTAATCTAAATGCATTTTTACATCATACATGAGAGAATATTCTTAATAATACGATGTTCATGCCTGTGAACTATAAGCCTTGAACAATCTAAAATATATTTGATGTTATTTAAGATGCTATGGGATTTTTCAGAGACAGTGTTTTCACTTACTCCTCATCGCTCTACAATTGTATTACAAACTTAATCAGACTGTCTCTAAATTGCATCAATCATGGTATTGTATTTTCTTATGTATTCTTGATTCATGAATCGTTACCAGTTGTTACTGATACAAGTGATTATTCATGGTTACTGTGCATGAGAGGATAATCAGTGGTGATTAAACTGATATTTACCTTATCGTTCTTCTCAGAGTTAGCATTGAGATTGATGAACAGAAAAACACAAAGCAACCAATGCAAAACACTGTTAAATAACAATCTTGTGCAGATTAGTGTTGCCATAGAAGAACGATGGCTATATGCTGTAAAATACATTTCAGTTGCCCAGCCCTTCAACAAAATATTTTACTTAAAATACAACTTTTAAACTTTATTTAAAATATATTCTTTAGTTATCGATAGAAGATAGCAAAATGTTTTGAAAGATTTTCCTGTGAACAATAAAAGCCGCATGCATGTGTGTGTTTGTGTGTTGACAGGGGCGGATCTTAAGGAAAGAGCTGAGATGAGTAATCCTGAGGCAGAGCTGTTTGTACATGGCCTACGATCACTAATGAATGACATTGGTGAGCATAAATAACACAATATGAACCTTGTGATGAAATACTTCTTCGGGAGAAGGGTTCACTCTTCCTTTTAATAATTTAATTAGTATGTTCCAGAGCGGTAGATGTACCAGAGTGGTGTCAGCTGCATAGGGTGCTATAGGAAAAAATCCCAGCAATTTTTCTCACCTACTTCTGGGTAATGGAGGTGCGATCAATTTTAAACATTGCTCCGCTGAGCACTGAATCCATTCATTTCTATAGAGCCTAAGTCAAAATATCAATGTAAAGCTGTTTAAATCATTTAGTTTTTCGGTTTATCAACGGAGCAACTCGTAGATGATGGGCCTCATGCAGAAGATATTTCTAGAGTTCTGTATGAGCTTGCTGACTTTGTAATAAAATTTATTTTTGAACTTTTTACAGGAAGATAGCTATGCTCTGTGTATTGTTAGCCACCCAGGATAAGCAGAGGTATTGATGAACATATTGACTATAAAGACCTTAAATTTTGCAAATAAAATAAATATTACACATTTTATATTAAAAATAAAGCCTATCATCTATATCGTATCAGTGTGAAATGTTGTTAATGAAGTTTTTGAATAGTTATTTGGTTTATCATAAGAATGTGCTCCATCGTTAGAATGTGCTCAAATTGACAGAAACACTATTGTAGACCTATATTGAAACCTATAAATCAAGAATATCATTTCTCAAATGCTTTTAACACAGTCGGAGACTCTATCATGTTTTTAGTGTTGTGTTTATGGGGTGTTAATTGTTGTTTTAATTTGTTTAAATTGTATATAATTACAATGCTTTATCTTTATAAAGTGTCTTAGACTGTCAGTTTTAAAATAGCCTTTTTTTAAATTGTTGTAAGTACTTTGTTTTCGCTCATACTGAAGATGTTTCATAAATAAAGTGGAGTTGAGTTGAATATATATAAAATAGATATTTTTGTATATTCAGTAGAGTTTTCATTTGATTGTTCACAAAGCTACTAAATGGAATGAAATGGGACTGATTCAAATTTGAGTATTTGCCAGCGCATAAATTAGCATGTCAGCATTATTGAGCACTTCAAGTATTTCCAGGAAAGCTCCAGCTGTTTGAATCCTTCTCTCATTAATCTGATCTATGACCTGTCTGATCTTTGTTTGTGCCAGCTGCACTGCCCATGCCAACCATCGCAGCGGTTGACAGTTTTGCTCTTGGGGGCGGTTTGGAGCTAGCTCTGGCTTGTGACCTTCGCACAGCAGGTGAGATACTGTTCTGTGACTATAGAGGTTCTACGTAGCACAACATATAAAGTTATCATTCACATGAAGGTCATGAAGTACAACATATATGAGATATAGGTGGAGAAATTATGCTTGTTCAGCAGTTGGTTTTACATCTGAATATTTCATGAACAGACTAGCATTTTTTTTTCGCATGTTCAAGTTCTGTCCAGGAAGTAGGAAATTGAGAACAATTTAAATGTACCTTAAATCAAAATGCTAACCATGAAGGTTATATTGCCATTCCTCAAGTGAAAAATTGTGAGAAAAATGTTTGAAGATTGCTACTCTACTTTTTAAAAAAATATTTAAGTGACAAAACTATACTGAGAAGCCAACTGGCTTTCCAACTCGGGAAGAAGGATAAAATGTGTTTCTTTTCACTAATTTATTTACAAAATATAATTTATATAAGTATAATGCAGAATAACATTTTACATGCCCGATGATCAAACTTCTATTTGCTGCCCCAGTCCCTTTAGGCTCCCACGATTATAATGAGATGTCTGACATGATAGTATAAAACTAAATTAAATAAATACAGAGAATATTAGTAAAAATAAATTTGAAGTAAAATACGTGAGATTACAATAATCAACTTCAATGCTCACAGACCTGCGGCTCTCTGAGCCATTCCAGAACACATCACCTGAAATTCTGTAACTGTTAGAATTTTTAGCTCTATTGGTACTCTGTTCCAGAGAAGAGAACATTTAGCTGAAACTTTTGACTGTGCAAATGTGGCTCTTATTTTTGCCACTAAGCAGTTGTTAATGGCTGTGCCTCTTGTGAAGACCCCAATACTACTAAGCTTCGATATTAACTGGCACATGATGCTAGGAGCTAAATTGTAAAAAAAATAAAATCCATTTTAATAATGAAGAACTTAATGAAATTGTCAAAACTGTGTAGGCTATGTTTGTTAAGGTTATTACAGAAATGCCAGGTTATTGGATTTTTATAGTTTGTTTATAAAGAATCTGTTGAGGTTTAAAAGTATTTTGAGATGCTTGACTCCAGACAGTTATACAGTAGGATAAGCGTGAGAAGACCATAGCATGCAGATAGAGCTTAGCTACTTTCATAGATGAGTATGGAATATGGTATCATATAAAGGTTTTTCTTGAAAATGTTACAGAATATTTTCACAAAACCATGACATTTTAAACAAAAATATTTTAAGTGATTTACTGAATGTTAGTTTTTGATCGATTTTAATAGTTAAATCCTTAATAAATTTCATTTTGATTGAGAAACACATGAAAACAGGCTTTGAGTGATTTAAGTTGAAACAGTTCGGCTTTAACTAATGAAAGCATTTCTTTTTGTTAATATTTCAGCAAGAGGATGAACTCTTAGCAGAAGCATAAATGAGTGACATTCAGTGTCCCTACAACAGTTGAGTAATTCATTAATGTAGATAGAAATTAAAAGAGGGCCTAGGAATAGACCTGAAATAGAACCGCAGTTATGCTTTCTTATCCTTTTGATGTAAAGATTCTACGTGTGTGTGATCAAAGGCAGCATTTATGGGGATTGTCAAAAGGGCTGTTGAGGTGATTTTTTTTTTACCCTGGTGTTTTTTTTGTGCCTTTCCGACTTTGTTCAGCCCTTTTAGTCAATGGAATGTTGTTATGAATCTGTGCTTAATAATTAAATTGTCATTGTCACCCTTCAAAAGTTCACTTCATACAAGGTATGAAAAGTTCATAAACTTTTTTCAACAGCTTAACCAAACCCAAACTACTTCAGCCTTGCCCTACCACACAAGTCAGTCTGGTGTCTGAATTCACACTCTGGTGGGGAGATGTCAGACATCCAACACTTGTCAAAGAGACCTGTACTTGATTTCACTCAATGCATCTTAGCTGTGTCTTTTCTCTGCCCCATCTGGATGTGATGTCCCTTAGATTTACTTTTTTAAAGAACAAACCTGCCGTTCATTCAAAACCCCAAAAATATCTGAAAATCACTTCACTTGCTGCATTCAGATGAGGTCTAAGATTAAAATCACATCATGTGAAAAGAATATATTACGTGCCCTTTGAAAATGCATTTTTAAAAGGATTTGGTAAATGTTGCTGCAAGCGATGACTACTACAGGCCAAACGTTTTGATGAAATGTATAGTTTGAGCTATGGAATCTCTGTGTGGGTCTCATGTGGAGCCATGGTCCTTCAGCTGACCTCTCTCTCTCTGTTTTCAGCTCATTCAGCACAGATGGGCCTGATTGAGACTACACGAGGGCTACTCCCAGGGGCTGGTAAGATAATTCATGAGTGACTTAAAGGATGAAAGTCAGTTTACAGTTTACAGTCAGAACAATGGGATATTAATGACCAATGCTTTCAAGAGGACTGAAGAGTCAGGAATCTTTCACAGAGCATAGCGTTACAAACAAACTGTTATATAAGGAAAATTAAACACTATATCTTTAGTTATTTAGTTATTTTCAATAAATTCTCAGTTAACTTAATGTAGTGCCAGCTTGATTTTTTTATGTTAATAGACTAACATTATATACTAGTGCTTATGGTCATCGAAGTCACCGAATGAGGTTAATAGTTCCCTTTACATAAGTTTGGGAGTAGCTTGGCTGATAATTGGCAATAGTCCCACCGACCCGTAACAGTCTCCTTGTATAAGACCAAATACCCGCTTCCCCCATACTTGCGATACTAGGCAATTATAAGCAAGAGGAGCCTAGTGAAATGGATGTCTGTATAATCGTTGTATAGGGGAAAATATGGGACAGATGTGACAAGAGAGCTTAACTCAAATGCCAGGTGAAGGTCACTTCTCAAAAGTATTATCCGATTTCACACATAAGTAGCACCAAGAACTCAAGTTTCTCCAAGGTTAATAAAAGAGGTGAGAAATTGGCACCCACTCCAGTGACAGAAGCAAATAATTATAAAGAAAGTGACAGTATTGTACAGATAAACAATATTGTACTTTTCTTTTTCTCAGGTGGAAGTCAGAGGTTGCCTCGCACAGTAGGTTTTGCGGTGGCTAAGGAGCTGATCTTTACTGGGCGTCGAATTAGCGGGAAGCAAGCTGAGAGTTTGGGACTGGTGAACCGATCTGTGCCTCAGAACCACACAGGCGATGCGGCCCATAGAGAAGCACTTAGCCTGGCCAGAGAGATCCTACCTCAAGTTGGTTTCACATTCACACTCGCTGGTTTGATGTGTATAAATGTGAAAGAAGAGCGCCTATTGAAACAGACAAAAGATATGTCCTGGTTTAAGTATGTGCAAAAAACACTAGTTATCGGCTAGTATTTGCTAGCTTTTCAACAAAAGTAAACAACTTATTAGAAAATGTATTAAGTAGTCTATTTTTTGGGTGAGCAATATCATGAATAAATGTTACACACAGATTTTGACACAGTCTTCAATTTCTCTCAGATGAATTAAATGGGAATATTTGGATCTGGTGGTGTTAAGCCATGCAACATATCAGTAAATAAATATCAATAAATAATATCATAAGTAATAAACTCCTCAGATCCTCAGTCTCAGATTGCATGCATTGTATAAAACCCTCTTGTGACCCATTAAAGAAGATGACTGACAATTCATGAAATCTGATTAAAAGATGTCATCCTATTTAGGTCGAGAAATGAGACAGGCAATGAGGGATGGCATGCAATAATCACATCTGTCAGCACTTCTAACCAGCTGACGTAACTGTGCCTTGGTAATAGCTCTGCTGTATCTTGATCAATGTTAAGTTAATGCTGTAATGCAACTTATTTAATTGGCACAAAAATGGCACTCATTAACACACTTAATCTGGCGCACATTTTGTGTTTGATCCTAAGCTTCATCTGTAGTTTGATAAAGGGAGGTTCAACCTTTGTCCACACAAAAGTGCTTATTTCTCCATGGTTTCCACATGCAAACATAGGGCAAGGTGTATCCATGCATTTCTTACAACTTCATTTAATGCTCTATTTTTGGCTGTTCAGGAATCTCTCAATCACATTTTGGAGATGTGTGATTAGCCAACATGGCTATCATCTGAGCTTTTATGTAAGAACTACATTGTTTTTGGAAATATGATTTGAGAACACTTTTTAATGGGTAGATTTTTAAAAAGATTGTACTCTTTTTTTACTTGGTAACCACAAAGTGTGATAACCTTACATGAGCGCATATTTACAAACCTTATCTTTACTCCTGGTTTACTCAATTCCTCTTGTGTTTCAATTTTACTGCCTGTGCTTTATAAAAGCTAGCTGTGCTTGATCCCCAGCTCAATCATGAATTATTTTGGACTTTTCTCTACCATCCCTTAGGCCCCAGTTGCAGTCCGAATGGCTAAAATGGCTTTGAATCAAGGTGCCGAGGTGGACATCTCTTCAGGAATGGCCATTGAAGGAATGTGTTATGCCAGGGTGAGCTTTCTCACAAATTGTGATCTGTTTGATCGAATTGGACTTGCTGTAAGTTTTGCAGGCCCTGACTGAAACTAGTTAACTAGGTGTGTTGAAGCAAATTATTAAGAGATAAACACTTTATTAGCATAAATTATCCCATTGACCAGGATTAAATGTAATATATGTTTTTTCTCCCTACACCTCCAACCCTATTGTTTATGATTTTCTATGGTAAAATGGGGCTATAGAGAAATATCCTAGTCTTCTTAATATCTCCAAACATTTAACTAGTATATGTATCTATTTGAATCACTTTGCTTCTTTGTTGCACTCATAATTGGTTTTATTATATGTTGTTAGGCTTTATTAGCAGCTTTTATCAGATTCTATTCCCTTTTCCTCTGTTTCCTTTGAATTTCATTCAGTTATATGTATCGTAGTGTTTTTTTCTGTAAGCACTTTCTGTTCACTAATCCCCCAGTATATACACCTAATAAACTGTACATGACAGTTATGCAGATTTAAACATTTTCAAAGCAATCTATGTTTAGTTTATTTACTATAAAGGAAATCAGTCCTGCCTTTCATTGATAGCTGGGACATTGTGGTTTTACTGTGTTTTCTGTTGTTTCAGCTCATTCCTACACGGGACAGACGAGAGGGGATGGCGGCATTCATAGAGAAGAGGCCACCGAGGTACACCGGGGACTGACCATCTTGACTCTGTGACAGTCAGGTTCAAATTCACAATGAAACCTGATAAAGTGTAAACAATCATTTAATAAATTTTTATTTTTTTTTTATGATTAAGAGGAAAGATACTCAAACACATGTAAGCACACCTTAAAGTTTTTTTTTATTACTTTTTCAGATAAATTATTGATTTTAGACCTATTTATGTAATTTATTTCAATGTCATGGTATGATAAAGTGAGATGGCATGATGGACTGCTTTGAGTGTACTTAATCATGCATGCTTTAAAGAAAACCAACTATCCTAAAACTATAGCAAAAATATTTCTATTGTCCTTTTAACAAACTTATATTCAAACTAAATAATATCCTCTTTTGAATAAAACAAACTTTTTTTAAGAACTTTGTTCTTAATACACACAACACCAAATGACATGTCACTTCATGGCAAGTTTGTTGGCATCCCATATTTATGTCCCACCTGTACATCAGAGCAGGCCTTAAATACATCCAACTCAGGAACTCCAACTCCACCAACTTATACTCTACACCCTCTAGTGACAAAAATACAAAATAACAATAATGACACCAACAGATAATCTGAGGGTCATGAACTGAGAAGCTAAAATGTTTTTGTAACAATAAATCAATCCCGGAATTTCAGAGCTCAAAAGTTTTGGAAAATAAACTGATTTTATTACTGTTGGGGTACAGAGTTCTATCACTGGTAGTGACTTTATCTATAACTTTAATGCTAAAGTCAAGTCATGAACTAGCCAGTTCAAGGGGATTTGGCATAAATAGACTGTACACTTAATATCCTCAATCAACACAACATATACATTATTTTGAAAGGAACAGTTTTTCATTTGATTTGTTACATGATTGATTTTATTGTTTGTTTTAATGTCTTGTTTGGTTTGGGAAACTACGATGAAGAGCCAATGAAGAAATTACAAAAGAGGAGAATATGGACATTTACAAGCTATCTTCTATTAAGACATGTTCGACCAAATTCAAAAATATTGAAAAATGCCTGTGCATGCCACTGTTATACAATAAGTAGTGACACATAATTTTCGTGACGTGTTTTTTTTTTACCCTCGTTCACTAAAAGAATCAATCACTTGAACAATTCGTTATTTTTTTCATCTGGAAAACTTTTCTGATCTACTTGCAAACTGTTATGATGGACCAAAAAATAGAGCAGAACACAAGAATCTGGGTGAAAGAACTTGTTCATCAGTCTCTTATCAACAATGTAATCCACACTCACTGAGGAAAACATTTCACTCCACAAACTGAGTTGTTTCTTAAATGTCATTCTTTTAATGAATGACATATCACTACCCCTGAGTGTCACTCAAGCGCAAGCAGCATATGAAGCGAATTTTGTGCCATATTCAAATACAAATAGAGCCATTCTTCTAACAAATACAATCTGTTTTGCAGGATGACTTGACTTGCATAGATTCTTAACTTGCTGTGATGCATTTCTTTCTTAAAGGGATATTTTGGACAAAAGAATATCAATCAACTCTCCAGTTAAGTTCAATTACAATAGTTGGATGCAGACAATCACAATCATTACTTCAAACTAACCTAATTTATTACTTCAAACATGGTTAGATGTGACATGGTGTCAATCAACATATTCAAATTAGCGAATGAAACATTGAACAGAATGAAACAGACAGTGAGAGAGAATCTCACCTGTTCACTGGTCATCTTCATGAGCTAGAGAACATTGCTTCTTGGCTAGTTTATTTGTATAGTACATTTTGTACACAGGGTAAATCAAAGTGATTTACGTTGGAAACAAAGAATAAAAAGAAAGTACATTTCATAAAATCAAGCATAAAAAAGTAATATAAAATCATAGTGATTAAAAACTGAACATTTAAAACATTGATTAAAACATAGATTAGGATAGTGAAATGCTGAGGTAAAATAGTTTTTTAGGGGTAAATTGGCCCTTAGTGCCACTAAATGTTTTAGCACACCTGTCTTCATGACTGGGTTTGTGAGAACATACGAGATTTTTCCAAATGCATGGGAATCTATGTGTTAAAATTCAACTGTATGATTTTGATTGAAAATCTTGGGATCTGTTTATGCTTGAATCTACTTTTATATTTGTAAACAGGTTTAAGTTTGTTTGCGAGTAAAGTTATCCTTTGCACAACAGATTGTGTTTATTTGAAGAACAGCTCTATTTGTTTTTAACTTCTTCCCTGATTTTATCCAGGATGTCAGCACTGCCCAGTGGCCGTGCAGTGAAGTGGAAGCAGGGACAGACAAGCCAAGGCAACTTTATATGTATAGCACATTTTCATACACATTTACAATTCTAGGTATTAATTCAAGGTGGAATAATAAGATTCATATAAGAACAGTTGATGAAACTGACAATAAAACAGGTGAGAGATCAAAAGTAAAGGAGAACCATAAACCTGTAACACATTGATTACTAGTGTTTTAGCCCCCCTAATCGGCTCTGGAAGCTGATTCTTGCTACTTGCAGCATAGTAACTGAAAGCAGACGCTCTCTGTTTGGGGCGAATGCATAGGTGTTCTGATTTGAAGATGATGATCTGAGAGCTTTGTTTTGATCTTTTAATGTTTAATGCTTTTAATGTTCTTTTAATGAGAGAACAGTCCACAAAGAAATATTCTGACCAAAGTGTTAAGCAACTAAATAACAGACTTTCAACTGATCAATAAATAAAGGAGGAAAATAAGTTTTTTTGTAGGTGTTCCCTGAAGAGAAAAGTTTTCAGTTGCTTTTTAAAAGCTGTTAGAGTTTGTTCCACCAGCCAGGAACAGAATCTGCTAAGAGATTTTCTGCCTTTGTGGGACGGAAGCACGAGTCACTGTTCCTTCTCTGAGCGCAGGCTTCTGGAGGCCATGTAGGAGTGTATGAGCTTGTGGAGGTCAAAAGGGGCTGATCTGGAGAAGGCTTTGTAAACCAGCATCAGTGATTTGAATTTGACATGAGCTGCAATGAGGAGCCAGTAAAGAGTGATGAAGAGGGGAGTAACATGAGCTCGCTTCGGTTCCTTGAAGAGATGATGAGCTGCAGAGTTCTGGATCATCTGCAGAGGTTTAAGCGTGTTTGCTGGAAGTCCTGCTAGGAGAGCGTTGCAGTAGTCCAGACGTGAGAGGACCAGAGCCTGAACCAGGAGTTGAGTTGCATGCTCAGTTAAGAAGAGCCTGATCTTTCGAATGTTGTGCAGTGCAAATCTACACGCTCAAGTTCTCTTGGTGATTTGGTCTTTGAAGGACAGCTGTTCATCCAAAATCACTCCAAGATTCCTGACTGCAGGAGAAGGGGTGATTGCAGAGCATTCCAACTGAATGGTGAGGTCGTGATGCACAGAGGGATTGGCCGGGATTACCAGAAGTTCTGTCTTGGCCATGTTGAGCTGTAGGTGATGGTTCTTCATCCAAGTAGAGATGATTGGTCATCAGGGGGGAACGACAGATAGAGTTATCAGAGTTGAAGTATACACTTTTGTCACAGACAACAAAGCCATCTCTGAGTGTCCATTCTTAAAGCCTGATTGGTTGTCATCGAGCTTGTTGTTCTGAGTCAGGAAAGAAGAAAGTTGATTGAAGACAACCCGCTAAATGAGTTTGGCAGTGTAGGGTAATCTTCTCAGTATCTGGCCTTCATATCTGGCCAACTGGTCACTTTCTCTTCACTTTCACTTATATGGTCCAGTGATCCCCCTCCCTGTGGTGACATCTTCCATCATCCCCTACACACAAATAGATACACAAAATATATTAAGGATTGTAAACTAATATATTTTTGTAAAATCACTACTTTTAAGTAGCATTAAATGCAGCTGATTGTCTGATTACATTTTAACAACCTTGATGGAAGACATTAATTCTAAACCTACAGTAAAATGGATGTCGAATACATAGACTTTATCTAATTGATTTAAGTGTGAAAATTTAAAGCTGTCTTTAAAGCTGTCTCAGGATCACCTGAAGAAAGTGAAAACCCATTCATTTAATTTATCTTTTATTTGACTTCTGTGTCTACACTTATACATTTTTTAGTATTTTACCGTGACAAATGAAATCACATTAAAATATTTTATCAGGGGCTGTGAACCAAGAAATCAAAAAGTGCCTAATATGTTGACATATAAGCCGATGCAACAATAACACAACAAAATGTTAAGTTGATTTAAATACCCTTATTAAATTTTTTAACTACATTAGTATCACTCCCACTCACATCAGAGATGTAAAATTCCACTTTTTAAACTTGAGTTCAATGTTTTTGCACTTTATCCACACTAAGTAATCAACCGCAGCGGTTACCAAATCAAGTGTTTGATGCAAGATGTGTTCATTATGAGTCAATCAGAGCTTTATATACTTGAAGATTTCCTATTACAAGGCTACAGATGATCACATAAAGCAGTATAAAAGAGTAGAAAGCAGACTTGTTTCCAGAGGGAGCTTTTAATAATCTAACCTCGGTCTCCAGTTAAAGCTAACTGGTTCTCAGACAAGATTATCCTCAAGCATTGTTCCTGAAGAGCTTTATTGGGATATGGTGAGTACTACACAACACAACCAAACGCAACAGAAACTTGCAACTGTTGTACTTGTTTTTTTTTTTTAAGTTTTGGAGTCTGTTCATTTCATTCTTAATTTGTCATACTGTACATGAAATATTTATCGCACTGGTGACTGGCGACCTGTTTATTGTGTAACCCATCTTTCACTCAATGGTCAATTTTAAACTTCCAATTCATAGGCATGCAGGCAATGATGTTAAATAAAAATAATTAATAATAAAAATAACAAGAATTGTGCTCTTCAGATGTTTTACTAATTTGAAAAACAGAATGATATGACTTTTAATGACTTTACTAAGTAGATCAGTAGAAAACAGACTATTGTACATTGGTAAATTGCAACAAAAAAAGCAAAACCTTCAATCCTTAGATGTTGGATACCTAAAGAATATCATCATATATTTTTAAGGAACTGAATAATTAAACCTCGAGAAAATTTAAATGTATGCTTTTATTTAATTATGAAAACCTGTTATATACAGCCAATGATGAAAACCAGAGGAACCCGCTGAAAGAGGGAGAATAATAAGCGGACGGACAAAGCGGAACTGACTGCAAAAGCGGAACATGTTCATGTTGCAAGACGGATAATAACAAGCAGTCGAACATGGCTTGAAGTTTCTCAACTGTAGATTTACAGTTGAATTAGAGTTTGTCATCACTTCTGTAGATGTATAGTTAGATGTATTCTTTAGATAAACTGCAGAAGAAATGTATTTGTCGTCGTATGGAGAGTGTAGGTCGTAACATTGTACGCACTTTATGTACTGAAACGCTATACTATACTGTGACTTATCTCAGAGTGAGTTCAGTCAATTTCACAAATTAAGTTTTTCAGTTGCCTCTGTTTTACCTTATTTGAGACATGTAGCAGATATTCTTGTCTAAATGAGTCCATATAATTAACGAAAAATTATGGTTTTTTATTTATCTGTACATTTATTTATCAAATATTGGTGTGTTGTGAATTTAATAAAATGTGCTATTTCCATGTGTTTGTTCCAGTAAAATGTGATTAATAAAAAAGTAAACATTTTCTGCTTCTTATAATTTCCTAATTTTAATCATTAGAGTTTTAGTTGGTTTAAAGATTGAAAGCACATTGTATGTGATGTGGGTCATGTAATTGAATTTGATCTCTATATTGAGGGCTACCTGTAAAATCATTTGGGAGACTTCACTTGTGTGTCTTTGACCCTTGTTTCAGCTCTGTTTACTGAAGATCAGACAGGATACCTCAGAGCAGTGTGAGATAAAAGCTGTTTGCTGACGGCAACAGGGGAAAGTTCACTCTTGTGTCTAACAGTTGAACTCCATTCTCATTTCTCCAGCAGACAGCTGTAAGGTATGTCTGTGAGAATGTCAGAGTTCCTTTTGCTCCTGTTGGCGTGCTTGTCTTTGCAGCAGGGCGTTTACGCTCTAGTGGTAGCTGGATGCCAGGATGAGGCTCTGCTGAAAGCAGCTGAGGAGGCATTGGATCAGATCAACACAGACAGACAAGAAGGCTACATTCTCACTCTAAACCGACTCTATGATGTCAAACAAGAGTCAAAGGTGATTGTCGATCAATGCGATGGCTTTCTTGTTTAAGTGCGGGTTTATGAATTTGTAATAACATTTGCCTGGGGGGAATAAAGTTTTGAATTCTTGCTAGTTTTCATTAATGGCATGTTCTGTTTGGCATAAAGGCAGAAGGTGAGAAGGTTTCTCACCTGATCCTAGATGTTCTGGAGACCCAGTGTCATGTGCTCAGCCGAAGGAAATGGAAATCTTGTGAGATGAAAGGAATTGGTGATGTACCGGTAGGCCTTTTTCATTGTAGAGGAGGTCCATGACAAAATAACAGTATGTACAGTACAAAATAATTGTGTGCAAAAAAATAATAATTCCCTTTTGTCTGAATTCAATCAGGTTTTCGGCACGTGTGAAGCATCTGTTTCCATGCAGAGCCCTGTTAAACTACTGCAGTACAACTGCTCCATCCAACAAGGTTTTTCTGAAACTCTCTGGAATATCCCTTTAACATATTTGTTTCCATGTCTTAAATACTACAATCACATACACTACAAGCCAAACTTTTGAGAATACCTTGTATATCTAAGTAAAACAACTTGTGGAAGTCCAACTATATGACAGCCTCAAAAAAGAAATGTTTTACAGTTTGATTAAGCTTTAGACAGTTTGTTTGAAGTTTTAAACAGTGAGAACAAGATTTACATGTATGCATTTAGCAGACGTTTTTGTCCAAATCAACTTACAGTAGGGGGGAGACAATATTCAATTTGTTACACAGTCAAAGTCTAATTCGGTTCGCTCATAGTAAAAGTTGTAGGTTAAATCGGTGCAAGCATCTCTAAAGGAGCCCCATCACCCTGTGGAGGAAACTCATTTCAGCTGCTTGTGTCCAAGTTCTTATTCTTTCAGCCATGACACAGAGCTCTTGGCCAAAGGTGAGAATAGCAGTAAATCAAGAGTTTAGCCTTTTGACTCTGCTCTTTTCTAATCCCCACAGTTCAGTAGACCTTTTGACAGGGCCGTTTCACGTATGAACATGTTTTCAGCATGAGGCCAACATTAATTAACAATGTTCATATGAATTAGCTTGATGCTATTTATGTCTTAGCTTGCAATGAGCATCATGCTAACTAAATTATAATGTTATCACAATAATATTGTTCTAATTATCTTTTTTCACAAATGTTAGTTTAGATATCATCACAAACACAATGAAAAAGATGCCTTCTTGCTGTCACTGTGTTGCAGTGGATACCAGAACAATCGTTTTCACATGTCCAGACTGTCCAGCAGCTGAGCCCTTGGATGATCCAGTGATAACAGAGACCACGCACCTGGCCCTACAGAATTTTAATAAAGAGAGTTCTTTTCCACAGCTTTTCGCTCTTCTGAACATTACAGAAGCTAGTATGCAGGTACGATACATCAACTTCTATGATCCTCGACACATGGCTGGGGTATAAGATTTCTTTGTGTTTTACAGTGGGTGGTGGGTCCAGCGTACTTTGTGAAGTTCACCATTCAAGAGACGGACTGCAAAAAAAAGACAGCTGACTTGGACCAGTCGCAGTGTAAACCGAAAGACTTGAAGTCAGCGGTGAGAGTTTCTTTCAGACTAGAGAATAGGCTCAAACTTAGTGTTAAATCTGACTTGGTTCATTATATCTTCTTTTTTGAGCTGCTCATGATGTACCAAACACTCTTCACAATTGTTAGGTGTTCTTTTGAGAAAAACCTGTATTTTTTCTAGACTTGTCAGCTTTTTGAGATTATAATCTACAGTCGCAGGAATAACAACACAATAAAAAAAGGTGTTGCAGACAGCGCTACTTTTTTCAGTTATGTGTAATCAAACCAATTACTGTTTTCCTTGTTGCAATGCCGTTACCGCTACTGTCCATAAAATGCGTGGTGCCAATATTATATTATATATATATTACTTTAATTATATTAAGCTTTAATTATATAAAACCCTGTTTCCAAAATTGACGGGAAGATTCTTTAAAGATTTATTTCTCAAAACCCTCTAAAAATGTGAATTTTTGCTCATTTTATACTTTGATGAACTCCTCCTAGGTGACCCAAACCATCTGAAAATTGATGTGGTTACTTGTATGGCTTGAGGAAAAAAAAGTTATCAAAAGCTAAACAGTAAGTTTAATGGTCGTGGGGTGGTGCCCCAGCAAATTTCACCCTTCAAAAATGTCCAAAAAAAATTTACATATTGTTAACTGTATCTCCGTTTAAGTTAATCCAATTTCAACAAAAACAGCCTGGCATGATTATCCTTGTCAGGCTGAACAAAAGGATATGCATCACTGTGACTGCGCTCTCAAAATTGTCTCTCCAGCGCCCCCTTAAATGTGACCAAAATCTTTGTTTTAGCTTTTTTGACCCATTGAACATGTTTGAAAGCCCACCAAAATTTGTTCGAAAGTCATGTTCAATAAGTATACTAATTTAACACTGTCACTGAAATTGTACATTGGACAACATCTCTGCAGCGCCCCCTTGAATGCGAAAAAACTTAACTCGCATTTTAACGAACTCCTCCTAAGAAAATTCCAGATCGAGCTGAAATTTGGTCTTCTGACTCTTAAGGCATTAGGGACAAAAAGTTATTAAAACTTAGAAGTTCGTCACACGATCTTGCTGTGGCACTTTAATGAACTTGACCTTTTTAAACTTATAGTGATAAATTGATTTCTTATTGTAGCACTCACATACTTTATCCAAAAAGCATGAGAAAATATGGAATGATGAGCCTACCATTCTGACCTAATTGCTATGCTTAAGTGATGATACACTTATAGCGCCACTTACTCCCTGTATATATTTGTGGCTGTATCTCCCATACACCTCTCTCCATTGTACATGAAAAAAATTAAGCATGATAGACTTGCGATTCTGAACAGATTAATATCCTAATTTTTTAACACCAACTGTTGGTTTTATACGAGCTGTTTGTGTAACAATTTAGATTATTATTATAAGTATTGTTCGATACTTTGTAAAGTGCCTTTTCTCCTTGTTTTGAGCTCTTGACAACAAGTAAAAACACTGAAATGAAAATAAATATAAATGCTAGAGATTCTGTTTATTTTCTGTAGGTTTCTTCCAAACATATTTATAGAGAGTTTAGGTAAAGGAAACAAAGGTTTAATCTTACCCTTTCAGTCGTGACCCCAAGAATGAATATAAGTGATAGATGGAACATAAGTTGACTGGTAAATCAAGGCCTTTGCCTATCAATTTATTTAAAAAAAATATTTAAATGGACATTCTTCTTAAAGCCTCTCACCCCATATGTGTCATAGACGTGCCTCCGATTGGGTGACAAGCTTCTTTTATGCAAAAGGTGCAAAGTTTCAAAAGACATTTTAAAAGGATTGTGGTTTTTCCAGGCATCCTTCCTGGATGACAGGATGGCTGACAATCTATAAATGCTTTAAAATATATATAAAAATCCATTTGTAAAAGCTTTACTATGATACAGAAGCAGTGGCATCCTGGTTCCTCTAAAATTGTCTGTATAAACAATGGAGAGACATTTGGGAATCCTAAAGGTCCTATTACATCTGCAAATTAAGTCAAGACTGATCAAGTGAATGTTGGTTAATCTATCATGTCTTATGGTGTTCAATAATTCCTTTACACATTCAACTTTTTTATTTATTATTCTCAGGTTAGGTTAAGAAAGTCGAATCTACCCTGTGTCCCAAGAGTTTAGATGCTTAACACTTCAGAAGACTGCTTTGTGGTCTGTTCTCTCAAAGCTTTTATATCTGAAAGTCTTTAAACATCTTGAATGAAGAAACTCAATTGTCAGTAATTTCAATCAGTTACATTTCTTTTAATTATCAACTTTTTAACTATATTACAAAACATAAAATTTGTTAAGTAAAACAGTACTCAGCAAATGTAGAATAAAGTTTGTTGTGGACTCTCAAAGCATAAGTTTCTCCACTCAAAGTTAATTTATCATCAGCTGGCATTTCTGGCATCGGGAAACGAGTGCTTGTCTCAATGCAAAGTGTTTGTCTTCATCTATTATGGCCCTTTTTGCTCACAGATTAGTAATCCGATTGTTTTCTGTTGTCTGAAGCACATGGGTTACTGCTCGGGTTCACACATCACAGAAGACGATGGGATGGAGATCAAGGCGCCGGTTCGAGTAAAGTGTGAACTCTATCCTCCAGCGGTGAGTGCTTTATAAGAACCACTCTGTTTTTTTTAATAATTTCAACAACAGACATCTCTATTAGCATTGGGTGTCATGCATTACTACTGTAAGCTAAATGTCTCTTTAGCTAAATTAAACTGCTTGTTAACGTCTCCAACACGAATGAGTAATAAACAGATTGCCTTATATCGTAAGACTTTTACATTGACTGCTGTGACCTAACTATCCTTGCAAGTGTTTCAAATATAAATATTTGAATTCTGATGAGTGTTAACTATATGTTGACGTGTCATAAAGACAATAAGTAGATTTAGATCTGGATTAGAAATCATTTAATATTTTTTATATACTTGCTGAAATTGTATAAATGGCTCGCTATACTGCCAGTAAGTAACAAGACCCAACTATGTGCCAGCAGTTATAAGGACAGAAAGTGTAAAACTTACTTTTTGATGTAAAGGATAATCATGAATTAATGTGTAAGATCCATCTAAAAGTCCTTTAGCAAGGTTGCTTCCCGATCTAAAAAGAGTCAGCACTAAGGTAAGCACATATACTTTGTTCAGAATCTTTGCCTTCAAAAATAAAATCTCAAGAACCTGTCCTAAGTTGCTCTTTCAGTGGTAATGGTGATGGGTCTTATGTTGGGAAATACATTGTAATATAGAGCAGCAGTGATACTTCTTCAGGGAGATTTCTCTGCTAACAATGGCGAATGGGGCAACATGAGGAGAGACACAGTTATAAATGCATTTTAGTGACCATTGTAGACACAGGGATACATTGTTAAGACTTGTAAATAAGGCTATTAGTTGTGATAGTTTAAAAAGACTTGTTCTTTCTCATGATATGTTTTGTAGTTGAACCAGCAGGAAGACAGTGATGTATGATCTGAAATTGGTACGCCCTTTGCAAATTGATATCAATTCAACAAACATAAAGGAAGGCATGTTTCAGCCAAAACTGCTTTGTAACTTAAACACACTAAAAATACCTCCCTTTTGTTTATTAAGAGCCTTCAGATCTCAACTTTTTCAGCCGAGAAAAGTAAATCTTTTAGTCTGTTGTACAGCTTCATGAAGTCAGATGAGCAGCTAGCGTACACTCAAAGACCAAAAAAGTGGATTTACGAATAAAAAAACTCTTGTAAACACTTTGTAAAAGAAACCAAATAATATTAATTGCTTTGTTTTTGTCTTAGCTACAGACAGGAATTATGTTCATGATTTTTCAAACTACACATGTCTATGTCAAGACTAGTTTAAAGTTGCTAAAATGTTCTACAAAACAGCTTTTGTTCATTTAAACATCAGGATATATATATATCTATATCTCATGCTCTCAACCTGCCATTTCCTGTTATCATGGTACAGATGTGCATAGTCCACTTCCAACAAATAAGTTTTTTTAAACAGTATCATTTTTGTAAACAAAAAAAAAATCAGTTCAAGACACCAGAAGAAAACAACTGCATCTTCACAAAACAGTCTGTTCTTGCTTCAGCAATGTTTAAGGAGTTGTATTTAACATTTTACTTAATTTTTTTTGTAATTTCAAATTGTATATTGAATTATTTTACCAAAATATTGTATTTCGAATTTTTATAAACCATAAAATTGTATCTATTTTAAGTATATGCTTGTCATGCAAAGTGTATGCAAAGTCATATTTAGGTAAAAATCATTTTCAAGTAAAGATTACTGTTTGATTTGACTACCAAAGACTTTCCGAACTCGCGATGTCAACCTACCTCTCTTTCATGCAACCTGTTGCCATAGCAACTTACCTGGGATTGTTTGCAAATTGGGCTTTGAAACTCATATTTGCACATTGCACAGCATTGCTTCAAGTACAAACATTATGTGTAACATCATGTTTGGTGGCGAAAGCTTGGTGGCCAGGCTGTGATGATAGCAATATTATTTTATGAGGGGAAAAATCCTACTTTTTGGTGAGGATTTAACATTTGTGTGTTTAGTCAGTTTCAACATGTGTAATTTCTTTAAGTTTGACTTTGGTGATCTTTAGAAAAACATGAGCCAAATCCATATAACGTCAGAGTTTCCTGTTCTCTTACTACAGGCTGTTGAAGATGGAGTCTCCAGACCGGTTGGCTCAGTCCGAGTTCTTCCCCCATCATCGAACCAAATACCCCAGAGAGTCCCAGCTGGAGCTGGTGGCTGCCCTGGGCCAAGGCAGCACAACCTGGGCCTAAGCAAGCTGGAACTCTGATTTACCATGAACTGAAGATGGGTCTTCATTTTAATTTTCACAATAAAAACAATCTAACACAAGTTACTTCCTGTGTGATGAATACTAATGCCAGTTTTGCTAAACTAAGCCAACTTTAGTATGCTTCGGTTAACTTGTAACAACAAATGTATTGCTGGTGCTACGGCCAGTCGGCATGGGCTTTGAGCTCCCATAAAAAGAAAATAGGATTACACAAACAACCCATCTGAATATGAGTATGAGTATGATTATGAGGAGTTTTTAATGAGAGAAAAATACTAAAATATGCAAGAAATTTTTAAAAAGTAGTTTACATGATACACCTTTACCTAGCATTCCCTAGGAACTATGTTATACCTGACATTTTGGTAAAAGTTTAGTTATTCAAATTGTTAACATTATGTGATGTGTTTTGTTGGTAATTACATGTTTTTACTTTTTTATTTAAAAACAAGAAGTTAAATCTGCAATTGCTTCATGAAACGCTAAAACTTTGAAACACGTTATTTCAAAATCCCTCGTCCTTGGCCAGCTTGCACAGTACACTCTTATTGCTTGCCAAATTTGCTTGCGACTGGGCAATTTGATGTAAGCAAAGTCGTGAATTCTAAAAATATACTGGTTAGTACAGCACAGGTCATTCCCAACAGACTTCAAATCTATCAGTGTTTAAAAACAGTCCACTCTGACCACAGCACATGCACTGTGTATTGTATCTTGAGTTGTAAGTGTCTCTGGATGAAGGTTTCTGAATGTAAATGAAAACAATAACAAAATCAGTCAGTTAATTAACACTCATGCACTGTTCATTAACCCTCTTGCTCTTATGACTTGTCCATGCGTGAAGAAGAAACCAGCACTTAAAGAGTGGAATTAAAAGTGAGGACTGATGAGAGGCCAAGGAAACATGAAGTCATGGAAGGAGAAACCATAGAAGCGCTGCATTATTGAACAACAATGAAGATAAAGCTCCACTGCCGAGAAGAAAAAGAGAGAGAAGACAAGTAAAGTAGACCAGTGAGGTTCAGCACTCAGAAACAACTCTGCAAATCAGGTCAGAGAATTTATTACAATTAATAAACAGCCTTTTTAAATGCAGGCTGATTAAAATTAAACGAACGCTATAAGATCGGGTTGAA
This sequence comes from Danionella dracula, assembly GCA_900490495.1. Taxonomy (NCBI): domain Eukaryota; kingdom Metazoa; phylum Chordata; class Actinopteri; order Cypriniformes; family Danionidae; genus Danionella; species Danionella dracula. The sequence goes on along the minus strand of UELW01000004.1, from coordinate 1,209,751 downwards.
TATAAGACATGATTAAAGTGTTTTTGATTTTACAAAAATTTAATTTTTACTTGTTTTTAATGTTTTCCCTCTTATAGAACATTAAAGAGGTGCAACTGAAGATATGATGGAGAGTAATTTACAATTGGAATAAAAATATTATTTTTTAAATTATTATTAAATATATTTTTTATATAAAAATACACTAGGCTTTGGCTTTTGTGTAATTAAAGAATAAAACCCAGACTTGTTTTGGAGTGTAAGTATACACAAAGATTATAAAGTTATGCAGTTAAAATAAAAACCTTTGACTTTTATGGTCTGAGAGTGTTCTCACAAACAATCGCTGAATTGAAGTCTGCCATTCGTATGTGGTATTTTTTATGTTAAATTGAATCAAAATGAATTTGAGGAGTGCGTTCTCTCACTATGGAAAATCAAGAGAAAGCGATTTCATCATTTTTCTAAGTACTTCATCTGGTCTTGTGTGGAGGAGAGAAATATGTAGAGAACAGCTTTTTTTGAAGGTTAAGTGTTGTTAACTGTTGTGTTGCGTGTGCAAGCGGAGCCATGTGGTAAATAAGCTGCAGTCAGGTGCAGTTACCGGTGTCTGTTTCTCTGCACAACTCGCAGTGTTCACACTCAACACCACAGGCTCTCCTCTTACAAACACAACTGCCCTCACCATCTGTCCATATGCATTTGCTAAAGGTCAGTGTTTATTTTTTACACAGGCTACAAAAAGTTGAAGATGGAGACGGAAGAAGAGACTGAACAGAGGTGTGTATAGTTCTGTTTTCCTGTTATCCTTTTATTTAATCAGCTCAAATATAAAGGGGTCATGAACAGAGAAACGAAAAATTTGTTTGTTCAATGGGTAAAACCTTCTAAAGAAAGAGTGAATCCAGTAGAGAACAGCAGACTCTTTAACCCTACAGTTGTACCGACTAATCAGAAGCTTCTCTGTGTACATCAGCACTTCCTTTCAATGACTGGGAAATACAGCTCACACAAAAATTAAGAAGAACGTCTTTTATAAAATTCTCTCGCTAGTCTTTACCAAGAACTTTTGTGTGTACCAGCACTTTCAACACTTGTCCCTTAGCTGGACCTCAATCGGTTTTTGTTAAAAACTGGTGCATTTATTATGCATTCCAGGTGAGCACATCAACAACATTAACATTTATTTGTCGTGGTTTGGCATGTCTCTTTTGTGATTAAACATGTTTTGCATGATCATCGTTAATTACTGTCACAAACGTATTATTCAATTAGTGAAACTAGACTGACTTCTAAGTGATGCTCCTTGAGTGTCTAAAACAAGCCTACTCGGAACTGATGTTGGTTGTCTGTGAACCGTAACCTGTCTTTGCTAGACCATAACAGGATTTATGTTCTTCTTTCTCGCTCAGATCCTGCTTGTTTCCACCCATGGGCACTTGTGACGCTCAGAAAGAAGAGGAATCAGCTACACACCTTGCACACAACAAGCAAAAACGAATCAAAGAGCAGAGGTCATTGCTTGAGGAGGTGAGCAGATCAGTCATTTTTCAAACTGATTTTATTTAACTAAACAGTTAACAGAAAAATAGAAATGGTTTGTACTGTTCAGCTGGCACGTATTGAGCAGGACCTTAAAGAAAGCATACGCAGGGAGGAGAAGAGACAACAGGAGCAGGATCAAGTGAGGCGAGAAGAGAACCGCATTCGCTGGAGGAGCTTGATCTTCCTCAAACTTAACCAGCGCACAGCAAAGTATGAACCTTGCTCTATTAAAGCTGGATGTGCCAGAAAAGATTTTAGTTAAATAAAGACAAAACTGAATTTTGATTGGCTTACCGCAGTTCCAGAACCGATCACGAGATAATTAAGTCATGTTCATGAAATAACAACAGTAGTTATGTTGTGGCCACAAGATAATTAAAGTCATGATCACAAAATAACAACAATTGTTATGTCATGATCCCGAGATACTCACATCACGATCCCGATATAACAAGAGAAATGCTTATCTTATGACTTCTGTAATTTTAAGCAGCTCCACAACAACAAATGTCTGAGCATATCACACCAAAGCGGTAGTCTGATCAACCATTCTCAAGTCTATAGTGTCTGGCCTGCTGAGTATACCATGCTGTAACTTGGTTGGACTTACACCTACAGTCTTTCACTCTTATGTCGGATAATTGCACTCATTTGACAAACAAACAAACACTCAAAATAATATTTTATGTCAAAACATATACCTGCATTATATGTTTTAATAAACTCTTCACCTTCTTTACAGGCCCTGGGTGACAAGCTACTACAAGAACTTCCCAATGCACATCTACTGCCTTCCAATAGAGACTGTTGTGCGAAAACAGAGTGCAAAGAAAACCAAAAGATGAAGGAAGACTTTGCTGTGATTACTTTTTGTTTGAGAAAAATAGTAAGGGTTAACAGAATAGAAGAGCATGAGCCATTATTTATTGATAATTCAAGGTTTACTGACGTTATGAATCATGAATCTGTTTTATTTTATATTGCTGTATATAAAGTTTTGCTGAGGTCAGTGAGCTGAGTCAATGATTTGATTAATTGTTCGCGCAATTGTCTGTCTTATTTAACAAGAAGCATCCAATGTAACTTGTTTTGCTTTTTTTATGGTTTGTTTATAGATTCAATCACTGTTAATGCTTGCTAATTCTTTTTTTATTGTACTTTAAATGTTTTAATAATATGTTCACCATTTTTAAATGATCTTGGTGTGATTAAAAGTGCTATAGACAAAATTGAACGTCAAATTCGAAATCAATTTCAAATTCGTTAAAACATAAATGAGTACAGTGCCTTTAAAAAGTATGAATTGAATCAAGAGTTCAATGAACAAAAAAAACATTTTCCAAAGTTTTCATAAGGGTTTTAATGAGTTTTTCTGAACGATTATTTAATCCACTAACATGAAGGTTAATAATCTAACTTAGATCACAAAATTTTCAAATGAACACACCTCACAAGAAAAACTACATTTAGTATATTGTATGACCACTTGGATTTTTAAGGACTGTAACTAGTCTTCTAGGCAAGTTGGCAACTGATTGCAACATCTAAATTTTTCCATTCTTCAAGAAAAAACTCTTTTAGAGGCTGGATGGAGAGTGATGCTGAACTTGTTGCTTCAGAATTCCTCAAGGGGGGTAGATAAGGAGACATACTTAGCCTATCAATCACCTACACCCTGCAGCAGTAGCTTTAGATATGTTTTGGATCTTTGTCATGTTGGCAAAGTGCACGGTGACCAAGTTCACAGAGTGATGGCAGCATTTTCCTCTTCAGTATAGAGCAGTACATTGTTGAGTTCATGATACCATCGATGAAATGTAGCTCCCCAAAACCATCTATGTCTCCTCACTCCAGAGTATAGAAAACCGGTAGACTACATCTTTTTAAGTATGGGCCCTAGAAAACTTTTTGCCAACTGCCATGAACTAGCATGCCTTTTCATCAGAAGATGATTATGTTGAGATGTTAAATTCTGTGGACAGCCTTGATGTCTCTGTAAGATAATTCCACTTTTGTTGTTTCCTAAGTTTTTGGATTGCTTTGGCTACAGTATCTTGGTGGATCTGTAAAACTTTGCAGATCTTTCTGTAGCCCTCACCAAGAAATTATTTTCTTTCTCAGAATTTCACAGCATGAAATTAAAAGGAATTTATTTGTCAAGCAATGCTTTTTATAATAATCTGTCTGCTGGACACCTCTTAAATGAGTCTTTAGACTCACCTGTGGTTAAATGCCTGTTACTTATACTTGTAGTCTAGTTTTTACAGCACGAGTTTGAATTAATTTGTAAGGATAACCATTTTGTGTGTGTGCAAATGAACAATTAAGATAAATAATCTTGTTTGCATTAAATGGCAACTAATGTTTTCTGACAGATCACCACTATATCTACAATGGTATTTCTGATTCCTTGAGTATATAAGATATAAATATTTCTACAAAAATATTAATCAGTTCTAATGTCATTTACGTTACTATCAAATACTTTCTAATATGATTTTAAAAACGCATCCGTGTATCTAAAACCAATTAAAGCGTTTTTCGATGTAATATTTAAAACCAACAATTCGGGCTTTTATTTTTGTAATTTATATTTCTATTAATAAATCAGTTCACAAACGCCAAAGCCTCAACGAGCTGCCGTGTCTCCTGTGCAGAGTTTCTTTCCGCCCCCTCTGACGCATTTCCGTTTGTACTGTGACGGTTCTTGTTTACTGTCAAGACGTCGCTACATTTTGCTCCAGATGTAAACCTCTGTTAAAATGTCTGACAACCCATAATTATCTGTGCTTGCACTACAGGTTCCTAAAAAACCCCACGCAAATAAAACACTTTTACAATGCGGTGGAGAAGCATCTGCAAGATAAGCAGGAAGATGCTCGAGGCTAACAGGCTAAGACGCTAAGAGCCGTTCAATCGGATTGTGCTTTAACAACACCTCAGCCTAGCTGCCTTTACCTGCAGAAAGAAACCGACACTTGCTGCACTTTCGTGGCCGTTATGCTGCATCTTTTTGATACCATGGTATGTAATGTTATCATACGTAAACTAGATGTTATTTTATGTCAGATCAACTTGAACGGTAAGGTCTTAACTGTTATGTTTATAATGTATTAGTATTATACTGTTTTTTTATATAGACTTGCTAATATGTTTAGCGTTGTATGTGTTCTAAGTGAGCTGTCAGTGAGGTGTAGTATGGGATTTTTTTGTTAGGTCAAACGCTCAGGTATTTGAGATGCATTTAAAAGTGATGGCCCCTCATGAGAACACACAGCATTTCCCCGAGTCCAATCGAGATTGGGGTCAGGTGAGGGCAAGCTCTGGAAGCTGTGCTGTCATTTGAAAGGAACACAAATGGAATTGACCAATGCTGAGCCACTTCAGTAAGGTTACCTGCAGAGTCAAAGATTCACTTATCCTGACTCTAAGTCGAGATACAGGCAGTACAATTTAGCTAAAGTTATCAATATGATCTTTTAAGTTCAGTATTTTCAAACTCTATCCCTCAAGGGCCCTTGTTTTTTTTTTATTCCTGTTTTAAGAAACACACCAGTAGCTTAAATCAAGCCAAGAGGAGCTTAATTAATAGAACAAATTGTGTTCAGTTAATGTTAGAGCAAAACTGTTAAGGGCGCTGAGCTCCAGAAAATATTTGTAACGGAGCGTGTAAATGGAGACTCCCAAAATGCCATTAACTTTTTGCCAATAACACAACACATAAAGAGTAGTTTTTCAATTGTACATAGCTTAATTAAATCTATAACAGGAATAAATAGAGACAACTATAAAATGGGAAACAAATCATTAAAACAATGGGGAGCAAAAAACAAAACAACAACAACAACACAGTACAATTTTGAAGGATTTCTTAAGTCACACCAATTTAACCTAAATTGGGTGAGGCAAAGATTCCTCTTTAGATCAGCAGAAGTTGCTCTCAGAGTCTGAGCCAATATTCATTATTTGAATAAAATAGTTTACATGGGTAACAATTATTGACAATTGTTTCTTTAATTTCATTTAACTGGATTACAAAGTCACTCTGGGTTTGTGCACATGCAAATTTTATGCACATCAAAAGTGGGGTATAGTTTTTTCTCTATAGAATAAAAGTACTAGGTGTAGCACATTTAGTGGATATAAGTTTTTCTCTAAAGTGACAATTGACTACATCTTTTATCTAACATGTGTATACCCACTGTCAAAGTGTTTGGAGTAATTTAATTTAAAGGAATTAATTGCAGAGATTAACTTTTGTTTAGGTGACATACCATTAATTATTTTTTCAAATTCTTAAATCAATATTATGTTTTCTCAAAAATGTTCCTTGCTCCGCGTTTGCAGAAATGTGTTGGTGTCTTAATATTATTTGTTTTGTTTCACTTCTGAAGTTAGCCTCACGTCGTTGTAGGCAGTTTGTTTTTCACTCTCCCTTCAGCTTCAATGAATTCTAAACAATCAGGAATGACAACAATAATTGTTTTATTCCACATCATTCCACATTTGACAGATAGAACTTTCCCTCTGCTGCTCCAATACTAATAATTACTATTGAATAAAATTGTGTTACCCAACAGCATTGATTGAACTCTGCTCACACAATGTTGATCTGGCATCTTTTACATTCACTTAACAACTCCTGCTTTACCTTCTAAAGAAAGCTATTTAATTCCCCCTGGCTTTACCTCATCTAAAAGCTAGGTTAGAGAAAGCTGTGTGATATCACAGAATGGTTCTGCTGTGATGCTGCTGTCGTTGCTCCTTGTAGGAAGACAGGGCTTCTATTCCAGCATTGAGCGACCTCTGCTTGACACTGGTGAGCTTCCGGTTGGAGCTGTTCTGTGAGATGCAAGACGATGGCTCGCTGTGCTTCCGGGAGCCGCTTGTCTTCCCTCAGGAGCTGGCTGACCGGCTGCTGTGCAAAATGGCCACCGAAGGTGAGTGGGCGAGAGCGCTTCAAATCATAGAGGTCAATGATAAAGCACTGAAAACCAAACAAATGGGCCACTTAGTGTTGAGTGAAGTACAGCGATTCCTCAAGATACAAAATTAATCTGTTCCAGGGTGGCTTTCGTATGCGGAATTTTTTGGAAGTTGAAGCAAGTTATACCTGCAAAACCTCTAATTTGTTACAAGCCTCACAGAAACAACACTAAGAATTCAAAATTAAATGGAAAAACTGAAAAAAACGAATTAGGATTCTTTCATCCTTAAAAGTACACATTATAAGTATAATAAATAATAATAAAACAATGAAAACAGAATAAAATAAAGGATAAATAATAACCCTTACCTTTCAAGTGAGGCGATGTGATGAAGTGTAAGAGGAGAAGTTAGAAGGAGAAGAGAACGGATAGCAAAGGAGAACCATGACCATAAAAATGTGCTTTGCCAGAAAAGCAACATGAAAACGTTCGCGAATTTAAGACAACACGAAATCAACAGCGTACATGAACAGACGGAGAGCTTTTCCAGGAAGATGTCATGGGGCGTCAGGCAACCAATAGGAGAGCAGGATACTACGCACAAGCGCACCGCAACAGGACTGGAACTGACCAATAGTAGAGCAGAATTTTTGGTGGCGCATTGAATTTGATCATGTGATGCCCAGCGTGCTCTTTCGCCCGAATTTCAAATGTCAAATATGTATTGTATAATGTTTGTATCTCTAGATACCACTGTGTTAGGGTTGCCTCGATCGACTGGGATAAGCACTTTTATCTTTGTTTTCCGCAGCAAAAAACATTCAATCTGTCTTGGTACGTCTCTGGAATACTTCCTGTTATGTGACGTAATCTGCTGGAAGACCAACCAGAAGCCATGCTTCAGGAGGAACGCTTCTGATTGGTTTAGCTCTTTAGCTTCTATTTTAACTACCATTGTCGAATTACAGAGTGGTGTTACCGCGGAGTGCACTAAGCAAAACAATTGTGGCAACCCAGATCAAAAACTGATAGCACTCTCTATATCTTTTACTCTGGTAAGTATTTTAAATAGAAGTCTAAACATAGTTGTTTTGTGTATGTTTATCACATTAGCCATTCTTTTGAGCTCCAATATAGTTCTTTCACATCTTTGTGAAAGATATTTGTGCCATTTGTACAGGTTATAAATACCTTTTTTTTGGTCAGAAATACCTTTTATTTGTCTGAAACGGTCTCCAAATATATTTATTTGTAATTGTATATTGGTTTTAATTATACAATAGCATCACATTAAACTGTTGAAGTTTAGTAAATGTTTGCCTTGTTTTTTTTTTGTTGTTTTTTTTAAACCTGTCCTGTCCTACTTCAAAGCAGCCCCATGAGAAGGGAGGTGCTTCGTATGAGTTGGTCAGTTTTGCTCTTTCCAGAGAATTGAAGATATTATATATTGATTGAGGGGGAAAGAGAAGGTGAGAGGTAATTGTGGGGGAAAGAGTCAAGATTGAGTTGAAAATGAGAATAAGTAAAATAAGTAATACTAGATACCTACCTTAGTACATCCAAGTAATTTGCATCTTTCAACAGGTATGCATACAAATATAAATATACATACATGCAGATAAACATGCAGAAAAATAATAATAATAATAACTAGAATTAGTAATCATATATGTACATACATATATATATATATATACATAAACATATACACACATATATACATAAACACACAAATACACACACACACACATGTATATATACATATACATATATATACATATACAAATAAATATATATATATATATATACACATACACATAAGTAATTGAGTGTTACAGGACAGGTGACCTAAACCTCAAACATCCCAGGTGTCGTGACTAACCTTCTATGTCCCAAATGAAATGTGGGATCTGCCTCAGGCCAAGTCCCATATATGGTCAGGAACTACCCAGATATCCAGCCCACCCCCCACAGAACGACAAGTTTTGGGGCCTGGGACCCGGAGCCGGACCCGCCCCACCTCCCCTGGTAAAGTCGGCAACCCCAGAGAGCAATGCCCGGGGCCCCAGTGGGCCCGCTGCAGCTGGAGGTCGACCAGCCCAAAGCTAGACGGGAATGCAGCCCCTGACAGTGCGGGCAGAGACTGGGAGGCCCCACCCACAAGCACCGCCATGCCCACACCCCCCCGCGGTAGGCCCCCAGTCCCGGGCACCTCCGTGGACCCGCCAGGAAAAAGGGAGGACGGCCAAGGGACCAGAAGGGGGCGGGTAGGGACACCACTCCAGACGCGGCAGGGCCACACTCCGACCCCATGCACACATCAACCAGCAGTCCCCCAACACACACTCACCCCTACCAGCAGCCCCCCAAACCTAACCCCACGCACACCCCTACCAGCAACCCCCCACCCACTAAATCAACCCCATCCAGTCATCCAATCATCCATCCATCCATCCATCTACCCACTCATTCAGTCTTCCAGTCCCGGGCAGTAGCCAGCCGCTCACCTGTAGCCCGCACCCACCCCCGCAGCCGCCCACACCCCCGCGATGGTGGGCCCTTACCCCCCCAAGAGGGAAGACGGGAGCAGTCGTCCACCCATTCCCCAACATCTGCTCCCAGTTGTCATGTAATGCAGGTATATGTGGGTGTGTTGGAGAGATAAAATGCAATAAAAGAGGGAATGGTGTCCTGGAGTGTCACCGTCGTTTGGCGGATGATGTCCAGGAACCATCCCCCACCCTACATATCTAATGTGTATTTAAAATGAGGGTAGCCTTCTCCGTCGTATATTGTGGGAGGGGCCACAGATCTGCAGCCTCCTCCCACCAAGATTTAGACAGAGAGACTAGCCCTCCAGGCATAAATGTAGTGTGTCCTTGCAAGTGTTGTAAGGGGCCCAGGGGTTGCCCAACCCCGGAAGCGAGGCAGTGGCAGGTGAGATTGGCTTACTGTCCGCTCCAGGAGGAAGGCCCACCCGGTGCCCTGGAGATGTTCTGTGTCCTATGTGATTAAAACTGAGAGTCCCCGTCTAAAGGAGTCAGGGCGGGATCGCCGATAGGTCACCCCGCCTGCCTGATCCCCCATGGGAACAAGGACCCTCATGATTCTATTTGTGTGAGTGAAGAGAGTGTGTGTACTGGGATCTGGTGTGGTGAGTTGGAGCAGCCGACTGGCCACACGTCCATCCCCCCAGGGACAGCACTGCCCCCCACCACAGGGGCCACAGGAGACCTGTGAAGAATAATGCGGGCAGCCGGGAGACAGCTGCCCCCCCCCCCCCTCGGGACCAGTCCTACTCATTCACACGCACTTACGCACCCACCCGTCTCTCAAATGCACATACTCGCATACACACCCTCCACCCCATCCCCACACACACATACACACACGCACATATGTTCAATCACACCCCCCCCACACACACACATACACACACACTGGAGCCACTGCTTGAGCATGCACAGGGCCGGCCCCAGCCCGGTAGGAAGCCTCACCCCGCCCAGACCGGAATTGCTCCCGCGCCCAACCGATCCCCGAACCGATACCCCCCCTAACCCGCAAACCCCGGAAGCACCACGGGTGCTGGCTAGCCTCCCGCCCGGAGACTGTGGAGATAGCAGCAGCCGTGAGTTTCAGCCCCCCCTCACCAATTTTCTTAGCGACAAGCAAAGCATTGAAAATTAAGACTGATGTGTTGACCTCAAGATCAGACTCAATACTATCTAGGTCCCCTAATAGACACAGTGCTGGTGTTGGTGAGATGAGGTGTCTAACCCATGATGGTAACTGTCCGCAGACTCCTTGCCAGAATTTTTGTACTGGTAAACATGACCAGAGAGCATGTAAATAGTTGTCCACTGCATTCTCATTACAGTGTTGGCAGATGTTGGCGTCAGAGAGACCCATTTGAAACATTCTTTGACCTGTATAGTGTGTTCGGTGAAGAATTTTAAATTGTATTAGCTGTAAATTTGGGTTTGTGGATACTTTATGTTTGCCTTGTTTTGACCATAGAAAATGGTTGAAATCTTTTCATTATCAGGGTGATACAACTTGCACTCCATAGCAAAAACTTGATTTTATTTGTAACAGAAAAAAAATAAATAATAATATCATTATAATTATCGATATTGATTGCTATGAAAAATGTGTACCCGACCCTACCGAGTACTTGGTTTTAGTTTTTAATAACAGTACAGTCAGTTTTGTATGATATTATTAAAATAACCTCCTCTTTCATTTGTTTTATGTACTTACTCAGCAAAACATTTCATCTCATGATGGTGATGTAGTGATTTGCTATTTGACGAAGGCTTTGTTACATCTATATTTTTGTTGTGCACCAGTGCTGAAATGTGTTGTTTTCGGTTAATTATGCAATTAAAGGAAATATGTGTTTGTCCATGTCCATGAATGGGTGATACAAATGAAACCTTTCTGGGACAACTTGACTGAGTTGTAGTCATCTTTTATTCCTATTGCATCACCAAATTGTATCTAATTAGGAAAAATGATGAGGAGCCTGGATCAGCAGATATTCAAATTCAAGTGATCGAATCGGGAGCTTAAAAAACTGGACAGAAACACTCTATAAAGCAATTTTTTGTTGTTGGTTGAATAAATTGAATCGGTTGTCTCTCAGGTCTGCTGAACGACAGTACAGTGGGAATCTTCCGAAACTGTCAGCTGTTCCGCCTTCGTCACGCCTGCATCCGGACAGCTAGGATTTCAGCTGAGGCTTTCCAGCGTGCACTCTGCCCTCATCGGCTGCTAGAGCTAGATGTCTCTCGAGTAAACCCCGACCTTACCATCACCGATATCTTAAGAGGGCTTTCCAGCAATAAAGCTCTTCAGACGAGCCTGCAGCGGCTAGTGCTGAACGGTCTGACCATGTCCTCCCTGGAGGAGCCTGGCCGTCGATGCTTCAGTGCAATGCAGGTAGAGAGAATACTTTAAACCCAGTTTTTCACACATCTGGCCTTATAAATAAACTATGTAGTTAAAACAGGCATCTCAAAATAAAACTGTGACTACTCTCTTCTGTTAACGTTCATGTGAGGAAATTGTCCCTCAAAACACACCACAAAAGTACACCTCTTAAATGATTAGAATAAATGTTCTCATGTGGATTAACGCTGATAAGTAACTCTACATGCCCAGGAGATGAAAATTTATAAAATTTGATCTAAAAATGTTTGCCTTGTTTTGACATTAAAAAATTGTTGAAAACCTCATTTACTGATCAGGTACTTCACACCAGAGCAAAACCCTGCTTTTATTTGTAACGGAAATAAACATAGTACAAATTGAAAATATTGTGATAATGATAAAATTAATGACACTGAATGACAATTTTTTTTCATATCGCTCAGCCCTAGACACATGTTGTTCTGCTTAATGCTGGGCAGACACTGTGCAATTTTTCAGTGGCATGATTCAGTTCTTGCTTAAAAGGCATGAGTAAATGGCAGGGGTTAAAAGTTCAAAACACACGTTACATGTCTCTACCACTCAACACTCAGATGCGATGCGGCTGCTCACACTGTATGTCATCCAAACACGACACGCCACTCTTGTTTCTGGGAAAATATGTATGTACAAAAAAAGGATGAGATGACATGTTTTTTGGATGCTTAGAGTGAGATGCTGCATTAAATCAGCTGGTATCGGTATGATTTCCAACCGGTTTGATTTTCTTGCAATCATACATCGTGGAACAGGTTGTGAGATGTTAATCACTGCTTTTTACTGCAGATACACTGCACAAGCCACAACAAATCATTCAGCAGAATTCAGGTCATACACAAAATAGTTTCATGACTAAATAATTGTAGCAAAAAATTGCACAGTGTCTGCCTGGCTTAACCTGGAGCTAGGAATGTATAGTGTTCTGCTCTTTCAACGCCCATTTGTCTCTTCTCCCACGAGGCTGAGAAGTCATCAATTACAATAGTAACCTCAGTCGTCTACCAGTTTTTCATTCTTTGTTTCTCCTTAGTTCTATTTTTGTTGTGATTTAAAGCTACCGCACTTCCACATTACCTTTTTGCATATCGTCAATATACAGATGCAAGCTTTATACTAAATTGTAATGGTTTCATGAAAATCTTTTGCATAGTAGTCTGCACATATCTGATTTATTTCCACATAAGGTTGAGATCCGAATCTGTTCTCAAAATATCGGAATGCATGCACTGATCAGATCACTATTTCATGAGCAAAATTGTCAGATTGGATTGCATTTGGCTGGCAGAGTGAACCTGACCAAAGTGAACAAGTGCTGTGATTTAGGGTTTAATTTTTTGTAACCAATGATGCTTCTGCTTTCATTATACTATTCTGTGCATCCAGGGCCTGCGCTCGCTCAGCGTTTCAAATGTAGACTTCTATGACTCGGGCCTGGTGGATGTTTGTACATTACCTCGTCTGGAAAGTCTGGACATCTCCAACACCTCCGTGAGCAACCTAAGTCCTCTGCTAGGCCTGAAGAGCCGCCTGCGCTACCTCACCATGTACCAGCTCAAGAGGCTGGAAATGACCACTGCTCAGCTGCTGACTGTGCTCAGCCAGGTCAGTCTACTAAACAGTATTCACTGACAGCTGAATGATACATTCATCGACAACAAATACTCAATTTAAGATTAAATTGTTACCTTCTGAGTTTTAGGGTTACTACAACTAAGGCTGAACAGCTCAAATGCAATTTTTCAATTCCAACCCAGGTTGCTTTCATATGTGTTACTGAATCTGAAAGTGAAGAAATAGAACTAATAAATATTTCATCTTTGTCTTCATCTTGATATGATTTGGTTAAAATGATGACGAATTTAATTGGAAATAATCTTAAATAAAGCCACAAAATTACCTTGAATAGCATTTTCGTCAATGTCAAAGCCATTTTCGGCACATGCATGCCTCAAAACGAAATGGATTGCATTTATGCACACAATATTTACTATTCAATAACAATAACTAATCAGCCATGTGAATACTTGTTAGTGGCATTTTTTAAAAGAAGAACTTTTAAGTCTAAGTGTTCAATAAGGCAAAGTCTTTTCAATGTAACACAGAAAAACCTCTCTTGTACTTAATCCATTTTTAAACAAGGTAATGAAAAACAATTTTTAAAAGTAAAGTATCTAAAATCTTTATGAAAAACTGCTTTATTTGTTTTTCTGTAACACCACATCAGAGTGATTGCTACTCAGGCGTTCCCCAGAGCTCTGTTCTAGACCCACTGCTTTTTTCTATCAGGGGTGTCACAGTCATGTTCGTTTACATAGTAGTGTAGAGTGTAACAGACAAATCGCACTAAAATATGACCTAATGAATTATACCGTTACATTTTTGGAGTTTTGTTTAAAAAAAAATTATTGAAGAATGAAATTATTTTTTTAAATGTACTGAAATACAATAATACAGGGGATACGCTGACCACAAGATTTGACCACCAACAATTCTATCATTTCACTGTAATGTGTTTGTATGCTGTTAAATGACAGCAAATAAAGCAATGATGTCATCTCTAGTTGGAGGTCTTGGAGCACCTGGATATCTCAGATGATAAGCAGTTCACCTCGGACGTGGCGAGACAGCTTTTAGAAACTCCTGGCATCCTTCCTCATCTGGTGTCTTTGGACGTTTCCGGCCGTAAGCAGGTGACTGATGCTGCGGTCCGGGCGTTTGTGGAGGCCAGGCCTGGAATGACCTTCGTTGGCCTGCTGGCCACTGATGCTGGGTTCTCAGACTTCCTGTCAAGAGAGGGCAGTTTAAAGGTAAATCATGTTTTCATATGAAAAAATAAATGAATGTCATTTTCATCTAATGCCTATTTTAATTCAAGTGCCGGTTGTTTCTGTTTAATAGATGTATGTTAGGTTGAGTAATTGAATTTGAGTTTTGGTGCTCAAGGGCAACCTTGTAGAATCTTCTTCTTCTTCTTTCGGCTGTTCCCAGTTTAGGGGTCGCCACAGCAAATCATCTGTTTCCACCTAACTCTGGCCTCAGTATCCTCTACTCTTGCACCAATTACCTTCATGTCCTCCTTCAGCACGCCCATATAACTTGTCTTTGGCCTTCCTCTTGCCCTTTTGCCTGGCAGCTCCATCTCCAACATCCTTTTACCAATATAACTACTATCCCTTCTCTGCACATGTCCAAACCATCTCAATCTGGCTTCTCTGACTTTGTCTCCAAAACAACCAACCTGAGCTGTTCCTCTGATGTCCTCGTTCCTAATCTTGTCCATCCTTGTCACTCCTAAACTGAACCTCAACATCCTCATCTCTGCTACTTCCATCTCTGCCTCGTGTCTCTTCCTCACTGCTACAGTCTCTAACCCATACATCATAGCTGGTCTCACTACTGTTCTGTACACCTTTCCTTTGATTCTTGCTGACACTCCTCTGTCACACAACACCCCTGACACTTTTCTCCACCCAGTCCAACCTGCCTGCACTCGCCTCTTCACTTCTTTTCCACACTCCCCGTCGCACTGGACTGTTGACCCCAAATACCTAAACTCCTCCACCTTCTTGACCTCAGCCCCCTGTAACCTCACTGTTCTACTTCCCTCCCTCTCGTTCAAACACATGTATTCTGTCTTACTACGACTGACTTTCATTCCTCTTCTTTCTAGAGCAGACCTCAAACTTTCCAGGTGTCCCTCCACCTGCTCTCTACTCTCACTACAGATTACAATGTCATCTGCAAACATCATTGTCCATGGAGATTCCTGTCTGACCTCATTTGTCAACCTGTCCATCACCATAGCAAACAAGAAGAGACTCAAAGCCGATTTTTGATGTAGTCCCACCTCCACCTTGAACTCCTCCGTCTGACCTACAGCACATCTCACTGTTGTCATACTCCTCTCATACATATCCTGAACTACTCTGAAGTACTTCTCTGCCACTCCTGACATCCTCATACAGGACCATAGCTCCTCTCTCGGCACCCTGTCATACGCTTTCTCTAAGTCCACAAAGACGCAGTGCGGCTCCTTCTGACCATCTCTGTACTTCTCCATTAGCATTCTCAGAGCAAAAATTGCATCAGTAGTGCTCTTCCTGGGCATGAAGCCATACTGCTGCTCGCAAATATCCTCTTCCCTTCTTAGCCTAGCTTCCACTACTCTTTCCCAGAGTTTCATTGTGTGGCTCATCAACTTTATACCTCTGTAGTTGTTACAACTCTGCACATCACCCTTGTTCTTAAAGATTGGCACTAGGACACTTCTCCTCCATTCCTCAGGCATCTTCTCCCTCTCTAGAATCCTGTTGAATAACCTAGATAGGAACTCCACTGCTGTCTCTCCTAGACACTTCCACACCTCCACAGGGATGTCATCTGGACCAACAGCCTTTCCACTCTTCATTCTCCTCAGAGCCTTCCTCACCTCATCCTTTCTAATCTTTTCAACTTCCTGCTCTACAATGTTCACCTCTTCCCCCTTCTTTCCCTCTCATTCTCCTCATTCATCAACTCCTCAAAATACTCCTTCCATCTTCTCTGCACACTCTCCTCACTTGTAAGAACCCTTCCATCTCTATCTTTAATCACCCTTATCTGTTGCACATCCTTCCCATTTCTGTCTCTCTGTCTTGCTAATCTGTACAATTCCTTCTCACCTTCCCTCGTGTCTAACCTGGCATACAACTCATCATATGCCTTCTGTTTGGCCTTTGCCACCTCCCTCTTCACCCTGCGCTGTGATTCCTTGTAGTCCTGCCGACTTTCTTCAGTCCTCTCGATGTCCCACTTCTTTTTAGCTAGCCTCTTCCTCTGGATGATGTCCTGTACTTCCTCATTCCACCACCATGTTTCCTTATCTTCTTTCCTTCTTCCTGCTGACACACCTAGCACCTTCCTACCTGTCTCCCTGATCACTTCTGCTGTAGATTCCCAGTCCTCTGGAAGCTCTTCCTGGCCACCCAAAGCCTGTCTCAGCTTCTGTCTGAATTCCTCACAACCGTCTTCCTTTTTCAACTTCCACCACTTGGTCTTCTTTTCCATCTTTCCTCCCCTCTTCTTCCTGACCACCAGAAACATCCTACACATCACCATCCGATGCTGTCTGGCTACACTCTCTCCTACCACTACTTTGCAGTCAGTGATCTCTCTCAGATACTTAGGATGTAGTCCACCTGCATACTCCTACCACCACTCTTGTAGGTAACTCTATGTTCCTCCCTCTTCTGGAAATAAGTGTTAACTACAGCCATTTCCATCCTCTTGGCAAAGTCCACCACCATCTGTCCTTCTGGATTACTTTCCTTAACACCAAACCTGCCCATCACTTCCTCATCACCTCTGTTGCCCTCGCCCACATGACCGTTGAAGTCTGCTCCCACCACTACTCTCACCCCTCTGGGAATACTCTCCATCACCTCATCTAACTCACTCCAGAATCTCTCCTTTTCTTCCAGCTTACAGCCTACTTGTGGAGCATAACCACTCACTACACTCAACATCACCCCTTCGATCTCTAACTTCAAATTGATCACCCTGTCAGACACTCTTTTCACCTCTAAAACATTCCTCACAAACTCCTCCTAAAGTGATGGAGGGTTGTACTTTTCACTGCAGACCATGTAAAAAAAGTTTATTTCACGCTCCATAGAGAGTGAGGTACAAGGAAAATGGTCAAGCATGCAAATTATTGTTTACAGGCTGATGAATGTTGCTGATTTTTTTAATATAATTTACAGACAGGCCTACGCTCAACTTGCACCTGGTGATAAAAAAACTTACACAGTTTCCCTCCTTGCTCAGGTGACTGGGGAAGCCAATGAGATGCAGATCTGCGAGGCTTTGAGAAGATATAGTGAGAGAGAAGGCTTTGTCAGAGAGGCTCTATTCCACCTCTTCAGCCTCACTCATGCCATTAAGAAACCACGTCCTGACATCCTGAAGGTATAAACACATCTTAATTATAAAACTTTACAATTTTCATTCTTGTGACCATAGATTGTTGTTGACCTAGGTAGTTTTTTTTTATAAGATGAGAGAGATGGTTGCATTTTTTTTTTACCTAAAACCTCTTTCCTTTATCTTTTTTGCTTAAGCTGGTGGCTTTGGGGATGAAGAATCATCCAACCACGTTGAATGTGCAGCTGGCTGCAAGCGCCTGTGTTTTCAACCTTACCAAACAAGAACTGGCCTTTGGTGTCCCAGTGCGGTTGCTTGGGAATGTGACCCAGCTGCTGCTGGAAGCCATGAAGTCCTTCCCCAACCACCAACAGGTATATAAAGACTTAATAGATTCAATCCACCTCTTTTGTTTTATTATCTTCTCAGTCAGCATTATAGATAAAACTTCTGTATGTAGCAAAGGTATTGTTATTGACAATGAGCAAAGGTTCATTATTGTTAGATTTGATCAGCTTCCTTAAAGACAAAATCACCTTTTTCCACTTTGTTCACTTTTTATTCACTGATTAAAAGACTTCACAATCATCTGATTGAGACTTCAATGGTAGCTCATCAAGTTCTCTGTGGGTCCTAGTGCAGTGACGGGAACACTGTTCTGTAAATGAACAGAGTTATATGGATGAGGCGTTCAGTAATGAGACGAGGTCATTAAAGTATGTTTCGTCTCAATGAATATTAATGTAACCCAGACATCTCTGACCAAATTTGCCCACTGCTCATAATCCCTGTAGTCTAATTGGCTACATTTCTCTCTTTGGGTACCCATGTTTTCTGTTTACCATTATTCAGTGTGTGTTTGTTGAGTGCTTGAGTTCACTCATATCAGCACAATAACATGCTAGTGTTAGCATGCTAGCCTACTAAAACTATCATGTTAGCTAATTGAATGACCGCGTTATTTTCACTTTTAATTTTTGAGCAACACAAACTTGTATTATGCAACAAGAAAAGCTTATCTGAGCCAGTGGGTACATCGTGGAGGGAAACTCAAGCCCATATCATTACAAAGTGTTCTAGACTGGAGAACACCTCTGCGCATAATCTTCTCCGCAAATCAGTTTTATTTAGTTTGAACTCTGTTACTTGTTTTAAATCAGTTAAATTCAAATATAGTTTTAAAGTTTTTAGGAAACTCATGTCCTGTATTTTACTTGGCAATAGAGTAAAGGTTTATTTGTTTACTTGTGTGTTTTTGTGTGCAGCTGCAGAAGAACTGCTTGCTGTCTCTGTGCAGTGACCGAATCTTGCAGGAAGTTCCATTTAACAGGTATACCCTACCATCACTTTAATTTTTTAAAGAATTTATGCACATATTCTCAGACTATGACAAAATCATGTTTACTTTTTATTTTGGTATTTATAAACATTTTCTTAACCCCGGCAACAAGGAACAACGTAAAACACCCGTCGAATGAGTTTTACATGGACATCTGAAAAATAAGACCTGTGAAAAGATATTCATCTAGAACAGTGAATTTAACTTCTTAAGGCCTAAAATTGAACTCTGCAGGGTTATTTATGCAGGATTATTTCAATGCACTGTTCTTTGCTGTTTTATCCTTAATTATCTTTCTTTTTTCTTTTGTTTAATTTACTTTATTATTATTTTTGTGTTGTTTTTTCTTCTCCTTTTTACTTATTTCATTGTCTGTTACCTTTATGGATTAAGGTGTACACTTTTTTTTTCTACCTTTGCAGAAACTGAAACACTAAAATGGTAGAGCTGTAATCTAAAATATAATGGCCCTGTCTAAAATGCCACTCTGTGGACTTAACTTGAATCCAGACATTGATGACGTTGTGTAGCCCAGACTTTAGGGGCGCTTGATCCAAGTCTGTGAGTCATATTTTGGGACTCTGGATGTCGAAAAAGCCCTTCTGGTTTTTACATTACAGATGTGATTAAAACTCCATTAAGACGTCACCTAACATTAACTGTTACTTCATCATGGTTTCTCAACATTTGTTTTAATGCGGAGTTCCCTATGATCTGCTGCAGAACAGAATGTTGTTGTTAATTATTCATCGGTATCGCTCAATAGTACAGAGAGGGCGCCAATGAGCACACTTCATAGCCAAAATTTACTTTTTATACCTTACAAGCTAGTGCAAAATTGAGCAGTCCACTAGTCTGCATCAAATAAGAAAATTGTGACAGGGACTATCAAAGCAACAGAAATGGAAACTTGCTACTTGCTACTAATTCTCTTGTTTGTTTCATTACATACTCCTTCCGACCAGCAAAAGTAGTTCAAGCAACTCATTCAATAGTTGTGTGCCAGGATCATACTTTCCTGCTGCAATTAATTGATTAGGGGTTTATCATAGTATACCGTATTACTTTGGTATTCAAATCTATGTAAAAAAACATAATTGATGGCACATTTTTTCCTTGAACACGAAATTCCACGATAAATGTCTCTAAACAGTTGTGACATGTATGTCTTTTAAAAATGTCATCACGAAGTGGAAAAACATGTTTGAGCTGTTGAAATTTGGCTGGCTCTCCATCTTTTACCTGTTGTGTCTTGTTTTTTCAGGTTTGATGCTGCCAAGCTGGTAATGCAGTGGCTGTGCAACCATGAGGATCAGAACATGCAGAGGATGGCGGTTGCTATCATATCTATCCTTGCTGCTAAGGTGAGGACAGCTGAAAAAGGATTAACCCACCAAAAATGTTAATTCCAATGTCAAAATGCTGGAAAACTAATTTGCAGCAGCACCACCAGACATATAGTGACTATTACATTTATACATTTTTGCCACGTCTAATAGCCGCTGTACTATTATCCGCTATAATATACTTTTTTTGGACGGCAAGGTAAAGCAGTGGTGGAGTTGATTGTCCAGTTACTGGAGGGTTGCCGTTTTGATCTATTCTGATATTTTTCTTTAATAGCTTTCTACAGAGCAAACAGCTCAACTGGGAGCTGAGCTTTTTATTGTAAAGGTAAAGTTTTATATTTTTTACTCAACTTTTGAAGCTTGGCATTCCTCAATGTTTAAAAAAAGCTCACACTAGTCTCACTCTTAGCAACTCCTGCACATTGTGCGTCAGAAGACATGCCAGGGAATAGTGGATGCTACACTTAAGTTTACGCTCAGCGCTCTGTGGAACCTGACGGATGAGTCTCCCACCACCTGCAGGCACTTCATCGAGAATCAGGGCCTTGAGCTCTTCATTAAAGTCCTTGAGGTGAAAGCTTCAACTCTGTTGCTGCTTGAGAAGATTTTTGAGAACTTCAGTAGAGTTCTGATTCAAAATATTTTCTGCTTGTTTCAGTCATTTCCCTCAGAGTCGTCCATCCAACAAAAAGTTCTGGGACTATTGGTAAGCAAAAAAAGAAGTTCAAGAATGAGGATTAAAAGTTCAGCACTATGAATTCCAATGAGTTGAATCAGTTTCTGTGTTTATATACATGCTGAATAAAGTCAGTGAGCATTAACATGTGGATCAATAATGATCTTGTAAATGTTTCATCATTAAAGTGACTATTATTACTGCCCTTTCATTATATTACGAGACAAAAACTTCCACTGACTTAAACTGCTGCAAAAAAATTTCAGATAATAACTTTTTTATATCTTTACTTTTTTATGCATAAATCTGTACAGCAAAATCAATAGTAACCATAACTACTAGAAACAAATCCAGTATTTTGACTCTTTAATTGTCAAATTCATAAAGAAACTAATCAGGTAAACTTTTAAATGTTTTTTTTAATTGAAGGTTTAGAAGCTGTAATCTAATGAAAACACAAGTCAGGGTAAGACTAGATTTGTTACTGGGAACCAGTACCAATGGTACCTCAGCATTACTGTACACCTCACTGATGTTAACTGGGAACGTCACGACACAAACACATCTTATTGAACATAATTTATTTTCATCACCAATTGTGATAGTAGAACATCTTTCTCAAGCAGTTTGTGATGCATTTTGGAAACAGGAGGTGAGCCCCTGGTCTAAAGCGCCACCTAGTCTGAGAAACTCGTTCTCTAAGACTTACTTTTAGTTATTATTATAGAAGCACACATATTCTGGATGCCTTTGGCAGAATTCATTGGAGCCATTTTAATCTAGATTAATTCCACGTTTATAGTAAGATTAATCTAGATAAAAAATACATTTATGCCCACATCTAATTAATATACAAAAACATACAGGGTAATAAAAAAACAATACCACAACTTTGAAAATATGTATTTAATGGTTTTTTTCAAAATCACATGATGGAATATTGGGTAATTAAATCAGTGTCAGCAACCAAATGAAAACTCAGAGCTTTCTTTGCTTTTATATACTGTAATTGAATTATGATGTTATAAAAATGTATTTATTATTATTAATGGAAAAGCTGTAAAAGGGGCCTGGTGTGTGTTTGTTTTTTTAGGTGTAGCAGGAAACAAGTGTATGATGTGTTGTCTCCATAATGTGCTTTGCTTCATACATCATCACACAACCTGTACATCAGTGAAAAAATAGGAAATAACTGCACATCAGTGAAAATAACTGAACCTGTCTAAATGTTTGTTGTTTTGTGTTTAGAATAACATTGCTGAGGTGAATGAGCTGCACCAAGAGCTGATGGTTCAGGGTTTTCTGGACCATATCCGCTCTCTTCTTCACAGTCCTGAGGTGGAGGTCAGCTATTTTGCTGCAGGTATCCTTGCTCACCTCACCTCCCGCGGAGAGAAGGTTTGGACCCTGGAGCTGTCTCTCAGGAACACGCTGCTTGAGCAACTTGTGCGTGAGCCAATTCATTACTTTGAAGAGTAAATATATTGTGGATAATAAAAAAAATCACTCCCACTATGTGGTCCTAGAGCATATCTATGAATTATTATGTATGGAGTATATGTATTATTTAAGCTGCATGATTATGAGGCTGTGCCGTGAGGGTGATTTTGGGAAGCAGTATTTATTAGCTCATGTTTATGATGATTTTATAAATTAATCGCAGTCTCTCAATGTTCTTTTGTAAATCTTGCAGCACTCTGCTATTCTGAAGTGGCCGACACCTGAGTGTGAGATGGTGGCATACAGGTGAGCTTATTTACTGTGACGACAAACGCTGATCACATGAAAATTAGTTTGAAGAAGACATTTAACTACTGACCAACATGCAATGAGTTAGTCATTTAAAAAAAATCACAGAAAATCAGAGATACTAGACCGAATCTAATGTTTAGATATTATTTAAATTCACACATTTTCAATACACATGATAGATATTCAATGCTCTCAATTGTACGCTTCCACGTTGTTTCCGAGTAGAATACGTTTAACCAATCAAACCACGATTTCAGGATTCTTGAAGTGTTTCCAACTTTCTGTACCAAACTCATCAGACATTTAGTCAGCATTCACTAGCTGTAGCCCTAACAGTTTCACACATCATCACCAAACTTGAGAAATGTGTAGATCTCGTCATGCGTAGATGTGTCATCTCATCACCAATACCCTGCATGTATTGCATCACCATCCCAGTGTACACACACAGCAGTGAACAAACACACCGTGAACACACACCCGGAGCAGTGGGAACCCATGGCTGCGGCGCCCGGGGAGCAGTCGGGATACTGGTCCCTTGTTCAAGGGCACCTCAGCTTTGGTTGTTGAAGATGGGGGAGCAAGTTTTTCATCACTCACACCTTCAACTCAGTGGATCTGGGGGATCGAACCCACTTTAATAAAATATTATAAACACCAATCTGTAATACAAACAAATTCGTTGCTTACCTTAGGCGACTCGCAGCGGTTCACTGGGGGAATCGAACCAGAGTCGGCTCCCGGGACCCAGGATCAAATGAGATTGAACGAGATCGCAACCTCACAGCTTAACAGTTACTCTGTCCACCAAAAAAGCCATACCGCTATTAATCTTGATCCCTAATCAAAATATGATTTTGTGTCCCGAAGATTTTAAGACTCACGTCGCCACAGTCCTGGCTATCTCAGGGAATGATATAAACATATATAAGTCGCAGACAAAGTAAATGCGTTTAAGACGTTTATTTGACTATTCTACCAAACACAAAGAATAACTATTCCTAACTAAGACGCTAACCACACACACACACACACATTCACGCAGAGAGAGAAAAGGGAAAATTGGCAGCTATGTTCTCAAGTCTCATATCAAACAGATTACAAGAATAACCCCGGATTGTGCATCTCATTAACTTCTGTCTTAAAATGATTTCGGGAGTTCAGTTTTGAATTGGTTGCCCCACCCAGCCTGTGATAAACGCTCTTACTACCGTACCGTTCTACCGTACCGTCACTAAGAGTCCAAGAAAAGTTTCACTTGAGTTTCAAAGTTCTTAAGTTTCGAATTCGAGGCTCGGTGATAGTTTGTGATGGTTCTTTATCTCCAAAACAATGCTGAGAAAGGAGGGGAAAGATAAGATAACTGAAGAGCAGGAGAGACGGAAAGAGAGAGAAAAAACTTGGGGAGAGACAAGAAAAAGACTTAGAAGTGAGCAGAAGAACAGAAGTACAGAGGTGAGTGGCTGCGTCGCATGCAGACTTCCTGGAGCGGCGAGGTGGGCTCTGCCTCGCAGTTTAGCCAATGAGAGCACTCTGAAATCGGAACCACGCTGACGTCACAGGCCAGGGACTCCGGCTGAAGAGAAACTCACTTCTAATTCGTATTCATTAATAGAAGAGATCATATCTAATAACGAAAGTACAGGATAACTTTCTACACAATGATATCATTCCAGAAATGTGATAAAAAGCTTTTATCTTATAGCTTAGTTAAAGCTCTCCTTGAATTCCTTTGGTCTCTCTGGTCGATCCAACGGGGTCCTTCGGTTGAGTTCTGTGAGTTTGTCTGGCGCCTTGCTCGAATCTGGAGACTGTCACTATAACAACCTTCCGCAAGGGGGTGTGAATGATAGCGGTTGTCTCTGACCTCCTGCTGGCAGTAAGGTGCCTTTTGGCTGACGTGAATGCTTTATTTCCAACATCTGGTCCGGGGATAAAAACTCAGAAATGTGGGCCTTCCAAGATAAGAGAGGGATCTTCAGATTTCAGGGTGCGAGCACGCTTTTGATCAAGAGACGAATCTATAGTCCTTACACCACGATCTTCCGAACTCCAGTCAACCTTCTTATCCACTGGACCACAACTGTACGAATGGGTTTGTGTTATAACTGCCCAGTTGTGGGTCACAACTGCCTAAGTGGATGGGTTTTGATATCTTGAACAGCTAATCTGTGTCGAGGTGAAAGTGGTATTAGTTTATTTTTCATGAAACTGTAGGGTTTTATTAACAATGAGATTGTGACTGTTATGAGTCCCTGATATTGGGAAACATACTCCCCCTCCCTCCCATGCATGTCACATGATGTTCAAACGTGACTTGTGTGTAATTCTAAACCACATAAAGTGGTGTGTTTAACTCTACATTGTGCATTTTACAACCCATCCCTCTAGTTGAAAATGTACTTTAAATCAGAAACACTTGATAAGAGCATAAACAAAATGGTTTCTCTTTCAGATCGTTCAACCCTTTCTTCCCATTACTGGAGTGTTTCCACACCCCAGGAGTTCAGCTGTGGGCTTCCTGGGCGATGCAGCATGTATGCAGCAAGAACGGTGAGGGCAACTATGCTAGTAAATAAATTACATGTAATATATTCACATATGTGGAGGCGTTTATTGATCATCTTTGTGACATTCACATTGAAAACCTAAAGGTTTTTCAGAGGTGTTTATCAACATGATATTGAAGCGTAGATGTTGTACTGGACAGTTAAGTACATAATGCTATCCCTTCAATTATTTCCATCTCCAGCGGGCCGCTATTGCAGCATGTTACTGGAGGAGGGAGGACTCCAACATCTGGAGGCCGTGAAGGCAAATCCCCAAACCCACATCGACGTGCGCCGATTGGCCGAAAGCATTCTGGATGGGTTACATCATCATAGAACCCGCACAGGATACGCAGGAGTACCTGTAACACAGACACACAGAGGTAAGGGACAAAGGCCATGATACAACCCATTGTATTTGTTATTGTTTTTTTCTGTACTATTATTCTTCTTCTACTGTTGAAGTCAAAGGCAAGCGCTAGTTTGGCTTGTGGGAAATTGTAGACAGACCTCTGACCAACCGATGATAAAAATTTGGAGCCTCTAACTAAAACCCTATAGTGCCACCGCTAGTTCAAAATTTCACTAATGTTTGTGTTAGTAACTAAAAAGTTGGAAACTAAAAGTTGTTGCAGTGCCACCTTGTGACCTAATATGAAGATTTGGCATTGAGCTGAATATTTACATAATAACAGCATCATGGAAAAGAGATCACCGTTATAGTATAAAAGCCTTGTTTTTAGATCACCAAGTGATTTGGAAGAGCTAGGGTGACTTTTATTTAATCTAGTGCCTACTCCCGATTTCTGGGGATTTTCAGGGGTTTTTGCAGCCTCGTATTCAGCTAAAAGTACACTTTCCAGCTCCCAAAGCTAGGCATAATGATTAGAAAAACTTGTTTTAATCTTGCGATTTATACCAAATCTAGTTACTTTTCTTTCTTATGTTTCTTTTTTTTTTCTTTGTTATATGCTCATTATGGCTCTGTTCTTGGTGCTTGATGTCTGTGCTCTAATGTCTCTAAAGGTCAAATTACATCTATCTGAATATACATTGCGAAATTACATGTGCGAACATACCTCGATCAGAAAAGCTCGGGCGCCGACGGCTCATCTGTCCGAGCGATTGGTGAGAACGAACAAGAGTTCAGCTCTACCATAATGGATCCGGTTTTCGCAAAAGAACAACCAATGTAAGCAGGCTGATTTGATTACGTGAACGAGACATGAAAGAGCCCCTCGATACTACAGCTTCAATCTCACGACAGAAAACAGCACCAAAGAACAATGAGATGAACAGCAGAGGATGAGACCAGGAAATATGAGATTTTAAACATCCAGAAGCTTGTATTGCTGATGTCCGACCATCAAGAGTTGTTCAATAATATTATAAAACAGCCGGCATGTGGCTGTTGTCCCTTGATGGGAAGTTTTGTTCAACTTGGTGCTTTATTCTTTTGACTCTTGTTCCCTGAAAAGAATGATTCATTTAAATTATTTGTTTGAACGATTAATTTGTTTCGTTCACATCGGGAAAATATCTAATTATAAAAAAAAATATTTTACGACAAAGACATGAAAATAGAGCAAAATACACTAATAAACATACTTATCAATGTGTTCTGATTATTATCAGTGTTATCTGTTTTCATCAAAGAAAATGATGCACTTCGTGAAAAGAGTTATTACTAAAGAGTCAGATTCATTCTTTTCAAGAACGACTCATCAGTACCTAAGAGCGCCAACCATTGGCAATGTGTCACTGCATCCATTTTTGACACCTGCTTGGGAAATGCACCCCGCAGAGAAGCATCCAAAGATTTGTGAAATTCTCCGTTTGGGTAGGTGTGTAGCAGCCTTAAGTCTACAACATGGAGGGTAATGCACTTCAGTAAATTTTGTTGCACATTAAAATATGAACTTTTTTCTCTCTATAAAAATACTAATATTACACAAATGATGACCCTTTTTAATCTACGCATTGTAGGAATCAAGCTACAAAGCTATGGAGCTAGAGGTCTGCCGAAACAATCTGAATTTGAATTGTGTTGATTTGAATTATTGTCACTTGTAATTTAATAAACCGGAATGTTATATGCCATGAAAAAAGATTTGAATTTGTATTTATTTCTACGAATTAGAATTTCTTCATTTGAATTTGAATTTTTTAACTTGAATGTTAAGCTTCTGAAATTTAAAACCACTGATTTAAAAAAAAAAGTATAATCATTTATAGATGTATTTTCAAACTTAATCTTTTTTTACAGATTTTCAGTTTGTAAAAATACAGCTTGAAGTTTTCAAGAAGAAAAATTTCAAACCCTCAAATTCAATATTCTAAAATTCGCAAAGTTTAGGTTGTGAAATTAAGATCTAACAGAAAGTAGGTCATCACCAGGGAAGTAGACAGTCACAGAACAGTCGATGAAGCTTTAGGAACATTTTAGTGATTTGCTGATCATGCTACTAAAATGCTAGTAGCTTGCTAATAATGCTAGTAATACGGTCGATTCATGGTTACAAGACTGAGCCATACACTTTTCTATAAAAATCACAGATTAGCCAAAATGCGTCATCGACTGTTCTGTGATCGTCTACTGTTCCCTGGTGATGACCCCTGACCTACTTTCTGTTAGATCTGAATTTCACAACCTGAATTTTGCGGTTTGAATTTTAGAATATTGAATTTGATGTTTTAAAATGTTTTTTCTTGAAAACTTCAAGCTGTATTTTTATAAACTGAATATCTGGGGAAAAAATATGAAGTTTGAAATTACATCTAAAAATTTCCGAACTTCAATATTCAAGTTACAAAATTCAAATTCAATTTTACAGAACGAAATACAAATTCTTCTTTTTTTCATGCCATATAATATTCAAGGTTTATTAAATTACAATTGACAATTATTCAAATCAACACAATTCAAATTCAGATTGTTTATGCAGATCTCTAGCTCCATACAAAGCCGTTATAGTCTAAATATACCTTCCTGGGGAAGCACAGAAATGTGTTGGCATCAATGCACAAGCAGCTGAGAGAAGACAGCCAAGGGACCATCTGCAAAGATTTAACCCCTAATAATGTTATTGCATAAAACGCCAAAAGCTTCACTCGATGACTCAGACCCAGTTTTCTGGCTGGTTCTGCTACAAAAGTAATTTTGAGAGAATAATGGGAAAACAATTTTTTTTCCCCATATTCTAATGTTTGTGTTTAGCATTAAAAACTCTGCTCTGTATTAAATTACAATCACTAAATTTGGAAGAGATTACTATAGTATTGGTTCTACTATGAACGTATGAAAATGTATTAACTTAATTGAACAGGGTCGGCTCTTTGCAGATGCTCCCTTTGTCGTTTTCTCTCAACTCTGTTTACACACATTTACACCAATACATTTCTGTGATTACGGAGGAAGGAATATTTTAACTTAAACCACATTGCGGCTCATTACGCAAATTACAAAAAGGTCATATGTTTATTATTATATACTCGGAGTTATTGAGTCAAGAAAAGAGAATCTTTGAATCTGCAACTAAATTTTACTTTGATCAAATCAAAATGTTACAAAATTATTATCAAATGTTGCACCTGCAGATTGTTTTCCCTCTGACTGCCTAGCCTTTCATTACTGCCTGCAGATATATTTCTAAATGAAGATGCCTTGCTTTCTCTGTTTTGTAGAAAAAACTTTTCCATGAACGCGTTCCCTCTGGATGGCAACCTCTCTGTGTTTGTGTGCTCTCTGGTGCCTGTTATACGACAGCGATGCTCTGCTGCTTCCTGAACGGAGAGGAGGAGATGAAGAGTTACTTTGCATACTTTTGCACAAGACATAATCTGTTAATTTAATTGATTAACGATAGCTATTATTTGCTGAGGCAGGTGGCAGCTCTTAAGTGTGCATGTCTTGGTGTGTGTTACAAGCATGTTCATCAGTACATACATGTACATGCGTCTCCATAGGAAGCTACAGATCCTGTTAGACTATATGCAAAGTTCTGTTGGGTAAATATATTGAAGTTTGACTGTGTGATAGTGTTTGGTGCGTGAGATCTGCGTGTGCATTGAATTGCATGAGAGCTTTAGGAACTACATATTTTTATAGACTATCTATATACATAAACTGCATATCATGTCTGACAGATGATGTGTCGTATGGTGGGTAATGTCTCGTGCTGCACGCAAAGATTTGTTTACATGGCAAATAAGATGAGAAAAAAATTGGTTAAAACATAGGTTATTTGATCATCCTCATGTTGATCCATTCTTGAATTGCTTCATCCTCAAGAGAAAAAAAGTTGTTTTTGCTGGAGATTTTCACCTGTGGATTATTGCATATGTTATTTTCACGAGAAAGCTCAAGGAAGTTAGAGAACACCTTCCATTTACAGGTCATTTACCAACTGATGTATTTATTTTGAAAATGTTATTATTGTTTTCAGCTGTTGAGCTGTTTTTTTCTTATGAATGTGGGTTTGTTTATTTTCTTTACTTCGCTTAACATGCTACTTGAAAGCTGTGCCTCAAATTCCTCTAAAAATGTATTTCAAGCACACTGATTTTATGCCGTTTTTCATATAGCTTTGTTTGTGTTTGCTGGATGTGTGGATTTTTAGTTTTGTGGAACAACATGAGGACGATTCATTACTGACCAAATTTTGGTTAAAATCCATTGTATAAGTGCTGATAAACATACCTTAGTAGGAACTTGTAAAAAATTGACTTTTGTGGTGTAAATTACTTGAAAGTATTAATAATGGAGCCTGAGGTGAAATAATTACAGAAATGTTGAAATGAATAACTTTAATTGTGACTATATTGGAAAGCGGATGAATTTGCCAAGTATTTTGGATTTGCCTTCTTGCCAAACCTACATGTTTACATTTTCCCAGCAGGAGCAACCTGTCATGTCATGGACTTGTAAATAAACACATTCTGTTTTACTTCAGTGAACAAGAAATGTTTTTTTTATCTACAGTGTCCAGCATAAGTGAGTACACCCCCACTACATTTGTCAGAAAACCTTGAGTATACTTTCATTTACATTACATTTATGCATTTGTCAGACGCTTTTGTCCAAAGCGACCTACAGAAGGGAAGAGACGATATGCAAGTTGTTACATCAGATTGATACGCTTTCAGATTCTACATTTTCAATGAGATTCTATATTACAAATTACTCTCACAAATGTGGGCCATTGATTACAAGCAATATTTGTTAATTTGTACTCACAAAAGAATGACATTTTCTAACAAATGTATTAAAGCACATTGTTAAAATGAGTACACCACAATTATAGTCTTGGGAGAAAACCCACACTTGGGATTATATAATTCTAAATTATTCATTTTAGACGACTCAAATTATTTTTAAATCATTGAAACAACCTGAGGCAGACAGACAAATAAACTAAGCCTAACTTCAAAAGGCTGATCTCGTTTTGGGAGCAGCTAAGTGTTTGCTATCAAAATGTGAAATAGACTACTTTTATTTTATATTTTCGTGGATTTGTTTGTCTATTTATTGGTTCATAAAAATATTTTTGATGAATTCTTACATTTTTAAACGTGAGACAAGGCCGCTTTTATTTTGAAATATAATAGGAGGCGACTACGAAAACGCAATCGTGACGCCACAGAAAGCAGGAAGCGCATGTTTGCGCTACTCTGGATCTCCTGTGTTATGTGGCCAACCTGTAACTTTTCGTTATATTAAACCCGTTTTCACGCGTTTGCTTTGGCCTGACCAAAAGTATATGTTTTTGTTCCCTCCAAAAATTCGCCTACACTTTGTGTTGTTGCGATTTAAAAGTATTTTTAAATAGCACCACTGTTCAGAGACCAAGGTCAAAAGTG
Organism: Danionella dracula; assembly: GCA_900490495.1. Classification (NCBI taxonomy): domain Eukaryota; kingdom Metazoa; phylum Chordata; class Actinopteri; order Cypriniformes; family Danionidae; genus Danionella; species Danionella dracula. The sequence goes on along the minus strand of UELW01000004.1, from coordinate 1,178,903 downwards.
AACCTGCAGCAGAACTCCACCATCCCCGAGCGAGCCTGTGTGTGAGGGTGCATGAAACTGGAAATATGGCCGGGTTAGTCAACTTTCAGGATGAGGAGGAAGTGAAGCAGTTTTTGGTTAATTTAGGAGTGGAATACAGCTACCAGTGTCACCACGAGAAAGATCCCGAAGGTGAGCGTGCGCTTTTCCACTGATCGAGTCTGTCATGGGTCATTGTGTGATATATGGGACCAAGTTTAATTTGATCAACAGAAAAGTGATTGCCAATATTATTTTTCGAGCTTAAAATTGTGTAGTCTTTATTTCTTTTTGGTAAAAAAAAAACTAAACAATCCAAAAGAGAACATAGAAATATGTTTTCTATTGTTATGTTGTTATCATGACTTAATTATCTCGTAATCACAACAAAACAACAGTTGTTTTCAATCAATCAATCAATCAATCAATCAATCAATCAATCTTTATTTATAAAGAACGTTTAAAACAACAGTGAAGTAAAGATAATCTAAAATATCAAAATAGATAAAACAACAATAAAACTTACACAATAAGACAATAAAATAATAAAATGTTGACCTTAAATCATAAAAAAAAACAATTCTAAAAGTCAAAAAACTGTGATTAATAATGAAATGCAAAATCAAATAGGTGAGTTTGGAGGAGAGATTTAAACTCATCCACACTGTAAAAAATGTGGAGCACCATTTACTCAAAAAAAAAAGTTAGGAAAGTTTTTTCACTTAAAAAAGGTGAGAAATTTCAATAGAATTTCTAAGTAAAAACTAACCACACTGGCCTGTCTCTTTAATCACACAATCTCAAGTAAAGTTTACTTGGAATCTTCCAGAAAACTGTATTGAGTCTTTGTAAATATATATTTTACCTAAGTAATGCTTTACAGTAAATACCTTTACACAACAATCCAAGTTAACTTAAATGAGCGTTATTTTTTTTATTCTTTTATTATAATTATATCATGATGTAGCAAGAGTTTGGCTTTACTTGGAGCTGTAGATAATTGAGAATTCGATCCTCTTTACAGAACCACCTCATAGAACATTGTTCTTGAGGCAAGAAATAATTAAATAATTTGTTGATCTTGTGATCACTGAAAAGACACAAACATACAAAAAGTAAGTAAATATTACTTAGAAGATTAGATCTAAATTTACAAATAGATTTTAATAACAATAAACGACAAAGAAACTGTCAGTAATGTACTGAATTAAACATGTAATTTTTAAGTAAAAACGCAAAATAGTATTTATTTGTAAAACATACTTAAAAATAGTGTCCATTATTTACAAGGTCGAAAGATCACATTTTACAGTGTATTGAGTGTGACGCTCGTACCCGGGCAGGTAGAGCATTCCACAATCGAGGAGCTGCCACCAAAAAAGACCGATCCCCTCTTGTGCGAAGTCTGGAGCGTGGCACAAGGATGAGTCGAAGATTGTTAGACCTCAGTGCTCTGGATGAAACATGAGGGCGGATGTAACACAATGCAAGTTAAGACGCCAGTGGACGGTAGTTTAGATCTAGTGGCAATTAAAATGAAGTAGACATTTTGTTGTATTTATTTAAACAGACTAATATAACTAATATAATGTAATAAGTTATAAAAAGTGGTAAAATAAGTTGCCCGCACGCATGGACGCACATACGCGCACACACACACAATAACCCTTATGTTTTGACTTTTTTAAATGATGTCTCACTGGGGGGATTTGTTTCAGGAATGTGAGCTTGGGAGCATTACAAGATGAGTTGTTGAGAGAATGTTTAAGGTTCTAGTTTATCTAATATTCAGAGTCAGAAATATCTCTATTGCCAAGTGGGCATGTGGACACACAAGGAATTTGTTGTTCTATCAGCTCACTCTACTAATCACTCTGCATTTCATATGATGTCAAATGTCACTCAATTACACCGATCAGAACCTATAGAATATCTGAGACGGCTGAGCCCAAAAAGGGGGTGAGAGGAGTTTGAGGTCAGGTTTGATCCCAAGGCCACTCATCATGGGATCTGTACACCTTTATAAAACTCCGTTGTTTCAGTACCTGAATGTTTAGACCGACAGTCCAGGTTTTGGGGGAATTCCTGCTGTGGCTTCAGGTATTATTTGCAAAGGACTAACAATTGTCAATCTTACGAATCAATAATGGACCCATTTTGAAAAACAAAAAACTCACAAAACTCAGGTCAAGTGACGCAATCAGTTAATTTCTCTGAAAGTAAAGAGAGCGCTAGCAGCTACTTACCTACTGGTGTGTGGTTATTTCAGGCTGTTACAGGTTGACGGACTACTTAGAGGGAGTCAAGAAGGACTTTGATACCACGGCTCAGATTCTGAAGCACAACTGCTCAGTGAATGGCCATGGTGACAGCTGCTACAAACTCGGAACCTACCACATCACTGGAAAAGGTAGGTTACTGTTTGTAGGTGCCTTCATGAGTATCATCATGCTAGAGTCTAGAAGTTTACAACCTGAACAGGGCTGCATTTCCCAAAAGCTTCTTAAAAAGTTGTTCTTAAAAAAAGTACATTTCCACTTGACTTAATATTCCGCCCAAAAGCATTGCAACTTAAGTAGCACATAAATAGCATTGCAAGTTTGCGAGTGGCTTGGAGTGCAGCCATACACTGAAGATTACACCATAATAACATAAAACATGAATTTACGTCTGAACATTTTTTCTTAGCAGAAAATTTTATAAACACAAAATGGGAACGACTTTGGGTAAAATAAGAACGAGATGAAAGAAATCTCTCAATGAGTTGCTAACATGCGTGAAATTCAGCCATGAATGATTGCACCCATTGCTGTTTATTTATGTGTAATGTCTTCCTTGACATTTGGCTTCCAAGAGTTGTGCTTCACTAATATTGGGCTTAAATATTGATTGCTAGAGGACTGAATGTATAGCGAAGACAACACGTAGCTGAACAACTGCATGCTCCTCCTGAAATGAGTTACATAACACCTTACTTCTTTTCTTCTCAGGAGGTGTGAAGAAATGCTTAAATGCAGCACATGCATGTTTCCAGAAAGCTTGTGAAAGCAAAGGCAAGAAGTCTGTGGATGCTTGTCACAATCTGGGTTTGCTGGCTCAGGACGGCCAAGTGATGAAAGGAGGGCCGGACCTCATGGCTGCCCGGCGGTACTTCGAGGTGGGCTGTGAGGGAGGGTTTGCCCCCAGCTGCTTCAACCTGAGTGCGATGTACATTGAGGGCTCCCCTGTGCTGGAGAGGAACATGCCTCTGGCTCTGAAGTTTGCATTGAGGGCCTGTGAGCTGGGTCACGTGTGGGGGTGTGCTAACGCTAGCCGCATGTTCAAGCTGGGTGATGGGACAGTGAGAGATGACCAGAGGGCGGAGGAGCTGAAGAACAGGGCCAAAGAGCTCAATGGAGAACTGAGGGAAGCACAAATTAAATTTGGGGGTGAAGGAGTGTGATGATGACAATGCTAATAAATAGATTTTTTAAATGCTCTTGCGCAGTCATTTTTCAAGTTGGTTTATGTTGAATGAACCTCCTCGGAGATTAGTCACTTGCATCCAAGTAAAACAATTGATGTGTGATAATTGCAACATGCTGTATTAGAGGTTAGATGCCATATTATGTATTTTTTAGAATACATAGTTGAGCCCTCTAGACTATCACTGCATCCCTAATAACCTTCAAAATGAAGTATTTATTGTAAGGAATATCTTTGAATCACCTAAAATGGTTGCGTTTCACAAAACAAGCTGTGCACCCCCTGATCCTTCCATCACGCTCCTTGCTGGATTTTTCTTGTTTGTACACAGAAAATCCTCCCATTTCTAATGAATGTATTCATCTTTCGGTAAACTTTTTCCTTTCATTGTTTATCTGAAGCGGTTCTACTACGGTTACACTGCCGGGTCAGTCAGAGTACACCGTATTCATCGAGATGTTTTAGAGCTTCATCTGATCGGAGTCACGACAGCTATCCAGTCATTTTAAATTGAGCCATGTTTTTAATGAGGGCGGAATACTAAAACATAAAAAATATCTGAAACGTTTTGCATTTGCATAATAAAGCACCTTTAAGTAAGGTGACTGGAGCGGCAGGCAGCCTTTGGTTGCAGCATAACACAGGAACCACTTTGAGCTTGTCTACCAGATTCTTGCAGATTTTGGCTCCAATCTAAAAAGTTAAAAGATAGCTGATAATAGTTGAATTATCAAAGGAATTATATGAATAAAAGAAGAAGCTTGGTAGGAACCAAAATAAGCTTGCATCCAATCATTGGGAGCTTTCAAATCATATTGATCTGTTTTGAAGTTTTCTCAAATGTTTCAGAGCACATTTATTAAATTGTTCAGTTGCAAGTCTTCCGTCAATCAGCATTAAAATAACAAAATTATAAAGTATTTTCATGGCGTGTCATCAAACTGGAAGTTGGCCATGTTGGAGATACTCCTCGGAGAAAATACTGTTGAACAGAACAGAACTCACCAGTTTTCACTAAGGAAATGGTCAATTACAGTCATGTTTTTGCTGTGTTAATCGGTTGGACGGTGAAAAACATTTACCATACTACAGTCCAAAAAACTCTAAGAGGAAAGTAGGTTTTCATTTCACTGTGTTGGAGCTCTCAAAATAGTGATGAGACACATTGGGGGTGAGTGGAGGGGAACAATCCCTGCTGCTTTTTGTTTCAAGTCATGACAGGCGGAGATACTGTCCACTATACTAACGTGGAACAGACATGAGCACCCTGCACATTGTGTAGTTTAGACACTGTGATGGCATTCAGATATTTTCAGGTAGAGGGGCCCCTCTAGTGAACGAGAGCTCTGGGATTTTAACCAGTTAGGTTTAAGAGTTATTTCTTGATTTTCCATTCTATGTGTTGAAGGTGTCATGTTCAGTTTCCCAATACAATACCAGAGGATGAAAGCTATACTCAAAGCAAAACCTTGCTATGTTGAAGAATCTAAAATATATATATAAAAAAATTGGTACTTCATGTTTACATTATTGTGTTCATAGTTGTAAAACTCAGATAGAACTACAATACACTGTTAGGAACTGTAAGGTTCTTTTTAGAAAATAGAATTGTTCTCATTTTATATTTTTGTGTTGATTACTAATTTTTTTCAGTGACAATACGTCAAGTCAAGTCATGAAAAAATAAATAAACATCTGACCAAATTTTTGGATCATCAGAAGCATTATAGGTGAATATGTTTAGGTGAGCGTGTCACGGTGGCGCAGTGGGTAGCACGGTCGTCTCACAGCAAGAAGGTCGCTGGTTCGAGCCTCGGCTGTGTCGGTTGGCATTTCTGTGTGGAGTTTGCATGTTCTCCCTGTGATCGCGTGGGTTTACTCAAGGTGCTCCGGTTTCCCCACAAGTCCAAAGACATGCGGAATAAGTGAATTAAGGAAGAACGATTGCCCATAGTGTGAATGTGTGTGTGAATGTTTCCCTGGAGGGCATCCGCTGCGTAAAACATATGCCAGAGAGTTGGTGGTTCATTCTGCTGTGGTGACCCCGAAAGGGAAGAAAGCCAACATGAAGATGAATGAATGAATGTTTATGTGAAGAAATGTTTTAGATGTTTTTTTGCTGAAGAAGACCACTAGATGGGAGCAAAGCCAAAATTTAACCTTGGCTACTGCTACAGAAATCATTAAACGAATAGAATAGTTTTGATCGTAATAAATATAGATTAGATTACATTCAGAGTGGTTTATTATATAATTGACATTCTGTCCTCACAGCAGGACGCAAGATGCATTTTTGTTCCGCTTAACAAAGTAGATTTAGAGAGCGACTGACACGTATATAAATACATTTATTATTTTTCGTTTCAAACGAGGGATAATTGTCGAGTACTTTTTTTGAAAGTAACAATTGTTTGTGGCATTTGTTTATTTAAAACAAAACCTCCAAAAGTCAACGCAGAAACAACAGTTGATTCAGGCCACGCCCTTTCCCATCTCTCCTCTCTATCTGCGGCCCCGCCTATCTGCCATCTCCTCCAATAACCGCGTGGCAATAGCAGTCTGACTCCACAGCCCCGCCCCCTCTCCGATCAACGGACTCTCACATTTGCCGCTCCTGCTGGAACTGAACGGGCGCAAGGCAGTTGTTATTGTTTTATTATGTTTATATTGTTTATTTTCCCAAACCGTCACACAGAGGTTAACGGCCGCAAGAGTGGAGCAGCTTGACGCAGGAAACGGTGAGTTTGGCCATGTTTGTCGCTTGTGAGCTCTTGTGAGATGGATGTTAGCAAACAAGCTACATCCCCAGCACGCCCAGGAGGAGATTAACAGCGCCGTTACCGAAGACCCGCCGTTAACGGGCTGATGATGGGATGTTTTGGAGGGAGTTTGTGTGCGGAGGTTGTGTATGTCATGCTAGGGTTGTGCGTTCTGGCGGGGGTTGGCTCGGTTAATGATAGGCTGCTCTGTTTGTGTGTGTTAATCTTCTGGATTAAGTTTATTCTCGGGCTGGATTGAGGTGTTGGTGATTTCCTGCAGGGTATTGAGGATAGCTGCTGCTTGTCTGAGTAAAGGGGGGTCACCTGCCCACTCCACTGAGAATCGGGGTGTGTCACTGACTCCAGGGGATTCTTATTTCACTTGTTTGCTTCATATGAGAGAGGCAATGTCTTCCTTCATAACAAAACAATTTTAAAGCTTAAAGCTCCCCCCAAACCAAATTTATGTCGAATTTGATCACCCTCTAGACTTTCCTGACCCATTAAAAGTTTACATTATAGAGTAACGTTATGGCGACCATTTTTATGTGAAAACATTCTGTTGAAAAACAGTGTTTATGACCTGCATGGGTTTTTATCTGTTAAAGTCTCTTAAAATAAGGTACATTTTTTGGAATAAACAGCCTGACTGTTGTCATAGTTTGTATCTATATATCTGTGAGCTATGTCTTTGTTTTAGGAGTGAGAATGCTACACATCATAACATATGGGCAACCATACAATATATTGCCACGTTGTTAGGATCGAATCTTTTTCAGTGGCGTATTGGTGGAGTTGGTTGTTCTGTAGTCTTAAGGCTCCTACACACTTACTAGAGTATTTGGCCAAAGTTTTGTGCGTGAACGAGGATCGATCGAAAACCACGGGTACCACTGGGATCTCACCCATTGTGCCAAACGGTTGGTGCAAACATAAAACGTTTGGCTCTACCATATGAAATTGGGTTTTCACATGGAAAACGACCAATGAAAGCTGGCTGTTTCAATGGCGTGGGTGGCAAATAAAGAACAGCTGGGTGGCTCTCGATACACACTCTCATGTCGACCTCATGACAGACAACCGTCAAAGCACAATTTAATGAGGAGCTGAGGAAGAGATCGTGAAAAAAATATGAACATTTAGAAACTTGCCTTGTTAGTGTCCGACTGTCAAGAGTTGTTCAACAAAGTCGTCCCCTGAGAACTGATGGTAAATTTCGTTCATTTTGGTGCTTCCTTCTTTTGACTCTAGTTCATTTAAATGGAAGATTCATTTATAGTGTTCAGATGGGAAAACAATTTCAAATACTGGCAAACTGTTACAACAAAGACCCAAAAATAGAGCAAAATACAAGAATCTGGGTAAATGAACTCTCATCTGTGTCTACTGATTATTAACTGTGTAATCCACATGCACCAAAGAAAATTATCCACTCCCCAAAAAGAGTTATTACTCACGATTTATTCTTTTCACAAACGGCACATAACTACACATGAGCGTCATCCAAGGGCAATGAGCGTCACTGCAGCAACATTAAACCACAGCTTGCGAAATTTACACACGGAACATTGGCTAAAGGTCTGATACGTTTTGTGCTTCTTTGGCAGGAGCTTCAAGAACCCTGAAGTTGTGATCTGATAGTGTTACGGCCCTGGCTGTTTTGCAGTGTTTCCTTTTTTGTTACGTTATCTGTTTGGGCGCACGGCCATGCACGCTTCCTAATCCTGCAGGTGACTCCAGCTGTCCCCTGATTCGCCAGTTCGGATGCCGATCAACATCTAGGAGGCGGACCACTTCAGCTCGTCTGCGAATCAGCGGTGGCAGCAGGAGTTGAAAAGGAATGCTTCGTCACCTGTGCGGCAGTGAGGGCTCTGCAGAGTTTTGATAGGAATTTTTCTGGATTTCCAGCATAAGCCAGTGTTGCTTCGCTTTTAATTTTGGTCCGGTCAGAAAATAAATTCAGTTGTATGATTGAGAAAATAAGATTTTACTAGCTGTGTGTTTTGCGTTATCGCTCATCTTCTTTGGCTCTTTTTCCATGACTAACTTGTTGTATATCGCTCAGTTGATGTGACAACATTTTCATGCTCTAAAGATGACATTATATAAAACAACATCGGTTGGTTGATTGTCATATTAGTCAAATGACCTCATGACCCAAAACAAAGTGACAACTGGCTATGCTAGACTAGTCCTGAAACCGGCAGTTTGGTTATTCAATCCCCACCAGGTCCAATCTGCCATTTATGACCCGCATCGCTCTGTATGGATGTTCTTGACTGGTGGGGTGTGTTTGGAGGTGGGCAGGAGGCTGTAAGTGCAACATGGCAGCGACATCCTGTCAGACTGCCCCAGGGCACCACCAGAGTGTGAATGTGGAGTGAATGAATAATAATCTGACCATTAGTAGAGGCTCTGAGCATCTGGAAAAGCGACATATAAATTGATGACATTATTTTATGGCAATTTGAGCAGCTGGTTTGGACTTGTAATTTGCTGGTCAGTAAAACATGCATTTGTATAGCCATTGTAGACATCATCAAATTAACTCCATTTAGTCCATTTACATTTTATAGTTTTATTCCTCTAGTGTTATTCCTTATTGAAACAGTAGTTCTGTTCATTGTTAGACGAATTGCAAGTTCTGGCATTTGATTGGCATGCTTGTCTGAGGAGCCACTGGGTAAAGCAATTATCTGTGGGATAATGACTGGATGCCACCTTGAAGCTCTTGGAGGTCTTATGAGACAACTTGAAGATGTTAAACTTAGCAGTGGGGACTTCATCGTCAAATCTGCATTTCTAAAACAAATGTACCAATTACGAATCAATTTTGCAACTTAGAAAGCAGATGTTCCAAAACACTTTTCCAAATAACAAAACTTAAATGACTGGATGCCACCTTAAATATATATATATATATATATATATAGATATATATATATATATATATATAGATATATAAATAAATCTAAATCGCCTCAATTGAAATAAATGGAGGAGATGATGTTCCTGCTCCGGTTGTCAGGACTGTCAGAGAGCTCCTTGCTCTAGATACAAAATAGTGTATTTTCTTTTGTTGAATTTTTGTTAAGAATATGGTATATTCTTGAATGTGGATTATTACAAGATTCATACTGTGGAAGTGATGTCATGTGTTTACTTTAAAGGCACCTTACTGATTAATTACAACATGCATTGTTTTCAATCAGTGATTTGTTTTTTCTTCTTCAGATAGACAGACAGACAGACATATTTAACCATGTTAAATAAGCCTGCAAGTGTTTTTGGTATATCTTTAAGAATAAGAAACAAATGGACTGCTTGGACTGTGCAAATAATACATTTCCCCTAATTATTTGTGGTTCCAATTTAACCATAAAGCACAGGAGAACATATAGCTAAACGAAAGTAATTTTTTTAGACACAATCTATTTGCTATCATAGATCTCATTGCATTAGAGATAATTAGTGATGAAACCCATTTCAGTTGTTCATACACTTTTTGAGTTGTGGCATGCACTTTAACCATCAGTTATGTTTCACATCTCGAGATATTAGCATTCTTTGCAGATGGGAAGAATGCTTGGGAAAGCACACATTCACAGTGAGTCAGAGACAGTGTGATCCAGAAGGTGATACAAATGTAGCCTATTTTCTTCTCTCGATATGTCCATAAATGTAATATGTTCTTCTATTCCTTTTGAGAAATAGCATGTGTAAAACAAACATCGTTAGAGGTCCTCTTTTAGGCACACTATTTGAGTTCTGATGTTCTTTTTTTTTAAGCTTTTCATGCATCAAACATCAATTAAGATCATACACCATAACATCAACAATACATTCACACCCGTACACTGGATTGCTCTTGCATTGTGTGGAATGCATTCATTTATTTTTGGTGTTTTATTCTTTTAATGGTTTTAACTTGTGGGAACTCTGCTATGCAGTTTTATTTGTCTCATTATCTGTGGCATGTGACTTCAAGCTGTAGCATCAATCTCGTGCTGCTTCCATTATGACATAGACTTTAGTTTGAACTGACCTATTCTATGAAGTAATGAGGTTTGTTACAGCTCAGGAATGCAAAGAATCTACAGTGCATCCATATGTTTATCCCTAGACAAGCATTTGGGAACCTATGAGTTTAAAACTATGTATAGTGTGCCTTTAATTATCTGTTTGATTAATATGCAATGCACAACTCATGTTTTTTTTTATACAATTTTTATGAAGACAGTGAGTTGTTATTGCAGCATTCCGTGAATCCTCTCATGCGACTGTGTAATCTGAGTGCCGTTAGATGGATTATTTATTTTTTTATTTTTTTGTGTGACATGAATGAATTATGTGGGTGGCTGTACAGCATGATATGTGACCTCGCAGACTAAAAGATAATTAAAGCAATATTTTGATACTCAGCCCATTTTCAGTTTTAAAACTCCAGCAGGGTGTTCCCTAAACCTAAAGTTATGTTTCACACCACATAAGAGATCATTTAAAAAAAAAACCTGTAATAGCGGCTCTTTAAATTTCATAAAGGTTTAGTTAAACTTTGACAGCAGATGTGTTTGTCATTAGTAAACAAGTAGTATGTTTTTTTTTTTTACCTGGCAGAAATGGCCTTCCATAATTTGATTGTATGCCAATTCACTTAAAACTGTTATTTTTTTTCTTGCAATATTTTTTTCTGCAATAACACTAGTACCCATAGATCTATACAAGGCAACCCCCATTCTTACGATTACATGCAGCTTCAGATTTGTTTGCAGCAAATCCATTCTGTTGATTTAAACTCAAAATATCGAGTTTTCTTGTATGGATACTAGACCCACCCGGCCTTGTGCTCTCTTCTTTAAAAAGAGGTGTAATTATCCACAGATTACATTTGTGAAATGAGACCCCCTAGTCCAGAAGGGCCAATATTTCAGTGTGCATGTGTGAGCATGTGGAATGTCTGTCTTTTTCACTCTGCTTCTCTGCTCAAATTACGTTTTCTTCACATGGACTTTTGTTAATTCCACATCATTTATGTTCACATTGAGTCTTCAATCAGCCTGTCATCTCCAAACAGTGCTCTTCTTTTTTTCGTGTGTACAATGAGATGCCCTGATGAAATGTCAAGCAGCGACAACAGCAGCCTTGAGAGGAAGAAAGGATGTGTATTTTAGGATCTGGGGTCATTGGAAGCAAGTTTCCTGACATCAGTTGTTGGCTTGCTTGCTTGCAGGCATGCATGTCTTTCTCACTTGCTAATTGGGTTTTATCTTTTGAGTTGAGTTTTGCAGTAAAAGATTGTATAATTGAGTCCTTGTTTTTTATTTTGTAGTTTTTTCTGCTTTTTAACATTTTTAGTTTTCTTTCTTGTATGTGTTTTGTGTAATTAACTTGTTTTGTTCCCCCTAGTTTTTTATTGGATCTTTATCTTGTTATAATTTCCTCCAGAATCTCCATTAACCTGATCATTTCACTTGTTTTAGAGCTTCTTTTCGTTGTTTAGAGGATGTACAATATTTTAAACATTCAGTCTTGTACTGTGTTTTCAAATTTCCCTTGTTTAGAGTTTGTCATTTCCTGTTAAATTTCCTGTAAAAATCAACGTTTCATATGTTAATATATTGTTAACTTTGTTTTATCAGAGGTGTTTTGCTTTGGGTAAGTTTCAAGTAGTCTCGTGTAGACAGATTTTCAGTCAAGGTCTGGGGCTGTTGGGAGCTTTTTTTTTGGTCAAGACCCGCCCATGAAGCCGTTTCACTGACATGACAAACATCCAATTCAATGTTGTTTCCATGGACCATATATAACACGGACACCTTGTTCGTGGTGTTACCCATAGGGTTCTGGCCAAGTCAACTGAAGCTCAAAGTGGGCGTAGCAAGTGCTCGAAAACTCTTTTAAAGAGATTACTGTAGTCTGATTGTCTGAAGGTTTAAATTTAATATATCTTAAACAACTAATATAAAAATAATTCACCCCCCTCAGAGTATTCATGAAGGTCAAAACTAGTGATCTGAATAAACAAACATAATGGAGCCAGAGGTGGAAATATTTTTTTTTTCAGCTCCAAAGTTTTATTAATATTGGTTTTAACATTGAAATGAGTGAGAATTTGCTTCCTTGTGGAGTCAGCCTCAAGTGGCCATTTGGGGAACTGCAGCCTAGTCACTTCCTGTCACGCTTCAATAGGGAAAGGAGAAGGTTGCATTTCACACACATAAACAGCTGTGATATTCAAAATTCTCTCCACTGAGCGAATCAATTCTATGTCGCTTAAGCTTGCTGTGAGAGATTTCATGAGTCAAGTGAGGATAGAAATGACTGACCGAACGGTCTCGTAGTATTGGTGCGCATCAAATACGTCCCTACGCAATCAGCACTGCCGCCTCTTATAGTTTGTGCAATGGAAAATTTGAAATTAAAAATAGGATTAAAAAAAGCGAGCACGAATGCAAATGCAATTTCAATATTTCACATATTTTTAGTGGCTCCTGGTTGCCTGAAAACTACATAGAACATAATTACCCAATTACATTTGTAAGCTAATACAAAGCATTAAAATATATTGTTCCTTCCTGTAAGACAGCCTGACGGGCAGGAACAGATATGCATTTTGGTAGCCCGACTGGAAAAAACAATAGCCCTGGAACGTCGGGCTAGCAATATTGCGACCCCTGCATACTAACTTCAAAAGTGAACATTAGGGTAATCAGGTGTAGTTGATGGTAGAATAAAAAACATGTGCAGGGCTCCAAATACCCTGACCAGATTTGGACCACATGTTTAGAATAAAGCCATAGAAATACTGAAAAAAATTTATCCATAAAAGAGGAAAATAAGTAGTGAATAAATACAAATGATTAGGAATGTTTTATTTGTGTTTATTATTTTATGTTATATTTATATGTTTATAACTGTATACTTTAATTGGTTTTATTAGAACATATTTTCACATGTTTATATGTTTTTTATGTATTTATTTAATATTTGAATTACTTTTCATCCTCCACAGTAGAATAAATTTTCTTTTAAACAACCCAATACAAAATAGTCTTATAATATATAAAAAGATTAGTTAAACAGTGTAAAAGAGTAAATTTTGCATTGCAGTATAGTCACGTCTGTGCAGTGATCACAAAGTTGTCTTGCAAAGCTATTCCCATTTGTTCTCCCTGTAATTCTGGATCATGTATAGTGTGTACCATGACTTACTGAAACCGTGTAATTTGGAAGACTCCTCAGAGACCTGTAGTTAGGTTTAAAGCGAACTGTGTATTTTCCTTGTGCACTGATTACAGAGCTACACCCTTGAGTGCTTCTTTATGACTGTTTCTAAAGAGACATGTTTGCATTTAGACATCACCTGTACCCTTTCAGTATGAGCTAGTCTTTTCTTTATAGCTTTAAAATAATATTTGTCTTATTGAATACCAATCTGCTAGCCTCATTTTTTTTTAAACAGTCACAAACCCTTAAAAGTTAGACAACGAGTGTTCTATTTTGCATAATTTAAAAGGTATTCTGTTTTTGGAGCTGTTTATGTTTTTTTTTCATCTGAAGTGTTGTCTGTGCTGGATAGTTTTCAATGTATTTATACACTTTTTTTTAAACACGATCAATAGTGCGGGTGAAAAAAAAAACAGTTAATTTCTAGAATGTATTTAGTAACTGTCTCACCAAAGGAATCTGTCAGTACACATGATGACTTCACATAACATTAATGTTAAAAATCTCAAAAGACACTCTTTTTGTAGGGTTGTCTGTATGTCAAGAGTTGTTTATTGAACATTAAATCACAACCTGCCGCAAGCAGATTGCTTTTGGAGTTCTGACATATGTGACGATGACGCGGTGCCTTCAGCAGCTGTCAGCAGCATGTTCATACTCATACACGGTTCTCCTGAGGTCGACCTCTCTTGCCGCTATCATTAGCTTTCTGTTCCTCACATTTGTTTGCACCGTGTGTTCAAGAGAGCACTTACATTGGCATGTGTGGCAGCAATTTATCTATAACCATGCAGCTAGATTTTGGTCACCTTGTATGGTCCGTGTGCACACATGAATGAGAGCGAGGATGCACATGCACTTGTGATCCTTTTTAGGTTATGGGATCTGGCTCTTTTTATGTTTTTTTCTCTATGTGGGTTTTGAGTGCTTTTGCATTAGGGTTAACTTGGCTTATTGCACGCTGTTAAATTGGCAGCTGTCAAACTGAAAATGGCTGGACTTAAATGAATAAACAGTTTTACTGTGGTGTGTATCAGGTGATGATAAAAAAAATTGAATTTAATTCTTACATGCAATCACTGATTCTCATCTTCAAATGCTGACAATATTGTAAAGTGCAGTGTTTTATGGAAACCCCCATTTTCAATTTTACTTCATAACCACAAATGCCTTCCACACTTTCACAATTTCAACAGTTATTTGTTACAAACAAAAATACTTTTTTTGTTTTATGATAACATGCAACAAAATGCTTTTTTTATTTTCAGTTAAATATTTTAGAAAATTAATTTTATTGTATTGATTAATGTATTCGTTGTTGTGATATTTAAATTAAGCACTGCTTAACAAAACACATTATAGACATGTGCAGCCTGTTTATGTTTAGTTGCAGCTCATATTGAGACAGTTTCTATAAAAACATTTTTACAGCAGTTTTGGTGGTGCTGATGTCACACCATGGAACATTGCATCACACGTAGGACTTGTTGATCTCTTCCTATGCATGATTGAGCTTGGGGTTAACTAACTTTATAATAATATAGTTTTTATTTTGTATGCTTTTTGTTTACTTCGCTGGAGAAGAAATGTATAGAATATATAGAAAGTTGCCTTTCCTGATCTATAGCTGATGGAATTAAACTATAATATTCATAGTGCAAGCAATGTGTTTTGAATGCCGGTTGTGTTTGTCATCGTTTTGGTTGAAACCAGAGATCTCGAACTCAATTCCTGCACACTTGGCTCTGGTAACGATTCATTGTAGCACGTGTGTAAGCAATTCTTTTGTTTCCATGAACCGTTTCCGAAAGCGCTTCCAGAGGTAGTCTCTGAAACGGTTTACCTGGTCTAGCAGAGATCTGGGCGTGACCTGTGGATCAAAGGAGGAATTTGTCTGCGCTCGATGTGATGTAAAAACTCCTCATTCACTGTTTATACACAGATCCACATGGTTGCAAAAAGATGTTTGTGGAGGAGCAAGGACATCAAATGTTTGATCGAAATTTGGGCAGACGAGAACATCCAGTTTCTCAGCTCAACAGGACGCACAAAAACTATGTACAGACAATCTTATTTTTCGGTGAGCAGTCACAGACCAATGCTGCGAGTGCTTTCATCTTTTCTTCTTCCACTCGCCACATTATGTGTTTCCGGGTGACGTATGTACTTAAACGTCTCTGACACGGATTGTAAAAATAGCTTGTGAACGAAAAACTCTGGAGGATTGAGGAGGGGGAGCGAACGTTGTCGCTAGAGGAACGTTATAGACGTTCCCAATCTGAAAGGCCCCTCAGGTACATGTAAACAGAAATGATAGTCTCTCATGATAACATTTGTCATATATAGAAAATGCATTTTTATTGACCTATATTTGAAGAAGCAGGCAGAAGAGATGGATGGAAAGAGAGCAAACTATAGCTATTTTCACAAAGGCTGTGCTGAATTAAAGTTAGAGCTGGGTCAAGACAAATCTGTTAGTTGGCTGCAGAGATTGTTTCTCAGTGGCAGCCCTCATTTCATGCTGATGCTTAGAAAGAGATCAGATGACTTGAGAATCGAGCACAAGGCAAGTGCTCTTGAAGTATTCTCTGCGAGTTAACTTCCCCCTTTCTTACCACACACACACGCACACACAATGACAGCTGCATGGGGTGTGTGTTTTGGTGTGCTCTTCAGAAGAACAGGAGGGCCTGTATATGAAGGAACAGCTCTTTCTTGTTCTTACACTGTAAAAAATTAATCACGAGGCTTGTGATTTTCATTAAAATATTGATGTCATCATATAATTATTTATAAAAAAAGCAAGTTTTCAGTTTTTTTTAAATAAAATTTTGAGAGTGTTTCACCAATAAAATAAAGAAAAACAAATTACCTATTTCTTAAGCTTCATTTGAGAAACCAATTATGCAAAATGATTGAGGAAAAATACTCCATATTTATTTTAGGAGAATTGACTCAATTATCCATTTTGGATTGAGACAGCTTTATAGTCAGACAAGGTGCATTGTGGGAGTATGGGATTTTAGGTTTATTGCAGTAATATGTCTATTATTATTGTTATGCTTGTGTTGTTAAGTGTCGTTTAGTGTTATACATGTATTTGAGAACTTATCAACTTATGTTTATTAGGTTATTGTATTAACTTATTTTTAGCTACTGTTGTTGCAGGTCATTAAAGGTGCACATAATGAAAATTTCTGTCTGCAAGTATATTTTAACCCCGTAAGACTTAATTGTCCTGATGGGCGATGTGAAAGTTTGCTTTGAGAACAAGATCTCATAGCCCTTTTGGGTTTTGCGCCATTTCACAGGGCTTGCTGCTTTGATGCATGAGCTGTGTAACATGTGCAAAAGATTCAACATTAAAATGCATATTCAAGTAAATTGTCTCGTAAAGTGAAAATGTAGTATTGTATGCTAAAATAAAATAATGTGATTTCACCAATAATGTTGCAAAAAAATTAAGTGCCTGGCAAATTAATTCAGGATTTTTTTACGCGATTTATTGAAGGATATTTTGCTAGAAAAAAACAAGCCTTACAAACTGCTTAAAAATAATATGTTTCTCGTTAAAAAAAATTGTTTACACAATAAATTTAGGTAGATTCTGCTAAAAATAAATCAAGCCTTAACGTTTTCTATATAACTGTTATAATTATTTGTGTAATATTGTTACCCTTTAAACGCGTTAAAAAAGCATGGTTACAAAATAATCGTGAATGTGTGGACATGGCCATGGAGTACAGCTAACCCAGTGAATCGCTCACACAATGCTAGCTGATTATTAGTTTTCTTGGAGTCCATCATTTATCCACTCTCTGGGATTATGTTTTGCCTTAAATGGGTAAGTACAGTTGAAACAGACAGGAAGAGAACTTGGATAGAGAGAGGGGGCTGACAAAGAACCACACGCTTGGGAAAATATCCTGCTCACTAACCACTAATGCCGGACCTCACTGTGCCTTTGGCATAATTAATGTTACGGGACCACAAACAACTCACTTCAGTGTGTTTTATTTTTAGGTCTAGTGCGAGGATTAGATCTTCATCTGGAGTTTGTAAACCTTAAACTGGGGGTTAGTCAGGCTGATCTTGAGTGACTTTGACATGATTTGGGCCTAAGGGGAAAAAGTAAGATCTTTTAAAATGTGTTAAAAGTTTAAAATGAGTCGTGTGTGTGTGTGTGTGTTTGCCAGTGGGTAAGTCACAGCTTTCTCCCATGAGCCTTTCCTGTCTGGCATATGGTGGCACTGAACTTGGACTGTCCTTGTCTTCTCATTTCTTCATTGCTCTTTCTTCCATTAGTCTTGAAAGTTCATCAGCTTACTTTAATCTACCTGTATGTGGAATATTTTTACTGTTTGTTGTGTGATTTAATTAGTGTTTATCTACTTTGTGCAAATCCCCCCTTTTTACTTTTCTTCTCAGGCAGATTAGGTTCCAATCCTCTGTCCTTTCACAAGTTTTCAGTCTACTGCGCCTAAAACATTGAACATCTCTCCCTCTTTCTCTTTTTTCTGACTTCACAATTATGAAAGTCGTAGTGCGATATAATTTGGTGATAAATGATACATTTAGCTTTCTATGGTTGATGGTTTTCCTGCATCTCCTGTCTTCTTATTTGCTCGCTGCAAAAAGATGATAACGCTGAAAACGTCTCATCAGTCTTTTGAACGGACATGTTTTCTTGTTGTTTCTCAGGGGACTTTAGCTGGCTTCTGCATAGACATGTCACGTTAAGCTTCAGGCATTTGCCTGAACAAGTCATTCATTGGAGGTGTGTTAGACAGAGTTGGGGCTGCCCATTATCTGTCCTGCTGAGGGATTCAACTGCTGTGAGCAAGTCTTTGTCTTGTGTGGGAGTGGACTTGTTGTGAACACACAGGGGTGAGAACAATGTCTTTTCTATATCTGGAGAGTTCAAATCTGTGTTTTGAGATTGTTAGGCATCCTGTCTGAGCCTGTCTTGTAGTCGTTGAATTGTGTTTTGCTTTTATAACAGAGTGGTTTAAACAAAAAGATTACATCTAAAAGACTTACTGTTTTCAAAAGTTTTTTTTAAAGGTTAACAATATTGCAGTGAATGGTGTGGTGCTGACTGAGTAGCTTCAGATAAATCTGTGGGAATGTCTACCATTGAGTAAAATCTACTACAACTGCAAGCAGCAGTGATGCAGGGTTTATTTTTTTTTTAATTGGTCACTTCAAGTAGAATTGTTTGTATGACATATTGTTCTGTTACAGTTCAGTAAAAAAGGTTTAGTAACATGAATTTTGACACTGAGGTTTCTTCAGCTGGTTTTAAGCTTCATGGAGCAGCTGCATTTCAAGATCACCTTTTTGCAAAACCAGTGATGTATTGTTCTCTGTTTTGAAATGGGTCTTCCTTAAAATGGAGATGGCAAACAGCTGTGTTCTTCCATTTCCAAGCTCACTCTTCATCAAAAATGAGGAATAGGATCAGATGGTATGGAAACCATCTGCAAAGTATGTGCAAAGTCTAACACAGGATATATTAATCTTTGTGGTCATCTTAAAATCAAATTCGGAGTTTGTGCTTCGCTAGCAAGGTCTGTTCTTGTGTTTTTCCATATGCTTTTTATCAATTCACTTCAGGGTAGGATGAACATAGGGGTGGGTGATATGGGTTAAAATTCATATCAAAATATTTTCCACTGTCTAGACGGCATCGGTATTATATCATGATAAGAGGGGAAAAATGGGACATCGCATTTTATTAGACCTTAATAATTTTAGAGACAAATTTAGCATTTTAACCTTTTATATCGTGCAAGATTAGAAAGAGAACTGAAAACTATTTTGCCACTGTTAAATTTGACAAATATTGTAGTTCATGAAATGGTTTGACATTATTTTTGTATAATAACTTGTATTGTAGTTTGTTTGGAAAACTCAAGAATAAAGATGAACAGCCAAAAATTACACTCCCCGTCTTGGTCATTTTTCTGTCTTTTGAATGCGGACATTGGCATTATACCATTCAATCAAGAAGTTTGGAACTTTTTGAACAAGCTTTGGCTCTTATTTTGGTAGCTTTTGTCCAAGTCATTGTACGGGAATTGAATGGTTGAAGATGTTGTTTGTTAGCTTTTCCATTGTGTACCTGTTGTCTCCGGCTCTTGCATGTCTCTACCAGAAAACCCTGAGGACCAACTGGAAATATCTGAAGGAAGAGATTGAATGAGAAGCCATGAAAGACAAGTGAGGGAACAAGTCCAAGAACAAATGAAAGCATGTGAGGTAATGAAAAGAGAGGATTGAAGTGAAAGTGATTTAGATGCTGCCAGTGTGCTGTTTGGCCTCATCTTCACTCCAGCTGGGAGACGTCTTTATTTGAAAGAGGAACTGAGACAAAAACAGCAGGATGGAAGGTGAAGATGACTCATAGAATTAGCAACGCTATTACAATACTTCTCTTAGGTAGGCAGAGGCTGAATATCGTCATTAAGGTTTACCACGGTTAGGAAATATGATGGTCCAACAACCGACAATTTTCAGTAATACTGCATCAGCATTTTTATTTTTTTTTTGCTGCTGCTTTAAATGCAAATTCAAGTTGAAGACAAATGTTAGTTCCTCGTCTGTCTCAAAAGGCACCTATACTATTAGGTAATCTTCAAAAAAACACAGTACGGAGGTCTTGACCGCATTTTCCAGAATTAAGGCAGACTTGACCACAGCAGCAGTTTAAAATCTGACTCACCCAAAGAAAAGTTAAATATAATTATTTTACATTCAATGAAGTATGTGCTTTTAATCTGTGTGTAGGGAACAAGCTACACTTTGCATTACACTTTGCTCTAAAAATGGCTGCAAAGAGCCAATTTCAAAAGAATACCTGCTTGTTCTCTTGCCGGTTCACCTCTTTAGGAAAAAATATCTTTTAATAACAAAAATAGTATTGGGAGTGTTGGTATTGACGATGTTTACTTCCTGTTGCCACTTCACTGTTGCCAGGTTGTTTTTATGGAATATTGTGATATTTTATTTATTTTCTTTTACTTTAATGTGTACATTTTTTTTGTAGATAATGTCATAAATTACCCGCAACTACAACCCATCTCTGATGTACATGGATAATTCCCAAGTTCACTTTTGAAGTTAAACCGCAGAGTGCCATCAGTAAATTGACTGCCTAGAAGTGATCGACTCTGTTTAGCTCAATGTGGAAAAAATTTTGTACATTTGGAGGTGAAACCTGTTATATATAGTCATTAACCGAAACAGGTAATGGCAACAGTTGAGTAAAATGGGATTATAGTTAACGATTTATTCCAGCAAATGGGCATTGAGAGATGCTCTGAAAAAAACTTGAGAAGATTTTTTTGTTTGGCACAAAAGACATGTGACGGACACAGAACTGGTCAGAGTTGTTACTCAGTCAAGTTGTCCGTTGTTAAAATTGAACTACCAGCCATAGAGAATTGAGTGTATTAAAAAGGTTTCACCATCTCATTTATTGACTGTTTGGTTTCTTCAGCCACTGTTGCTGTGCGTGTATTAATGAATAACTTCCAGGTCACAATAAGTGTCCTCAAAAGGAAAATTAATTTTTGCAATTTTCAATGTGAGCATGGAATCAAAAAATGTTGGATTTTAAAATGAATAATGGAAAAACAAATTAGCTTTTTTCATCTATAAATTGAAAATCAAATGAACGAATGGTACACAGATTCAAGTAGTTATAATATTGCTTATATATATATATTTGTTATTCTTTCTTTATTCATAATCTTACAAAATTATGGTTCAATGTTAATGTGGTTTTATTATTTGCAGACCTATATAGGGAATAAACATAAACTTGGACTGTCAAAAGCCTTAACCCTTAGTGGTTTTCTGAGGTGTGATTGTGTTTGGTAATTAGTATCTACAAATCACCTGTTTATCAGTTCTTTACACACTCAAAAACCTTAACTACAAACAGCAGAATATAACACACTCAGTCATTTCCTCTATTGCTGCCGTCATGTTTTTTTAAGGGTGTGAATGTGAGCTCACGTGTCCCCTGACCGACCGTGTGTCACTCGTTATTACAATTACCCTTTTCCTATTGCTGCCCCTTCCTCTCAGAATCCCTTGTTTCTTTTGGAGTTTCCTGTTGGCTTCTGTTATGGGCAATGGGGCATATAGCCAAGAGAGACCATTAAATCATGCAAGAGAGCGCAAAGAAAGACTGAACACACGGCAGAGTGAAATACCGAGAGAGATATGGGGGAAGAAAACTAGACCAGCAGTGTAACTGGATTCAAGCCAAATGTTCTCGTCCCATGAGAGTCTTCAGTCAACACAGACACACGCGCTGCCTGCTGCTGCCCACTTTAAAAGACTGCTGACAGTGGCAATCACCAACGTGCATACACTTATTGATCTCTTCTGAATTACTCATAAATGAGGAGTATGACCAAATGAAGTGGCTCTATTTTTCTAGCTTTTGACTCTGAAATGTTGCAGACAGATGAGGTTAGTAATTGCAAAGAGCCAATTTCGCAAGAATACAATTATTTTTTACTAACAACAATAATATTGGTATCAGAGATGTTTACTTTCTGTTGCTGGTTCGCTGTTGCCAGGTAGTTTTTTTTTATAGATAATACTAGAATATTGTGTTATAAATTTTTTTTTACTTTAATGTGTACATTTTTTGGTAGATAATGTCAGAAAGTACCCGCAACTACAACACATTTATGATGCACATGGATATTTCCCAAGTTCCCTTCTGGAGTTAAACCGCAGAGTGCCATCAGTAAAATGACTGCCTTGAAGTGATCGACTCTGTTTATCGCAATGTGGATGAAATGTTGCTGACAGGTGAGGTTAGTAATTACTCTCTTCTTTTGTTGAACTTACCATGTAATAGGGCTGTGCAAAAAATCAAATTTTGATCACATTATCTAATTCAAGCTTTTAAGATAATAAAATAGTCATAAAATATATAATCCAGAGTAAATTATCCTTGTGTTTGTTATTAATCTGGATTTTCCCACTGGCTCAAGTAAGCTCTTTTTCAAATCAAACAAGTTTGTGCTCCTTTAAAAAGTAAAAATAACACTAATGCATGAAATGCACAGGCTAGTATTAGCGTGATAGCTTACCTAGTAATTGTAATGTTAACGCATCTACATAAGGGGAAAAAAAACTGAAAAAGTCATGGTAGGATTAATTTCTCCATAGCATGCTAGTCCCAGTGTCTACATTTTTAGAGAGAGAAGCAAATTAAAACACTTTATTACCAGAGTAATATGAGCGAAAACGTTTTTTGTAGGTGGCTTTAAAGGGTTGGGCATCTCTTTTATGGATTTTTTAAAATTATCTGCATTATCTGTACATGTGGATTTTTGCAAAGTGCATGCAATCATGGCACCGCTATTAACTTTACAAAGTCTCTGTTTAATGGCAGTCAGCTATGTGACATGAAACATTTCCTATCTGCCAAACAACTGCCCTTTGCAGACGTTCTGTGTTCACAAACATTTGCACAGAGAAAGAGCTTTTTTTTGTCACCTGCATCACGGTAGCCTCCATTTTTCAAATTCCTATGTTTTTGATTAGCGTCTGTGAGTATTTGTGAGTGACCTAGGCTTTTTATAGATTCTCTCTCTCCCTCTCTCTCTCTAAATGATAATTAGATGGGTGACAGGCTTGTCATTTCTCACCTTCTTTTATGCACTCATGCAATCTCCATCAAACATCTTCCAGATTGTTTTTCTTCTGAATGATCAAATTTCAATTTCTTCAGGGACTGAATTGTGTTTTCAGGCAGTATTTCTTACTCTGTTTAAAGACAAATTGTATGTACAAGTGCAGGTAAAAAAAGCCCTTTTAAATTAAAGCACTAAAACAGCACTCAAACTGGTTTAATGAATATGCTAGTCCAGTAGGTGGCACCCAAATTGGTGTCTGTTATAGTTTCAGTTTTCGCTGATTACATCCTTAATAAACGAATTATCCTGCCATTTTCCACCAAACATTTTTCAAAGTTTTCCCACCAACTTGAGGTTCTACCTGGTCTTCTACACCTGTGTTCTATGCAAAGTCTTCATTGAGTCAAGGGCTTAACCTTGATCTGCCAATAATAACCAACCTCTAAGCTCTTAGATGGAACAAAACCCGGCTAAAAACATGTTTTACCTTTACTTTTTAACAAAAAAGAATAAATGCTAGTTGTTGTGGGATATTGGAGAGGGTGAATATATTTCACAGTAGCTGTTTAGGTGGCAAACAAACAATGGGTAGCTCCTGCAGTTGCAGCTTCTCTGGTGATGAACACATTGTTGTTCTGTATCTCTCTTCTTCGTTCGCTCTTCTAGTTGTTTTTTCTTCATTTCAACTTGTTAACAAGGTTAACGAGAGCCACTCAGCTGCTCTGAACAGCTGAGTCCAACAGCACTCTGAACATGTGACCAAAAGATCCTGCTTTTATTGCTCCACCACTGGTATTTGGTTTGCAAAAAGTCAACTTGGAGAGGCCAAACTATTTTATTTTGCACCCATTACTCTGCTAATTTTGTGAACTCACATCGACACCCATTGTTTAGTCTAAAAGCCCCATTTGAAACTTGGAACGTAATAGGAATGTAATGGCCTTTGAACTCATTGCCCTATTTCAGTCTAATTTATCTGCAGTTTAACATGAAAAAAAGTCATTCTTTTACATTTGAACCATATTAGTCAATTATATTTGTGCTGTGTTTCTGTAGAGTTTTGAATAGTTATATTAATGGAAAAAACTCTGACTTGGGTCAGGTTAATGGAGTAATATAAGACTAAAGAGGCAGAACACAGTCTACACTTGGGGTCCCTGCATTGTGAACACACAGTCCTGTCACGATACAGCTAGCTTCCACTGTAGAGAAGAGTCAGACCGTTGTATCAGAGTTTAATTTCCTGTTTCACTGTGTTTGTTCTTGATCTAGAGCTGACATTTTTCTCATTTTTCTGCCATGTTTTGAAGTGGTTCGGAGAGCAAGAGAGAGATTGTAGGCTTGCTCACTTCATCCTTTCTTACTGAAGCACAAAAGACATGTTTTCCATTTTAACCATCCCCTCTTATCATCTCCCCTGAAGGCTTGTTCCATGGTGTTTTTTTCTTCTTCACTTTGAATGTCAAATAAAATATGGATGAACAAGGCTCAGAGGATCCCCAGAGGAGTGTCTAACTGTGTGTTTGTTCAAAACAGAAGTGCAAAACGATGGTAGAGGTTAAGCAGATTAGTTCAGTTAAGAATTTATACACATTTTATGATGGATTAGCTATTCTTATTAACCATTCTCTAGGTAAGGCGACTGTAAAACCTAAAGTATCCCTTTAATGTGTATAGTTTTTGTGTAGACTTGTTTTTTTTGTTTGTGTGTTTGCTTCTTGAGAAATTATGCATGGTTTCTGTTTTATAATTGCTAAGCAAATCACCCAAAAGGATTTTGTTTTTGTAAAATAGTAATTTCCATTCAGCACGATTTAAAGAGGACTTAACGAACACTTAAAGATTATTATTTTTGTTACCAATTTTTATGGGAAATTCTAAATAATTGAAACAAGCAGAAGCAACTGGTTTATCTAGTTTTGTTTTCCACAGAAATAACACTGGTAACCGTCAATTGTGAATTTATACTGTTGAGTATGGAAGTGTGAGCCAAGACCATTCTTGTTTCAGCAGTTAATTTCAGGGGCTAAATGAATATAAATGATTTCACTCATCCTAGCCCCAAACTGTCCTCCCCGTTGCCTACTGGGAATAGTGTTGCAGCATTTGCAAAAAAACCTGTATTCCTTCACAGCTTCTTCCAATAGGCTGCTAGAAATCTTGATGTTAAAGACCTATAAAGAGACTCAGATCCTTCACTCGCCAATAGACTCACTAGATGCAGATAGTTCAATAGTGAATCTTTGGTGACATTTTACAATGACGTTATTTGTGGTAGAAATCCATAAGGGGGTTTTTGCAGGGTCTTAAAAAGTTTACATTTTAAAAGCCAACATTTTAGCCCTTAAAACATGTTAAATTCAAGTCTAATTTTTAAAGGTCTTATTTTTCTGATGCCCATGTTTTGTTGTTGCTTAGGGTTGCCAGAGATTCAGAAAATGTTCCTAAATGCCAAAAAAGTTAAATTTAGGATGGTTAGGGTTGGGAAAGACTGATAAAAGTGAATAATTGCTCAAAAAATGTGAAAGGCATGATCAGGGCTGCCAGAGTTTATATATATATATATATATATATATATATATATATATATATATATATATATATATATATATATATATATATATATATATATATATATATATATAAATGACGTTTACCGCCAGATATTGTAAAAATGTGCATAAATGCTCAAAACCATAAAAGTGCTTATTCAGGTTGACAAATAATGTGTTTGATATTATGATATAGGGCAGTGGCTCCAAACCTGGGGTCCGCGCCTCTTTAGAGGGTGCCGTAGTTCACAAGGGGTTCGCCGGAGCGGATGAGTGTCAAGGAAGAAAAATATTATAGCATCACGAAAGTAAATTTGCAAGTGTGTGAGCTGCGTTTGTGAAGGAAATGTTCCTCTTGTCTAGAAAATTTTATTTTGAGCAAGCAAAAAACAAACTGAGTGTAAACTCTGGCCGTGTGCACAGGTGATCTTGTTTGCTCTCGCAACAATAGCCTCATACAGTAAAACACTGTCCAGTGACACACTAGAAACAGTTTTAAAAGTTGTAAACTTCATTAAAGCTCGTCCTGCTAACCAGAGATTGTTTATGCAATGATGTATTGCAGGTCAAAGTTCAGTTCAGCTCAACTATGTTACTTACATACAGTAAATTAACAAAAACAATTTTAGCGAGACCAGCCCATGGCACTAACCCACCACCAGATATTCAAAATTTAACCATAATTAAACAGTCAGTGATTAGAGTGATGGGTGGGAGGAGGAGAGGGTGCAAGCTACCGAATATCTGGTATTTCTCTTATTTTTTCCCCCAGAAGTAAACCAAAGCCTGTTTGGGAGTTACTTCATCCTAGAGGTCTTAGACTTTAAATATGATACAAAGGCTAGAATTCAATTTTTTTTAGCTAAATGGATGTTAGTATAAGACAAAACACTTCTTTAAACTTTTTTTTAATCGTTATTTGGTGTCCTTGTTTCTCAAACTATGCTGTGTTTTCATATGAGCGGGTGAATGAGGCATGCTTTTCCTTGCTTTGTATCCATCCTATATTGCAGTATGGTGAGTCCTGAACAATCCCCTCGAGTGACCCTGCATTGAACTCTGGGGAACTTCAGCTCATCTACATAAATGCTCTGTAATGCTGTTCATGGTTTCTTGTCAGTAGAGTGCCACCCAGTGGCTTTTTGGGGATATTTCGAGCCTTGTGCAGTTTTGACCTGATAAATCAACTTTTTAAAGAATAAGTCCTTGATTATTACCATTGTTTTTAACAAGAATTGGGCATTTATGACAAAATTTGTGGAAAATCAGTTTTAATAGAGTCACCTGTCGATTAATGGGATGAGGAAGCACATACATTTTATTAAACTTTTGTTCCCCCACAAAAAAAAATCTGACTTTTTGTTTCTTTTATGTGCCGCATTTAAAATAAGCCCTCAGTGTTTTCCATTAAGGGTTGAACATTATATTATAGAAATATATAATGGAAAACACAAGGAAAATACTTGGACAGACAAATAGCTTAGTTATATTCCAGGAGATTTGTTATATTGTTTAAAAGAAATCCCAATGAATTATCATGTCTGTTATTTTTATAGACCATTGTTGTTTCTATAAGTGTCTGAAATTATATAAGTATCATAAGTCATTAGAATAATACCATGTTGTTACCTTTTTGAAAATAAATAAATGATCAATATGTGAAGAATGAAAGCTTAATTTCGCCCTTATGTCTCCACAGGACTTTCAGGTGTTGCGCTGCAGTTTTGAATTTTGGGGATCCAGCACATCGAGACCAGGAGAAGACGAATCAGACCTGGAACCATGTGCATTTGACAGTTAAATGGTAATTAACTTGTTTACTTCTTAATTTGTAAGTTTATATCTGTCTCAAATGTGTCTGTCTTGTTTATGTAGCATAGATTCAGATGATCTGTGCTAGTCTCAACAACAATGAGATTTTTCCTCATGTCTTAGAAATGTAACAGAATAGCTTTTAAACAGAGATTTTCACGGTGTTGTCTACTCACACACACATGCAGTACAGGGGTTCCGCAAAGTAAATTTAGTGTTCGAGGTCTTTCTGGCGTCCATGTAAATCTCATTTGGTGTCTGTTTTTGTTGTCGCTTGCGTTTGCCAGAGGTTGAGAAAATGTTCCTAAATGCTAAAACATGTGAAAATGAGGGTTAAGGTTGCCATACACTTAGAAAATTTGCAGAAATGCTCAAAAACTCAAAAGTCATGATTAGGGTTGCCAGAGTTTGCTTTTTTTAAAACTTGACAAGCCATGTGACATGAGTATTAATGGAGCACTCTCAAGTCTTCACAGGGTTTCCGCAGGGTTTTAATGAGTCTTAAAAGTCAAAAATTTAAAATCCCAAATTTTAGGCCTTCAAATTGATTCGCTGTTCTATGTCTTAAATTATATTTCGCAGGTCTTTTTTCTGATGTCCATGTAAAGCTCATTTGTTATCTATTTGCATAAATGCTCAAAATCTTGAAAGTCATGGTTAGGGTTGCCAGATATTGAGAAGTTTCCTAAAGGTTTCAAATATTACAAATGTCAGTTGACATTGCGAGAGTTTGAGAAAACCTTCGTAAATGCTCCGAAACATAAAAGTGAAGGTTACGGTTTCAAACTATGTATTTGATGCATTCAGTTTTTTTACGAAAAAAGTTTTTTTATATATAAAAATATATAGATCTTAAATTGAATTCTTTACTGTCTTAAAAACTCTGAAAGTTGACCCTATGAAAGCTGCAGAAATCCTGTACTAATAGGTCAGTCGCAAATGTTCACTCAGAGCAAACACTAGCCTCATACAGACTCGCTGTGTGTCTTTAGAGTGGCTGAACAGCTGTTTGTTTGGTTTCCGGTGGACGTCGAGTCTGTTCTCAGTGTTTTGTCAGGAGTAGATTAACACCGCTGAGCTGGGCATGCTGTTCCCTGGAAGTGGTGTATGGTTACAGTTGCATCACTTCACAGGAGAGTGATAAAAGAGACGAGTGTGATTCAGATGTAAGGAACATGCTCACAGTGTTCCCTACACCTGATAGTTTGTTCCTCCTCAGAAGAGAAATTCATTGTTCGTTGTCCTCCGTTGTTACAGCCTGTCGAAGGTCGTGAAACAAATATGAGGTGTTTTAAAAAAGAATAATAAAAACATCTAATATAAATTGCATCATAGTTTAATATTTTATGTAAATCATGTATTTGTGGGGTTTTTATATTTTTTTTTATAATATTCACATGTTTTCACAATATTGTGTGATGTGCTCGTTACATTCATTGCTTTTTTTTTACAAGATTCTTAACGTGGCACAACACCCCTCTGTTGCAGCCAGGTGGAGCTGTAATCGGCCAGAGTCTAGGAGAATTTAGCCCTACCTGAACCTGATTTCCGTTACTGTCTTATTTACGAGCCTGAACCAGAGATTATTAAAATGAATGCATGCTAACATAGCTTTTAAAAAAATTGCCATTTATACATATTGCAACACAGATTATTAATGACTAGATGACAACAGCAAAAGGCTTAGGGTGCTTGAAAGTTGAGTAAAGTAGTAACATTACCTCCTCAGCATCCATTTTTGTGTTTCATGACATGTTCAGATTTTACTGTTGCTTGTGTAAACAGCCACAAATATTAAATGTCTGTTTGTGTGCAACAAGGGGGCCTTAAAGGCAAGCTAATGAAGATAACTATGGTGGATGGAGTATTGCCCTAGCGTCAGATGGTTTGATCATAATGGAAATCCCCAATGGCCAGACCAACATCTCCACCCTCACCACTCCAGCCTCAGAGGTCAGTACAAGTCCTCTGGTTCACCTCACCATGTTCATTAAGGGAGCAATCCATCCACAATTTTTGCAGATTCTTCAACACTCCTCTATGTGTTATGAAGATTTTAATAATTTTGGAATGCTTGGAATTTTCTCCTGATCTGGTGATGGCTCTTTTAGCATTGCTTACCATAGATCAGCAAGACCTTTGGTAATTTTTCTTTTTAAAACTTGACCTGTTGATGAGTTATTCCTATTATTTGATGCAGTGTGATATCTCTGCCAGCTGCATGCATATTACAGCATAAAATTCTCTTGTTTAAGAGCTAGACTCTTACACTTCTGACAATCTAGTAATCTAGTAAACTTCTAGTAATTTAATGAACTAAGTCACTAAAAGTGCAGTGAGATGAGTACCCTTGAAAATATAATCTATATTGCTACTTTAATTAGAATTATGTATGGATTGGTTTTGATATTTAATTCCAGAGTTTCAGAGCATCATGTCCATCATCATCATCATCATGATGTCTGTTTCTTTTTCTTTGCAGAAGAGCAGCAGTTCGGAGTCTCTCAGCGAGAAAGGCTCTTCAGAGCTCAAGAGTTTTGACGCTGTGGTCTTTGATGTGCTGAAGGTCACACCAGAAGAGTATGCAGTAAGTACAACCTGCACAGTCTCCGTCAGGAGTCTTGTGTTAATGTTAAGGTGTGGTAACTACATACGTTTTGATGTGTTTGATGAATCTAGTCAAAGAAAGTAATGTACCTTCATTAACTGCTGTTTCCTGCTGTTATATATATATATATATATATATATATATATATATATATATATATATATATATATATATATATATATATATACACATCATACATGTATGTGTATTATTCATGTACAATATGTATATTAAATATAAATTAATCAGTTTGTTAAATGTATATTTAATCAAATGTATTAAAATATTAAAGTTAAATGACATTTAATCTATATACAGGCATTTACATTTTTGCTTTTTGTTATTTGTGCATTAACATACACTTTATGTGTAACACTGGATGTTATAATGTATCAGTGGTTTTGACTTTACAGAAATTCCAAAATTGTATCTAGCAGTTCTAGAAAGCGCACAAGCTCTTTGTCGCCTGTTAGCCGGCAGTGCTTCTCAGTGGGTAGCAGAGAGTTTGGTGAAATTTTGACAGTTTGTAACTGTGCTGTGGTTTGTTTTAAACAAGCTCATGTATGAGGTATGAGGCAAGAAGACATGTGTGCAAATGATCTTTTTATGCTCTCAAAATTGGACTTTTTACAGTCAGAATAGTTATAGTAAAATAACACCATTTTTTTCTACCTCGACACTCCCATGCCTCCCTTGTGAACTGTGAACTCGAGGTTGGGAACCACTGCAGTAGACAATGTGGAGAAATGTTCAGATCCAGAGATCCAGATTCCAGCATCAAATGCCAACAACAGATTTAAAGCAGAAAATAATCAGCAAGTATTGGGAAAATGACAACATGGATGGGAGCAACAAATTCCAGGAAATAGGACCAAGTGATAGGACCAAGCCAAACATCTCTAGGAATTAGAAGGGAAAAAAAATGCTAACATCTATGATGCACAACACTTACACATGGTTTTCTTCTTTAAAGTGAGACACCTTTATGTAGAAATTGCAGTTGTTTTTTTTTTCACTGGGGTAGTGACCAATTTGTAGTGAAGGGAAAAGGATCAAAACTCTGCTAAAGAAATGATTAAAGCACAGAAGAGGGGTTGAGCTACTAAAATGTAAGACATAATGTTTAAAACTGTTGACTGTTGTTCATAATTGTGTCATAGCTTTCTGTCTCACCGGAGGGAAGCAGTAGTTTATGATTGTAATTTGAAAAAGTAAAAATCTTTAGTGATGCACGAGAGATTTGTCTGTTTGGTTTATTCTGTAACACATGAGGATGATGTATTTACATAAAGACTGTAGGATTCAGGCAATGATTTTCATCTTTTGTGACTTTTAATTTTAGTTTGATTATGGGAAAAAAGGTTATAGTGTCTAAGTTCTGTGACGGAAAACATCTATAAAAGTGCTTTTTCAGTTTGACAGTTTTACACAAACATTTATCCTATGATTTCTTAGTGAGGGTCTTTTATTTCTTTATTCTAGTATTTTTTTTTTTGTTTACAAAAGATTCCTGTTAAAATGTGCTTTCACCTTGTGTAATCCTTATAGTATTCTGATATAATTTCTACAAATATTTTTCCACTTGAAATAATCCTTTCTGCCGATTAATCCCAATTTTCCTTAAATTCTAATATAAGGGGTCTTCAGAAGTCTTCCGTATAAGTCATTTTTGAAGCCTATGTCATCCTCTGAATGAAAGCAAAAATATTACATCAGTATTTTGCATTTCACCAATCAGATTGTGTTCTATTAATTTAAAATAGTTAGCAAAAAAGAATCAATGAATGCAACAAGGTTCTGTCAGTAGAGGGCACTCTCGCTGTGTGTGCAGACCTACTGGTCTGATTCTGCTCAAGTCAATTGTAAGCTTTTTTTATTTTGTATCTTGCCATTAACCCATATACAGTATGCATCTCTTTTACACACGAGTAGAAACTCTTGTGAATGGCAGGCTAGGAGGAGACTGAGAGGACTATATTAAATATTAATTATCTGCTTTAAAAGTGTCTATACTAAATGCAACAAATGCAATATCTCAACAAGCAAAAAAACTATCAAATTTGTTAACATACTGATGTACTGAGGATCTTTTGTGTGCTGTTGATGATGTCATGTTGTTTTTATCTTCCTATGCAGGGGCAGATCACTCTCATGGACGCTCCGGTGTTCAAAGCTATTCAACCTGAGGTACAGGCACTTTACATTTTAGATCTTTCCCACCTATCTCTCTCTCTCTCTCTCTCTCTCACTCTCTCTCTCTTTTTCCCAACCTGCTCTTACTCACCATCTCTTCTCTCTCTCTCTCTCTTCCAAGCTTCTCTTGCTCTCCATCTCTTTCTTCTCTCTCTCTCTTTCCCAACCTGCTCTCACTCTCCATCTCTTTCTTCTCTCTCTCCTTCTCTTTCCCAACCTGCTCTTACTCACCATCTCTTCTCTCTCTCCCTCTTCCAAGCTTCTCTTGCTCTCCATCTCTTTCTTCTCTCTCTCTCTTTCCCAACCTGCTCTCACTCTCCATCTCTTTCTTCTCTCTCTCCTTCTCTTTCTCAACCTGCTCTCACTCTCCATCTCTTTCTTCTTTCTCCTTTCTCTCTCTCATTTAAATTCTTCTGGAGGGCAAGTAGGAGTGTAAGAGCTTGTGGAGGTAAACAGGGAGTTATGCAGGTAGTTACTGATTGGTCATCAGGGGGGAACGACAGATAGAGTTGAGTGTCACCAGCGTAGCAGTGGTACGAGAATCCGTGTCTGAGGATGATAGGGCCCAGGGAGGTAGTGTAGATGGGGAAGAGAAGGGGACCAAGGATTGAACCCTGGGGAACCGCGATGAGTAGTCTATACGTGTTGGAGACCTCTAAGGAGGCCGTCTCAGTTGAGTGTCCATTCTTGAAGCCTGATTGGTTGTCATCGAGCTTGTTGTTCTGAATCAGGAAAAAGAGAGTTGATTGAAGACGACCCGCTCAATGAGTTTTGCAGTGTAGGGCAGTAGAGAGACAGGTCTGTAATTGTCCACCAGTGATGTGTTGAGTGCAGGTTTAATGAGAAGCGGGGTGACTGGCCACCTTCAAGGTGTTACAGAAATGCCACTGGGTCTAATTGAGTAGACTAATAAGCCTCTGGTTTCATAAAACCTCTTATACTGTCACCAGTTAAAACAAAAGGCTTTGAGTAATCAAGCAACGCTAATACTGTTGTTCCAACCATAGTTTGCTTCAAATGAATTCAATTTTTTTTGGCTTCATTTGTCTATTTAATTTTATCATTTGGAAAAGAGTTAAAATTATTTGATAAAAATAATAAAATATAAATTTTATAGTCTGGATTGATTTATCTGTTATTAATTTAGTACATTTTTCAGTTCTGAACATTTTTCCTTTGTTTACCATCTGCAAATTTAACACATTTAAACATTTCTACCAATTCAACCATACAATTGCCTATTCTGTTACAATTTTCAGTGTAACTTTTAAGTAATTGAACTTCACTTTTCATAATTAAAATTCATTTAGCAGATTATACATTTTGAAAAATGATCTCTATAATCAAATTCACTTTGCAGTGTCTCATTTCTCATCTAAGTTGTATAATCTATCGGTGATTTCCTGTGTGTTTCTTTCTCTTCTAAGAGAGAGTGTAAAGGCAGGGCTGAAGTTATCGGTCTCAGTCTGTATTTGTCTAGGCTTTTTCACACATTTAAACATTCGAGTCTCTTCTCACACGTTCCTTTCTTACACACAAATATAATTTTCCATCTTTATCAGTTTTTTCTCAAACATTCTAGTTGCTTTTCTCATTTTATCAAATCAGCCTCTGTTTTCTTCTGACTTTCTTCTGTTTTTCTTCTGACACAAACACAGTACACATCTCCACCAACATTTTACATCTTCATCCATTAGCCAACACAACAACTTGCTATTTTACTTTCTATTCATAATTCTCACTTATCGAACTTTTCCCACACACATTTCTGCACTCACATTATTCACTGTCTTCACCTTCTTCACATGCTGTACCTTCTCCACATACTTTAACTTCTTCACCTACTTTACCCTCTTCACCTACTTTACTTTCTTCACCAGCTATTTCGTTCTCATCTAGTCATACTTCCCAATCTCTTTCTTCAACTTGCTTCTTTGTCTGCTCATCAGCTTAACTAGCTAAAATCATCCATAGGAAATTACTGAGATACACTGAGTGCTCTGCTGGAGTAGAAAGGGAGGCATATGCTCCCACAACTCTTAAATTTTCCAAAACCCCAAATCAATATCTTAATATTAATAGTTTTGTAATAAAGCCAATTTGTTGCTCTCTTTTTGATTTTGATTTAATTTTGCAAAAGTTTTTTGCATCATCACTTAGTTCCTTTTTGTTTTTTTTAGTTAACCATATTTTTGTTTATTTTATTAGTAGAGAGTCTCGAGTTTTCTCACTATTTTTCAATATTTTTCTTTTAGATTTTTTGTTTTGCTCTTTTTTTTCTTATTTTTACTATTTTCCGAGTAGCATTTTAACTATCGTTTTAACGTCCCAGACATTATTACTATTCCCCGAATAGTACTTTGACGATGTCCCAGACAATTGTGCTAGTATTAGGCATTTATTCAAATGTCCCTGATGTTATTTGATTACCCTTCCCTGCATAGAAATTTGAAGAAAAAATATTCCAAACTTACCTCTGCTGTGTTCTGTGATGGTTCGTCGTTCAGACGTCGTCAATCTGGTCCCAGGGGCCAGCGTGGATGCACTGGCTGGTGCAGAATTTACTACGTTGGTCTTAGGATTCGGGGTCCCAAACCTTCGGGCTGCAGTAGTCAAAAAGCTGCAGTTGTGTGCAGGTGTGTTTCACTGTCTTGTACTGTCCTGCCTCACTTTTTATTCAGAATTGGAGAAGAGAAAAGGAATGCATTTACATAAACATGACACAATCACATGATTACTTATTTCTTGAATCTATACGAGTACAGAGGATGTTTACATTAAGTAAGTGATAACAGTGGCTGTTAGAACACAAAGAAACACTCAATTAGCTTCATCAAATAGAATACAAGGATTAATTGAGACACATGAGGTTTATAACATAATGATAAATGAAATGAATATAATTCTCCTGACAGGAATGTACTGAAAGCACATGTTAGCAGATCAATCAATCAATCAAGTTTTTATATAGCGCTTCTTTAGCAGTTGCTTTCAAAGCAGCTTCACAAAGTCCTAGTGAGGATCAGGTAGAGTAAATAATAGTTCCCTCTGTGAGGCCCCTGGGAGTGCTAGTCACTTCCCCAGCTTAAAGAGAATACAAACTACTAATTTAATACTAATATCCATCGACAAACACTTTGCCGGACAGCACCTGAAAAAACAGAACAAAAAATTGATAACCATTCATCCAACCATTGATATCAGTGTCACATTCTGAGACCTTATTTAGCTTTAAAGATTATTTGGCTTTGCTCAGATCTAGAGCTTGGTGTCATCTGCATAGCAATGGAAACTAACCCAATGTCTTCTGATAATTTTGCCCATGGGAAGCATGTAGATTGAGAATAGGATGGGTCACAGAACGGATCCTTGAGGAACTCCATACTCTACTGCTTTTTTGTCTGAGTCTGGATGTGTGTGTGGAAAGTAGCAGGGGAAACAAAGGACAGAGGAAAAGAATAAAAGAGAAATAGATAAAAAGACTATAGCTTACTAGGCGTCGACTCTGTGGCATTCCATGGAGTCGCACAGGTAGAGTTGAGCGTCTACACAAGTAGTTTTCATGCGAGGTGGAAGACTTTTAACTTAATTTACTTATGCTCCATGCTGTGTACATGTAGTTGTCAGTGTGCAGATAATGTAATCATGTTAAAAAGAAGGTTCTTCTCAATTGGAAACAGCATTGACATAATTTAAGCCACCATTATACAGCTATAATGATTGCTCAATTTGTAATTCTCCCAAATCATAAAGCCATCATATCTGACACTGTTTACAGAGCAATAAATAAACTTCTGGGGTTAGGGTTCGTGTTGTCTAGCCTTGTCCTCCATTTACAGACGTCTTAGTTTTAACCTCCCTTTCACCATCTGACTCAAGATTTATTGCTCTAGTCTTGGTTTCTTTGTTTTGTAGTTTTTGCACTCATCTATAGTTGCATACTGTGATTTATGATGCACTTAATGGCTCTACCACACATTTAACATTGATGAACCATTGAGCAGTATTCAAAGCCTCTCTTGAGTTTGTGGTAAATCATAGCTGGAAAATATTTATTTAGCATTTTTTTACAATAATTACCGTTATTTCCAAAATATCCCCTAGGTTTGATAATGCAGTTCTTTGCCAGCAATTTTTGGAGATGTTCCGAACAGTGGAACTCGGAGCTATTGTTGTTAAAATGGTAAGGCCTTTGATCTCTTTAAGACCTTTTCTCTGCATCTGGGGAAGATTTAGCAGCAATTATAGACTATGTGCCTATCAGACAGCTTGTTGTGTATATCTTGGTTCAGCCTTGATTTAACAGATTCATTTGCAGTGTGTAGCATAAGTCTTTTCTCATCTTTTGCTTTTCCTCTATATCTCTCTCACTGTTTATATTTATCTTTGCCACTCACTCTCTTATCTCTCTTTTCATCTTTCTCTCACTTTTTGCACACCTAACCATTGTTTATACCTCAATACATTTGTGTCCTATTCTCTTTAAAAGCTCTTTTGGTCCTTTACAGACAGATTCAACGTAAGCTTTAGTTCATCCATTAATTGACAAGAGGGAACGTTATTACTAAACACTGTACAATGTTTTGTTATACGTAAATACCTGTCAAATTTGAGCTTCAGTAACAATTTTGGGAAAGTTTTTTAAAAGATGGTATTCCATCAGTAGCCAGTGCATAGAACATAGAATTGGTGTAATATGATTAGCAGGTTAACATGCTAATGCAAACCAGAGGCCAAGTGGGAAATGACTGAAGTTGTAATTCCTTGACTGAACACTGGAACACTACATCCATGTTAAAATGTGTATACTTGCAAGTGAGATAAAAACATCTAATCCGTCTAATATAGTTTTTTAAAATTCATTTTAGCCATTTTAATTAATGGCTCTAATTTCCAACCTGGAAAACTGCTTTGATCTAATAAACCGTTTGCTGTTTTACAGTGACTCATGAGAATGCTCTTACCCACAATACCACAACAATGGTTTAAGGTTTTATGCGATTGGAGGATAATGATGTGTTTCGGTAACTGAGGAATCTGCTATTTTTCTGTTATAGTTCTTTGCTTTATTAATGAGTGTTCTTTTTTTATCAGCTTGGCAGATGTTGTGTAAGAGCTTTTTGATGAAGTAGCTGTTAGAAAGCCTACCAGGTTTCTGACAAGACTGTTAAACACATTGGCAGAAACTGCTTTCCTAACGCTTGGGTCATCTTGAGTGCAGAGCCTTGAAGCCTGTGTGTGATTGAGAGGTTGTGTATGTATGTCTAGTTCTCAGAGTGAAGTGTTTCAGTTTTTACAATTGTTAAAATCAAAAGTGCAGTGATTTATCTTCTTCTACTCTTTCTCTTTTTTCTCTTATTGTTTATTAGTTTTATCCTTGGTTCCTGTCCTTTTGCCATCTTTAGCTTGTTCACCTTTTTCTTCTACTTTGTTTCCTCTTCTTTCTATTTTCTCTTGTACTGTCTTTAGTAACTTGTATTTAGATTAGGTACAAATTAAGAACAGACTTTCAGGATTATACTAAGGACATAGACATGAATACATAGAATGGGGAAACCAATGATCTTTTCATCCTTCTTTTCTCTTCTCTCCATCTCTGCAACCCTCCTACTAATCATCCTCCATCGCAACCCTCCATCTGCAACCCTCCTACTAATCATCCATATCTGCACTCTCTTCTTCCTTTATCATTTTCCTTGTATTCATCCTGTCTTTCTTCTTCTCCTTGTCTTCCTTTTTATCCTCATCTGCCTCCAGCTTCTTCTCCACATCCTCCCTCTCTACTCCTTGTCTCCCTTCTCATTACTTCCCTTCATCTAGCAATCTAGCATTAACCTTGTGTGTTGATCCTTAACAGAATGATCTCATTAAAGTCTGATCGGTCAATTAGCCCCATACTTTTTCATACTTTATTTCACTTTAATTTTAAACACAATTAAGTATGTTATTAGACACAAAACTGAAAAAGTTTTGATCTCTTGAAGACTGTAAACTTTTGGCTTAACTATATCTAAATACCAGAGGTCGATTTTTCTTCATAACAAGCTCTTGATTCTTGGTCTCTGGGGGTTAGAGCTCTGTTTTGGCTGCTCTGCTCCTGCTGGAGAATTTGATTCAGCAGAAGGGGATTCATTGGCATGTCCTGGTAGCCACAGTTAATGAAGACACAATGCAGAACACACTTTTATTTAGCTGCAGGACTATATATGTGTTTTGGCTCATCGACTCACATCTGTGTTTGTGTGTTGCTAAGCTGCAACACCTCCATAGGTTGCTGACTCGTTAATTCAGTTTATTAATATGACCTCATGCGATACCGCGGTCGTACTGGTGCTGGGTTTGAGTTCGGAACATACAGTCATGGTAAATATGTTTGATGGATATTGTAATTTTTCTTGAAGTCTTATTCTGGACGTTAGGAGCTACATTTCATTGTACAGACAGACTGCTAGAGTTAAATCAGTCAGTGTGGTTGAAAGCATAATATTCAGTCATTAGATTTTTACCCTCATTTTGAGCCAACACTGACAATGCGTGTCTGTTCACTTCACGAACAAGAATTATGCATTTAACCGCAGCGCTTATGCCTATAAACTTTTATGAACCAAATATCCTGAAAATGGCTGAAATCATGACAGAATAGTTCCATTTGTCTTCAGTTGTTCTGCAGTAGGGCTGTGTTTCAAAGAGAATCTGGTGAAATGGTGTGTATGATAGAAGTGTTGTGCTGCAATTCAAAGTTGCCTTATCATGTATTCAGACATTTCTTCCTTCTTTTTAGTCATGTTTTAGATGTTTATGTTCACTCATTAAAAAAATGCCTCAGTCATACTCAGATTTTCATGCATGTTTGTGTAATTCTATTTCATTTTCTTCTGGCTCAAAACTCACTAACTAATCAGATGAACAGTTAACACAGCTCATCTCAATGAAGAATGCTCACGCTGACTGACCTGGAAGTGTAACTGTAACAGAACAGCACTGATAAACATAAAAAAAAAAAAATTTGGATGTTCCGAGTCTTTTTTTAGCTTACCAAAAAATGAATGAGTTCATCGGAAATGGGAGGATTTTCTGTGTGAAGTCAAAAATTACTTCTGTGAAGCTTGATAAGTCCCTATCTCTCACCAGATCAAGAGCTTAGGAGTAGTTATTGATGTCTTTATTCACTCTAATCTCTTATTAACTCACTAACTCTTATTAACTTCATTCATCTTCATGTCGGCTTTATTCCCTTTCGGGGTCGCCACAGCGGAATGAACCGCCAACACTCTGGCATATGTTTTATGCAGCGGATGCCCTTCCCTGCCGCAACCCATCGCTGGGAAACTCTTATTAACTTATTAACTATAAACGTCTATAAACTTATTAACATCCAGTATACTTTCACATGAGAAACTTCAATCCGCTTTATTGCTTTTACTTTTATTTATTTATTTGTTTATTTTCTCTAAGCTGTATAGTGCAAGAGTTCTCACCATCAGAATCAAAACATGCTAACATGGTTTCTTGTACATCCAACAATCCAACAGTCCCGTTTCGGAATAGTAGAATGCGCAGCAATGTAAACATATTGAATACAATAATAATTTTTCTCGATTATATAGTTTTTATGATCGCATAGGCCCCAAATTGATATCGTTGTAAAAATTTGAAAATGTGCACAGTCCTTCTTTGTCGTGCCACACAGCATAATCAGCTCTAAATTAACCATGTTGGTCTCGCACACAAGAACAGAGAAAAACGTGAGACTATATGGACTTTCTTATAAGATACAGTTAACTTAACCTTAAATCCATCTTTCTGGAATTATTTAATGGGACGTTCATGTTCTCCAAATGTGGGAGTTTTTTTTTTTATTTATTTTTTTTTATATTTGAGTTCCCTTTTTTTCTGGAACAGTATATTGCGATTCTATTCTTACACAATAAAATGAACCAATATGATTTAAATTAAATCCATAGTAGAAGCTGCTTTGTAGCACCTGCAAATAACACTATAAAATGTTATTTTGATTGCTTGAACTCCAAGTAGCGTGCTGTGTTAACTTGCAAAAATAATGTAACAATCGATTGAGAACATAAACATTTTAAAATGTGCCATTTCATAAACAAGACTGAGTTGAAAAAACAAAAAATAAAACAAGACGTAATTCATTACTCTACTGATGTGGTTAACAGCTTGATCAAAACATGAGCATACCAGAGTTTACATGGTCTGTACATAACATCCTGTATATCAATACGAGTTTCTGAATGTGTATTTTCAAGTGTGGATGACATGTCATAAATTACAATGTAGAGGCAGGTGTCATTTTAGAGCTAATGGATCAAATCTGAGATGACCGAACAGCTGCAGTTATGTGTTCATATTTATGGTTTAGAGATTTTACTTGTTAGATTGATGCTCATCCAGTGCTTCTGTGGCTGCCAAATAGACATTGCTGAAGAAACAAGTCACCCAGAAACGAAGACTGTTGTGTGCTGATGGGATGCTTGGAATCAGATTTTCTGATTGAATCCTTTTAAATCAGGTTTGCTCAGCTGTGGAATCATTAGAACAATTGAATCATTGTTCATTAAGGTTTAGACTAAATTATCATGTTTCTGTATGAAGAGCAATTTAAATTCACCATTCAGGAAATTGAGGGTTTGAGTCCTTGTTACTGAATAAACATGCATTTCCCTTCAGAAGACCAGTATACAGTACAGAGTCTGTTTGCCCTGATTCTTCTGGCCAGTGCTCATGAGTGATGTTGTCCCACCTTGATTATGTATCTCGTGAATTGTTTGGTAGGCTTTTTTATTTGACCTTTGACTTTTATTTAACTTGTGTTCTTACAGGAGCTCTCTAGCTGTGGCTGGAACAAGAAGGAGAAGCACAGTTCAGCACCGAACGCAGTGGCCTTCACAAGACGCTTTAATCAGGTAACCAAAGCCAAATGTCTTGGCATTAGTTTGATGTGTTTACAATGACCTTATTAGCGAAGTATCTTTCTACACATGATCTACATGTAGTTCCTCATGGTTGTGTATTAAATACTCCAACAGAGCTTCAGGCTGCTCTGCTTCTAAATATAAATATATGTAAATATAAAAACAATAATATAAAAAAATAAAAACTTAGAAAGTCTTAAATTCACTGTTTACGTTCTGAATTAATATGTTTTCTGATGTCCATTTAAAGCTGATCTGATATGTATTTGTTGTTGTTGCTTGGGGTTGCCATAAATTGAGAAAATGCTCCTAAATGCTAAAAGAAAATGTAAAAGTTACTTCTCCATAGTCTAACAGAATGTGCATAAATGCTTAAAATCATAAAAGTGGAAATTATGAAAAGGGTTACTAGATATTGACATAACACTCATACATATTAAAAATATGTATATGTGATTGTAGGCGTTGCCAAAGATGTTTCAAAATGTAAAATTGAATGCAAGGGTTGTTAAAGTTTGAGAAAATGGTCATAAATGCTCAACTTTTTAAAAGGCATGGTTAGGGTTACCAGTGGTTTGAGAAATATATTACAAAATTACAAAAACATACACTAAGTCAAATGGAAATATGACATATTTTAAAGAAATCCATCTTTTTAAATCAATTTCCTCCTGTAAGATAGTTCTGTCAACAGTTTGTTGATTATTTGCTCTCTTAAATGGCTGCAGGTGTCTCAGAAGTTCAAAGGAAGTTTTTAGAGATATTTCGAATCCAATAATATATATGATAATGTAGAGCAACTCTATTAATTCGCTTACTCATTAGCCATGTGAGAAATAAACTTTTGATCATTAGTTCCGTCAAATGTGCCACCTCCACTCCAGTTAAAGATAAAAATGTATTGTTTCTTTTTAATATAACAAAATATTATCTGTCTGTCTACATCCATTCATCCCTCCAAAATACAAGATATTTATATTTTTGATTAACATGTCACATCAAATGCTATGACCTACACGGCCAAAAACTCTTTTTTCATGGAGTTGAGTTGATTTTATTTGACCGTATTGAATTGGTTGCTGTAGGTGCTGAGACATAACTACAAATTATTGGGAAAGTTGAGGAACGCCCAAAACAGCTGTTTGGGTCATTTAGCAGTTGAGCAAGTTCACTCGATATAGGACTGTCTTGTTTGGCAACAGCAGGAGGATCCCTGAAAGCCTCTGTAATATGAGCTTTGCACATCACATTGATGCTACTAACAAATTTCTAAATATTGAATGCCTTCCAAAAGTGAATTCACCCCAAATGGCTGGATTATTTTAATGAAAATTAAGTATGTTCATTTGTGTTTTCTACATTACATTAATAATGACCTTTCTAGTATCAGAAAATTTAGTTTAAAATACTATGAATGCCTGTAAGTTGCTATGTGAAACACTTGTTTAGCTCAAGACAACCCAATGT
Organism: Danionella dracula; assembly: GCA_900490495.1. Taxonomy (NCBI): domain Eukaryota; kingdom Metazoa; phylum Chordata; class Actinopteri; order Cypriniformes; family Danionidae; genus Danionella; species Danionella dracula. The sequence continues at coordinate 1,136,204 of UELW01000004.1, read as the reverse complement.
ACTTATCACAATGTACCTGGAATGGACACCAGTGTGTAGAGGGGAGGGGAACGAGTGAGATGAACAGTCTCGATTGAATGAACTGCCTATGTACGTGTTATGCTTAATATATTGCATATTTTTAAAAAGTAAGAAGAGAGCGTGTACTTGTGAATGACTGAGATACCAAGGTGAGATACCAACCTAATTGATTTTAAAGCCACATGGTGGCTTTTTATTCTATGTTTTGTTCAAGGGTTTCAGGTTTCCTTCAATGCCATTCCTCTATTGACTCTAGAACCATTTTTCAGTATCTCCTAAAGCCACCACGAGGAGTCATTTTGCCCCTGTGCAAGAGCACTGTTATCATTTAACAAAGATGTATTTTAGTTTCATTTTATTCATCTTTAATTGCACAAAAGCTTTCGGGAGGTGGAAAAAAATGCTGTAAAAACCAAATGATTTCAGAAATAAAAATAAAGACTCTATTTCAATCTACAGATTTAAGCCAGAAGTGCACTGTTCATCATGCATACATTTGTTACTGTTATTTTTTTGTATACATGTTGGAATTTGCATGCAGTCAATTTAAGCACACCTTTGTTATGGTTTCTGGATGTTATGTTTAATTCAGGCTTTATTAGAATAAATCTGTTTTACAGTGAGCGTCACAGTGGCCCAGTAGGTAGCATGGTCGTCTCATAGCAAGAAGGTCGCTGGTTCGAGCCTCGGCTGGGTCGGTTGTCATTTCTGTGTGGAGTTTGCATGTTCTCCGCGTGATCGCGTGGGTTTTCTCCGGGTGCTCCGGTTTCCCCACAAGTCCAAAGACATGCGGTATAAGTGAATTGAGTAAGAACGATTGCCCATAGTGTTAAAGTGTGAATGTGTGTGTGAATGTTTCCCTGCGATGGGTTGCGGCTGGAAGGGCATCCGCCGCGTAAAAGTTATGCCAGAGAGTTGGCGGTTCATTCCGCTGTGGCGACCCCGAAAGGGAAGAAAGATGAATGAATGAATGAATGTTTTATAGTGTGGTGTTACTTTCATAGAAAAGCATTAATAAAAAACCCTCTTCCATTTAATTTAATGTGCCAGCAGAGAGACTAAATTTAACGTTAAATTATACCTAAATGTGCATGAAGGCAAGGATATATGGTCAATTTTATTTAATGAAATTTTGTCATATCATTAGAAAGTCTTTCCACAGCTGTTTTGTTACACAAGTTCTTCTATTAACATGGGGCACCACACTGAGGTAGGTTTAAGTGTGGAGCATGTTTTTCCTCTTTAACTTGCGATATGAAACAGGAGGTTCACTGTTTACAGATTATTGCTAATTGCTACAAGATTGCTAGAATAATAAGTGTCAGTGTTTAATAGTTCTCTAGACTGATTACATTGCCCACAGTACTCAGAATACCTGGCATTCAAGTTGTTTGTCCCTGTCAAAGACTTAGCAAAGCATACATTTACATGCATGTGATGACAAATTGAAAACTTCATGAAGGCAAGTGAAGATGCCCAAAAGAACAATTGTCTCATTTTGCCATTCAGTCGAACAACTTTGATGACTTTTTCCCCATTATCTGTAGTCATCAATCAATCGATCACTCAAAATGTTTTTCTATATTTTTTTTAGCAGTTGCTTCAAAGCAGCTTCACAAAGACCTAGGGCCTCATGTATAAAACTTTGCGTAGATATAATCCTTAAAGTGTGCGTACGCACATAAGGCACGCCAGAACCTGCGCAAGGTTCGCTTTATAAATCAAAATGATCTGAATATTGTGCGCAGGTGCACATGCTTATTGCTTACCCCAATCTCCTCCCGAAATAACCATATTTGGAGGTTAAGACCGCCGATTTTGAATGTGTATGATCTCCCTGCATATTAATACCACCAATAATTTGGTTAACAAAGGCAAATTCATTCTCAAATGGTGCCTTTATTGCAACATGAGTGCAGTCAATAGCACCGATTACATTTTGAAAACCGGCGATTGCTGCAAATTGCATTTTGATGTTGGCCTGTTCAGCTTGCGTGTAAGGAAAACGGATGTATCGGGGTGCCATCCCCACCTTAGCATCCCATACTTATGGCATGACACGGCTCAGGGATGACTGCGATGTACCCGATCGCTCTGCCAACTCTCGCTGGAAAGTACCAGTGGCCAAGTGGCCTAATGTGGTCAATACTTGCACAGGAACACACGGCGCATGGGTTCTCCACGAGGGTCTTTCCAATACTGGCCGTAATTCAGAACACAATTCCAAGAGGATGGCTCTTGGAAATCGAAATCGGCTCATGAGCCAATCATCATCTTGAGCAAGGAAATCTTCACGGTCTCTGAAAACACGCTCCCTCCGTAGAGCATCATTAGAACACAACAGCGCTAGAGCATCCATTATGATGATATGTTTTATACGCACATACCTTTTTATAGCCCATTCATTAAAACAAATGAGTAAATTCAAAGTATTTGCACCTGGTTAAGAATGCTAATAATAATAATTCAGGTTGATACAATTTGATTTATTGGGTGACGTAATAGGATAATTTAGAAGTTTTTCATTTTAAATAGCTATTGCTATTTGGGACAGTTGGTGTCGCCAAAACACATACTCTTCTAAAAGAGTGCGTACGCACGGTCAAGAGCATCCGTACGGTGCACACTTATTTACGCCAAGTTTATTTTTTATAAATCCCGATATGTGCGTGGAAAAATGAGTACGCATATTTCTATGCCCATTTTGTGCGTACGCAACGTTTATACATGAGGCCCCTAGTGTGGATTAAGAGTTAGATAGGAATTCCTATTTAATAATTATAACGGGATAGAAATGTAACTATCATATACTACCTTGGGGATTGTAAAGTGTATTAGTTTGAGGGAATTGTTGATTTAAACTGACCAGTAATGTCTGACTTATTCTAAAATCCCTGTTTAAACTGATTTTGCAGAAAAACGTTCATCCTTGAACTGGCCACTCCCTTTTTCATATCCAAAAAAGCTTTGCTATTTAACTTTTTAAATACCTTAAGATTGTACTGGCAGAGTTTAGTGATGAACGAGTAAAATATCTAGGAGGAGTTTGTTAAAGTTTGAAACCTATATTTTTGATTGAAAACTTCAATAGATTTTGTTTAGGTTTTGGTACCATACATATATGTGACATTTTGCCCAAATCATGTGTAGTGTAAACGAAACAAAAAAATGTGTTCTAAATGCTCACCACTAGTTGGCTCTATGCCTCTTTTGCCACGCCCTTCATAATAACCAAAAAGTTTCACAATTTAACATTGCATATGCCTTATGATGACACTGATGGAGTTTGGAGATGTTCAGCTAATATCTGTGGGAGATGTTCATTAAATTAAGCTAAAGCAAAATAAAACAAAACATTTTTTTTGCAGGAAATGGTAAAATAACTGACTTTCTGTTGATTTTGGAAGTACCACATTACCATAGTCATGTCATTTATCAAAAAAAAAAATCAACATTTTTAATACATTGTCAGGTGTTGGTGTTCGTGCAGGCCCTCAAAAGTGTGACCGAAGACAGATGAGAAGAATGAAAGATGATCAGAGAAATGACAGTGAGGTTTTTGCATCTTTGGTACTTATCCCTAATTAGAAAATACAGTATGTTACAAAATACAAGAGAAGGGATATAAGGTAAGTTTGAGAAGATATACCCCTTGGCGGGTCTAGTGTTTAAACCGGACAAGATTTAATTCAAATATGATCTTGTTCCCTCCTTTGACGCATGAGCCGCATTACACTGTGGTTTCAAAGCTTCGGAAAGGGAGTGAAACCATAAATTTAACTTTTCATGTGACTCATAGTCCACCTCAGTTTTATAAAGCAACAGGCAGGTTTAGGACTGCCAAAACACTGCTGCATAGAAATCTACTTTAGTCTCCACCAATCTATCTCAAACCTTAAACATAATAGCTTTTCTTAAGTCAAGTTTGTTTTCTTGACATGCAAATACAGTTTATTTATTCTACTGAAATAACTTTGAATCAACTGCAACACAGAGAATGACTAACTTTCTTAAATGTCACTTGCATACCAACAAATAGAGGGTGAATATTCAATGAGAGGATTTCCTTATTTGAATGAACTAAACACCCTCAGACCCTTTTGCAATCTGCTGAGCTTACAGCAACCAATATGAGAATATCTGTGAGGAATGTGTGTTCGGTGGAAAGTTTCTCAATATATATCCTTGAAATGGCTAAACCGGCTGTGTAGGAAGCCACTCGCACGCGGCTGCCAATACAAATGTGCTTTCTGAAGAATAATACTTGGAAAGCCAAGAGCATAAAGTTCTAAACAGACATGTAATGTTGCTGGAACCTGTCTTCCTTCAACAAACTTAGCTTTTCACATTATTAACATTTCTATAAGGTTTTTTTATGAGAGTCTAAAATGTTGCCTTGCCATGTTTTCTTCCATGCTTTCAAATGTTGAGGGGGTGAACTTTATGTCGAAAGTTTGCAATCCACATCACTGTGTTAACTAGAGTACCTTGAAAATGCTGACAGATGTTCAGTGTAAGAGGATGATGCTTTGTTTGAATGTTACAACGTTGGCTTAGCAACAGTGAGATGACCAAGTGCCTTATTTATTACCTTTAATCTCCCAGGTGTATTTTCCATTAATGTGAGTTATTACGTTCATAAAAACACTATTTAATGGTCAGAAACAACATTAAATCTGTGCAATTTCTTATATTTGTTGTCCTTTCAGGTTGCTGCAGATGGCTATAATTTAATTGCTTGCAGATGGCAATCCTTGCTATGTTAGCTATTTTGCATAACATGTTTAGATGAAATTAAGGGACAATGGTTTTTATCTACATTTACATTTATGAATTTAGCAAACACTTTTGTCCAAAGTGACTTACAGTAGTGGAGAGACAATATGCAATTTGTTACTCAGTCAAAGTCTATCTCAGCTTCTCTTGGTAGAAGGTAAATCAGCTGATCGATCAACTACATAGCAGGAAGAAAATAAAGAGAAAAGAGGAAAAACTTTTTTTAATTAATCAAAGTAAGCGTTTCATGAAGAGAAGAGTTTTCAGTTGCCTTTTGAAGGCTGTTAGTGTATAGAAGAACAACTGTTCATCCAAAGTTACTCTGAGATTTCTGACTGAAGGAGAAGGGGTGACTCTTGAAGATTCCAGCTGAATGGTGAGGTTGTGATGCATGGAAGGATTACCAGAAGTTCTGTCTTGGCCATGTTGAGCTGTAGGTGACCATTTGTTTAAATAATTTAAATAATAATGGTTTTGCATAATTAAGAACGGGACTACTTACCTATTCCCTTTGTGGCAAGAGTGTTTAGTGTTCTGTAGGATGAGTCATTTGGGATATCTTTAGTGTTCAGAGAAGCTAACATATTAGCAGCTAAATGGATAATGTTGTTAACACCTAAATGGCTAAAGTATTTCCTTTTTCATGATTTTGTATGCAAATTTTAAAGCTTGCGTTTATTTTTATAACTACTTAAAGGAGACCTTAGATACCAATTAGTTTATTTGTTTCGTTAGGGTATATATTTAAAGCTTGTAACAATCTAAGTTTATATTTCTAAATGGTTTTGTAAAGACAAAACCATTTTTTTTACCTAGGCAAAACTGATTACAACAGAAATGTGCTGTTATGTGCACTTGCCAAGTTACAGTTACTAGTTTCTTGGTTCAAAAAGTAACTTGGTTACTCTGTTGAGTACTTCGACAAAAAGTGCCTGCCAAAAGTATCTTTATGAGATGTTTTTTAAAGGACATTGTTTCATGTTTGCTTTAATACTCATAGCTCAACTGTTCAACTTACCGATTTTGCTATATTCATATTTGTTTTTTCTGAGCATTATGGCTATTTTGTTCATGTGTGTTGCTTTTAATCTACAGTTCTATTTGATTTTAGGTGAGCTTCTGGGTGGTGAGGGAGATTCTTCATGCTCAGACTCTGAAGATCCGAGCAGAGGTGTTGAGCCTCTACATCAGAACAGCTAAGGTAAGCACTTAATTTAAGTTCACAGAGCACTGATATCTGTCTTTTTTTTACACAAAGTGGAGCACAGAAGAAACCAGTTGCAACCACAAGTAGATTTAACATTCTTTTTTGTGTTTGTATTTGAACTTATCGTTCCTATTGTGAGTGTTGAGACTGTAAAAAAGACAAAAGAACAGTTAAAAGAAACTGGATGTGCACAAGGTTAATAAGGGTGAATTATATAATGTTTTGGAAACGTGTGCATTACAGTAAGAAGGTAAATTGAACAATCTTATAAACCTATTTTAATATATTTTGATCACATCCAGGAAGCTCACATGAACTTTTGTCAATGGTAGAGCACAAATCTCTCTAATTTGGTTTTAAATAGCTTGAGTGATTGATGACTCTGAGGCATAATGGTTTATGAGAAAAGTGCAATAATACAACTCAATTTTTGTCTCTCTGCAGAAACTATGTGACATGAACAGCCTTCATGCGGTGATGGCAGTTGTTTCTGCTTTACAGAGTGCTCCCATCTTCAGACTCAACAAAACCTGGGCTGTGAGTCATTTAATACATTTTACAGTGCCTATATTGGAGTAGAATCTTTTACTTTAAGTATTACAGGGTGTTCAGACAAGGGATGGGTGATATGTAATGAGAAACATCGCTGATGGACGGTGGCATCGTCTATAGGGCGGTGTGTGTGTGTGTGTGTGTGTGTGTGTGTGTGAGTGAGAGAAGAGCCGGAGGATCGTCAATGCCGACTCGGCATCGTGATGTCTAGCTGCCATCGCCATCGGACGAAGGCATCGTTTTTCAACCCAATTCAAGTTCAGACCAAGACTGGAATTTTTTTGGTTACTGAGTATTTAAAACCGTGTTGTGACAAGGAGAGTGTGTATTGCCCTACATGCTGGGCAAGTTAAAATGTTTTACTTCTTCCGGAGTTTATTTGCAGACCCATCAACCTATTAGGAGCTTTTAGAGTAGCCACGTGAGAGAAACCCAAAAACCAGCAATGGGGAAGTTCGGAGTTCACGTATTGAAAAGGTTCATTCTAAAGTTAATTAAGGAATGATCCGTATGCGTCCCTATTCTGATCCGAGGATGCTGAAAGCAACATAAGTTGTTGTGTGTTTGAGAGATTATGGGTATTGATCTTTTTACGAACACTGCACAAACACGGCACTCTTCCTTGTTGTTTTTCTTTGTTTGTGGAGCCCTTGAGCTGAAAACACACAAGTAGGTAGTGAGGCAACTGAACTCATGTGATCAAAAGTACCATTTACACTTAGTAATTACAGCAGTTTGACAAATACCCAGACACGCTGTGTAGATTTTAACGGTAACGCAATGATGCACTAGCTGTTGTGTAGGCCACAAATTGAACAAAAAGCTATGCATTCTTTCGATATGCCAAATATATTATACAATATGCTGCAGTTTTTTTTTCAATATTTTATAAAAACACATTCTTGTTCTGAATTTGAATTAACTATTTGACACAGAAATTCTGACTAATGTATTAAGCATTCTCTTGATCCAAAACTCTTGAGCTGCTGTGGGCATGAGGGTACAAAGCAGAGGAAGTCCTCGAATCGATCTTGATCAGATGCTTCTCGAACAAGTTATATTTCATCAGATCATCAAAAAATATATAGCTAGAGAACTAATGTTTGTCCAATGCTGTGTTTGTTATTTAGTTTTTAATTTGGTAAGAAAAGTTTTATTAAGGGCTCAAATTCCAAAGAAAATATTTGTCTCTCCATCAAACTTGTTCTTTGTTTAATTATTATATCAAATTTATGTTTCATGATCATTTAAGTTGTTTTCCTTTATAGAATAAAAACATTAGTGGGATGCCAAATTGAGTCCAAACGTCTAAACGCATTGTGCACACTTTGACAACTGTTTAAACAAACAAAAGCTCTTGATTTTTCTGTTGGGCCGCTTAAGACGAGGTCAGAAGCTGCGAAGGCATTAAAGGTGTGAAAGGGGCTGAACAAATGGAGGTATTTATATCATAGTTGTCAATAACGGTCAGGTTTTTGTCTGTTGAATGAATATCCACTCCATCACGAATAGTTGATGATGCTCAAATAAATTACAGGAGCTTGAAAATCACCACCACAGCTGAGTGTGTCCAAATGGAGGGTATCATGTTTTGACTCAAAATTGAGTGCTTAGATTCCAGTCAAGGCTGAAAAGAGGGAAAAATAAACAGTGTCTTGTTGTTCATCATCAATCAGAGGGAGGGAATGAAACGGTTCAAGGTTTTTGTGGTGTTTCGTCTGTGTCATTTCCAGCACTCATCAATAACTTTCTGAAAGCGTGTTTGAGGTCTGGTTAATGTAGAAACACATAAACACAGTGTCTAAGAGCTGAGTTTAAAGAAATTGAAACACATCTGTGATTAAATGCTAATGATTGATGAAAAAACTTCAAGATACTCATACACAGAAATAAAAGATTTAGTACACCAAAATAGCAAAATTCACATAAGTTACTCTAAAGCTCTAACTTGTGTTAAAAATTAACATTTAATGTGTGACTGTAAGGAAAGGCTTGTTTTAGTGTGCCTGGACACTGCTGTATTCATTTTTAAGAATGTTGGATAGTACCGTCTCGTTTAGTAATTTTTTTGACATTTCAAAGCAATCTTTCACCAAAACATAGCTCCCTACTCTCCAACTGTATTAAGAAATATAAGCAATGGCAACCAAAACAGACAAGGGTGAAGCTAAATCAAACAAAAAAACAGCACACAGTTGTTGTCAAGATTTACCAGAATAAACCGTCTAGGAACATAACAGCAGTCAACAAAAGATATGAGGTTTTTGGAGGATCAAAAACAAGTTGTTGAGATGATGAGTGGCTGTGGTCTCAATTATCCAGGAACCAGTTTAAATCTAAAAAGCATGATAGAATCCGTAGAAGCCATGTTGATTAGAGAGCTTAGCATGTAGAGGATTGTAATAAATTGGCATTGCTAAGACATAATCAGATAACTAAAGCCAGAAAGAGACTATGGGATTTAGTTTTTTTTATTTCAGTCACAAGATTCAAACCGGTGATTTTCTTGCGGCCATAAAATCGTGGTTTGGGAGCTGGTCGTGAGGTGTAAATTGCTGCTTGTTACCCCAGGTACATTGCACAAGCCATGACATACAAATCTGGTCAATCCCCAAAATAGTCCCGCTTTAAAAGAAACCGCACATCACAAGCTACTATGTCACATTAAACAAGCTATTGATGTATGGGTTTTTCTACATTTGATTTGGTGAATGAGTGTACTCTTTGCAGTTTGTAATTAATGAGCTGCAGCTGGACTGATTGCCGTTGCCATCGGCTGTGTTTATTGAGGCTACACTCTAAACCTTTTCCAGTGAAATATTCTGTTTAATTATTGGAAATTCTGTGGATTTGACTTAAATGTACACAAGACAACATGCATAGTTTTTATTCAAATGATTGATTAGTACTGGCTCAGAACTTTAACTCAGTTTTCTGCTGAAATCCTCCACTACAGATTTGTGAAACATTTCATTGATACAATGTCAACATAATCATCATAAATGAAGGAGTCTAAAGGAGTTACGAAGCGAAATAATAAAACCCTTTAAGTGATCAGCCAATCTTGTCTCTGTTTTTGCATTTTTGCATGTGCAAGTTATGTTTATTTGTATTTTGATGGAAACCATAGTGATCGCGGTAACCTTTTCTGAGGATCAGCACTGTGTGTTTGGAAACATTATCTTGTCCTCCATCACAGCCAATGTTCACCTTCTCAAATCTGTCCCTGGTGCCCCATTGTCAGCCGTTTACATAACTGAAGTTTTCCTCTCCCGGTTTTTGGTCAGATGTGTGCTTTCCACAGCTTCTGACATTTGCTCTCCTACACACCAGACATCAGACGTCTTGATGTACTTGCATTTGGTTTTGTAATTTTTCAATGTGATTGATATGAGCCAGCATGCTTAGAGCTTAGTTCAAAGAACATCTTGTGCTTAGGTGAAAGAGAGGGAACTTAACTTTGAATAGAAGTTAATTTACATGATAAAGGACTGGTTGCAGGCTAATGGGGGGGATCTTTAAATAAATGTTTTTTAAATATTTTTTTTTTCTCTGTGAACTTTAAATCAAGTGAAACATTTCTCAAAACTATTGGTAACATATTTTAATTTAACAGTATTTCATTTCAAATTCCTAATTTTAATTACACTGAAAACATACCTTACTCAAGTTTAGGATCTTGGAGAACATTACCATGTACTGCTGAACTAAGGCAATGTATTGCATTTGAATAAAGCTTAAGGGATAAATCTATTTTCTTATGCAGCTGTTGAGTCGTAAGGACAAGGCGACTTTCGAAAGGCTGGAATATCTGATGTCGAAAGAGGACAACTATAAGCGCTTGAGGGATTACATCAGCAGCCAGAGCATGACTTCCTGCATCCCATACCTAGGTAACTGCTCTTTACGCTTTTCTTTGTCAACGATTGTTTAGTTATTGAAAATTGTGAAGTGTTTTGAAAATTTGGTTAATCTCTTGAACGTCCCTTGAAAATCTGTTTTGCGTTCCTTTTTCATGTAATCTAATGTATGTAATGGAAATATTCAAACTCATAAGACATGATTTATGAACACAATCGCAAACTGCAATTTATTATTTAATCAAAACATGAATTAAGCTCATACCTTGATATCAATGAAGCATGTGACCCCATTGCAAGCGTCAAGGAAAGAGAAAGGTAGAGGAAAGAAGTAAGAGAAGGAAGGGAGAGAAAGAAGAAATGAGAGAGAAATGAGCAGCCAGGACAGCGAGCACAGATATCTTTTCAAACTTTTTAAACATGTTGAAAAAATTGTGTGCTGCACCGCATGGTGTGTGTAAGCAACATAAGATCATATTCTTCACTATGACTTCTAATGTGGTCTCGGGATCGGTGGTTCTTTATTGATTTATGAAAAAAAAGTCTAAATCCACTGCTTTGTGAGTGGCTGCATTGCAGCATTATGAATGTGGTTTGCTCCTATGTGTCCCCTACTGTGTTTGAAAGTTTCCCATGCTCTTTGGAGAGCTATGGGGAAAATCTTGCTATCTTCTACAGTGTTGCCAGTTGCTTCTTGTGAATCTACTCACAGGAGAAAGGATTAGTGAATTGCATGCAGAGAGTAGTGGATTTGTTGTCTTGGCATCAGAAATTAATATTTTCTTTTTGAGCTGCAAGATATTCTTTCACCTGTGCCCCATCGGTGCCCTTAAACCCTAATCTGCTTCATGCTGTTTTCTTAAAAAAAAAAAAAGTTTCTTTGTAATAAAATCTAAGAACTATTGCTCCACTTTTTATAGCACTGTTGTTTAAATCTTGAATAGTATTACTCATTCCTTAACAACCTAATTATTTATCCTAGCAACCTCTGCATCAGAGGATCTTACAGTTCTTGCTGTCAAGCATGTCTTAGCCTAACAATCGAAGAGAAGACACTGTTCTTATTCTAAGGATTTTCAGAGCTTTAAATTCTGACAACAGTAAAGTGCTCTGCAAGAGTTTTCAGAAGCTAACCGAGCATGACGAGCCAAAACTGACTTTCAGGACTTTTGCAGCTGATCTTTTGAGTCATAGTCGGTCTCTTTCCAACACAAGCTTTCAATGGATTTCAAAACTCGATTGTTTATGACTGGTTTGTTGCCTTAGAGTGAAAACTTGTGATGGATAAAGTCACACTGAAAAAATTCATGCTGGGAAACAGAAAGACTCTATAAAAATAACGGTTGTGGATCATTAAGTCAATGCATCGACCCGAGTGGTACAACCTCAGTTCAGTATGAGAGTGTCTTAGTCAAAATAACCAAGTGATTTTGGGTCAGTTTAGGGTGACTGTTAAAAAAAACTTTCTTTGTTAACTGTGAAGCTAAACTTGTTTAAAAAAATAGGGCTCACTATGTAGTTTGTAGTTTGTTTAATTCCTAGGAAAATCAACTTGTTTTTGTTGCACTTTTGTTGATGTAAACCAAAAGGAAAATCCTCCTTGATTCAGATGTTAATATAGGGACTGTGGATATTAATTCTACAATCTAATAAGAGGATCATGTGTTTCTCAACAACGATCACAAAGAGTTCTTTAAAATGCAGTTTAATTTCATTTGTCAGTTTCTTTCCCCTTTCCCTATGTCCTTGTTCTCCTGATAGAACAAAATGCCTGGCTGTGAGCGATCCGGGACGTTTGAAAAATAGTCCCAGTGGGGAAACCGGGAACAGGGAGCCATAACTTTTATGAAACACACTTTGTGGAGCTGTAACCCAAGCACTTTATGTGGAAGGAATGTCTCGGTCTTTTGTCTCTGTCTCCCTCACTTGCTTTTTCAGTCCTTTTTGTCTATTCATGACTGGTTGGCTGAAATATGTTTTTCATTGTCTGTATGTGCTCTAGTCCTCCTCCCAATTTCACATGTCTGCATACTTTTGACATGAAATCTGTTTCATGCTGTCTGAAACACAGACACACTCTCTCCGCTCATACTCCAGAAAAATCAATTGTGTAATTGAAAAGCCATCTGTTATTCCATATGCACTGGTTAAAAAGCTGTTCTCGCAGACTATTGGATGCTGGTTTATTCACTTGTGGAGTAGTGTTTCAAATAACATTTACATTAAAGCACATTTGGTTTCTGTTTGGTTCATAGCAAAAAATGTCGGAACAGATTATATTAGACAGCAACACAAAAGGAGATTGTGGCGCACATGTCTTGTAACAATAAACAAACTTCACAAATAGTTACAACGGACTGTTTCAGAACAAGAATGCTGTAACAAGGATTTGTTTAGAATTTAATTTCCAACCAGAAAGGGCATTAATTACATAAAAATGAAAACATCTTTCTTCTTGCAGGTACTTTAAATTATAGACATGCAGTGTTGAGCAGAAAGTCCTACGCATACTACATACGCACTATCTTTAAAAAAGGGTCTTTAAAAAAAGGGGAAAAGAAAAAAGGGAAGTTGTATTTACATTCATTCATGCCTATTATGTCATATACCTATTAGTAGAACTGTTGGATTATTGGGAAAAATGATAGTCATGATTATTTTTATAATAATTTAAGTCAGCTGCATCTGAGAGAACCGACTACAGATGTGCATTAAATAATGAAAACATAAATCGTTATTCTTAATTTTTTATCTTGTCAAAATTAGATTAATTACACAGCCCTACGTAGATAATATGCATATACCAATGTCATATACCTCCAATGCTAAGGATCATTGCACACTAAAGTCCGCAGGGACAATGTGCCAATGTATTAAACATGTAAAACCTGCTCATAACATACAACACATTTATAATATTTCTTGATAAAGTTGCAATATTATTTGTACACTTGTCTACATTTAATTATCATTTTATAATTGATTGTGTTGTTTTATCTATAAGAAGGCCCAGAGGAGTCAATCAAATAGATTTTTACTGAAGTGGACGTGACTTAAACATGGACAATTGCATACTTTGAAGAGACATAGGAGCTGTTATCGATATGTAACGCATTCTGCAATGTGTAGCTGTGTTACAAATGCTGTCTAGAGGAGCCCAACATTCAATCTAAAGGCTTTGTAAAATAAGTTATAGGACCCCTTTAAACATATAAATATTTTAAGTAATTACATGTTGTGCTTGTTTACCTTTTTTTTTTACGAGAACCTAGCACTCTGGCTATTTTTTTGTTATAAGATTTTGTTTTGTTTGGATTGCTTTTGTCAACTGAACCTACTTCACACAACTTAGCTGTCAGTAGGTGGAGTAGAGACCTGCTGTTACTTATAAATGAAATGATAACATCTAAAAATGTGTGCATTCATTTAGCCTGACATACAAAAAAATGACACGTTTCCTACATCGATCACCTTTTCAAAACAGTTGTTTTTAAATCAGTTTATAGTAAGACACTTGTTGTAAATAAGACAATATAGTACATGTTCATTCATATTAGAACTTTTCAGAACCATTTTTATTTAAATGAACCTGTTTCTTTACAGTACAATAATAGCAGACTTGTTTAGCCGTCATCATTTGTCAAGTTCAACTTGACATTTATCCACCTGCCATAACTCACTGAGCAGCCACAGAGAATAATTGGTTGTGCTGTACTGTATCTACATCTTATTTACCACATAAAAAAAAAAACATGACTCTCATGTGTGCTTGAATGTCTGACAACTGCATATTTTTCAGAAGCGCAAGAACATAAGTAGGGTGAACTACAACATTTTTACTTGTTTATCATTCATGGCCGTCACATGGCCAATTCGTTGATGTGTGTCATTTTAAAGAACTTCTAAATCCAAAACAAGTTCTTCTCTGCTGTTTTTCTAGTGATTGTTTAAAACATTGTTTTAGTTTTAGGTCTTTTGTGAGAGCATTGTAACTATTCAAAGCACGCTGGTGCATCTTTGGATGATTAGAACCATAAATACAACTCAGTGATGTATAAATAAGTGAACACTGTAGGTTTGTTGTCAGTCCTTAAATTAAATCTTGGAAAAAAATCTAATATAAAAAGTGAGGCATATTTACACAACAACTTTATAAACATTTCATCCCAATGCCATTCCGTAACACTACAAACACAAGGGTAAATATCTGGTTAGTTTTGACTATCTTTGATTAAAAACAGCCTTTTCTTCCTCTAGTGGAAGAATCGGACTGATATTGCTGCAAGGACAATGCAAGTAAAGGAGGGTGGAAATTTGCCAAATTTCGACCAAATCTTTAAGTCTCTTCCATATCTTCTTCTCTCCAGTTCCTTTAATTCTTGCTGCCTGTGACTGGAAAATCTCAGCTCTTCAACTTGTTTTGTACTTTTTAGTAGACTATAATATGGAATACATTTCAGTCCTCTTAAACATGACTTTGGGATATAAATAAGTGCTGAAGTGGGTTATGAGTACATTCAAGCTATTTCGACTCATTTTTATTGGATTTGAGAATGAGGTCCTGGAATGCACCTCAGTCTATTGGTCGGATCATCATTCGGACTGATTTGAGGGAATAGTAGCCACCTCCATATTCAGCCCAAAAGATGCCATCTTGGAACTTGCTGCGATACACACCTCCAGAGTACCACACACCGTTCAGATTTGTTTGTCCACATGCGTTGTACCACCAGCCACCTTTGTGGAAATGAGCACAGTTGCCTGCGGATGAAAGATTGTGAGGAGTTAGCTGAGATTTTCTATCGCTTTACTCAATAAATTGGTATTTTTTTGGTTAAGTTAAAGGTTTTCTTAATTTGACTAAACTTGTCATATTGCTTACTTCATGTGTTGTATAATCTACTTTTAAACAAGTCAATGCAATTTGATAAATTAAATCAAATTTCACAATGTTTGCCTCATCGTATCGATGGAAGTGGACATATTATTTACCCTATCAACTGATCTTTGACTGTTTGCTACTATTGTTTAGTATACTTATGATGTTGATTGAATACATTGATTTAAACATAAACAAGTAATATTCTGAAACATTATTCGCCTGTTTTGAGTTCTGGGATTGTGGGCCGATCTTCTGCCAAATTTGGAGAACCACTGAACAGATACCAAAAGTGCTATCAACTATAAATATCTGTTGGAGAGTTGAACAATAACTCTTAAAAACTTCCTTTTAAAATTTGCTTCTATAAAATGTTTAGGATGGTCTCACTTGAACGATTGACTAAACAAAAGATGGAGATGTAAATGGATCATAAAAGTCCATATTTTTAGTTGACTCGTTCGTTACATTTTTATATATTTAGATGTTCTAGTCCAGTTATTTATTGACATGTAGTATTAAAAACTTGTCCACCAAACAGATCTTTAGTTCCTCTGCTTGTAACTTCTGAAGTGAGAACCCCAAAAAGATATAAGCAAGCACTCATGGCATGATTAACATTGAGCTGCTTATTTCGTTAGTGTTGCTTTGAACACAGTGCTCTGTAATAACCACACCTTTAAAATGGTTTCAACAAGTGTCTGAGGCATAAAGTTGCTGTAATGTGTACCTTTTGTTTAACTTGACTCATACATGCAAAATCTTACATAACAATGTAAATTCTAACTTGACATTTACTTTCACATCTAGAGCCTCTTCTTTTAACCTATGTTAGTCTTCCACCAGATTTTGATATTGACAAACTCTGTTTGGTATGGCTTTGGTAGGCTTGATATTTGTATTTCCTTTGACTTCAATATCTGTTCTGAGTGGACTTGTTTTAGACACGCCACTCAAGGTGTCACTCTTCTACGCCAACCTAGTACATGTCTTTTTGATATTAGTGATCTTAATTTTTGACCAACTTGTGGTCACATCAAGCCTTTTTATCTAATCAGAAAAAAACACCACTTTCTCTTGTCCTGTACCTGGAACAAGTAAAGAACTTGATGGAAAAGTCCTACTGTTACAAAATAGCTTTGTGGAAAAAAGGCATTTGGAGACGTTGTCACAAAGGACCTTGTGGACGTCTTTTGACATTCCAAATAAAAATCAGATGTTGGCCAATTATCTCACGGACTAAGTGTTTGAGACCTCACCTGTAAATGCATCTTTATCCCTATCGAGGGTTGTGAAGGGTTTCCCATTGTTGCTCGTCAAGGAGTCTCCTGCATTGCCCTGGTATGTGCCCAGACGTACCCTAAAGCCCTCATTCTCTGGCTCCAGATGGAAGCTGCTGTACTCCGCATACACCTTCTTCCCAACCCAGTCTTCCAACTCCACCAGTAGTTTGTAGTCACCCTGTTTGGCTAGATTATAAATGTTTTCCAAGCCAAGCCAGTGCTCTCCATCTATGTTCCCAAAGCCTTTCTGTGTGGGAGAAAGAAGAAGCAGGGGAAAATTAATTGGGATATAATACGTAATGTATCCAATGGAAATAGTTGTTCTTAGGCGTGTGTGTGTCTAGTATATTTATGGACGTAACCAATGCTGTTGTCATTTTACTTGTTTCTTTTTAGTGGTGTTGGGAGAAGGATCTGATGTATATTTTGATCTATCCTACTGAACTATATCTGGAAAGTGAATGTGCTTTGACTGAATGGGTGAAGAAACACTTCTAAGATAGACTAGAGGGATTTTCCACTTGGGAAATTATTATCTCTTTTAATCACTTACACCCCGAGTCGTACGTGCCGCTCCTCACAGTCTAAGCTTCTGTCTGTTCCTCGCACGGCACTAAAATCATAGGAAACAGGGCCTTTTCTGTCTATGCACCAACACTATGGAACTCTCTCCCGGGTGAGCTCAGGAATGCACAAATCTACACCATTTTTAAATCTCAAATCTTAAAACTATTTTTTTTAAAACTGACTTGTGATTGTTGACATTTTATACTTTATATTGCTTTTAACTTGCCCTGGATTTTAATTTCCTTGTCTATCTATTTTGTTTAAAAAAATTTATACTGTTTTACTGTTCTCTGAACAGCTCTTTGGGAAGCTAGCTTTAAAGGTGCTTTATGAAATAAAGACTATTATTATTGTTATTATTATTATTATTATTATTATTATTATTAACAAAAATAATATTAATAATAATATTGGGTCTTTCTTAGGAATAACTATGTTTGATGTGGATATAATCCACATTAATGACACATCTAGAATGTGTATTATATATTCTAACATAAAAATATAAAAACACATCTATATTTTTTCCTTGCCCATGGTTTATGTAGGTATCAAGACAAGTCTCAAGGTTGCTACTAGTGGTGGGATTTTAATTAACCATTACATAGTAAAAATAATGCGGTATATATTTTTTGACTCTTGAACATGGGAGGCAAATTCTACCTAACCACGAGATCTTTCTTACGTCTGGTAAACTTTTTAGGGGTGTAATACAAACAGTAGAAATAGAGTATATGTTGTTTATCCATGTTCTTTAGAGTGGTATGTACTTTTAACGAGATAATCCACTCCACTTGAATTTAGATATCTTGTACCAAATGTGCCAGCCACAGCAATATACTGGCCTGATGTTTTAAGTTACAAACCTACATTTTCATTCAATTACAACTAATGTAAAAGTTAGACCAAACGAACATTAAGTGATTAGACACTATGACTCGTTTTTATTTTAGAACTAACCAGAGGATAAGTCATGAGTATTACTGAAAAGGACAACAGCAAAGAGTGAACAGGTTTGGAGTATGTTTGCTGACATAATCAGAGTACCAGCTCAAACAGACAATGAAACAAATCTAGCTTAATACATTAAACCTAGTTAGGCAATTATTGTTTTAAAGTTTTAAAGAACATTCACAGTATTTTGACTTTCCACATTGTTGTCCTGGTTTATTACTACAAAATCATGCATAAAGCCATTACCTTATAGTTCTCCCAGTTCCTGAAGAAGTTGATAGAGCCATCTTTCCTTCGCTGTATAACAGTCCAGCCACCGTTATCTAGTTTATGTTCACACCAGGCCTGAATCAGTTTGTCACTGCCCTCTGCTTTCAACAGGTACATCCCACTGGTACTGTGTCCTGCATGCCGTACCTGGAAACAGTCTCTGAAAGGACCTAGAAAGGCAGAGAAAGGGAATTGCGTTGCTGATTTGTTTCTTTGAAATCTTAGTCGATACACTTTAATAAGGATTATGTCATTGCTCTGATAATACATAGTTATACTATGTAAAACAATTACTCACTTTATCCAAAAATGATCCAAACTACTTGTTATCTAACAAGACATGGCACAACAATAAGTTTTTATGTCTTGATTTCAAATAAAGAGACGGCGAGAATTTTTTTTACTCAGAAAACTATTAAAAACAAAGCAGCCAAGTGACTGAGGGAAAATTCAGAAAACCCCATATAGGGGGACAAATTATAGTCCACTCTTAACATTGTAGTTTCCTCTGTCAGTGCAAGATGTGTGACAACAACTTAATCGCCTCGGATTAACCATAGAGTGTAGGACTGAACAATAACATATGAATATAAAGAGAAATCATCATTTAAGAAAGACCAGATGACAGACATTATGAAACTGGGAGACAAAAGGGACAGGAAACACTAACAAAAAGTGAAGATGTGGCACAATTCACTTGGAAGAACAACAACCACAAACAGGCATCAGAAAAGCACAGAGGAGTCACCAGAACAGACTAAATTAAAAATGTGTGTTCTGGTAACATAAGGGAAATGAGTCCATGTAACTGAGACAGAGAGAAGTCATAAAAATAAAAATCACATATTTGCATAACAACCACAATTAGATTAATTCCACACCGAGAGAGAAAATAAAATTTACCTGTCATTTTATCTCACTGGGACAACATATGCAGTCATTGCTCTCTATCCAGATACAACACATCAATTGCTGATGTTTGACCAGATTTTAAAAATGACACAACATGGCTTCACTTCACTCGAACCGTGTTTATTTTGCTTCGGACTTCCAGTATCAGTTCTGAGTGGGCTTGTTTTAGACATGTCACTCAAGACACGGCACTCCGTTATATCAGTCTAGGTCTGTTTACTTGGTAAAAATATTGAGTTTGCAATAGAAATGCAAACTGCTGATCTCTCACAACAATAGAGATGGTGAATCGTGGTGAGTCAAGTGAAGTCAAAACTAACATCTTGTTTGAAAAATCTGCAATAGTTACAATTTTGGGAGGTGCTGAGTAGGCCTTGAAGTAGAAATGGGGCTTTATGTGAACATTTTTGTTGGTTCAGATGATTTTGTGTCATTTTGCTTTAGGTACACTCCTCAACTTATTTAGCTTGTATTTAGAGTTAAGGCATGTGTTTTTTTGTTTACCTTTGAAATCTAACAAACACATTTCAAGGCAAATACTGCTTGGTTCCTATTTTGAAAGCTGCTACATCTGATTGCCTTCAAGTTGACTTTAGTACTTTGATAACTTGGACCAACAGTCGTTTTTTTAAAATAAATTTTCTGAAAATTCTTAATTTACTGGCACTTTCATGTGGAACAAATATGTTTTCCCAATGTTTAAAGCACTCAGAGCTTATAGAGAGTCAGTTGACATGTGGATGCTGAAAAACTTCCCTAGAGATAACAAGAGTGATAAAATTGATAAACATAATAAATCAGTGATTCGAGACTTTGTCAAGATGTTCTGAATTTCTGAACTGAAATTTAACTGAATTCTTGTGTGATTTTGTTAACAAAATCTAAAAGAAACTGTTATATTTTTCACTGAAATAGAAGCATTGCCTTTTAAGGTTTTTGAACCTGTTTGAGCACTTAGCTTTGGAAACCTTGGATCCATTCAGGAAATTTCCTGGTAGTAGAAAGACATCTTGGCCGTGTCTTTGCTGAGTCCTCTAATCCATGTTGTTTCTCCCCTGAGTACAAGATCTCCCTGCGCTCCATATTTGGCTTAAAAATCTTTACTCTCTGTCTTGATGAAGTTACCATGCTCAGACACCAGCTTAGACCTTGTGTGACTCCCTCTTCCTTCACTTACTTTCCGCTTATTTTTCTTTGCCTCTTTACTTTCAGTTTAAGCTAAAGTCATTATCAGTCATGTAGCGGTGAGCCAGAAAAAGGGACAAAAAGAGAGATTCCCCACTGCTGAGGACCCTGTTGGGCAATGTGGTCAGTGTGTTGTATAAGAGGAGTTTTCCTGTGTTGAGAGGTAGCTCTAGCTGTGTTAACCAGCCATAGCCTGACCACCTATCCATGAATGATCACCATTGAGCTAATACAGACAGGCATTGTGCCAGACGGCATCCAGCAGCTCTTGTCGACAGAGGCAGTTGAGCTGTGAAGAGGATTTTTTTTCTTCACATAGGTCCAAGGGGAGTCTTATGTGGACATTGGGCCAAAAAAGTAACATTTCTCATTAGTTAGTCAGCCTTAAGCCTGAAAATGAGACTTAAATACAAGTATTTTGGTCCCTCCCGTGTCACATTAGTTAGCCAGTTGAGCTTAATAAGCTGATTTCTCTAGTGTAATGTAAACGTGAAAATGAGACTTCTGTTAATGGTTTAATAAAATGATTAATGATCGTAAAAAAAATTGTCAATTAAAACTCCTTAAACGCCAGTCAAATGGTTTGTACATGTGTGCTTGTTCCATGCATGTAGCACTAGACCAGGTATTGCCAACTCTAGTTCTAGAGGTTTCAAAGCTGCACGTTTCAACCATCATGAAACACTTGTTGTACTAATTAAGGTCCACTTGGCGTGTCTGAAGTTAGAGAAGTAGAATAGATCAATTGGGTCTGATCATGTGACTGTCAATGAGTGTGTTTATAGTCACGTTATTAAACCAGAGGAGATGGGAATCAGGAAAAAAAAATATTGGGAAATTGCAACCACTTCACTATTTATCTCTTTTTTTTTCATCTCATTACATCTGTCGTCTTTGCACATTGGTGGAAGGCCTCTTGTTACATAATGGCTGAAAGACTAATCTGAAGTCACGTTTCATGAGGAAATCTTCTCATTAGTTTATCTCAGTGTTTGCTCAATTATTTTCTGTTGTGACCCCCTAGGAAGAAGAAAACATTACGAAGAAGAAAACATCTTTTGTTTGTCTCTTTATCTCCTTCTCTCTCCGCCTGTCTTCTACACTTTGTGTCTACACTTCATACTCTGCCAATGAGAGCGCCACTGCCCCCTAATGTAGTGGATGGGTATTGCACTTTATTGTAGAACAGTAAAAAAAAATAGAAAAATAAAAAAGCATGTTCCCCGAGGTCAAAAGTGCCCCCCTTGATGGAGCCGCGCACCCCCCTGGGGCCCCAATAATTCTCACACACATTCTTTTAAAAACACACATAGTCTGTTGATGTAAAATTATAGAGATTTACTTTAATTTTGCCAAACTTTTTTTTTGAATCCAGATATCCAGCATTTTACAGCATTGTGTTTGTAAAATCTTGGTAAAAAATGCAATATTTGAATGTTTTTGTTGAATGTCTATTACAAAAATCTTTCAGCACTCGTGAGATCACAGTGACATCAAGACTAGGGCAAACCGCTAGTTTCACCAAAGCTAGTGGTTTAATTATGAACACATCAATGGAGGAAACAATACCTCAAATGTCATGTCTTCATTGTTCTTGAGTAAATGAAACAATGTTACAACAACACTTTAACTGTCCTCTTAAAAAGAACCAATTGTGTGTCATTTGGGACTTTTTCTTGCAGTGATATATTTATGTTTGCCAGAAATCACATTCAAAGAATCTTGCTTTGGTCAGATGTGGTTGTAATCTTTGTTGATCTGGGCCACACAGATACGTTATTAGCGGTCAGTTATGAGAGAACTGGGTCCTATTATCCAGGCTTAGCTGCTTGAGACACCTGATCCTGTTGCTTTTGGAGCTTGTATTATAAAAATTGTCAAATGTTGAGATTTTGTTGGATAAGCAGTGGTGGATAAGTTTTGTTGGATAAATTTGCTTTGGACCATGTGTTTGTAGACAGTAGCTGCCTTTTATTTCCACCTCAAGATATTGACCTCTTTTAAATGAAGGAGAATAGCTAAGACAATGGGCCACATATCATTCGAAAAATGCATGCTCTCAAGGATACCCACAAATCTAGGGGTATGATGTAATTTGCAGTTGAAACCATGTATGTTCAATATTTCCATCAATATGGCTTCTAACATGAGCAAGTGACTACAAATATTCGTAATACGCTGATTTCAAACAGCAGCCAGTTTGAAACTGCAGCCACTTTGGGAATGAACATTGATGCTGAACCTTTGTCCAAAAATGCGTTATTTCAACCACATCTATGTTTTACAGTATTCACAGGTATTCTGACAACATAAATTATTGTTATTTTGACATTTTTGTTTATTTTGTGCATGGTTTGATCATCAAGGGCATTGTAATATACCTTTCAATCATTAGCTGAAAAATCCTCTGAATTTGTTTTCTATTTTTCCACCACTCTATTAAAAGTGTTTACACTGTTCGTTCATACTTATTTTGTCCAAACAATTTTGTATTTTGCAGAATAGGTGCCCTTTAAAATCATTTGAGGAATTTGCAAATGTTTCACATAAAATTTCATGGCCAAGAGTCTAGCCTACTGGTTTCCTTTACTTCACACTTTCCTCTAAAAATTTTTTAGGTTTCTTCTGACTGGTTGCGATTGGAGATGATTTGTTGTGTTCACTTTGGAATCCAAGAGAAGGACAGGAGTTTGTTGAAAGGAAGTGTGTTGTGGTAGCTTGTAGGATCCAACACTTTGTTACCAGGTTTCAGGTTTATAAGGGTGACATCCATTAAATTAATGAAATATAGTATTTCTACTTAGAACCATGCTGTTTCCAGGCACTGAGAAAACGGTTCCAGAGCAAAACTGTGTATCTAGCTAGTGAATGAGATGCCGTGTCCATTCAAACACCATAGATTCTCAAGTAATCGCTTCAGTGTCATATAAAAATGTTACACTCTTTAAAAGACAAAAGATAAAAAGCATAGGGAATGCTGTGTGAAAGATTATGCTTTCACTAAATAATAGTTTGGGATTATATAGAAATTGAACATTGAGCTAGAAAAAAATGGCTTAGGTTTACTAAGTTTTCATGTAATTTGCTGCTTACCGTCTGCTGTAAGGGTGCCCTGTGGGGGTGGAGGGATTCCTAGTGGATCAGGTGTTGGAGCATCCATTTGTGAACCTCTTGGGAATGCTCTGTTGTTGTTGTCCCTCTGAATTTCATTAGTAAAGCGGTTGTTGTTGGCTGGAATACTCTCAGGCACCACTTGCACAAGTGGAGGGACTGCTGGCAAATCCTGACGACCATACCCACGAAGACATCGCTCCTCCAAGGCAGCGATTAGCACCGATTGGTTGTTAACTGTCGAAGCAAGACCTACAAAACGCAATTCCAACTCTTTATATCTCGAGGCAAGTCGGAGCATCTCTGTGGTAACGTTCAGCACCCGGTTCTCCAGCTGTGCTAATTCTAAAGAGTTGTCTCGTTTTCTGATGATTTCATGAAGAAGCTGCATGTATAGCTGTGTTACTCGGGAGTTCATGTTACGAGACTCTTTACGTAGAAGTTTCATTTCATTCACCAAGTTGCCATCCACATCCGCCACTAGCTGCAGTGTCTCAATCTCTCTCCGCTGCTTAGACAGGATCTCACGCACATCAGCAATGTCCATACGCGTCACCCGATCTTTGTCTGGTTTGGGCCCTGTTGCAGAGGCACAAATTGGACCTGTGATTTTCTGCTGGGGTACCATAAATGTGTAGGAACACTTTTTGGGATCCTCCGCTGGTGCTCGCCGATATCGAGAGTGCAATATTTCAGTTCGTGAGTGGCTTTCATCAAGAAAGCAGATGAAGAGGAAGAGCAATACTCCCATGCTCCATGTTTCACCTCTCATGGTTACGTGTTTTATCCTCACAAAGAGATAGAGTTTGGATAGTCTTTGGTCTTTCCTTTGCCCTTCTTTACCTCCACTTCTGCCAAATCCAAGGCTTCACCTGTGTAAATGGACAGTAGCAGTCAATAAGCTATAGTGAACATCATTACTCAAATCTTGATGACCAGTTTAAAAATCTAAAAAATGTACTTGCTGTTAATTTTTGGTTGCAGAATTTTGGATTGCGGTCCATGCATGCATGCTGTTGGAATTTTCAAACAAAGACTGGGTTTTTCTAGCAATTTTCTGATTCAGTCCAATTCTTAATGAATCACTATTCAATACTGATTAAATAGATTTGTATGTTTTAAAAAGTTTCTTCACTACTAGCTTTTTAACCTACACCTGAAATTGAATGAGAGCTCAAAGATGGATCAAGGGGAGAGTTTTGATGGTTGAATATAAGAATATAAAGACAAGAAATATTAAATATTCAACTTCAAAAACAACACTCAACCATAAATAATATCGTAGCAGAAAATTATATTATATTATCTGGGATAATTACCCCAAAAAGCGGCAATTTTTCTGGTGTTATTCTGGACTCTAGTTTGCATGTTTAGCGAATGGTCCACGTTTTAATTCAATGGCTATGTGGGGTATGGAGTCTGTACAGGTATGGCAGTATTGGAGATGGTAGTGTTTGCCTTTGGGAAAAACAACTGAGTAGACTGCAACCATTCGGGAACATTCCACATATTGAGATATAGATGGTTCTTGATGTCTTTTTCAATGTCTCTGTATGTCTCAAATATTTGTCAGTTAAACAATATACATTTGTGCGTGCGAATGTGTGCGCGCGTGTGCAATTTAGGACTTGAGCTATGATGTCTTGACTCTGATGTGGGCCCTGATGTCTCAAGGGTTGTGGTAGGTTTTCACAAGGGATTTCTATAATCTATAGTCTTTTTGAAGGCTAGAGTGTGTTTTGCACACCTTCAAGGAATCAGTGGAATGCTGCCATGAAAAGGATGGATATTAGTAGTTCAACATGGTGTACAACCTTTACCACCTTCTGTACTTTCATACACCATGCTGAGCGGTTCAGTCTCATCTCAGACACTTAAATCAAATCCACATTTGATGCTTCATATCCTCCTCTACCTCATGCCCACATCCAGATGCATGACATCTTTCTGTAATAACTCAACACTCTTCTTATGTCATCTCTCTGGTATGTTAAACACAAGGCCATCTTCATTGTAGACAAGTACCGTTAAACCAAACTTTCACCGCCTACTTTGTGAACCATCCATCTACTCCTCCTCCCACCACCTCTGAAGAGTTCAAGGGATCAAAATTCCGAGGTGCTTTTACATCCTGCTGTTTAACCCACTCCACAGGGTTCATTTTTTAACAATCTCTCTCTCTGAGCTCCTCAGCATGTCTTCACTTAGGGCATCGTAGCACTCTCCGGGAGCTGAGTTAGTCTCCTCTAATCCTAGTATCACCTTTCCCTCCATGCTGGGCTCTGCTTTTCATCAACACCTAGATGTGCTCGCTCAGGTCCCCTGCTCCTTGTTTATACAGGCACTCTCTTTCAGACAGCATTTCTGCCAGATGTACTGTTGCCAGAGTAGATCTATGTCTGCATGTCCAGCACAGTTCCATGCACAGCTGCTTCTCTTTGTTAGTACCACTTGAGAATGAGATTGTTTCTTTGACAAGGTGACGCTGACATGTTCATGTAGAAGGAGCTTTGGTGACCTTGTATTAACAATTGTAAAAATCGCATCATTCACTTTGAGGGCAAGTGCTATCCAAACATTATATGTTGTTTATAGAGGCCTAAAACATTGACTTTGTTTTTGGGACACTTGCCAAGAATTACATGCCAATAAAG
This sequence comes from Danionella dracula, assembly GCA_900490495.1. Classification (NCBI taxonomy): domain Eukaryota; kingdom Metazoa; phylum Chordata; class Actinopteri; order Cypriniformes; family Danionidae; genus Danionella; species Danionella dracula. The sequence continues at coordinate 1,109,973 of UELW01000004.1, read as the reverse complement.
TGGTTTTAGCTTGTGCTACTCATGCTCGAGTAAAACTGAGCCAGGTCAGTGGCCTCATTAGGGATGTTATTTTTGGTTTAATTGACTAGTAATTTGTTTTGTAACTCTGTTAATTACCAAATGATCCATGTTTGTGTGCTCTCTGGTTCTGTGTGGATATCAAACAGAACATAAAGCTAAAGTAAAAGGGGACCTCGGTTGTTTTTAACAGATATATGCGCTATTAGTATGTCTACATATCCTTGTAAAATGATCAAACTTCATACTGGAATTGTTAAAGAATCATAACAAATCTCTGTTCCCCCACTGAAAACCAGCTATTTTGAAGTCCATTGATAATGGTGTCATTTGTCATATGATGAGATTTGTACATGCTTTTCTGATGACATATAACTCTTTGGCTGTTGCAAAATCTTAAAACTGTTGTTAGGTAGAGGGTGTACCTTTAACTCAAGTTTTTGTTTTAATCACTATTGAGAGCAATAAATACATTTATTGCGACTAACTCTGAAATGTAGAATTGGGATTTTTCTGATACGATGTAACTCTGCTCTGTATAACACAGTACTGTCATTTTAACTAAAAAGCATAACACAACACAAGTTTTATGTTCAGACCAAAACAGAAATGAGTGAAAAAACTGCCAATGTGACTTTCTTGTGAAAATTTTTCTCAAAAACTGAAGAGAAGCAAATTCTTCCAAGAAGGGTCCATGTCAGACAGCTGCTAGTGTACTGGCTAGTCTTTTTTGCAGTCCATGTCACATTTCATACTGGACGAACCACAAAAATATATATTTTTTGTTTTATTATTATTATTATTTTGTAATTTTTTTTTTACATGTCCCTGATTATGTAGTGAGGATGCAGACATTCCAATATTAGCTCTTAAGTGATGAGTGCAAATTTGCTCTGCATCGTTTATGCTACAGAGTCAATATGATAAGCTCAACAAAATCTTGCCTTTTAAATCGTTTGGATCTTGAGTGAACATGACTTTAGTCAAAATTTCTATTTTAAGCTAAATTAATTTAGGAGCCCAAAGTTGATATGTCAAATAGGTTGGCTAAAGCTATGATCAAGTTATTTAGCCAGGAGAGAGAGTCTTTGAGTCTTTCTTTTTTGATTGTGATAATACAAAATCTTCTCAAACTCATTTCAAAGCATCTCTCAATGCCCATTGTCTCAAAGGTCTCAGAAACTGACGCTTGAAAATTGGCCAGCATGGAATAAATCTTGATTTATACTATACTAGCCATCATTTGTAGGTTTTAGCTTTCACACTCCCTTTTCAAGTGAAATTGTTAAATCTATGGTGGTGAAAACTCATACAAAGTGGGGCTTTTTGACACTCTGGGCTGCTGAGAAACTTGCTGTGTGGAGTGAAGAGATTCGAAAGTAAGAAGACTGTGAGACAAGATTCAAAGGAAAGCTTTGGGCAACAGGGAAAATACAGAATGTGGGTCATGCAGATAATCTTTTTTTTGGCTGACCTGCCAAACAAGACACCTGGCCCTGAACTAGACTTCATGGGAACAGAAGATCTTGTGCAATGCAGAGAACAGCTTATGTGTGTTGCCTTTTTTTGTCTCTGATAACAAATGTCCTGGGTCCACGCAGGAAATAGAACAGTTCTTAATAAAAAATTTTGTGTGAAAAGTGTGATTTTAATGGAAAACGACTATAGGACTTCTGTCTTTCTTACTGTTTTATTGTTACAGTGTAGCACATGTAAATCACAATATATGAATTTTACCTTACAAATAAACAGAACAATTTAGGACACATTGGTTCATAATGCTAACAAACTCATAAAATGGATTATGGAAGTTACATTCACTTTCCTTTAGCAGTCTCTCAAACATTTACCACTGATAATAAACATTCAAACAGAGCATGTTCGCTTTTACTCTTTTACTTTTACTTTACTGTTACATTTCAGAACTTACAAATAAAAAAGCTCTTATTGAAGTGTGTTTAGTTTTTATTTAGTATTCAATTCCATGCTCAAAATATGAAATCTTGAAGAAAACATTTCTGAAGTTTTACTGGTGTATTTTTGAAATGCTTTTTGGATAATGTTGTTGTGAATCGGTGCAAATATTAGTATTTTTATCAACTATCATAACAAGTTTCTGCCCTTAAATTCTAAGCTCTCACAAGACCCTTCGCTCTTATCACTGATTATAAAAACTTAGTTTTTAGCTAAATAATGCTATTATTTTAGTATTCAAATGTTACTTCTTCCATTAGAGCAGAGCTCTGAAACTCGGTTCCTGGAGGAAATGTGCCCTTGTTTCAAGAGACACAAAATTAGCTTCAGAAAAGCCAAGTTTTGCATAATTACTAGTGGAATGAGGTGTGAAGTTAAGGTTGGAGCGAAACTGTCTAGTGCTGCAGTCCTTCAATAATTGAGTTTTAGACCACTGCATTAAAGTTTCACTGGCTCAATATGCATTAATATGTTCTCTTTTTTTATTTTTTCACTGTTGATTAGCTGTTGTTGGGTTTAAATAGCCGTCATGCCAATTTTTTTAAGTATAAAGGATATTCTGTATTCTTTTAATCTCCTTTTTAGAGCAATCATTTAATATTTTAATAATTTTAATCATTCATCAAGTAATATTGACTTCTTGGTTTGTTGATAAAAGCAGTGTGATGGTTCATTGTATTTGAACATAAAGCCTCGTTATGCATGGTTGTTTTGAAAATGTATAATATTTCTGCATGGCTTCACTGTTTGTCCACATCAGAATCCAGAATTAAGTCAGTGTAAGTGTGTCTTTCGGTAAATTTTGCCCAAAAGGAAAGAGCACTTTTCAAATGGACAACAAAAACATTTTTATGCATGTCTAGAAGATTTGATTGGTTCTTGGTTTTCTAAGGGTTCATTTTATTTAATTTTGTTTACGTTGTAAACAAAATCATAATCTTGCTCATCAAGTTTGGTAGTTAAAATTTTTTTTTTTATAATTCTTATTCTTATTTTGCACAATATTTAACCCTACGTACAGTATGTGTTATACTAATGCTTGAGGCTCCTAAACCAACCTATGAATCTTTCAAAAAATTATAAAAGGTGTAATAAGCCAATTAGAGAAGCTATCAAAATAGCAAGTTGTTTTTGGATTATGCCCATTTTGGCTTTGGTTATTTCAGATGACATTTTCTCCCAAAGATTGCATAATACCCAAATATGTGTAGGGCTTCGTTTGGTTCTGCATACTGTGTGATTAGTATTCTAAGGATATAATCAAAACTGCGGCTTGAGCAATGGGTTAAACTGGCTCCAAGCAGTCATTTAATAGTTCATCACAGAAATCAACTTTTCCTCAGTCCCGTTTTGTCTTCTTGGGTTATCCGTCTTGAAAATAGCCTGAAGATGGTTATGTGCCCAGACACATTTGTTTTAGTAATAAACTCTCACTTATTCCATATTTGTACAGAGTCCTGCCAAAAATCTGATTCCTCAAGAGTGTTTTTTGTAAAGACAGAGGGACAGCTTCTCAGTTTTGTTTGCGTTTGTGTTCTGGCTGCTAGCTGTGCCAGTTTTTGCTCACGGTTTCCTTGTGCTGCTCCATCTTTGTAATTGTCATTATACTATATGCTCAGTGTCTTCGCAGAAGGAGCTACATGTTGAAGTAGCACCCTCTTGTCTGGACATTGTCATTTTTAAAATCGCCAGACTAAGTTGAAGCTGAATCTTTCGTACATCAGTCCTTGAGAACCAGATAGAATTCAAACCAAATTCCAAATATGTTCCAAATGTCTACCTTGGTTCTACATTTAGCTTTTTAGAAGAAAAAAAAGTATATGGGAACAATTATTTTCCTACTTGCATTAGAAATTGAAAATCGATGCAATTATTTATTCTACCAAGTACACTTGAACCTGTACACACAAATTTTCATAAAACATATTTCAAATTAGAAGTTTAATGTTAACATTTGCATCATAAATATTTAATGAAAATATTGTAATTGAAAGTGAAGAATGCATTTTTTTCAGATGCCTATGGACCAATAACTTTTCACCCTGATTTTGTTGGTGCATGCTCATTGGCTACAAATTCGTTTTGGTTCTTATATAGCCTGACCCAACTATAGTTTCTGAAACAGCGATCATTGAGAAAATAATGAAACTCTTGTTTTAGCCTACAAATAAACTGACGGAGCTGGATTTTTTTTAACTGTCCGCTGATGTCAATGTTATGTTTTGAATTGAATAAACATATCAGGAGGCCCTTATCTGATCTTTATCACCGTGTTGGGACAGGACAATTGCAATCATGTAACTCGAGTGTAAATCGTGGGAGCCCAATATCTTGTCCTCCAGAACTGTACTGAGAATGTAAGTAATTATTGCAACTGCTCAGACTAGATGATTTGTTGCTTTACTGTAGCTTGAGCGGTCGTTTGTTCTGTTGCAACTTTTCAAACATTTGTCCAGAGACTTATTCAAAAGCCCAATTTTTTTCTCATAATACTCCGCTTTTTGTGTTTGATTTTTTTTACTTTTTTGTTTGATTCTCAAATGCCAAAAACATTTTTATTTCAATTAAAAAATAAATAAATAATACATGTAAAAGTACTATTTCTTTTACTATTCATTTTAAAGTACTATTTCAATTGAGCCTTTCAATACAGCGCAAGCCAATTATTGTCAACATCCAAAGGAAATGTAACCATTTCATTAATATTTTAGTTCAATGTTGTCTACACTTGTTTGATCGCTCTATAATCTGTAAAAGAGTCGGCATTGAAGTTAGTTCACCTAGCAAGCATCAAAAGATTCATAAAACGTCAGTAGTCTGCTTGTAGTTCCATAACTATCTATGTACTCTAAAAATTATCCAGGTTTGTAAAAAAGCAAGAAAAGTTTTTTTAGTATACAATCTCCATGTTCAAATAATTTTTTCTATAGGCCGGTCAACATATGAAAATCAGATCAAGTCTGATTCTTTAGAAAATTTGTTTGTCACTATTGATTCAACAGATTTTTGCCTCTCTCATGTGCATAAGTCTTAACTTAATTGTCCTATGGTGCTTGCCGTTTAGCCTAGTCCTATTCTGACAGTCTATCATCTTCCTACATTTACAATGCACAGAATTTAAAAAGGAAAACTACAAAAACTTTCTGTTTTAAAAAAATGTCATATTTTGTCTTGTGCATCCATCCATTTTCATGTTGGCTTTCTTCCCTTTCGGGGTCGCCACAGCGGAATGAACCACCAACTCCTCTGGCACATGTTTTACGCGTTAGATGCCCTTCCAGCTGCAACCCATTGCTGGGAAACATTCACACACACACACTCATACACTTTAGCACTATGGACAATCGTTCTTATTCAATTCACTTATTCCGCATGTCTTTGAACTTGTGGAGAAACCGGAGCACCCGGAGAAAACCCACGCGATCACGGGGAGAACATGCAAACTCCACACCGAAATGCCAACCGACCCAACCGAGGCTCGAACCAGCGACCTTCTTGCTGTGAGACGACCGTGCTACCCACTGCGCCACCGTGATGCTTATTTTGCCTTGTCTTGTCAAAAAATATATATTTTATGTATATATATATATATATATATATATATATATATATATATATATATATATATATATATATTTATTTATTTATTTATTTATTTATATATTTATTTATATAAATATATACATATATATATATTAACGGTCTGTTTAGTACAGCAAACAAAATAAAATATTTGCCATTTATTATGTATGCGTTAATATTTTTTATATTAGTAGTAGTAGTATTATTAGAAGTACCAGCAGTTTGATCCCCACACCCCTACACTCTCTCTGTTTAGATCCCAGTGTCGATCTTTTTATTAAATTGTAATTAAGTTTCCCTGAATCTTAACGATTCATTGCACTATATATGTTAACATTAGTAGCGAATCATTCCTGGCTGCCCCCAGTATGTGTGTTGAACTCCGGTGGCCCACCAGAAGCCGTATATCTGCAGCCGTGCTGAGTTTGGATCTGAGCTCAAGTCATTAGCTCATTGCTTCTTTCTTCACTTAGCGCCTAGTTCTTAGTTCCAGCCTGTGGTGTCTGCCAGGACTTTATTGTGACTTCCTCTGAAGTGTGTAAAGAGTGTTGTTTTTATGGGATTATGCCCAAGCGTCTTTGATTTTAGGGTTTTAAAAGATTTGGTCAGCTGTTACAAGTCAGACTTTTGATTAGGCAGTTGAGAACTGTTTAGGCAAACTGTGGGGAAAGAGTGTTTTCTGAAGTGCGCTTTGATTCAAGGCTGTAAAGTCTTATTTTTCCAGTTAGGTTTAATCTGCCAAAGATTGAGAGTCCATCAGAGAGGTTTTTATGAGATACATGTTATAGCTGGAAAGTTTAAACAAGGTTACAAGCATCTAAAAGTGTTGTTCTCCTTGGAGACTATTAAAACGGTGAGTTGAACTGCTTGTAAAGAATTTACATTGCACTTTTAAATCACTATATAAATTGATCCTTTCAATAGAGCATCAGCTGCTGGGAAAACTTCCAGAGCCAATTACTGTTAACATCTAAATTAAATGTAACCATTTAATTAATGGTCTTCTTTTCTATAGTCTGGTAACATGTGAGAACCAGGCCAGGTCTGATTTGTTTAGGAAGTGAGCTTGCAAACAATCACAATTGATTCACAGATTTTTGCCTCTCACTCTTTGTGTCATCACATTATGTGCATACTCTCTATCAAATGGGTGCACGTTTATAAACTTAAAGGCTCTAAATAAGGGACGAGTAATGAATTTTTGCCAAGGGTCACATAAATAATCTGAACTGCATTGGAGGGCACAACCTATCTTTGTAAAAAGCTGTAAATTATAGTTTTTATCATAAATCATGTCTTTGAATTACCTCAAATGGGTGTACTCAGGAAAACGAACTGTATGGCTCATGTTTCTTTTACTGTCATGCCCCCTGCTGGGTTGTGCTAGTTGGCATACAGAAAATCCTTTCATTTCCAATGAATATAACACTTTGGCTCAAGACAAATAAAAACAAACTTTCTTTTTATATGCTTTATATGCTTATTTATCGCTTATGGTTCTGCTATGATTACACTTCCGTGTCAGTCTGTGTGTACATTCTTCATTGAGATGAGCTGCATTGGTGGTTTATCCGATTGGCTAGTGGGCGGTGCTATGGCCAAAAATTGTGGTTACGAATAAAATCTAAATCCCTGCTAACCCCTACCCCCCACCCACCCAATGAAAACACAAGTTTTCATTTCACAGTACTTCATTGCATGGATAACCGGACATATCTTTTTAGAAAAACAGTTACATTTTAAAGTGCCCCTATAATGATTTTGAATGGTTTGTATGTGGTCAAAGTCAAGTTAATTCTCTTATAATATGCATTTAACCTGTTTGCTCAACAACTCTCTGTACTGTGTTCTAACCGCCTACTTTTCTTGATGTAATCTATTATTTTTTAGTTAGCGAAAAAAAAGGAGGAGGCCAATCAAACGTGACTTCGAAAGCAAAGCACAGTAACTTCCATTTCATCTCAATGTTCTTCCTTCTGAATTTCATTGATTACTATAAGTCTCCTAATGTATAACCATTCAAAATCACAAGCGCAATGAGCTTTGCTGATTGAGAGGGGAAGTGTTTCACATTCACATCATCTAAATATTTGCTTGAAGAACAGTCCATTTTTTAGGCTCAACTGACTTTCTTTTTAGATCCTATACCTAGATACATGTACAATTTTCTAATTTAAAAATCTGAACTTGGTACCACATGCCACAATATATCCACGAAGGGGCTGTAGGCCTATTTTACTTTGTTCCCTTTTGAGAGAAACAATATGTTTTTTGTCCCAGTTGAGTTTTTGACACACCGATTTTTGCTAGTCCACAAACAAACAAGTTCTTGTTTTCGGCCATTACATGAAGGAGGTTTTTCTAAAGGGATTGTCTTTCAAAACATTTATGCGGATTCCACATCTGGCTGTTAGACTTTCCAAGATGACTCAGCCAGTCCAACAAACATCTACATGCACCTCAATGCTTGAGAACAGCACAATATTGCAAGCAAAGAGGAGCAACGTGAGCGTTTAACAGCACATATAAGTAACTGCTTTAAATTATGGGGTGCAGGAGATGGCTCAGCTAGAGATTAAACCATTTGAAAGGAATTTCTCTTTGCTGTGAAAAGACTGCAATTGGAAAAACATGAGAGAAAGATAACGTCAGACAGCAGCTTTCTGTTATTATCTCAAGTTGGTATAAAAAGTTCTTTACACTTAAGCCAGGGTTTGTGTAATGCTTGTAATTTGTGGCAATTTAACCCTGTGGGAGATGAGAACCAGGGAGCAGTCACAGATTGTTTTGTTCCTTTTTTTTCTATGCATACCTAGAAACATGTTTGTACAAATTTCTTAGCTTGCCAGCATTATCAATTGTCAAAGCATAGCCAGTGATTTGTTAGAGAGAACTGGTGTTCTGATTAAACCAGTAAAACAACCAAAGAATCAAAAGTTCAAGTTTCAGTTATTTGGAGAAAGTTAGCAAATAACATGCCAAATGACACCCAAACTTATGAGAATAAACGGGCTCAAACGTCTGACTGCTTTTGCCATACACTAAGCAGTTCAGTCAGCAACAGTAGCTCAATTGAAATGGTTTGTTCATTTGAGTCGTATTTATTTGTCAATTCCATTATTCTTCTGCTTTACTAGGCTTTTTATTTCATGATCATGTTTCATTTTGGTTTCTAATTCCTTTATTTAGTTTATGCTAATTCTAATTACCAGGTTGTTTTTCTGGGTGTTCTTTAGTGTGTTTTGTTGATGGATACCTTTTTAAGCCTCCAGCCGCTGGTTGTCATCCAGTTTGAGTTCCCTGTCTTGTTGATTCCCTTAATTAGTTTGATTTGTGCTAGATTAGTCAAATGATTTTCATGTGTTGTGTTGAATGATACTTGTTTAAGACTGCACCCACCAGTCATTGCCTGATTCTGTTCACCTGCGTTGTTGACTTTGGTGCATGGTATACAGTAGTCAAATTTCAATTAGTTTTTTCATGTGTTTTGTTAATTGATGTTATGTTTAACACACAATCCCCTGGTCATTGTCCTGATTGTACTGACACAACAAATAAGTCAGGTGAATACAGTCATACCTCAAGATAGCATGAACACACAACATCAGGGCTGGAACTAACCAATAGGAGAGCAGAACATTTGGTGGCACATTGATCCCCAGTGTTGTCTTCCACGCAAATGTAATATTTTGAATATGTATTTCATGTATCTTAATTTTTTTTTTTGTATCATGAAACAAAATATTCTTCTTGTGGCTTTTCGTATCTTGAATTTTCCCTAACGTGAACCATTCATATATTGAGGTACCACTGTATTTAAACTTTGTCTCTAACATGATTTCTTTGTAAACAATGTTTGGGAATTGCGTGTTCTTAGATTTGCTCACCTTAACGCTCACCTAGTTTCTAGTTTCATTAGATTTTGTAGATTTATGGATTTTTTGCTAGTTGTATTTAGTTTCATTATTATTTATATATTATTTAGTATTCATCAGTTTCTGATGCAGGTATCTTTACCTTTAGGTATCTGATAAAGGTATCTTTAACAACTTGATAAGTAAAGATAAGGCATAATAGGAGATTAGGAAACATGCCATCGAAATGAATGCTGGCATAATACAGACCAAAAGAGCATGATGTAATGATTATGTAGTGAGATCTGGTCATATGGGGATTGTAATTGAGTTTGGAACCCATGGTTAAGAAAGAAATGAGAGGAGAAAAAGACACAGCCCTTTCCAAGAGAATGAAACTTTTTAGTGAATGTGGTTTGGACAGCTCAAAACTTGGTCTTGATTGCCACCCACGTCTAGAAGCCTCTTAATAGCTACAGTTCTCTCAGAATTTGCTGAAAGAGTGGAAACATGCGACTCCTGAGAGGCAGAGCTTTTTAATCAGTTTTCTTCAGTATGTCCTTAAGTCACTATCAGTTCAAAGTTTTCATAGTTGAAGGAAAATCAAAGCCTTCAGATGTTCAACTATTTTATGATTAATGTTTCCTTGTTATTAATGAGTATTGTTTCTTTTGGGGCAAAAAAAGATTTAGTTGTCTGCTTCTGAGTGTTTGTAACAATCAACGACTAAATAATTATTCCACAACATTTTAGTTCAAGTGACAGCTTTCAAATACATAACAATGAATGTCATCTGCACAAAATTGTTCAATAGTATGATCGCTTAACATGTCTCTTAACATAAGCTGCTCCATTTTTGTCTGAGTTATTTACGTACTGTAGCACTTCTCAAAAAAACACACCCATAATAGCAAATACAGAGACTGTATTTCAAAAAAGTTCAAATCGGTAATTTACTGTGTGTCTGCAAGTTTTTACACATTTGTTTTAAAATATGCTAAATGCAAGACAATCATACATCCATGTAAAAAGAAAACAACAAAGTGTGTTAATATTTATGTATAGCATGAATAAAAATATAATGGGAAACTGTTCTTTTTTAAGGGAATCCTACTCTTCTACGTTTTTGGTGTTTTACTGTAAATTAACAGTAATTGTTTGGCAACTTTGCCACCCTTTTACATATTTGTTTTGTGATTTGAGTTTATATATCTTTCAATTCTCTCTCATTAACCATAACATATTTGAAAAAGTTTGTGAATCAAGTTACAAAAAAACAAGTTTTGAAAGTACACTTTGACTAATAAAATGAGAGAACTAAAAACAAACAGGAAGCTTGAAGTCATGAAGCTGCCTGTGTGTGTGCAAAAAGGCCAGAAGTCATCTGCACATGTTTCTAATTACTTCAGAGCTGCATATGAGAACAGGCAAAGCTTATATTCTTCAGTCTGAACCCGCGGAAAGCAAGACTGTCGATAAACGAGGTCCGGTTTCCAACCCTCTGCTTGAAAACTTTCTCAGTTCAGTGCATTTATTGCAGATTTGTTTATTGAAATGTTTAATTTCTCCATCTAGAACAATTTAATTGTTTTGAACCCAGCAAGACCGTATGACGTCTTTCTACTGCAGTATGTTTGTTTGGCACATATAAGAAGTCCTTGATCACCATCTATCATTGAATCCAATTTCCTCTTCTTGTTTTGGGATCAATCTGGCACCCTTTCAACTTAGATTTATGAAGCTTTTTAGGTTTGGTCTATTCTGAAATAGAAACTTGTCCTGTATTTCATCTTATTAGTTTCACTGGAAAAGGTGCCATTGTAATTCAAACAGGTTGAGTTTTAAGATATTTTACAGGTGCTATGCTTCCTCACGCTGTTTTCTCTGAAGAGTCATAACATTAAAATGTATTTTTGTTCTCAGAGCAGGTTTTAGTGTTTGGCTTTACGACTCTCTGAGGAAACATGCATTTGTCTAACCTTTCACATTTCAGTCGTAAGTTTTGGTTCCGTTGGTGCATTAGGCTGAATACTATGTTTGCTCAGGACTTGTTTATCTGGTATCAGAGATTTTTGACGGTTTTCGTATGCTTTTTAATACAGTTAATTATGTTTTTAACCATCAATGATGTTTGTTGTTCAACTGGATTTAAACCAGTCTACTTTAAGGACATGGTGTACAACACACTAAGTTTGTGATCAGCCCTCCAGACTTCTGTAAAGCCAGAATGAAGTGTGTGTGTACAATGTGAGAATGTAGACATTTCTGTGAAAGGAAATGGCAAATGTAAAACGATCTTCTGTCTTGGTAAGTTTGTTTTCCTTAAAACCCCATTTTTTTTATGAATAGACTTCCTTATGCCCTATAGAACTGTAAATAGATGTTCAGTTTTTCAAAAGAGTTTCAGACAGAGGAGCCATGGGGAGCTGCAGGCAACCAAGAAACATCTGCACCCATAATAAGATCGACAACACCAAGTTCTCAAAATAAGATTGAAACCTCAAAATACAGGCTTTGCAGTTCAAGGGTAGCCACATGACACATGTCTTAGGGTAACTGGCATTGTTTGAGATAGCAGAGTGGAAATCTCTGAGAGAGTATCAGACTCGGATCGTGCTGAGAGAGCAGTTCTAAACCAAGCAAACAAACACACCCATCGAGATGCCTTTGACCCTTTCTGTATGACCCAGCAGTAGAGATCACAACAAATGGAATGCTACTTTTAGGAAGGATCTCTTGGTCAGCTGTGCAAAGGACCATACATACAAGCCCATATATAAAAACCAACCTCAAGGAGCTACCCTTTATTTAAACTTTGATTAAAATACAATCAATGGGCATATGTTTTACCCAGTAGGTTTTGTCCTCTGACCTTTCTAGCTGTCTCTGTTTCTCGTTGTAATCCTCGTCATCCAATGCTTCCCAGTGTCTTCCGTGATTCCTTATTCTCCCAGTGGCTCACTGCAAGTCCTTAAAGCTGCACACATCTCTTGAATGACTTCTCCTCATACCTCTTATAGCTTTATTTCTTCGCTGCCCAAATTCTTGCTCAATCCAGGTGTGAACTGCTGTCCAAGGGTTCACAGGGTCTTGGACAGAGGCATGGCTCAGGAGCCCCTCAGCTGCTCTCAGAAGACTGAGGAAATCTCCAACAGCAGCTCCAGTTTTTTGAAAGAGTGGAGAGGGAGGGCAGGATGGAGGGGGATTGCGACCTGATTTTTTTTCTTCTTCCTCTCTTCTTTCTCCTGTTTGGAGGGAAGGGTCAAGCCCCTCCTCTGATATAATAGAGACACGATACCTCAAGCCCCACTAGCATTTCGCCTTGCATCAAATCTCATTCTTCAAGGAAGGAGGTGGAGGAGGATCTGAGGAGAGAGAGAGGGATCTCTCTGAACTCAGGGAGAATAGGCTTGAGGACTTCGTGGAGATGTAGCAAATGGGAGCTGCGCTAAGCATACATGCTTTCAGCAGTCCTGAAGGGAGGCGCAAGCTAAAGAGATAATGATCTTCCCACGCACGTCTCACATGTTTATTTTAAAGGATGGTGAAAAAAAAACCTGGGGAATTTGGATGAAGTTTGAAGCATGTGTTTAAACTATATTCTCATTGACACTAGAACATCCCTCCCTTGTAAGATCTTGTAAGATCTTGTATTTGTTCAAGACATTAAAAAAACAGTTAAAACATATATCGACTTAACATATCAGTACAATGAAAAGAAAAAGGTCTAATAGGTCAAGAAGCTGGAAGTAAATCCCATTAGGATCAAGGGATATTACAAGCCAATGTTTAAGGATTGGAATTTAGCTAGTAATAATAACCAATAACCAGTTTGTTTGGGACTAGTTATGAATTTTTTCATCATTACAACCAATTTATAATTAATTAATTGGTTATCTTTTTGTTTTCAGATTTTTCCCATGAAAGTAATTTTTCCAATGAGATGGAAATTATTTATTTCCTTCAGATAGAAACGACAGAGGTGTAGAACTCAGAAACCAGGGGCAATTTATTAAAGAAAGCCAAACATGAGTAATACACACATTAGAGCATTCTAAGAGAGGCTAGTTATTCGTGGCTCTCACACATGTGCAAAAAGGTAGAGACAAAAGAGCAAGAAGACCCTTTAGAGATATGTTCCTGGAGCGGCCTGTCCTGCTATCTCATTTCCGTCTCTCTTCTGTTGCTCGCCCACTTAAGCACATTCGCTCAACCTTTAAATGATCAACATAATGACGATTCCCATAAGTTAGTGTTCAATGTACTGGATTGTTTTGAAATAGTTCTTTTATATATTTATGTGAAAATCCTTGCTCTTCTTTTGTATTAAAAATTGAGTGTCTGACATTGAAATTTGGGAAGTGCCTTTGTGTGCCTAGGAGTGTTACTCAGGTTTCAATGGCAAAATACAAAAGCAGAATATGTTTAGGTGTTTGGGGCCCTTTAAACATTGATAAAAAAATGTGTTTTTGATAATGTAACCACGTTAAATTTATGGATTCAATTAATAGGGTTAAAAAAAAAGGACAAATGCATTTTGAAAACTTTTTTTTTTATTATACAAGAAAACATTTCAGATTATATTATATGTGTGTATATGTATCTTCAGCATGCAAAAAAATCAGCATAAGAAGGCCACTCCGGAACAGATTTATTTTCATATCTTGAGGTATGTCAGCATACATATATGTCATTATACAACAAACTTACTATATTAAATTACGTATAGGGATTACATGAGTAACGTATTAAACAGATGTTCATTGTATAGCAGCAGAGTTGATGAAAAAGAACGCTTATTAAAATAACTTAAACTCTACTTTGAATGGGATTGTTTACTTCAGAAGGAAGCCTAATCTTTCATTTGTGATTTGTTTAAATCCCTTTCTTTTCCCCCTGATACTTTGTTTTAGTTTTGAACTGCAGTTGGATGATTTTTTTATTTTTGCTTGTTCTGCTGTGGGTTGGTTTTCAGTGTGAGGGTGTCTGGGTCTCACCCTCATAATGAGGTGTTGAGGAAATGAACCGACGTCTGTTCGCTCAAGATTTTCTCCCATTCTGCTTTCCCATAATAATATTTAACCCAGCTTTGTCTGACATTCACAAAGAGTCATCATTCTTCTCTTGGTTTCTTTCATTCCAGCTTATGTAGATGGTTGAATTATAGATTTTACTGTCATCCTGGTGCTTTGAAATGAGTGTGTAGGTGTCAAAAGTTCATTTTAATAATGTATCACTTGTATTCTGAGTATGAATACTTTTTTGGTTAAAACAATAGCTTAACTATTTCTTGAAATCACTCTATCGCCGATATTCATTATTTCCACATTGTTTCACATTTAACAATATAATTGTGGCTAAACTTAAATGCTTTTGAATGTTTCCCCAGAAGCTGCACATTGGTCTTCTTTATTCAGATTCTTCCTGGCCATAATGTTCCACACTAATCCAAATATTTACGCTGTGTGAAATAAGCATTCTCTTGGCGGCGAGAGAAAGCCTGTCTGTATACCTCTTGAATGCAGACAGAGAAGAGAATATGGAAAAATATCTATCTGATAAGAAATGAGAAGCCTGAGACAAAGGTGAAGTTTTAAAAGAGAATGTTTTACCAAGGGGTTTAAACGACTTAAAAGACATGATCTTAAAAGTATTTACATTTAAGTTGCAAGTTTTTGCACATTAAGTGGATTTAGTATGAGTCTAGCATGTTTCCAAACATGTTTTAAAGTGTTTATAGTTTATTTTACAAATTTATTCAACATGAATGATTTCTGTCACCCTTTGGCTTCATTTTTTTGACAGCTCTGATACTCGAGCACAATCCCTGGTCCTGCTCTATGTAGATTTTGGTCTCAGCAGTGAGGTTTTGGGGAGTGCGTTGGTCTTGTGTTATATGTTTTCACTAACCATGTGCTTTTTATTTTTTATTTGTTTGAAGATGCTTGTTTAAAAAAAGTGTCTTTTTTGGGGGCTTAAATGTACAGAGCTAAACAGTTAAGTTCGAGACAGGGACAGAGACAAGACAAATGAAATAGCCGTTTTTACATTAAATGTGTGACTTGAAGTTTATTCTTACCTTTTTCTTTTACAGATTTATGTCCTAATACCTTCAAAAATCACCTTTTATTGCTTCTATCTTCAGTAGAAGAACTTTGGTTTTAAAATATAATGGGTGTTTAAGTGGTAAGGTGTTTGTTTTTAACATTGACATTTGTTGTGTTTCAGGCATATACCTTTCTGATCTGACCTACATTGATTCGGCATATCCCTCCACCGGCAGCATCCTTGAAAATGAACAGCGCTCCAACCTCATGAACAACATCTTGAGAATCATCTCTGATCTGCAGAGATCCTGTGAATATGGTGTGCACTTTACCAAATCTATTTGTTGGTTTGCCTTTAGGAAAGAGATGAAGTACAGGCTTGACGGATTTGTCTCTTCCTCTCAGATATCCCTGTTTTACCACATGTCCAGAAGTACCTCAACTCTGTGCGATACATTGAGGAGCTGCAGAAATTTGTGGAGGACGACAATTATAAGTGAGGATTTTCTGCTTTCTTTATTCTCAGGTGCAGATTTATTTGTAATGTTGTGGTCTGCATATGTTTATTTTTTCTGATTGATTAGTTAAGCTAAACTCTGTAAGATAGCTTAATTTTAGATGTATGCAATAATAATACAAGTCTAATTTATAGAAGAGATTCATTTAATCTCCATGTTAGATCATAAAAACGTATTTAATTGATTCCATCCAGGTGTTAAAATTCATTGATAATATAGGAACACTTAATGTATTTATCTTGTTAATTTATTTGCCCTAATAGTCAAGTCAGATCAGTTACTTTAAAAATCTGTCAAAATAACTCTTAAACTAAATTCACATTATGATTTGAATTTAAATTGTTAGTATTAACTGTGGCAGCAGCGTTCTGTGTCATTTGAAGCTTTTAGAGGTACTTTTTGGCAGGTTTTGTACAGCTACAGTAGTCAGAGTTTAATGCGTTTTAATCCAGAGAGCAGAACTGATACTTTGAATGTGACGGAAGGCTGACTGGAGTTAGAACTTTTATCTGGGCTTTGGTCAAGGATACCTCGAGAATCATTATGTGGGATAAAACATCGTAGGCTATTGGGTCTTAAGCCATGTTCTGATTTCAAGTCTTAATACTTAGTTTCTTTTTTTTTTGTTAAATCAAATTTCTTTGGTGGGTTTGTTCACATTACAAATACTATGTGCCTGCTATCAGTGTGAACGAAATGTCCCTCTAATGTAACACGTATGCATAGAAGGGGAAACTATGTCTCCCAGAATGCAGTTAACTGATGTAAACATTGAAGGGCATGCTCTCTGCCACTCCTGTTCCTTTGTTGGCATAACTATCTTATCAGTAAATATCTAATCTAATCAGCCAACTTTATTAGTACTAATAGATTTGTGCCATTTTGAGCTGCAATCTGAACATAGGGACTTCTCTAGATTTTGGCATAATATCCTGATGCATTTTTTTGTGTGCAACAGGTTGTCTTTAAAAATTGAGCCTCCATCGAGCAGCACACCTCGCACCACTGCCTCAAGAGAAGATCTCACAGGTGAGAAACACAGAAAGAGATGTGATACTAGGCATCATGTCTGATATTATGGTTTTAAATGAATGTGACTTTGACTGATGGTTTGCAAAGTCATCACAAATCGTGTTATTCTAAACAATTCCATAATAAATCTAATGTATTTATACTGTGACAAATCGGCATGAGTGTACACTATCTGCAATTGTACAACATAACTTACAAACACATTCAAACATTTGCAAATAAACCTTTTAAATCAAGAGGTCGCATCAAATATACTTAATTTTTTTGTTCTTTTGCAGTTTGATCTGAAACACAATTTGCTAATTATGAGAATTTTGGAGAAGTTATCACAGTTGCAATATTTAAGTTTGTACCTCCATCTTATTTTTCACAGGTCCAGACTCTTCAGCATCGCCATTATGTGGTCGCCGTGGTAACTCTGCAGATGGTGTCCTGCCTAAAATCCCGCCCACACCTCCTTCTCCCCGAAACCTCATAACTTACGGCCACAGAAAGTGCCACAGCTTGGGCTACAAGTGTGTCTGCATCAGTTTAACTTTTTTTTTGTCAGTTTTGTCCCCATTACTAGTACCAAATAGTGCAAGCACACACACACACACACCATGAGCATATATAAATATTGCACCCACTCTCACGCTCTTTATCCTCACCACTCTCATCAATCATCAGCTGCACTTGCTTCCTCAATATCACACTGTTTATCCTCACCACTCATGTCAGTCATCACCTGCACCTGCTTCCTCTATATTACACTCTTTATCCTCATCACCCGTCAATTATCATCTGCAGCCGTTTCCTCAATACCGCTCTCTTTATCCTCACTACTCACGTCAGTCATCCCCAGCATCTGTTCTCAATCTCAGACTCTTTTTTTTCTCACCACTTAATCATTTACATTTACATTACAATACATTTATGCATTTGGCATACGCTTTTGTCTAAAGCGACTTACAGAAGGGGAGAGACAATCTGCAATTTGTTACACAGTCAAAGTCTATCTCAGCTTGCTTATAATAGAAATATGTATCAACTGATTAATAAACCCTAGCAGGAAGAAAATAGACAGAGGAGGAAAACAAATTTTTTCAGTAGGTGTTCCCTGAAAAGAAGAGTTTTCAGTTACTTTCTGACAGCTGTTCGTGTTGCTGCTCTCCTGACTGGATCAGGAGTTTGTTCTACCATCCAGGGACAGTGAGAGAGAAGGTTCTGCTGAGAGATTTTCTGCCCTTGTGGGATGGAACCACGAGTCGCTGTTCCTTCTCTGAGCGCAGGCTTCTGGAGGACATGTAGAAGTGTATGAGCTTGTGGAGGTAAACAGGGGCTGATTGGAGGGTGAGCAGGTAGGCAGAGTCAGTTTGAATGTGATGAAGAAGTGATCAGATGTGTGCAGAGGAGTAACTGTGAGATGATCAGGAGAGCAGTTGTGTGTGTAAATGATATCTAGCTGATTTCTTGATTTTTGTGTGGCTGTAGTGGGGACAAGAGTCATGTCAAATGAGGACATGAGTGAGTGGAAGTCAGTAGCGTATGGTTTATAAAGTTGTATATCGAAGTCTGCAAACACAATGAGTGGGTTGACATTATCCTCACGAATGAGGAGAGCAGACAATCAAGTTCCTCCAGAAATGTGGAGAGCTGTTATCCAGGTGAGTTAAAGGGGAAGGGATAGTTATGATATTCAAATGATAATGTCTTACCAAACAAATGTGAAGGCAGAGAATCTGAAGGTCTGAAAGATGTGAAGTCCAGCACCCTCACCTCGTCCCACCTCACGGGTAGTGTGGGAGAGGAGAAAGTTACATCAACACAGCACTGCTTTTATATGCCCCTGACTATGGGTAGGCTATAGAACCTGAGCGAACACTACGGGCTTCTCCCCGTCCGCACTAGACCTAAACCTGGCTAAATCACTTTGAGACTCGTGCTAATCATCACCTGCACATGTTTCCTCAATCTCACACTCTTTAGCCTCACCACCTACCTCAATCATTACCTGCACCTATTTTCTCCTGTTTCCGGTTAGCAGAATCGCTAAGTAAAAATGTAAAATGTAGAAAATTTTACTTTTCCTCAGAAGGAAAATTCTCATTTTCAATACTTTTCATCTGTTTTGCAGCTTTATACACAAAACTTGTACGGCAGAGTTCAAAAGTGCTACATTCCCAAATGCTGGATCCAGACACCTCCTGGACGACAGTGTGCTAGAGAGTCACACACCCACACGAGGGCAAGCAGACAGCTCGACACTGTCCAGTGGCATCTCCTTGGGTAGGATGTTCTCTCTTATCCTTGATCAATGGATACTGAATGTTATCAATGTGGGGATATTTCATGCCATGGTTTTTATGACGCAGGAAACTGCTGGTGGTAATGGAATTGCACCTTGCTTTAAAATAATAAAGTTTGTTGTTTGAGCCTTTTCATTTTTTTTATAGCACAAACATGGTTCCAATGTTTAAAATGTGTACTTTCTTATTTTTCTACCTTTTTAAAGGCAAAATAATGTTGAAAATTGTTTACGTTTTAGGAAGCAGTGAAGGGTCTGAGGTCAGCGAGGAAATGACTTGGCCTGCTTTTGAGAGGTGAGTTTTTTTCAACAAATGTGTGTAAATATGGATGTGGTTTTATGGAACATGCGCAAATCTGACCCAATCTTCCCCGCCTGTGCATCCTCACTATAATCAACATAAATCTAACACAATGTTTTTGTGCCAAATGCCTCAAAAGGTTAATTCATTATTGAGCTACATTGGGTCAACAGGTTTCAGTCTGGTCTTTCGTGGTGCTTTCAATGAAAGGCATGGACATTTGCTGCATCTGACTTCTGTTTTTAAAAGTTTTACTTTTTGAACGCAGTATACTTGATTTAAGAGTTTCAGAAAATGTGTATTTCTCAAAAACATTTTAGCATTCTTTTATTATTAATAAGTTTTTGTTCTTGTTTCAGTTGTTGCTTTATTTTTTATTTTAAGTTTATTTTGTTTTACGTTTTTACAAATTGTGCTGCTGTGGTCTTGCCCAGGGTGATCTTAGTAAGAAAGTTCTTAATGGCTTTTCTACGATTTTATCCTTGAGGGTCATTGTCCTTCTGCAGATAAACTTGCGGCCAATCATACACCTCCAATGGGATGTTGCATGATTGATAAGCATTTGTGTGTTTTACAGCATTGAAAGCACTGTTAATCCTGACCAAATCTCCAACTCTACTTTCAAAGGATCTCCACCATGTTTCGCTGTGTTCTGCAGTCACTCATTGTTTCGCTCTTCATACTTTCTATGTACAAGCTATGGCCAAATGTTTAAAATCTACATTCAGCAGTCCAGAACATCTGTTACCATTTGTATGCTCAACACTTTCTATGGTTATGTTCATACTTGAGTCACTTAGCCTTGTTCCCACTTCGGTGGTTTTTTGGCTCTTCCATGAAGACTATTTCTGGCCAGACTTCTCCAGACAGTAGATTGGTGTAGCTAGGTCACTCTTGTTTCTTTCAGCTCTTAGTTGATGACCCTGCAGAATATCTTTTTGTTTCTAAGGCTAAAAAGCTTATTATGTCTGCTGGACAAAGTATCTTCAGTCAACTATTGTGTCATTGATTCTCAACGTTGCCTGTTGCTCAAATACATCTTGAAAGCCCAGTCTGCTTTGAAATCTGCGTCTGGGAGAGAACGTGTTGATGCTGTAGATCTACTTTGTGCTGTGCTCAATCTGGCTTTTGACTGTTTTGATTTTGACTTTTCCTCACCTGACTTTATAGCCTGCTACAAAGCTGTTTCTGCTTCAGTTCATGACTGGGTTTCAACATACATACGACATAGATGAATATTATCACCTGTTTGGTATAATTGGTTGATTATACTTGAACTATAGTTCTAGAAAATTCCTGACTTTGTGCAAGCGTACCTACACGAATTGATGCAGGCTTTAAGTTAAAAAGAAGCAATAGGCAAAAAAAAATTGTCTTTTTTGTTCCTCATAAGGTTGGCTATTCCAACCAAAGTGAGACATTTTACACTTGCCTTAAGTTTCAGCCCTATTACTGTATTTTACTTGGAAGTTTAACATCAACAGCAATTTACCAGTTTATATCAGTTTAGGAAAATACCAGCTAAAGGAACATGTCTGTTAAAAGCAATTCAAATAAATAAGAATAAAAAGTCATTTCTGTTAAACATGTCATGAAGCTGTTGGTGTCCAACATGGGACCTCATTGTATGATGAATTGAGTGCTAATGCAGACTTCTGCATGGAAGCCGCTTTTTCAAGTATTCTGAGCGAGAATTTATTGCTAACTGCACGGAGAGCTCTGTTTGCTAGCATATGAGTGTGTGAGTTTTAAGACTGACCACTGACCCTCTACAGGACTCGATTCTACCACTCTCTGGGCCCCATCAGCAGAGTGGGCCGTGTGTCCTGCAGAGGATCGCTCAGGCCCAGCAGGTAAATCTTTAAGCGCTCTTTCTCTCTCACCCTCTGTAAGGGGCTGAGGAACTACTGGTGTGGAGCCTGTTTGCTTGCTCATGGTGGAATCAGGTGGTGGGCTGTTTCTTGATTGTTTGATTCTTCTTATCCAACCATGGCTGTTTACTGCGCTAGTAAAAGCCCCTGAGATTTCTTCTGTTCACGGTTTTCTGTTCTTCATACTTTGCCTAAAACTGCTTCAGATGTTTTTTTATGTTCAAAAAAAGGGCAAGTCACAGAAATATTTCTGTCTCTGTGTTTTTCTGAGCATTTTTCTTAGCTGTTTGCGTTATTGCACTTTAAAAACAACAAAAAGAACTTATTAATAATCATAAATATGAAACTCCTGAATGTACACACTGAAGAAAACATTGACATAAATGACGATTTTTTACACCTAACCTCCTCATATATTCAAATATCTGTACTCAACACCTCAATAATTCGGGATGACATTTTAACACAAAGCAAGTTTTGATCCTAGAATTTTTTGTGTAATTACAACCGGATTCCAAAACACTTGGGACACTGTACAAATCATGAATATAAACTGAATGCAATGATGTGGAGGTGACAACTTCTAATATTTTATTCAAAACACAGAACATAAATCACGGAAGTAAAAAGTTGAAACTGAGAAAATGTACCATTTAATGGGAAAAATATCTACATATGTCAACAAATCCCCAAAAATTTGGGACGAGGCCATTTTCACCACTGTGTGGCATCTCCCCTTCTTCTTACAACACTCAACAGATGTCTGGGGACAGAGGAGACCAGTTTCTCAAGTTTAGAAATAGGAATGCTCTCCCATTCTTGTCTAATACAGGCCTCTAACTGTTCAATCGTCTTGGGCCTTCTTTGTCGCTCCTTCCTCTTTATGATGCGCCAAATGTTCTCTATAGGTGAAAGATCTGGACTGCAGACTGGCCATTTCAGTACCTGGATCCTTCTCCTATGCAGCCATGATGTTGTGATTGATGCAGAAAGGGCAGACAAATCTAAGCTAACTAAATAACACACACAAAACTAATACTAATCTACACTAACTAGAAAGTCATTACAATAAACCAAATATTCCTACGTGCAGCTGCCTCTGAGACCCTGGATGTCAGAAGACAACATACATGACACAGGTAGGAAACAGAATTCAGCTCAAATGAAAACATAAGCAGAAGCAAACTCAAACAAAAACTGAAAAGGGAGCACGAATGAACAAAACGGGCGGCAACTGAGTGGAGCCATTCTTTCCACATCGCATGAGCAAAGGACTCCGCAGAGCCCTCGCTGATTGACAGGTTCGGCGCATCCCTTTCCAACTCCAGCTGCCGCCGCTGATTCGCAGTCAAGTTGAGGTGGTCCGCCTCCTGGATGTTGATCAATGGCCGACCTGCCGAATCAAGGGACGGCTGGAGTCACCTGCGGGAATCAGAATTGCGCACGGGCGCATGCACAAACAGGTGACGAAAACAATTACAGAAAACGCTGCAAAACAGCCAGGGCCGTAACATGCTTGATGTCTCAAGAGATGTGGCTATTTAAAATCCAGTTGGAATATTCACATTTGAGAAGCTAACTTACAGCCCTGAAATACTGATTATGTTAAAGTTTCTTCTATTGGCCTAATGTACTTCCTACCAAAAGATGTTGTTGCAATACCAGTTTTCCCCACAAAGTTGAATCCTGTACTTGTATTCATTTTAAGGAATTTGCTCTGAAAAACCTTTTTGTTTGAAATAAAACATTAAGACACCATTCCCTGACAACCCAATACCCAATCAAGGGCCAATCATAGAGAAAATTTTTTTTTTTTACTTCAGTCAATGTTGAGCGCTCAGCTTGGTTTACAGTGGCTTCAGTCAAAAATCTGCTTGTGGCTTTTCTCTTCCGTCGTAGTCCCTCTGTGCAATTTCACTAGCCAAAGCTTGATAATCAGCCAGTCTGATTTACTTGACTGCTTCCTGCTCTTTACTTCTTTTGGGGATTGACCATAACAGATGGATTTGTATTATAAATTTGTTGACTTCTGAGTTATCCTCTGTTAAATGAATGTGTTGTTGTTTTTTTGTAGCTCTGCTGAGTCGGAGGAATTAGCTGTGCACCTCTACCCCGGAGCCGTCACTGTTCAGGGTGTCCTGCGCCGGAAAACACTGCTTAAGGAGGGAAAGAAGCCAACGGTGAGAGCCTGTGCTTTTGCATTCCCCCCTCAAGTCATTCTTTGTAATACCAACATTTGTGCAATATTAACAAATAAACAGAGTTTAAGCTTAAATGTAGGTTATTCTTCTAAAATATTTTTCATTTTTTAGTGGTTTCACCTCATTACATAAACCAACTAGTTAAAAATTGGTTATAGTTTTAAAATGCTAAATAACAATTTTTGGAGATGTAGTGGGGTTTGGAAATATATCTTTTAGTTTCTTATTGAATAATTTCTATTTGCCCGATAATATATCATATTAAGACTAGAGTTCATCAACCTTTTTGAAAAGAGGAGATAATTATTTTCACAATAATTATCAAAAAGGATTTAACTGTAATTTATTTCCATGAATCTATAAATGTCTTTGCATTTGTTTTATTATTTCTAATAATCCCTTCTACGGCGTTTTCACGAGCATGTTTGTACAGATCATTAATAATAAAACATTTAATAATTAACTTTTGGATTTTACAGAAATGTTTAACAAATCTACAGTATTTTTAACAAAATCATCATATTTTACAATTCATAAACACATTTGACAAAATTTAAATGTGTATGTCTGAAAAGACCTCTTAATCAAGAAAATACTGCTCTAAAGTTATTTCCGGTTGCCTTCATGAAGAAATACTTGCAGGCATTTTCCAGTGGGTAGTTAGCCTGCTAGCTTGTGTGCCACTCTTTGAAATGAAGTTGTCGTCCCATTCACTTTTAAAATAGTTGTTTTCTACCTTCTTTCTACCATGTTTTCATCGGTACATCGATCATGCACTTCACCTGCTAGTTGCCCTCTAATTTGAGTAATCTAATATGAAACAATTTTTCTGAGTTTATGTATAGTGTCGTTTTCAAATTTACTCCAGTACAAATGTGATTTAAAATAAATATAATAAAAATACAATTAAAAAGATTCTTGAAATAGGCCTTCTGGCAACTTATCTGATACTTGCTTTTTTTGTCATGAAAAAGGTTATTATTAATAGGTTTAAGATGCTGTAGAATGAGAGCCGACCCCTCTTGTTTTCAAGCATGAAATGGTCAGTCACTGCTCACTGCCCTGAATCTATTTATTCTTCCCCTATAATGTTTTTCTTGGTTTGTACTCTACAATATTTCCATTCCCCTCTGCCCCATTGCTCATAAATTTTAAACTGTTATCTTCCCCTTTATAGTCTCCCTTAACTGTCAATCATTTCTCCATCAAACACTCCACTTTACTCGAAGAGATACAGTGAAAGAGAAGCCAGGGCTGTAAAAGACTGCTTTAAACTCCAGTAATGGGAGCTGAGAGGCCTTTAAAAGCCACATATTCTCCTGCACTGATCTGATCCCAAGCTTTCTTTACTGTTTGACTCATGCTGCATATGAGCACTGTGCATGCTTGTGGAGCTTTGACTGATACAGCGGCTTCTGTTATCCCAAACACCTAACAATTGGATTTTCGTTTGATAAATTGTTTGCATTCAAAGTAATACACAAAAAGCAGGAAGTAAAAAAAAAAGATGATGATCCTTCTCTCTCTCTCGAGATCGCAGCTGGGAAAAAAGCTTTTGCATGGCAGATGTGCTTTTGTCTGATTTACAAAAACATTGTGGATCTTGAGTTTGTGTAGAGTACACTAAGACTGTGTGTTTTTATCTTTAGGTGGCAGCTTGGACGAAGTACTGGGTGGCTCTTTGTGGAACTCAGCTTTACTATTATACTGCCAAGTCCCTCAAAGCCACTGAGAGGAAACATGTGAGCCCCTGCTTTCACACCCATCAGCTGCTCTGCTATTCTGAGTTGGCAGCTGGTTTTAAGAAAATCTGCATACTTTTTATGCACTTTTTTAATAATTTATTATTAAAACATGATTCATTTGAACACATTTATACTTAACTAGTACTATAAATAAATGTCAACTAACATTATACAAAAATATTGGTGTTCTTAAAAAGCACATTTGAGGTCATCTTAGGGCATGTTTATTTTAGGACTGACAATACTGATAGAATCTGTTTTTCTTGCAAATAAGAACATAAAGTATATGGCTATTTTCAGACTGCAAACAAAAGCGACACAAATTTATTTTTTTGCCCATATGTGATCAGTATCGGTGACTTTCATGATTAACAGTACAGCACAATTCCCAATTTTAAACAACACAGGTCGCTTTTTCAAAATGTGGTTCTAAATCTGATACAGATCACATTTTTTTTTAATTTTCTGGGTTTTGTGCAAGAAAGGCAGAGAACATGTACTTTAATGTATTCATCTGTTGACAGTGGGCTCTGGGAGAGCACATGGTTTCCTCTTTTGTGCATGCATGTCACATTAGAGACACTTTTTTTCTCACAGAAGAAAGATGGCAGTCACATATTTTTTTATAATGAAAACAAATGCACACAAAAAGTCTGAATTGATGGAGACTTGCAGTCTGAACATGGCCTGCATCGCTGTATACATAACGTTTATGATAGAGAGGCGTTACTCTGAAAGCTCTCACTTTGATGTTTAGCTCTGGTGCCTAGAGGAAGATTGACATCATCGCTGCAGATCACACAGTGTTCATGAGAAGCACATTTTGCTTGGTTACATACACATGTGCCTTCCTAATTATGCATTATTAATTTGTAAAAGCTGGTCATTAACTTATAAAGTGTTGCAAGCAAATCTAGAACTGCTGAATTTTCAATACTTCATAGAACCACCAGGAGGGTTCATATCACTGTTAAAGCACTGCAAGCTTTTGTCAAAATTGGGCTGAATAGAGGTAAAAAAAAATTTTTGTTTTGTTTAATGACTATGGTTGGATTTATAGAAGTTAAATTGTTTAAATTTTAGTAAAACTATGCTTAATACCCCTAAAACAATAATTTATGTGTTGTTTAAAGTGTTAAAAACACTATATTATATTTTGATTACATGTGTCAATGTTACTGTAACAACAAAAATAAACTGAAATGACAATTAAAAAGAAACAGACAAAAATAACAACACAAATTTAAAACATTTATATATAAACAGGATGCAGGAACCAGGAGCTGGCTTTTTGTTTGTTTGTTTGTTTTTGCCTTCGGTTATGCATAAGTGTGGCAGCGTGGGAAGAGATTGTTGTCTGTTTAGAATATTGTTTAAAATATACTATTATGTGGTTGTTACCTTTAATTTTATGTTTAAAGTCACTTTTTAAATTCCAAAAGATTATAAAAAAAATATTTCAAGAAGTTTGATTTCATTTTTTTCAATGACACTTAACAGTATAAGAATGATAAAAAAAAATGGAAGATCAAGTTTAGATAATACGGTAAAACTGTAAACGTACAGCATAAACGGTTTAAAATGTTTGGCTTTGTGAGGTTGTAAGCTAGAGCCCTTGAAGAATGTAAGCCTTCTAAATAAAGATAGCATCTAGAAATCAAACATTTGGCTGTGTTTTATTGATCACAGTGTCTCTAGTTTTTTTTTGTTTAAGTATATATTTTTGAAATTAATAAATTATTTGCATATGATCACAGGCTGTCGTATAATTTTAAAAGTAGGTTCCAGCTTGTCAAGAACGTTTTCGTTTTTTAATACAAATTATATCATGGAATCAAATGAATGTGTTAATATTTAAATGGCTTTATGTTGGCATAAATAGGACCCAGAAGTAAAAAAAAGTCAAGAACTCCTGATCCCACAGACCAGACAGTCCTCTGTTCAAGCCAAACACTGCTACTTTTTCATAAATTCAGGTAATTAATCATCAATCTAATTCAATAATCGTTATAAACTCAAGCGGAGCGGCGGAAGCATTTATAAGTTTGTTTCTGTAATAAGTTTAGTGTAGTGATTGTGGCAGGATATTTTTTAAGCACACAGCAATATTTTACTATATCTGTCAAGTGTAGCTGTTGTGGTAAGCATGACCACATATAAAGCACTGGGTCGAAATAAACCACCTCTTCAGTTCTAGCTGTTTAGGATCTTGATCTTTTTTTATTCAGTTGACTATCATCAAAGCCATTTCAGGAAAAGTTCTGGAGTGAACAAGCAGAACCTGTGCTTTAACAAAGTTACAAAGTTTTGAAAACAGGTTTGACCTTGGTAGGTCAAGATTTTACATTTTTTTTATTTGAAATAACAAATTTGTAGCTTTTTATATCGATTAAAATTGTTGTTTACATTTGATGGAATCATATTTAAAACAACTTTGAAAAAAAAGAAACAACTTTGAAATTGTTTTGTTACTGAAAAGAAAGGTATTTACCTGTTTTATTTCATTTTCCAGTTCAAGTCCACCGCCAGCAAAAGTGTTTCTGTTTTGGGTTTGATGGCTATGATGGCAGACGACCCGGAGCATCCTGATGTCTTCCTGCTGACTGACTCAGAGCATGGTGAGACAGCCAATCACAAGCCTTGAACTCAGGCACACACTGAATCCACCACCAGTATTTTTATCAGGGTTTTCTCTGACTGAAAATATCTGCAAAATCTCTGTTTAAATTGAAAGCGAAAGCTCTGTTCTCTGTCAAAATCAATCAGAATTTCACTTAACAGGATGAGTGCTTGAGCAAAGTCCCAGAATGACCTTCTGTAGAAGAAATTAAACTCTTTTGCGCTCCACATCATGACATGAGATGTTAATTATTTCATTATTTGATTGTTTGTTTGTCCTCAGGAAACTCGTATAAGTTCCAAGCTGGGAACCGAATGAACGCTCTGCTCTGGTTCAAACACTTGAGTGCAGCATGTCAAAGCAACAGGCAGCAGGTGAGTGTCTCTGTTTGTGAGCCAGTTCAGAGAAATTTCCTCGTTGCAAGCTTGAATTTGAAGTATTAATGTCTCCTCAGGAGTGTGCTGGAATGTTGCAATTTAAATAACAGTGTGCCTTTACCTTTTATTAAGACAATCAGAATCCATCTCAGCCAGCAGTTCTAAAAATAGGTCAAAATTGTTCTCTTAAAAGCCATTTATCGAAAATAAATTGTTACAGTTATTTTTAGTTGCAATTGTTCTAGGGAAAACAAGACAATTTTTTTCTAGATCTGGCAACATACTCATTGTACAACATTACACTCTCTAGTTTCCAACATACAATTCCAAATTTTACATTAAAAAGTCTGACTTGTATTCTTTTAGATTTTATCTGAGCAGCTACACTGCCCTCTTGTGCTGAAGATTCATTTAATGCTTGATCTCAGCTTAGATGTTGCAGTGTGTTTCCATTCTGTTTCTCTGGGGGATGTATGCAGTGTTACAAATTATTAAGAGTTTGTCTATTTATTGATTAGAGTTAAGGTGCTTAAAAATAGTTTAAAAAAATGGTGCTTAAGTTAGAAGTGGGTCAAACCTCTTGATTGCGTTGGTATTAAATTGTAACTGTATGAAATCTCTAAGAGACATTAAAA
Organism: Danionella dracula; assembly: GCA_900490495.1. Classification (NCBI taxonomy): domain Eukaryota; kingdom Metazoa; phylum Chordata; class Actinopteri; order Cypriniformes; family Danionidae; genus Danionella; species Danionella dracula. The sequence continues at coordinate 1,080,911 of UELW01000004.1, read as the reverse complement.
ATTAGTGCCTTTTTTCCACAAATAACCTTTGAGTAAAGGTGATGGACATTGTTATTTTGACAGGAGAATAGGATGAACGATTTGGACAATTTATACATGTGAGGGCCTGATACACTGAGAGCTTGTTTTGACATTATATGTTATCCTCATATGTCTATATATTTTGAAGCAAACCAAAACTTACTATGTTGAGTGTGTTAAATATTCCTTTAAGTGGCAATAATCTGAAAGGATATTTTAAGCTCCAAATTTTAGTACAACAGCAGGTACGGAGTAATGATTCGATCATTATGTACTTGAGAACAGAACCCCCAGAAAACAGAAAACCAGTTAATATCTGATCTGATGTGCAAATAAAACGGTGTATTTTTATATTATGTTCATATTTTTGTTTTTTGTTATTAATGAATGCTCATAAGGATTTGAAGAAGTATTTGTCTATCAAATATACCTAGTACAAGAACTGGTGCGATGCCAGACATTTACGGCACCGTCTCACCAGACTCAGACTCAATGTAGTGTGTGTTTGAATGCTTCAAATTAGAGATGCACCTAAACAATCTGTGTCACTGAATCCCTAGAGGGTCAACACCCTGCACAGTTCTTCACCGGAACCTTAGCTTTCAATCGAACCTTGATGTGATCAGGTGTTTCCTTAACCCTTTAAAACCTGCCGTAGAACAGGTTAGCTATGCTATACCTTACTTTAAGTCAAACCGATGAACATCAGACTGTTTTGTGAATCGTTTATGCACTCTCTCCATTTCAGGTTCCAGCAAATCTAATGTCCTTTGAATGACCTGATCGAATTGGAAGAGCATAATCTTTCCAGCAGCTGGATGGAAAAATGAGTAAAACACAGAGACCAATAAAAGAGAGAAGACTGACGTGTGTGTGAGCTTTTCCACTGCCATCACCCAGCCTGAATCCCACAGCAAACTCCTCGAGCACCGCTGCCTTAACACGCAGAGTGTGAGTGTGTGTGAGCGAGAGAGCGTGAGTTGTGGGTAATATCCAGCTCGTCTTCTAATCATCTTCATGATTTCTGCAGCGTGTTGTACTTTAGTTTTATGAAATCACTTATTTTGACTCTAAACACAAGCTCCTTGAAACATGTCCTCGCTCAAGATGGTCACAGACATTTTCCTCAAGTGGGAAACGGAAGTCTCTTGTTTAACCGAGAAGATCGGTAGAGGTCTTCTTCGCTTTCCTACTCCACCACTTTAAGCTCTTTTTTTAGCTTGTATTTAGGTTTAGAGCATTGAACGTGTTTTAGGAGAGAAGATTGGACTCAATGAGATGTATGGACTTTAAAGCAATAGTTCACAAGACAGTGGAATTCCATCATTATTTGCTAACCCTTATGATGTTCCAGACACCTGTTTGGATTTGAATTTAGTGTCACGTAATTCAAAGATGAAACCTCTTCCACTGAGGCCTGACATTTACTCTTCAGCCTTCAAAAACTTAAATTTAACTCCTGAACAATGAACCTCTGCTCCTGCAGACTGATTAAGTCACATTTTGAAACAACAGGACAATGCACAAATCTTACGTTACCTTAGTCTAAGGAACAACATGAGTAACGTACCTAGTTAATGTTGGAATTTCATTTTTTGCTGAATCATCGCTTAAGAATATTGGCAATAAGCAGTGATCCTAGCAAAAAGAAATAGTTTGCTTTGCTTTCGAGGCATTAGGGTGCAAACGAAAGCATGTTTTTCAAGCTGTGAAGGCTCATGGATGCAGACGTCGACTAGTTTACAGTACATCTCCAAACTTTTATTTTGTGTTTAGTTCAGTTGTTGATTTTCCACAGTCTAGCAGAGACTTTTGGGAGGAACGCTTTGGGAATGGAGGCGATTGGAGCAGGCAGCAAGGCACTTGACTGAGTGGTTGATTTCTTTTATCTATTATTTAGTTTGAATATGGATTTTATTTGATGTTTTACTTCAGTATTACTGAAAGAGTTTACTGTTTTAATAGTCTGTTACGTTAACGTGTCACACTGTTTTTCAAATGTATCGCTTTTCAAATCAGAGGTGTATAGACTATGAATACTTTTGACTGTATTTGTTTTACTTTTGTTTACTTAAGTAAAAGTATAAGTAAAAAAGTAAGTATCTTGGTTATGCTTATGTTTTCTACAGACATTTTTTCTTAATTTTCCTGTGATAATAAGTAACTACATACTTTATCAGATTTTTCACTGAAATGATCAAAAGCAAAGTAAATACTTTCAGAATTACTTATACTTTTACTTTATACACCTTTGCTTTAACTCACTATTGACTTGGTGGTTTTGCAGAGCTATGTTCTTAGCCACAGGGATTTCTAATGGGAGCAAGAAAGTTTTCAAGGAAAGGTTAAACCAGCTAGTTTTCAAGTTATAGGTGTCAATCTTCAGAGTGCAATTAAATAAGCCCAATATGTAATATAGATCAAATACCAAAACAAAGTCTCGCCATTCAGAGTGCAAATTTATAGGCAGGCAAAACTTGATTGTTACTGAGAGCCAGGCAGAACTAACTGTTCAACAGAAAGGTACTTGATCTTATCCTGTGACTGCTGCGGCTCATTCTTTAATGCTGTGAGTTAAAAGTGATTTCGTTGTAAATAATATGAGGTTTTTGTCAACAGTGACCTTTTGCTGTTAGTTCCATCTAAATATGAGGAGTTTATTTTTGGAAAAACAATGCTCGTTCTTAATCATTTGAACCTGTTCAGTCGTTCTAAAGTTCTGGTCATAGCATTTTTAGCATAGCTTAGTATAGAGCATATCAAATCTGATTAGAACAGTACAATTAGTATACCAGTTGCAGAATAATTATAGTTTTTATGTTTTACTCTCCACTTATCTGTGCATGGATGTTAGTCTATTTTCTGCCATTACAGAAGAGAAGTTCCTTGATTGTATACACCAGCATGAGGGCTCAGTGCCTAAAAACATCGACACGAAAAGTGATGATGAGAAGTGATGATTTTTAGCTGCTCTTGGAACACAGTGAATTTATATAGAAGAGTTTTACATTAGACAAATATATAGTCCTCCCTCAACTGGTACAAGAATGCTACTGGTCTAATCTGATTCAGTGCTAAGCTGTGCTAGAAGGGCTATTCTAGATCGATATATTTACTGTTGTAAACTGTGGGAGGGTCATGCTGAACGAAATAAGAAGTTGTCAGATAAGAATAATTATGTTTTAGAGAACGAATTCCATAAAAGTTAAGGAACACAGTCAAGAAGAGAAATGCACCTAACTGTGAAAAAGTGGAATGCTTCCTTTATAAATCATTTGTGAACTCACAAAAATGAATGAAATTCATCACATATTACATGATAAAAGATTTTGGGTATCATTTAAATGACTCCTCAGAGAGATGGCCTGTATTAGGCCTGTCTAGGCTTTAAAAATTGCACAAAAGGTGAAGATTACACTTATATTCTGGAGGGCAAATAATCGAGGTTTTGGAGGAGCGCTTTAAATGTATAATCAATGATTTGGGATATCTCACACTGGGTCCAACTTTAAGAGGTCCAATACAATTTTAACAATGGTCCAATTCTGTTTAACAGGGATTTGTGGACTAGTGAGAATTCCTGGACTCATATTTCCAATGATCATTCTGAAGTGTGGTGTCAAACTATAAACTAATCGACCACTAGTTTCCAAGAAATAAGAACTTGGGGTCAAGTCTGCTTCTATTCGGTTCAAGTTTATACCATTGTGTTTGCTTGATTTCAGCTTTACATTCAATTTTTACTGTCAATTTTATTGTATTTTTATTAACCAAACCTTACCATACTATGAGAAATTGACATTTCGGGGGTTGTGAAGTTTTTGTATACAAGCTTAGAGTATTGTTTGTTGATGTTTAAGAGAAGGCTGTAGTTTTGGTAAAATCCTGGGACGTATCTGGGGTTGTTTTTGTTTACATCTTCTGAACCTTTGAAGGGATGGTTAATACAACAAAAGAAAAGTTTGCACACTGTGTTCTCAAGCTTTTGTTCGTCCTCTAAGTAAGAAGGAAGAAATCAGTTTTAAAATGTATTGTTAGTACAGATTTACCAAAGCTGTGTAACTATCGGAGCACTTGAACCGCGGTGAAAGATAATAAAAAAAAATAAAACAGTCACACCAACCCAGTCTTTCCGAGGAGCTAAAGTCCCTGATGTTGAAGATAAAGGATAATTAATAGTTAACTAAGTCTAGTTTAAGGGGCCGAATCCCATCCTTTTCTATTGTTATCTTATCCTATATAAATGTAGTTCACGTATTCAGGTTTAACATATGCAATGCAGAGAAGATCTAGGATGCCTTTTAGTTCAACTATCAAGAGTTAAACTGATTGTATAACCAATGCTAGCTTCATATCAGATTTTTAAGACAACGATGAATTCAACAATGAGATATTTTAACCCCTCCTCTATTCCCTTGTTATTTATACTACAGGAAAATGTCTGGAAAAGTCAGCTTATTATAAAATAAGTATAACTGGTGTTGCGTGGTATCACTGGTGTTGCGTGGAGTAATCTAAATGCTTTCTCAATTGACTTTGGCATAGTCGTTATAGACGGGATGGAAATCTTTTGATTGTTCTTCAGGTGTTAATAGAAGTATGTTGAGACCAATCTCTAGTTTAGTTGTGGTGAGGAAGCGATTGTGTGCTCTTAAATATCATGCACCAACTTGACTTATAATTCCAACGGGATCCTGTCAAAAATTTTCTCTCATTGACAATGTCCCATGAGTAACAGGACATGTTATGAAAGTGCAGGAAAGAAGCCGCTTTCCGTTTTTACATCAACTGTTTTCATTCTTTTGTTCCAGTGCAATAATTAATCCTCAAATTGTTCGAATCAGAAATGGTGTTGTTGACATTCAGAAAACTATAGAAGTTATTCAGATTGGACAGATTAAGACTTCTACCTTGTTTCTTTGTGATGGTGAAATTTGGATAGGATGAACGTGACCCCAGTGACTTAACCCTGTGGTGTGTTTTTCCCCTAACACATTATCAGCCCTTTTAAACAATGTTTGTAGAAGGTTTTTCACAGTCGCCTGAAGCTTGTAGAATACAAAGGCCATCAGTAGAGGGGCCAAACATCTCAATTTTGAGATTTATGTGTTAAAGCTTTACCGTAAATGATTGATTATTTATGTCGAGGAAAAAGTCCTTCTGCTGAAATCATTCTTTACATTTTGTTTAATACAAAGGTTTTTTTTTTCCAGTCAATTTGTTTATCTCAGAATGGTTTGTTATTTTAGTTTTTGGGGGCTTCTAAGCATTTTATCATATTTTCACTCATTCCTGATATTGATCCATCTGTTCATTTTTTGGAGGTTTGAACTTGATTTTTTATGTTAATGTTTTGTGCTCTTTGTGGGAATGTACAGTGTGTGTCTGTGTCACCTGCTCCAGCCACCTAGTGTCCTATTTGTCCAGCGGCGCTATGACCTCTGAGCGATGTGCCCTTGGGCTTCAGACCGGATGAAACTAATAAACACTTCTGGTTGTGTGTTTTTTACTTGTGTTTTTTGTGTGCTTTTTGGTGACGAGTTTTTCCTCATATTGATTGTTTATCTTACAGGAGTGTACTATGCACACTGGCCAGGTAATAAGTGATTAAATAAAACAATAAGAGTTTTGTTGAGTGAAAGAGTCAAACAAAAATCTCAGGAGAATGTGGGAAACCACAAAGAACAATAAAAGTCTTTTTTTTTTTTAAACAACTCTAAATAAACCTACTTCCCAAAACAAAGTATACATAATTATGGTGCAAAAAGTCACAAAGCAATAAAAGAGATACATTTCATTGTGTTACATTGCTAATGAAAATCAGGTAAAGTGAAACATTTTGCTCTTTTCTCTGCAGCAACTAATTATTGTAAACTTAATTTCCTATGAATTCAAAAGTTTTAAATATTATGCTTCTTTATGCTTGATGTAACCTAGTGAACATCACATATTGAAAATCACAAACATTTAATAATAGTGACATATTTACATATTTTCACAAGCCTAAACACGCATTTATCTTTGAACATACACTGCATTTTAACTCTTCCATTGCTGTTCTATCTATTACAATTTCTATTACTTTCACACACCATAAAAATTACCGTGTGCTAAAAATGCTAAATATTTCTTGTGTGTGTGTGTATATATATATGTGTGTATATGTATGTGTATATATGTGTATATGTATATATGTATATATATATGTGTATCTGTCTATATGTATATATAGTATATCTGTGTATATTCTATATCTATCGTGTTATGTCTCTACTATCTTGTCTCTGTCTATCTCTCTCCTTTGTCTCCTGTCTCTCTCTCTCTCTCTCTCTCTTTGTCTCTGTCTCTCTCTCTCTCTGTCTCCTGTCTCTCTCTCTCGTGTGTCCTGTCCCTCCACCTGCAACAGTTTACTAAATATTGTCCCTCATCATGAAAAAATTGTAAGATGTATTCTGCATATAAAACAATACGATTGTTATCTATATCCTCCTGAGACCCAGGCTATTCATTGATGTCCTCTATAGTGTGCATTTAATCACATTATAGTGTGGTCTATAAATTAACTCATTTGAGCTACTCTAAGTCCTGGTGTGCTTAATAGTGGGCTTGCTGACCTTTACAGTGTTATCTCATGTGTTTGTGTGGGACTAAACTGCGCTAAATAGCCAGGAAATCACAAAATAAGTTACATGGGAAGAGTTTTGTTTTCCGCTTGGATCTCATAGAGAAAGTTGGATTCATAAAAAAAATAAATTTTCATAGCGTTCCCTTTAAGATGTGGAGACTATCGTGGTGTATGTGTGACCGTGTAATTGGCTCGCCATATTCGTGTCAGTGGTCGCGCAGGTTGCGCGCGCAGCAGGCAGGAAGAGTCTCACGCAGCCAGGCGGACAGCAAGGAGCAGAGCCTCCAGAAACAGAAATGAATGAAAGTTGACGCTGTGAGTGGTTCCGGGAAGATAAAGGCGTCCTCGTCTCGGCTCGGGGGGTTTCTGCGAAGTGGTCCGTCAGCAGCTCCAGGGTGAGTCTACGGAGGCTTTTAAATGTCAGGGTTTCCCCAGATAGCTCGATAGCTCCCCTTGATTAATACAGTGACTCAAACTAGGAATTCAACGACACCTCTAGACACTCGTGTGTGTGTAGGGAACCTCTTCCCGAGGGTTGTTGTGGTATGTGTGAGATGAGTGCGTTTGTTTGTTTTAGCGTTGTAATATCAAGAGAATTTGAGGCTAGCTTGCTAACCGATGTTAGCACTAACGTTACTGCTTCACGTTGGAATAATATTTACGTTAAACACATAGATTAACACAATATTCGCTCCACGATGTTTACAAGGCTGTCAAAATATCAAACCGTTCAAGTTGTTTACTGTTATATCAATTAATGTTCGCTTTAAGGAAGTGGGGTTAGCAATTAAATGGATGACAGCAGTGGCCAACGCGCTATAGAAATGATATTAACTTTGCTTAACGTTACATGCAAAAGCTAAAAACCGTTTCACCCACAACGTGTTGTGTTGAAAGCGTCTGCGTGCTGTATGAATGGCTTGCTGTCATTCGTGCCTGCGTGGACAGGATGTGTTGTGTTGAAGCAGGTCCGCCCTCAGCATGCATGAATGGAGGTGTGCATTCAGGTGTACCTGAATGTGACCACTGCCCCAGATCTCAATTTTAAGTACATTTATTTTCTCTTGCACCTTAAAGAAAGTTTTAGAAATTTGTGGTTTGGTGTCACTCAATACAAATGATCTCCAACTAGCTCATGTGAACATCATGCTATGTGATCATAATTCTGCACCGGCTTTTCTGTAGGGTGCTTTAACGCATGATTAACATTTCTATTGATGCAGTGACACTCCTTGCCCTTGGGTGCCACTAAATGTTCTTGCTGCTGACACCGTTCTACCCAGCGGTCATCAAGTCTATGCTGTGCACCTCCATCACTGTTTGCTTTGGAGACTCCAGAGATGAGAGAGGACAGTTCAAACAGCTGAAAAGATCGTTGGAGTAGCGCAAATATGAGCTTTTCAATATCCATAGTTATTTTTCTTTCCCTATTTCCTGTTGTGAGTCGACATGGGAGTTTGTATTGAGTGCCACCCAGATGCTCTTTTATGTCTTGAAAGTATTCTGAATACATGATCAAAAGAGGCAGCTGTCATTGGTCAACTGAGAAATCGTGCACTGCGACAAACCAGGACATGTTAGAGCAAAAAAAAAAACAATTTGATGTTTTTTTTGCATTGATGAAAAAACAATGACAAATGAGCTAGCATTTTCACCCATTATTTTTGGGGTATACGGCACATACACATTTGCACTGATAATACATAGGTGTGTGGTGGCCATTAGTGTGAGGTTGCGCCACGCCACGGACCCTGTAAAAATATATGAATTGATTTTGTTATCACAATATTAGAAATTAGGCTGATACACCATCCCAATGTGGGTATAAACATATTAAGGCATCTATACACCTATGCAGCTGCAGCTCCTACAAACAATAGTTGAATCTTACCAAAAGCAAGAGTGCATTCTCAAGACGCATCACATTTTAGTAAATGCAGCCGAATTCTGAAATATAATAGACTGGTTGAAATTGTTGTGATTGGTTGTTTTGTTTTCAAGATTGACGTTTTTTGACTCACCCCTTGGTGTTGTCAATGCCACAATTTTTAATGAGCTGATAACAAAACAAACGAAGAACACAAGTCTGCATTTCTCTTACAGAGAGCGTTATCTCTCAAACTTTCCTTTTTTTATGTTGTGTGTCATGATAAAGCAACATCTTTTAAAATGAAGTGCCACTTTCTACAGAGTGCAGAAGCAGTGAGTTCATATAAATCCTCACGCCGTAGCTTTCTTTATATTACGGAAGCTCTAAATGTGTTTGCAATGATACCATTTTTAGAATGAATAATCCCTGGATGAAGAATAAAAAAATAAAAAAGATATTTACATTTATTTCTCCCGTCTATTTGGAGGCTTCTTGGGCATCTCTAGCAATGAGGAGAGAATCTCTTTTCTGGAAAACTCAAACACAACAGTTTCACGCATACAGGAAACGCTTGCAGGTTACACATACAGGAGATGCATAAATGTGTAGAGACCTGTAGTCATGGCCAGCTATTTTTAGAGACGACAGAGGGACTAACAATTGTTACCTGACTTGATGAACTTGACTCCTCTGGTTTGAAGGCCAGAAACTCGAGCAGAAAAGTTTTTTATAGAGTCCTTATCCTCCTCTATTATTGTGTACAATTTCAACACTATTAAACCAACTTGTTTAGCCTTTATTTGTAATTGCAGATAGTCCTTTGTTCTTATTATTGTCTCTTATTTGTCCCTAAAGCACGGAAGATGCCTGAGCAAACAGACCCTTCAGGATTGTAACAGAGCACACACCCCTCTGACACCCCATCAAACAGGTGCCCAACCCTCTTCAGAGGACTCATCTGGACACATCCGGTTAATAGGAGCGGCACTAAAGGTGGCCACGAGCACAAGAGCATTATATAAGCAAGGAGGAATCTCTGTGGCTTAAGTGAGTGAGGCACACTCTCTCTCTCTGTGTGTTCCTTCAATCACAGCACTCATACAGTAATATGTGAAGCATTAGCTTCATGTTTTTTTTCCAGAAATTAGGTGAAATTGCTTAAGCGTTTGTTTGTATAATTTTAATAAAATATGTGTACAACAGTTTTTTTGTTTGTTTTTTGTATACAACAGTTGTAAATAAAATCAACATTTAAATCATATTGATTTTTGAAAATGATCGTTTATGTGGTACGTAACATGGATCTGAGATTGAGGAACATCTAGTTTGAGTGTTTAATGTGAAAACTTAGTTATAGACCTTTCAAAAAAAGATTAATTGGAAAAAAATCTATTATGGTTTATGACTGTATAAATAACAGAAGTTGTGTAAACAAATAAAAGGTTCTATAAAACAAAAGAAGTAAAATCAGCAATCCACAGGCAGCCAGTGGTGTGAAGCAGGGGTGTAGGGGATATGCTCCTTCTTTCATCCTCAAACCAGCACATGATACGCGGCTTTCTGTAGCATTTGGAGACACAAGTGACATTTGCGTGAATCCTAAATATGAGACATACTTTGTCTGGCCAAGATATAATATCTGTCTGATTATTTGTGACAGGCACTACTTCCAGTGCCTGGAGATTCACTCACTTATTAACATTAGGTAGAAGGCGCTGAAACTTTTTGCATTATTACATAAAAAAAACTTCAAATCTAGTGTAAGTCAAGTGGAACATTATGTGTAGATTACCAATAATAAAGGTTAGAGACAAGATGTCCTAAAAATATGTTTATAAAGTGCTGTTCTGTAGAGCAAGATGGAGGAAAAACAGCTGAGAGAATCAACACTGTCTTACCTGTAACTTTTTTTTAGGACACCTTGACTCTAACTATTATTTACATTATTTGTAATCTGAACATAATGCTTGTCTGGCTGTTACTGCCATTATTGTAATACACATTAGAGTTCGGGGGGTATCGGGGCCGGCGGGAACGCTCTGCTCCCATGCGATTTTCTGGTGTGTTTGTTTTATATGATTAATTGATACAAAAATAAACAAATTAATCCATTATAAAAAAGTATCGTTAGTGGTAATGAGCTGCAATGAATTGGAATACAACAAACACTGTGCTCATGAATGACTGAACATCTACTCCTGCCACAGGAAGTGCCTATTTTCCTGGCTGCCCCGGGCTGGTGGTGTTAGTCCAACAGAGAGGAGCATCATGTGCCAGGCGTAACTGCTTGCCTCTGGGCAGACGGCGGGCGGGGATGAAGCTGAAGCAGCGGGTCGTTTTACTCTGCGCTGTACTCTTCCTCCTCGGACTAGCCAAGGTCTTTCTCCTGGATGGAGGCGAGGGCTCGTTTACAAGCCGCCGGGACCTCCGGGCCTTCCGCAAGATGGAGGGAAGCCTGACGCTGGCGCGAGACGCCCGGCTCACGCACACCCTGCAGTCACCGTGGGAGGTGGCAGGGCAGTGGGTGGGGCCCCGGGAGGTTTATCCAGATGAGACGCCTGAGCTGGCCGCCGTGCTCAATGCGCTGTCGAGTGCTCCAGTAAAGAGGGCAGATGTGGGGTATAAGGGCACCCAGCTCAAAGCCCTGCTAGTGCTCGATGGAGGACAGAAAGTGGTGTTCAAACCGAAGCGGTAAGTGCATACTTATTGAGTAGATGAGATGGGGGGTTAAAGGGAATGTGGAAGGGGTGATAGGTTTTTATCAGCTACTGTTTTCTTGTTTAAATAATCTGTTGTTTGTTGTTTATATGGTTTTTGAAGACTGTGAAATTGTATCTGCTAGCACAATCTCGTAGCCATTTGAACAGAAGTTATTAGTTGCTTGTTTAAGGATTATTATAGTTTTTTTATAGTGAGTTTTTAATTTATATTGCATAATAATATTCATAATATATTTAATAGTCAATAAAATACACAGCAGCCTTCACTGAAGTAGTATAGAATCCCCTGGAATTGGTACTGTATCAATGACAAACACAAACTGCATTGAGTAGGATTGGCCAGGTCCAGAGTTCTCCAGTAATCGTAGCCGTAGATCGTAACTCTCTCTCGAAAATGTCTTGCTGCAGTTTGTGCTCACTGAAAAGGTCTTTGAAAAATAATCCTATCGTTTCGTCACCTCTGGGTGTCGGCTTATTCTCATAAATGAGCAGGCAGTCATCTAAAGTTAGGGAAGCTGTAAAAGTTTATCAAAGCACAACTTTAACAAGTTAGTTAAACTTTGTTGTTTTTATATATCCATTAATTTTATATTTTAAGTATCACCAAAATAGTAATCTTTTTACTGAACAAAATAATTTATATATTGGTTATTTATATAGGAATATACATTTATACAGATGCTTAAGAGTGCATTTATGACTTTGAAAAAAATATGACAACAACTTCAAGAAATAATAATGTATTCAACCATGTACTTTTGAAACACAAAAGCTTGTTGCCTATTTACAAGATTAACAGATGACTGCAGTGAGCGCAGAAACTCGTTCACTTTGTCCTTAATGAGCTTGGTGTCATTTGTGCTCATGTGTTGCGTTAGTTGTTAGGTTGCTAATATTAAGCAGATTTTGAAAACTTCAGCTTTATATGTTTATTTGTCTTTTTAATGTCACCCTATATTTTTACTTTTACTTTTTTACTTTTACTACACCCTATATTCATGCTGGGAAACTCCATCAAGCGCATAGAAATCAGCAGCGTGCGAGAGCTTGTAGCTGTGTCTTTAGCCTCTAATATTTGATTCTGAGTGTACCTTGTTTGTTTTTTTTACTTTTTCAGGTACACTAGAGATCATGTGGTGGAGGGAGAGCCGTACGCAGGGTACGATCGTCACAATGCTGAGATCGCTGCTTTCCACCTGGACCGGTAAAGTGTGCACACACAAAACATATTGATTCTATGTATAGGTTATAAATGTTTTTGAAGTATATTAAAGTAGAACTTTTTAAGATCAGCATGGTGTACTATAGCAGAATTGCAGCCACAACAGCAGGCACTATCAAAATATCAACAAGGCATTCTGGCACTAGCGGTGTGTTTTAAGGATTTCGATGTTAGATCTCAGAGGTTGCGTTTTTAAAGATTCTTTCTGGCCCTGCAGGATTCTGGGTTTCAGGAGAGCACCTCTTGTTGTGGGGAGGTTTATGAATCTGAAAACAGAGATAAAGCCAGTGGCTACAGACCAACTGTTAAGCACCTTCCTCATGCAAGGTCAGTTTGAACATTTTTTACAACTCAAAAGCGTTTTCTTACAAAACATGCAAGTCTGATGTCTGTATGTACTCACATGTATAACATTGTGGAAACAAGCTCCTCATATATTATATAGATCTACATATTTAAACGAAGCATATTGAAAAATGTTTTTCTAAGCTACAGATGGGATCTCTTTTATAACTTGGAAAAATGCAACCAATTGAGTTAAATCATACAGTTGATTTAAATTAAAAATTATGATTGATTGAATAGCACTAAATATAAGGTGTAAGTAACTCCAACATAAATTTTTATTGATAGAATGTTTTGCAAACCTGCACCAAAAGCAGTTTATTTCTTCTCTAAAGTAACACTCGTAGACATTTTTTAATTAGCGCTCACATTTCCTAATGATACTCTTGCAGGGAACAACACTTGCTTCTATGGGAAGTGCTATTACTGCAGAGAGACTGAGCCGGCTTGTGCGGAGGGAGATGTGATGGAGGGAAGTGTCACCCTCTGGCTCCCTGACGTCTGGCCTTTACAGAAACACAGACATCCGTGGGGCCGCACCTACCGCGAGGGGAAACTCGCCAGGTACTGATTTTCTTTCACTTCATTATTTTTCTGTTTTAAATACGATTGAAAAGCTACACTGTGGTGTTGAAGGTTGTTATTAGAATGGCGCCCTTACTGAGGCATGGTTTTATTTAAGGAAATTTAATGTCTTTTTGAATTACTATATTGTGAATTCTCGTTATTTTTCTTTTTTTTATCTTTTGGTTGCTTTCACACATGTATTCCTGTATTTCTACACCACACTTGTAAAAACCATGTTAAGGAGTAGTGTAAGATTTTGCAGAGATGTTTTCGGAGAAATAGATCCTTGTTATTTCTGTGCATTTTATCAACTAAACACAGTTTTTATCACTACATTTTGGAGGGAATAGGTAAGAAGCCAATGGGGCATTTGCTGGCTGTGTTTAAATGTAAATAATTCTAATCCCAGCCGTCTTTGGTCCATCTTATAAACATTTATATTTCTTGGCCATTTCTCTGGGCTTTATGTGATTAAATTACTTACCAATGTAATAGACCTTCCAGATATATTGTAGTAATGTCGTTTATCTGACAGATTTCAGAGGTGAAACGTAAAAAAAAAAACATCTACATTATGTTATGGACTAAATGAATAAATACATTTCTTTATTGCATTGTCAAAATGTTACAAAATTCAATATTTTATTACATCCTTATTCATGTGTGTTTATTAAAGACAATTCACTCTATATGTTTTCATAACCTTTAAATAGTTTGATATTGATAAAAAAATGTACTGTAGCCTTTATGCTTTTCATCTTATCTTTCCTTGTGTAGCTAATGTTAGCTCACTTTACACCGACTAACCGTTTTTGTTTTGAATTAAGCAACAGATCTTCAGATTATGCTTCTCGATGCACACAAAACTACACGACACGTCAAGGTCAAGAAGTTTACTGGCCTCTATCTGTACCATCTGAACATAATCAGTGCTGACCTTAAATACCAAGTAAAATAGTTTTATTTTTAAAGGTGACCTCAGATGCCAATTTAACACAAGATTACTTTTTCTGAATGGTTTTGTACAACAAACTACATTTTACCACAATGCAATCGCTTCCGGTAAAGACTAGCTGTTCCAGGCACTGTGTCAAACGTGTTAAGCTGTCTATAGTGTTTTTACGTTCGGTAATGTCAAAGTAATAATATACTAAGTATATTTTTTTCTTCATGAGGAATGGACAGCATTCTCAAATGATCTCATATAAGAGTTTTGAATAGTATTGGTGCCAAAAAGTTCAGCAATGTTATTATGATCACTATTGTGAGATAATTTAGGCAGATGTTTATGGTAATTTAAAATAATACACTTACTAGTTCTGCATTTGGTTCACATAGAGTTAGTACAGGTCCTTAAAGGTGTCTTTGGTAGGAGTAAATGAACAGAGTTGTGTACATCGTTACATCCACAAGATCCTGTACTAGTTTGAGGTTATTATTACGTCATTATTCTGAGAATGGAGTCATATTTTGAGAGCTCAAAAAATACATTTGGCATGGTTGGCAGCTGAGTATTCTGAATAAAACGACCACTAAACTTAAACAAGCGTTAAATGAGAAGAAACAACAAAAGTTGTTGTCAAAGCAGGGACAAGACCTTGTACGCCACATGTCATTCACATAGATGTGCATTAAAATTGAGCAAATATAAAAGCTGGGTGAAATAGTGAGTAGCAAGGTTACCCCTCAGGCTTTTATCCTTTTTCTCTTGATAGGGAGCAATCATGGCATCATTAAACTTTCATGGACTGTTTTTCTTCTGTCGTAGATGGGAGTATGATGAGAGTTACTGTGAAGCAGTGAAAAAAATGCCCCCGTACGACTCGGGTCCACGGCTCATGGATGTTATCGACACTGCCGTCTTTGATTACCTCATTGGCAATGCAGATCGACATCACTACGAGAGTTTCCAAGACGACGGTGGAGCTAGCATGCTCATTCTTCTGGACAACGCCAAAAGGTATAAATAAAAGTGCTTAGAAGGATTTTACTATAGTTACTTTGCTAACAAAGAAAAAAAACTGTTATTCATTACATTTTTAACTTTTTACATGTGAATGTCATCAAAGCAGATTCTTTAAACAAAAGTAGACTTTTGCTTTTAGGAATATTCTTTTCTCTTTAACTCCAGTTTTTACTACACCTACTGTAAGTGAAAGTTTTTTCACCAAGTACCACCTCGGAAAAAAATTTGGCACTCCAAGTACTACCATAATGAGCAACATTAAAATACCTGAGTACAGTATAGCCACAGCGTATAGGCCTTCCCGTTTAGCCATAGTTAAGTACAGTTTAAATAAGAGGCGATATTATTGATGATAAAAAATATGTATTCATTTAGCAGCAGTATGCAGCCTGAACATTTTACAAGTATTACAATTTTAAAAGTATCACGTTTGATGGCAAAATATCTGCTTTTTAATTCTCGCTACCTTCTCTCTCTCTCTCCCTCTCTCTCTCTCTCTCTCTCCTCTCTCTCTCTCTCTCTCTGTCTTTCTCTCTCTCTCTCTCTCTCGCTCTCTTTCTCTCTCTCTCTCTCTTTCTCTCTCTCTCTCTCTCTCCCTCTCTCCCTCTATCTCTCTCTCTCTCTCCCTCTCTCTCTCTCTCCTCCCTCTCTCTCTCTCTCTCCTCTCTCTCTCAATATAATCAAGAGGTCTTTCAAGAGTTTTAATATTGTTATAAGAAATGAACGCTGACCTTCAGATATTCTTCTCGGATGTTTGGTTTCTTCAGATCAGGGCTGTTGTTATATATTCAGAGCGAAGCATAAACTCGTGCTGTAGTCATTGCTTAAATCTCATATAAATTGCGAATTTCTGGGATAAAACCAGCCAATTTTGGGGTAAAACTCACCTTGAACCATAACATCTTTCTTCATTCAAGCTGCAGATATTAAAGATAAATTAGGTTTTACGCTAATGTTTAACTTTAAAGAGAAGATCTTCCTGCTGCCATGAGAGACATATGCATGTAGGGCAGAATGCGCATCAGTAGCTTTACTTTTAAACAACCGCAGGTGTTGGACACCACCAAGAGCTTTTTAAGGTCCACTAGTGGTATGCGTACCACAGTTTAAAAACAACTGGTTTAGACACGGTAAGTGAGGGGAGGAATCCATGCTAAAAAGGATTTTATGTGTGGTTTTAGGAATTGCTATTGGCTGCAAACTTACACAAAACAACTTTAAGGACAAATGTGAAAAAATCTCAGTTTTGTGTTTTTTTCTTTTTTGTTGTTTTTTGTTTTGTTTTTGTTTTAGAACCTCATTATTTGGACCGCTCCAGTTGTTCCGTTAAACTCTGCATCCAAACATTTTTAGGAACCGATTTCAACTTTAGAAACAGGTTTTTTCACTGAATGATCAGGTGTGTCAGGTTTTTCAAAGAATTGATAAAATTATGAGTTACTTTTAAAAGGTCTTAGACGATTTAGCAAGCTTAACATTAGAGGAGCACTTGTCAAGGCTACATTGGAATAGTAGCATGACGGCTTTAATTCATCCTGTGTCATATTTGAAGCATCAAATGTTTTTTGAATTTTTGTTTCTTGCAGCTTTGGAAATCCGGCTCTGGATGAAAGGAGCATTCTCGCCCCTCTTTATCAGTGCTGCATGTGAGTAAACACATTCACTCTCAAACCCCAGCACTCTAATCGATTCCTCACCGTCGTCATGTTTGGTATAGATATCGACAAATACCGATAGTCATTTCCAAGTAGGGCTAGGTAAAAAAAAATATATATATATTTTCATCAACATTTTGACCGATTCACATTTCTGATGTAAATATTTTTAAATGTCTAAACTTACTATATAACATACTTTAATTGCACTGTATAATAACTACACACTAAAATCAATAATTAAGGATCAGCAAATAGTTAGTTAATAATTTATAAAACATCGTTTCTCTGTTAATAAACATTTGTAAGCAATTTATGAATATAACTTTAAAGTCTTCATTCTTGGTTTATAAGAATCTAGATAATATGCTTAAGAACTTTAATTTAATGCTTTATTGGGATCAAGTAATCATTTATAAAGTAAATTTTTCACTATTTAAAAAAACAGTTACTCAATTTGATAATAAATGCTTTATTAACAAATATTCCTACTGTAACTCATGATAAATAATAGTTATCAAACATTTACTAGCTGTTAGTTAACTTTTTTTTGTTAGTTTTTTGAGCTCATCTAATGAGGACTATTTATGAAAATTTTTATTTATGAATAAACAATGAGACAAAAAACATGTTTTTTTTAAGAAAACTGTATTGTGTAAGGATTATTTTGCTTTACACAGGGAAGTGTAAAAAACAAAAAACAGTGTCCATTAACTGGAGCTCTGTGACCCAATGCTGCACAGCATCAATGAAAAGCTCTTATAAATCTTCCAAACTCCGTTGGTGTTCAAACTAATTGTGGTTATGCCATCTACCTGACAACAACCCTGTTGCATTACCAAAAACAAAAAAATCTTAGCCGTCGTTTAAAAAAATTTGTGGTTAAAAACACGCAGTTACAAAATAACTGGGTTCATGTCAATACGGCCTCATCGCAGGTAACGCCACACATCACCTCAGTACTTTTGAACTTTGGAAGAATACCACTGCGACCCATACTAAACTCCAAACTCTGACATATTAAGAATGATTATTAGTGAAAATAGCGGGTCTTCCCATTGGACAAGGCTACTCAGGTTCGCGAACAATTGAGCTACGTTAGGAACCTCAGTCAAATCAGAAGAACACCCCCCCACACACACAATGTCCTAACTACTGGTCAACTTGTGCAAATCTCAGAAATTCTTATGGTCACATCCAAGGTGGCTCTTAAAGGCAAAATAAAGTGTTCTATTTAGCACAACCTCCACCTCTTGTCTCAACAGGGTCCGAGTCTCCACCTGGAACAGACTAAACCTTCTTAAAGGAGGTGTTTTGAGTTCAGCGATGCGACAGGCCACCGCCCACGATCCTGCTTTCCCTGTCTTAACAGAGTTGCATCTTTCTGCTCTCGATCGGCGCCTCAATGGAGTGTTGTCTACTGTTCGACAGTGCATCGAGACACAGGGAGCAGACAACACTTTAGTCGAGGACCGCATGAACCTGCCTCATCCATAACACTGGAGAATCAGGAAAATGAAAATGAGTTCGACTTGTAATGCTGAACAAGCTGCTGTCTACTGTAGAGCTGGAAACCTCACCACAGGACTTATTGAGAGGGTTTCACTAAATTCAGACTTTCCTTGTGTGCTTTGGATGGACTGGACATGGGTGGAATGTTTATACCGAAATATGTTTTTCTTTTCACTTTACTCAATTCTTTTCCCGTAGAGCTCCTTCAGTTTTTCGGGGAAATTATCTTAACAAATCTTGGCCTTAAATGAAATCAGACTTGGTATAAAGAGCATGGTGAATCGAAGACTCTGAGTAGGCTTTTAATTTCAGTTTGTAAATACAGAAGCTGGTTATAAGTGAGTCATGGGATTGATTGATTTAATGCTTATAGGAATTATGATGGAAGTTCAGAATTGTGTTCATACAGGATGAATACAGCTTTAAGGATTCTGCTGCTGATGATGATCCTGATGATGAGGTTCAAAGAACGTGGCAAAGACTACAGCATTGTAAGATGGATTTGAAATTAAAGTTATTATTTAAATGACTGGAGTTTGTGTGTAAGCAATTTATTTACCAAATATCAGATCAGCTTTCATGTTTATAAAAATGTTTAATCAAATACTGTAAGTTGCAGATGTTGAGTATCATCAGAGTTGTTTTACATAAACCTTAAAATGAATTGTCTCCAGATTAGACCACATTCTGAACAATATAGCTCATAGTACAAACAATATAACTCAGAACCAATGTTTCTTTCCATGTGAGAATCACACGTCTTGACTAGAGAAATTTTTCCATGGACTTAACTTAAGGTGTTTGGATGAGGACTTTTACCTGGCTTGGTCATATACCAAAAAGTCTTCCAAAAAGACATTAATTAGGGGTTTGTTAAGGACAGATTAACCTTCACCTTCTGATTGCGCACACTCAAGACGCGAGTTTCTCCTGACTCGCTCTTAGACATGAAGTCAGCCCACAGTGGCATGGTAAAATTAAGTTTTATTCTGAAATTTGTGCAATTGGTCCGACATTAACCTTTGTGAGACTACAAGCACCACAAAGAAAGGTAAGTTAACTTAAACATTTTGTTCTCCCGTTGTGATTATCGATTGTTTTACTTGTCGTCCAGACATTCGTTTAAAGTTGTCCTACCATGTAAACCTAAAAGGAATCATATTTTCTTTTTTTGGTAGCTTAAAATGACATAACTACCGTAGCCACAACCATTGGCTATAGCAACACTCACTAACCAATCGGATGAAAGGCTAATGCAGCTCATTTCAATGAAGAATGAATGCATGACTGTCTGACCCGAAAGTGTAACACTTCTTTGTTTATCTATGCAACAGATAAACAATTAAACGAAAGTATGTTTTAGGATGGCCTTTGCCCTGGGTGTATTCATCTGAAACAAGTAGTTTTTCTGTGTGCCAAGAAAAAAAACCCTGCAGGTGGAAGTCAGTGGGAGGAACTGGAGGAGTATGACTCGGTATGCGGAGCACTATCGTTTGAGGTAATTCAAAGTCATTGTTTATTATAAATACAGCTTTTTACTTTATTAAAAATTGGGTGTGATATTGCCCTTGTATAGTTATTTTGAGTATTCGTTTCCTCCAGATTAAACATAAAACATGCTTATTTTTATATCCTCTGTATATTTTAAACCTCAGAAAGATTTGCTCTTTTCGTTGGGGAGCTATCAGGAAGGGTTTTGAGCTAGCTTGAGCTGTAACATGATGTTTGGGGTGAGGAAGAGATTAAAGAAGGACTGATTTTGTGAAACCCTTGTTCACATGGTTTTAATGATTTGTAATAAAGATATAATAAAAGCTGCAAAGTCCATACTAATCTGTTGTAGAATAACTTTAAAAAAATGGTTTGACTTTTGAGTGTTTCTTCTGTGAGTAATCAAGGTAGTTTTTTTTTTTACACAAACTTCTGAAAAACTTGTAAACGTGTAAATCAAAGTGTGTTGTCTGTGACCCAGTAACAGAGCAAAATATAACTTATGAAAGTGAAAGTAACCAGTCGGCCAGATATGGAGTGATCCATACCCGGAATATGTGCTCTGCATGTAACCTATCCCAGGGCACACACAACAATGAACACTCACCTGGAGCAGTGGATATCCATGGCAGTCGGGAAACTGGTGCCTTGCTTGTGGGCACCACAGCTGTGGTTGTTGAAGATCTCCTTATCCATCAGACCACAACTGCCTTATGATTATCAACACAAGCTAAACAGATCTATTTGCTACTACTTCCAAAACATCATAATGAGTTTTATTGTTCCATTAAGAGCTGTTACATCATTAATGTAATTACAAGTGGCTGGCACACCGACTTACCAAACCAAAGTAATAAAGAAGGGCTATTGGAATACCAATGGAAGACTAACCTGTGAATTTGGGTCATATTTTTTTCATGCTTCAAAAGTTCTCCCCAAGTACACAGCTAAAGAGACAATGACTTACAAGTTATGATCTTGTGTTTTATTTACAATTACTGTATAATCACAATGATCCTTGTACAAGCCATGAGTTTTTATTCAATATTCTCTGGTTCGGTTAAGTAAGCCGAATCTGCCTAAGCATTTAGTTGCTTAACACTTGGTCCGATGTATTAAGCAAAATGTCCTTCGTGGTCTCTTCTTTCAAAGCTTTTGCATGTCAGTCTTAAAACATTTGAAATCTAAAATTTGATTGTCGGTTATCGTAATTAATTACATTTCTTTTAATGCACAACTTTTTATATATGTTACAAAACATATCATTATTCAAAAAGTAAAACAGTACTCAACCAAAGTAGAATAAAGTTTGTTGTTGGTTGTAAAAGCTTAAGTCTTTTCTCCGCTCAAAGTTCTGGTCATCCATCATCAACTGCTTCTCTGGCGCCGGAGACGAGTTGCTGCATCTTCTCATCCTAATGCAAATTCTGTGCCTTCACTGGTTATACCCCTTACGACACAGTCTGAACTCAAGAGTTAATTGGCTTCTTCATCTTCTGTCTATGGTCTAGGTGCATGCACAGAGTATGCCAAGTTCATGGCTTGCTCACTTGACATCGCAAATTCTTAAAGTTATGGGAAAAATTTTTATTGTGTAAAATATTTTTGTTTGATCCTCAGGTAATGCTACGCTGACACGGTATTAAACTTAAAAATTTAAAACATTATTTATTGTTCATTTAAGCTTAACCACTGGCAAAAACTTTATTTAATGTTTGAGGCTCTTACTTATTGCTTGAGGCAGAAAAGAACCAGTGCTTTTCAAAGCCAATCTTGTTATAAGTTCTCCATCGAATTTTGCTTCAATTAAAAGCCAGTCCAGTGTGAAGTGCCACCTACAGGTACATGACATCTTTCCGAGGTTCCGCTTGTTGGTACACACAAAATCTAGAAATTTCTGCTAAATATATGCATTATTCGCTAAAAATTCTGAGTGTGACAGTGGTTTTGTTCTGGATTGAGAATTGGTCAGTGGCACAGCACTATAACAAAATGGAGGTGCTGTGATTGTCGAGCCGTTTTTTAACTCCCAGAAAATGAAAATAGCAATACAGAAATTAGGCTGAATGATTTTAAGTTTAACTTGAGGTGTGTTTTTGATCAAACTAAAACATGCCAGAAATGTCAAGTTCAAATAAAAGGGCACCTTTAAAACTTTGTAATAATAATATGTCTAATATGTTTTGAACTGAAACTTAACTTGCACTGTCTAGGAGACCCAAAAGATAGATATCCCCTAATGTTAAATGGTGACCTTTGAAGTAGTTTGTTAAGTTAGTTTAAACACACATTAATAATTATCACACAAAAAAATCCACAAGATAAAGGATGTTAAAGAATTGTGTCATTGAAGCAAAAGAAAATTGCGACCAAGCTGACGTTTCCATATTTGTTTAAGTGTCCCGATCTCTTCTGAGGTCCTTTTCGTCTGCATCATATCTCTGTGTGTTGGTTTACTGGAAACATTTGCTGCAAGAGCTCAGGAGCCACTCTCAAACATCTCAAATGGCTATGAGTAACAATGAAACCAGTGAGAGTTTTGATTCTAAAAGGTCTTCGGGTATTTCTGTTGACAGGTGTGTGTGTTGGTGTGTTCTAACCTCTTTATCTAGCGCTGTTTAATCTGCTATGTGTGTTTGTTGGGCAACTGGGACACTAGTTTTGAGTTTAAAACCTATCAGTGCTGTTGCATTAACAGCTGAAAGTTGAAGTTCCGTTATGATCTTATTTTTGGATCCTGTTTAATTAATTCAGTTTACCACAATGGATTGCACCTTTTTTATTTACAGCTCTGTCTCTGAACTTCAGCTGTCCTAAATACTCTTGCTCATCTGATGCTGATCTGAGGTCTGTGGTTGTAGTTCGAAGTAAGTACAGATTTTGACAGATGTGTTCACTGACACTGTTGGAGGGAGAAACCCTGTCCATAACCTTCAGATGAGAGGTAAAACTTTGGTCCATTACATATGTTGTTGTTTTTTATTCTGTACAGTTTTCAGATGCTGTTCATAGTTTATTTAATTGGTAAGTAATCTAAGACTTTTGAACGATAGTGAAAATCATTGCACTGCTCCTAGTCTGCTTTCGTGTTCATTTTAAAATCTAAACTCTCACAAAGTGCTCCATATTCTGGCCCTTAAGTTCTTGTACTTTGTTTTAATCCCTTACCTCCCAAATCGTATATTACTCAAAGTCTTATCTTATGTCTGTACCACGCACTCAGACTGTAACCAGGAAAGAGGGCTTTTTCTGTCGTTGTACTGACACTGTGGAACCCTTTTCTGGGTGAACTCAGGGATGCACTAAGTTACAAAATTTTTAAATCCCATCTTAAATTTGTGGGGGGTGAATGGAATAGATTCATCGATCCATCGTTGATGCAAATGCCACATCCCAAAGATGCTCTAGTGCATAGAGATCTGGCAACTGTGGCGGTTCAAGTAACCAAGAACCCATTCTGAGATGATTCACACCTCACGACAAGGCTGTTATCCCTAAAATAGAAGGTTAAAAGATCGGTACACCTTGGTCAAAAAGGGGTGGATATGGGCAGCAGCAATGCTCAGCTAGGCTGTGGCATTGAAAGATGTTCAATCAGTACTCATGGGTCCAAAGTGTCTCAAAAAATATCCCCCACAACATTACACCACCAGCAGCCTGCATTTTTTATACAAGACAGGATGGATCCATATTTTCAGACTCCATACTTTCTGTGAACCCTCCACCATGGGGAAAAGGTGTGTTGACAGTGTTTTATAAATAACATGTTGAGCTGTAGGTGATGGTTCTTCATCCAAGTAGAGATGTCGTTCAGTCAGTCAGTCAGTAGTTACTGATTGGTCATCAGGGGGGAACGACAGATAGAGTTGGGTGTCATCAGTGTAGCAGTGGTAGGAGAATCTGTGTCTGAGAACGATAAGGCGCAGGGAGGTGGTGTAGATGGAGAAGAGAAGGGTTCCAAAGACTGAACCCTGTGGAACCCCTATGAGTAGTCTGTAAGTGATGGATACTTCACCCCTCCACCCGACACTGATAGATCTACCAGTGAGATAGGACTCAAGTCAATCGAGTACAGTTCCATCGCAGAGAGTGTGGAGAGAAGGATCTGATGGTTGACTGTGTCAAATGCAGCAGAGAGGTCTAGTAGGATGAGGATAGATGAACTGTAGTTAGCCCTGGCCCCTCGGAGCGCTTCCGTCACAGACAACAAAGCCGTCTCAGTTGAGTGTCAACTTGAACCTGTCTGTGAAGTGATCAGCAAATTTATCTGTAGTGAGGGGAGGTAGCTGGGGGAGGTTGAGGTGGCAGAGGAGTGAGTCGAAAGTCCTGAAGAGCTTTCATCTGTCCTTGACATGTTCAATCTTGACGTGGTAGTAAGGAAGCTATGATGCTGGGGTGGTCAAGCTCATTCTACCAGTTCTAACAGTTTTAAGACTTTTCATATGCTTACTAATCTTTTCATTCAAAATAGTTTTGACCTAATAAAAATTAACTAGTAATTATTTTGTAAAATTAAAGAATTTAGTAATAGTTGTATTTAGGTGTGTAAAAATTTCACATGCCACATAATTAATTACAACAATGTACAAAATTTATACTACAATTTTGCATTATAAATTTAGAAGGAACTGTTTATTGAGAATGTATATAAAGAAATATACCAAATGTTGTTCTAGTTCTCCATTTTAAAGGATTTCAATTTGCAACAGCAACACTGCTTTTCCATAATGTTTGTCACCAAAATCGCTTCTGAAAATTGGACTGCGTTCTGGAACTTTTTGAGACTGATGGTAACGTTGAATAAAAAAATAACTTTTCGCCACTGATAAGTGATTTCCTTTTTTTTTCATTTTATTGAAAAACAAATAAAAAAAAGACTGTGTAACTGTAGATACATAATTGACTATATATGCTGTTCACATTGTTTTGGGATAAAGTAAACATCTATTGTTTCTTTTACCATGAAATAGTTTGATTAGTTGAAATATAACCATCAAAATACAACGGACCACCAGACCTGAGAACACGGAGTAACAATAATACAAACACCACAGAAGGATTTAAAATTACTGAGACTAATTTTAATGACTGAGTATTGACTTGCAAAACTTAAAAATATATGATGTATATTGCATGTTATGTTCACATATAGCATGAAAACTAATGAACCATTGTTTTCATAATTTTAATACTTTTATAAAGAACAGTTACTTGTGTAAATGAGTTGTCCTGTTAAACAATCCACTACAGGTGCTGGTCGTATAATTAGAATAGCATGAAAAAGTTGATTTCAGTAGTTCTTATCAAATTTTTTTTTTCATGAATAACTTAAAACCAATGAAAATTCAAAAATCAGCTTAAAAAATTAAAATCTCTCTCTCTCTCTCTCTCTCTCTCTCTCTCTCTCTCTCTCTCTCTCTCACACACACACACACACACACACACACTTCCGTGCAATTAAAAATAAAAACTTCTTCTGTATTTAAAATTGAGTGTCAGATGCAAACAGTTGTTTAACATCCCCCACCAATGCACCATCCAAGGGAAAGGAGGATCATTGCATCAGCATTAAACAGCAGAGGTGCTAGAGAAAAACATACTATACAAGATTTCAATTAGTCTTAATGTGTGACTGCCTTGAAACATGTACTATATTCATGATACAATAGCAGAACTATGCATATTTAACTTTTTTTTGGGTGGCGAGTGTCAGAGGTGGGGTCCCTCCTTATTAAATGGTAAGGGGAACACTGATTCACAGTAATAACTAATCATAAAAACCTACCAGTTAACATCTGAATCAACTGCAAGTTCAGTAAAACCATTTTATTCACAAGGGTCAAGCTTCTCCTTAATTATAGACAGTATAAAAAAATGAGACTGAGGCTTCCTCTCATCTCCATTCACCTGACATCCTCATCATGATATTTGGTGCGGACATCTGGACGGAAAGCCAAAAAATATCGTGCTGGTCTTTCGTGAGGCAAAGCTTCACGGTTGACCAATAAAACTGGATCTTTTGTTTATGTGTGAGGGCTGTTGATGTTTCTCTTGAAGCCGCTCTTCACATAATCTCCATAAGATTCCTAGACGCAGTAGCGTAGAATGGCAAGAAAAGAAGCACGAGTGTAGAAGATAACAAGCTGTGGAAACTGCTTGAAAAGGATCAGGATTCTGAGCTTGAGCTGCTACTGCTACCCATGGTTTGTTTTCCAGATGCACAAAAACATTGATATATATGTATTGCAAACTCTAGAAGGCAATCATCTGAGGGCCTGTACAGTAGCTCTGTATTTGGTCAGTTGCTCCCTAGCATAATCAAATTCCAAGGAGCATCATTACATTCACTTGACCTGGGCGAACAGGAATTCGAAAACACAGTGTCCAGAGTGGCATTAGCTTTAATGGTTCAAATAAAGCACTAAAGAGCATCAGGAAGATGCAGGGCTGCTGCTCATCGGTCAAGTCACTAATGGAGCAATTTCACCAACCAGCCCAGAACAGTAAGGGGAAGTCTACATCAGATGAATGACCAAAAAAAAAAAAAATTTTTTGAAAATTTGAATGTAAAATTTTTTTGTTTTGCACTTTTATGTTTTTACAGGATTCTGGTAAGACTGGACTGAATCTTATGTTGGTTACTTCAGTGATGTGGGAAGTATACTGAACCTCCAACTTGTCTCAATTTAACAAGATGTAACCCTCTTTATAAACAAACACAATGTTTAATCTCCGCAACAAAGTCAACAATAACCATTTCAGCACAAACATGCTTTCTCTGCATTCATTCCTCAGTTTAGCTGTTAAGTCCTTAGCTGTTTTTGTAGGCTATTGAAATAAAATAAAAAATGCATATTTAACTGTTATTGATTGAAGAGAATTTCACTTTAATTTGTGGTCCTTTTATGATAAAGCTTCTCAGAAGCAAGAATCGTTCACGTAGGTGATCTAGCCTTTATAAAGGGATTCCCCGTTATCTTGGGCTGGACTGGTGTTTGTCAGAATGGCCGGGTCTCAGGTTGAATCATAAACCAAACGCCTCTGTAGAGCATCCATCCTCCGCAAGCGACCAGAGGCTACCTCGCTGCGCCCGAAGGGAATATTTTACGGGTTTCAGTCTCTCTGTTTACACCTCCGCATTCCTTTACTCGTATAAAAGCGCACTGCCTCCACTCGGCTCACGCTGAAGTGATGCGTCCATCCAGTGAGATGGACGCGAAGGATGCGCACAGCGATTTGGAGAGCGAGGGCGGGAGGCATGCGCCATGTCACTGTAGCAGCATGTGGAAGTACGCGACGGCGTTCGTGTTCGTCATGCAGTGCTTGTTCGCCTGCGCCGTGGTCAAGTTAAGCATCGTCCCCAAGCAAGTAAGTGCTCGTTTTAATCAGTTTATTTAGTGTTTGTATTGTTTATTGAACGCTATAGTTGTTAGAGTCGGTTTTAACCGTCTTAGCGCCGTGTTAAAAGCCCGGGAAATTCTGTTCAATGCCCGCGAAAAGAAGAATTGCTGAAGGTTGAAATATTACGTCTTACATTTGGCTATAAACGTATTTGGTTTGTTAAGCTGCTCTTCTTGTTTGAGTTGTGCCTCGGCATGTCCTGTTTGAGAAACCCGTGACTTGTGCTAAACTTTTTCATCAATAAGAAAGTGTCACAAATATCTTTAAGTGTTTTTATTATTCGTTTTTTTTAAACATTACTTTAACATTGTAATATAAATCATTTTACTTGATAGTGAATGAGGTGAAGTGTTTTACTTACGTTTTGAGGGGTGTGTAATTATATCAATTATGCATTTTTAAATGAATTATGCAAAATAAGTGTAATATCGACTATAAAAATTTTTAACAAAACATATGTCCATAACTGGCCTGCATGGTACATAGAGGTTTGTGTGATTAGCCATAGTGATTCACACATTAAGTGAATGACTATAGGTGCAATATGGAATCTGTGCCGAGAAGGCGGATCGATTATGATGAGTACTACTGGACAAATTGTGTGGTGAAGTGGGATAAAGTGTGCGAACATCATGTTAATTGAAGAATTTAATGTAGACTCATGTCGTTCGAGACATCATGGTTTTCCAGACCTTTAGCGTCATTTTTATAAATAGTTTCTTACCGGTCAAAGTGCGAAAGTATTGCTTGTTCTCTTTTATTCATGACCATCAGAGAGGCATGCCGTTAGGGAGATATCAGAGTAAGTTTACAGAAGATATGAGTCTGCAAAATGCAGAGCTTAATAATTATCTCATAACAAATCGATCCATCCATCCATTTTCTTGTCGGCTTTCTTCCCTTTCGGGGTCACCCCTGCGGAATGAACCGCCAACTCTTCTGGCATATGTTTTAGGCAGCGGATGCTGTTCCAGCCACAACCCATTGCTGGGAAACATCCACACACACACTCTTTCACATTCATACTATATGGTCAATCGTATTTATCCAATTGACTTATACCGTATATCTTTGTACTTGTGGGGGAAACCGGAGCACCCGGAGTAAACAAACACAATCACTGGGAGAACATGCAAACTCCACACAGAAATGCCAACTGACCCAGACAAGGATCGAATCAGCGACATTCTTGCTGTGCTACCCACTGCGCCACCGTAACGCCCTTCTTACCAAATAACTTTGGTCAAATGTAAAAGTTATTCATTATTAGTCACAGAATATTTATTGACTTATAGTTTTGTTAACCAATATAAAACGTTTTCACCAATTTGTCCGGAATAACGTGAGCTGAAATTCCCACATTTCCTGAGAACAATGAGCACTAATTCAGAAAATCTGGTTTCTCCAAAACACATCAATCAAACATGTTTAATTTTATAAGACCCTCCCCCGACAATCTGAAGCGCAATCATGTTTGTGTTGTGTCTACGCCCGCTATATAATGAATTAACTGCTGCAAGTGTCCAGAATGAGTCTATGTTACATTTTTCTAACTTTTTTACATGTTGGCATGTTTTACAACCAATCATGAGCTTCCTAGAGTAGCTACGTGAGGAAAAAACAAAAACCAGAAATGAGGGCAGCCAGCAGGTGGAATCTGCCTCCCTCAGATTCTTCTCTGTTTGCGAGAAATGCAAGTAGGCAATTTCTAGGGCTCATTTAGGAATGTTGTATGTGTATTCCAATCCCTGGTCTGAACACATATTACAGGGCATTCAGGTGAAGACCAGAATTGCATGGTTAGTTGGTGATTCACATGTTACATGGCTTTATGTATCTGGATAAAAAATTCAGTCCAACTGTGAGCCAGCAACGCAGCTACGTAGATTTTCTCTCACATGCTGAGTGGAACTTCTTTGGATGTATTTGACTGGAACACAGACTCTAACTTTAAGTGAGGGGCTAAGGGAGGAAATGATATTCAACATTATTTGCTTTATGTCGGAAAAAGAGCGTCACTAAGAGAGGAGATCCTTGCAGGGAGGACACAGTGCTAGTCCAGAAAACAAAAAGGATTAAAAGTGCCCATAAAAAAACGTGCAACTTTAGCTCAGCGATTCAACTGGCTTGCAGGGAAGCCTTTTATCTGAGCTGTTTTTCAAGATTTGGGATGGTTTCTGATAGGATTTCTTCACAGACTGTTTTGCTAAGGATTTGGATTGTTGAATTCACTCTTTTTTTCCCCACTGCCAAAGTCTTCTTTTACCATCACACCCACCCTTGGTATTTTTCATTTTTCCTATACGCTTAACTACTCATGTCACTTCTCTAGAGGAAACTCCTGATTGGTTTGTACAGCTGTTATTATTAGAGAAAGTTTGAACATTTGCGGCAAAGTGCTGAAAGTGTTAAACACAAATGGATTCAAGGTTTTATTATCCTATCCCATTGACCTAACATGTAAATTATCCCATATATGTTCTTGTTGAGAACACATGGCTGAAGGTACACAGTTTATTATTTCACTGCTGTTTTATCCAAACTAAAAAGGAGCCATTATTATGTGGTAGGGGGGCGGTGATGCTAAATATTGGTAGGTGTTTTAAGCCAATGACAATCTCTGGCTGTAACTGATGTTTTTTTTTTTACATTCATTTTGTTGATAACAGAAGATAGATCTCACATTAGTGAGGCTTTGAAAATGTCTGACTATACCTTAATGACATCATCTCCACACCACACGTTTGTTTTGGAGCTAATGCATAGTGTCATCTCTGATGGATCTTGATATGAAGCAACAGATTTGTTTGACTAATTTTGGGTAAAGGAGGTATAACTTGATTCTTGCTCTATCCCCTTTAAACCATTTTTTATAACAGTGTTTTAAACCAAATAGTGTGAAGCCTTGTGATGTTAACTTGTGCTAAATGCATATTGTTTATTAGACAAATTTTTGTCATATAAACTTTTTTGACAGTGACATGGGATCAATGGGTTCTTGGAGATCCTGGATCTTGGAGCATAACCTCCTGAGAAATTTCAGAATTTTCAGGTTCAGTGCTTTAGTTTGGTGCAATTAAGGGATAAAAAGAGAGGGTCTCGAAGTTGTGGTCTTCATTTTGGAGAATTTTAAGGGTAAAAAGCTGCGAGTCTTTTCCTGACACTGAGAACATATACACATTATAATATCTTCAAAATATATTCCATCATTCTATAATAAGTGTAATATTTCCTTGTCCCTTTTCTTTGAATTTCCAGGATAAATGTTAGTTTTTGTGGTAAAGGTGTCTTCATTGTCTTGGAGCCTCTTGGTATGGTGTATTTGTAGTGTAAAATTGTAGGTCCTGCATGGTATCCTGAGAAAAGTTTACTTTAAATTAATACATTTAGAGCATTGTAGTTTTAGAGCATTTTTTAGTTTTATTTTATTAATTGTAAATCTATAGAATTTTATTTTATTTTTTTCAGAACAGGATTGAATTAAATAAAAAACAAACTATTCTTGTGAGTAGACAGCATTACATTTAACAAATAAAGCAAATATAAAGTCAACTTTGTTGAAAGTAGGCTATAGAATATTTTTTTCTGTAAACAAGGTTACAGAATAGTTAAGATTCTTTAAAAAATACTTGTTCAAATGTGAAACTTTAGTCATGTTAAAAAAACTGATTCAGTGAAGAAATAATTTATTAGGGTGTATTGGCTTTTGTAATGACTCTTTGTTCTAAGGTGATTTAAACGATGAAATGCCTGCTGTATAATGTGTCTGTTTCAAAAGGAACAGATATTGATAAGATGCAGGCGTTAGTTTCTCAGGTGAGCGAATAATCTGTTCGTAGATGCTGGTCTTTGTGTTTAGTCTCTTATTGGGTGAATCATCTGCAAGTCAACAGGAGACTGAAAACAAGGCATCCGCGCAGGGACAGAAAATCAGAAAATACTTAACAGTTTCAGCTCCTCTCAAAACATTGACAAGAAAACAAATATGTAATTTGACATGAAAAATAATGTGTAATGATAAGGTTTGGTTTTACAGGTGCTAAGGTGAAGTTTACAAAAAGAGTCTAAAAACACCCATGATCAAATATTGTTTATGTAAGTGAGTTTGTCGAGATCGCTATGATGCCACAGGTTGTAGGGTGAGAAGATTGGTTGAATACAAACATGTTGGTTATTAGAAACAGGCATCAGAACGGCCTTTTTTAATATAAAAAAGACCTGTTGAAATTAAAACCATCTGTTGTGAGTGCTTACATCTTATAACAACCAATCATTTTAGGAACACATCACCTTTAGGTTTGGTGGCTTTAGGTACAATGTCAAAAATATAACTGATAAAAGCTGACCATGATCTTTAGTTCAAAGTGTCAATACACCCTTGGATTTTCCAAACCTATTTTTGTTAAATGAACAGAAGTGTAATGCTTAGGGACTGCCATGTAAAACCCCAACTGTTATGTGAAATCAGATAGCACCATACCACTATTGGTCCAGTTTGTCTGTGGTCTGAAGTGAAAGGGGTTGATAAACTGATGCCCACACAAGAATTTAGAAATAAACACACTTTTTGTGCTTTACCATGCACTTCTGAGAGGCTCAAATACCTCCACCTTGTCATCGGATTCTTTTATGCCCACACATTCTTCCACCACGCTTCCACTCAGGCCAGTGAAAGTATTTCGGTTGTCGTTGATCATCTGCATTGAAAGTTTCCATTTCTTTCAGTGTGATTGCTGCTGTTGTAGCTCAGCTTTAATACTTACCATCATTTGATTAAAAAAAACACCTTTACTCCAGATTCCATAATAATTGCTAGCTCAACATATTAACAAAGTGGGTGTTTGTAATTACAAAGGAACCATAGCAACAATTAAACAAGAGGTTCCCTCGCATTAACAAATGTTACTTCCCAAAACAAATTTGAGGAAATATCAAAATATATCACAGTTGAAATTGTTATTTCAACATTTTTGTTAGTTCCTGTCTGAATCCTGAGCATGATTTTACAACTCCCTGTGGTTTTTTTCTGGCTACCACAGTTTCTTTCCACCTAGCATAAATATATTAAGTGAACTCAAACCATGAACTGTGAGGCCATGAGTCATGAACAAAAAGTTGTAGATATTTGCTGACATTAAGGTGCCAATGTAGCAATAAATCAACTCTACAAGAAAATATTTTAGCAGGCTCTAGGTAGCACACTTCACAACCGATCTTCATGAGAATTAAAGAATGCAGTTTGAGGTGAAACGTCAGCAAGATACCTGGTAGAAATGAACAAAAATATTTGTCATATTTAACAGTGGCAAAAACAGTTTTTAGTTCTCTGTCTAATCTCACACTTTAAATAAGGTTCAAATGGATGTGGAAAACATTGTGATATAAATATATATTGTTTATCTCTAGAATACACTTCCTCTAAGCTTATTTTCTTGTTTTCAGGTATCGAAGGACAAAGGGATATGCATGCAAATGATTGGTAAGGGATGCTGTTATTTTCCTTTTCATCATGCATCAATGAATTCTGTTTCTTTTTTCAAATACATGAACAGTATTTAATTTATAATAGCATTTAATTGAACAAAAAACATGTATGTTATTTTCACTTTTTTTGTTGTTTCATTATTTAATGTAATTTCAGGTATGGTTCTGAGTATATCCAAGGTGATTTACCATTGAAAATGGCCTCATCAATTTAAATCGACTAACTTTCCAAAAAAAAAAGCAGGCAGTAAATCTTCAAATGACTTCCACATCACTGATAGCTGTTTCTTTCTCTCATTTTTTGTTAGTATCAGACTCAGTTTCAGACGAGTTGATGTTCCGGCCCTTCTGGAATCAGTCTGTGCATCTAACTACATCTAACAGAACTCTCAAACTGAAATGCCCTGGACCCTACGTAGTCTACCTGTGGGTAAACATGCAGATCTTCTCGGACTCGGAGGCGCTCCTCAACCTCACTATGGTACAAGGCAACAAATCCTTCCCCCTGCTGACCCTACGAAACAAAGAGTATGAGGAAACACAGACCATTGTCATGCTGTCAGACAAAAGTGAAGTCCTGGTAAAGGCACAAATCAGTGGCGCTGTCAAAATTGGCAATCTGATTCTTGGCTTGCACTACATGCTTGGGGACCAGTGCTTCGATACTTAGTTTTACGAGTGCAGGGGAAGGATATAAAGCTTTGAAAACAGAATTTCCCTGCAGTGCATTAAAACTATTTCCTCAAACAAGAAACCAAGAGTACACATGAAGGTTCAGTGGAGAGTTCCCTGTGCTATTGCAGGGGAACTGATAACCGTAATGGCATGTTGCCAGCTTGAAACTAGTTTACATAAGCTTTGTCTTCAAAGAGGCCAGTAGACTGTAACAGTGATATGGAGTATCTATCAACACTTTTTATTGCTAATTAGGATCACAAGACTTCGCTGAAACTGGAAAAATCTAATTTATTTTGAAGCTAAATAGATTTAAGGTTTGATGAAATTTTCACTTTACATGGAAATATCGATCTCTAACCAGCTTTATATATATATATATATATTATATTATATATATATTCTGATCACTGTATATAGAAAAATCACGATACTCTTGCAGACCTACAAGTACCTGTAAGCACTGCTCCATTGTTAAATGTAGCGCAGCAATGAGTGATAACTTTTCTGGCTACTCTGAATAATTGACAAATGCAGTTTAATTTTGTAGAACAGCCAATTGTCATGATTTACAAAGTTTTATTATTTGTTTATATTCAGTATGTTATCGTGAGCAGAGGGTGATGGATAGAAAAACCTTGGTGCAGAGGTGAAAATCCCACCTGTGACAATGTTACACCGCTTAATTTCTATTGCTCTTATTTTTTATTGTAGCGTTAAACAATACATAAATATCCGTTAAAAGAATGAATGTGCTGTAAATTTATGATGAATTATGAAATTACCTTCCTAAATATAGAAATAACGAAAAAGTAAAAAAAAAAAAATTTATTTGTATGTTTTGGTGCATTATTAACTCTTGAAATGTTACATTGTATATTCAAATGATTTTCCTTCTTGCTAGCCTTTGTTTAGGCTACCGTAAGATTTTCTGTGTACTATATACTATTTTATATGGTGATTAATATTTTTAAGCCAAAGCAAAATTCCCAGTGTTAGGTTTTGCCGATGTTAAATAAACACAGACTGATGTGTTACTTTGTGTTACATTTAGCTCTGGTACAGTGTTTATAAATAAGTTTTGAGTCTGTGGCCAAACAATTCAAGTCAGCAGGGTCAAATACATCTTTCCCTCTCTGTAACTGGGAAAAAGGCCAGAAATTAGAGGAAGTAGTAATGGGAAATAATGATGTTTATTGGTTTTAAAAATGTCTGAAATATTATTTGTCAAGTTTGTAATTCAAGCTGAATTTTTTTAACAATGTGAAGCAGTTTAATTATCTGAACTATGTTAGTTGTATTTAAAGGTTGCTATTTAATGCACTTTTTGTGTGAACTCTCTTTTAAAAAGATGACATGTGAAAAAAATGAAAAGATTACTGTGAAGATTTCTAGGGTTGTAGATTGTGACGTCAGAGTATAAAAGAACACTATGCAGCAGAGACATGTAGGCATGGTGTTTTGGGCTGCTGGTAATTACATTCAGAAGAAATCATAATATACATTCATAACTTCATGAGTTTTAAACAACTGAGTATCTGATACAATTAATAAGGTTTTACTTTTTATTGAAAAAGGGCTGTCTCAAACGTTGTGATGCTCCGATAGTTGGAACTTGACACACAATGAAGTTACAGATTGAACCAGCATAGGGAGCAAAGACATATATCCTCTTGCCACAACCTGGAGGTCGTGAGTGAGTTTATTATATGCTGTGAGGAGTGCGTTCTAGTTCCAAACCATCACATGAAGGGTTTTTTGCTTTCATTCCGTATTTATCAATGGACCCTACTAGTCTCTTTCATAATCGCAGAGATGAATTGGGCCGCTCTGAGCGTGTTTCTATAATCAACATTCACAAGATGTTTCCATTACCTATTTGGGGAACGTTGGTAATCTAAGTAATCATAGATTTTCTGTTAGTTCCGTTAGTACATTAACATTTATGCATCCAAAGCGACTTACAAAAGGGGAGAGATGATATGCAATTTGTTACACAGTCAAAGTCTATCTCAGCTTGCTCATAATAGAAGTCATATCAGCTGATCAATAAACCATAGCAGGAAGAAAATAAATTTTTTTATAGTAGGTATTCCCCGAAGAAAAGAGTTTTCAGTAGCTTTCTGACAGCTGTTAGTGTTGCTGCTCTCCTGACTGGATCCGGGAGTTTGTCCCACCAGCCAGGGACAGTGAGAGAGAAGGTTCTGCTGAGAGATCTTCTGCCTTTGTGGGACGGAATCACGAGTCGCTGTTCCTGCTCTGAGCGCAGGCTTCTGGAGGACATGTAGGAGCGTATGAGCTCGTGGAGGTAAACGAGCTGATCTGCAGAATGTTTTGTAAACTAGCATCAATGATTTGAATTTAACATGAGCTGCAATGGGGAGCCAGAGTGATGAAGAGGGGAGGAACATGAGCTCGCATCAGTTCCTTGAAGATAGGTGTTTATCAGTTCAGTTTGGCTAAATGACAAACAAGAGGATGCTAGAAATCATTAAAGCACTCATCTCAATTACATTCCATGCTAATGACGAATCATTTACTTCAGTTTCAGCATCCAGTTCTCATTTTGTTTTTCATTTTCAGTGCAATGTGTCTATGTGTAAGCTTGATCTACGTTGTCTAATTTGCTCAATGAAATGCTACCTGCAACTTTTCAAACCATAATTTATTTATACAGCAAGTTTTGCACCTCTTTTTTATACGTGTTTCTGTACCAATAAAATGCTATGAACTCTCATGTTGTATTGTAGTAATTTGTAATAATAACTAAGATAGCATTAAGTCTTTCTTCATAATGAAACTATTGCCGCAAAAAAACATTACTGCAAAAGCTTTAAGACTTAAAAAGTATGTGCTGTCTTTTTGATAGTATAATTTAATACTCCATCTTGACTAAACACGTCACTACTGTAGAGATGGCTCCTGATTGGTTAGCACAGAATATAATTTTTTTTCAATGAGCATTCATCTCTGAGCTCATACAGTATGTGATAAAATCGGAACCAGTTTGTAGAAATTGAAGGAGAGGAGACAGTCCTGTAACATGGGAAAATGTTGCCAACTATGTACATTGTTATACTATTACAATTTTTTGGGTGAAATTGTTTCATAACTTGTCCATTAATCCAACTAAGCTGCACCACAACCATTGACTGTATATAGCGGGTGGAGTGTCTTTGACGTCACTCATAGGTTTCTAGCAAAGTGAAAAGAGGCTGCGTCATGGTGGCGCAGTGGGTAGCACGGTCGTCTCACAGCAAGAAGGTCGCTGGTTTGAGCCTCGGCTGGGTCAGTTGGCATTTCTGTGTGGAGTTTGCATGTTCTCCCCGTGATCGCGTGGGTTTTCCCCGGTACTCCGGTTTCCCCACAAGTCCAAAGACATGCGGTATAAGTGAATTGAGTAAGAACGATTGTCAATAGTGTTAAAGTGAATGAGTGTGTGTGTGTGTGTGTGTGTGGATGTTTCCCAGAGATGGGTTGCGGCTGGAAGGGCATCCGCCGCATAAAACATATGCCAGAGAGTTGGCGGTTCATTCCGCTGTGGCGACCCCGAAAGGGAAGAAAGCCGACATGAAAATGAATGAAAAGACAAACAAACAAACAAATTAAAATTCAAATTAAATTGCAAACAAATAAAAAATTACATAAAGAGTGTTCATGAAAGTCAAAACTAGCGATTTGAATCAACAAAGCTAAGGGTTATGTAACTAAAGTAATTTACCACTATATTTAGTAGTAGTGTTGATTTACGACACTCTGCTGTGTATGGTGAGCAAAAATGTTCACCAACGTGCTGCTCATCAAAAAAAAAAACGACAACTAAATAAACGAAATAAATAAGCCAACAAACAGTGTGTGTCCCCATCGTGAGATACTCAGCATAACATCTCGCCATCCTTCCTTTATAGAAAAATGGGTTATCATTATATTTTTAAAGGGCCATTTCGGCAAAACTTATAAAAAGCAATTTTTTTTTGCAAACCATGACTTATTTTAAAATGATTCTATTAATGTTTCACAATATGATTTCTCCAGCCCTGAGTATTGATTGAGTTATTATTATATCTATTTTCAAATGATTCTATTATTGTGTAACAATATGATTTCTCCAGCCCTGAGTATTGATTGAGTTATTATTATATCTATTTTCAAATGATTCTATTATTGTGTCACAATATGGTTTCTCCAGCCCTGAGTATTGATTGAGTTATCATTATATCTATTTTCAACTGATTCTATTATCGTGTAACAATATGATTTCTCCAGCCCTGAGTATTGATTGAGTTATTATTATATCTATTTTCAAATGATTCTATTATTGTGTCACAATATGGTTTCTCCAGCCCTGAGTATTGATTGAGTTATTATTATATCTATTTTCAAATGATTCTATTATTGTGTAACAATATGATTTCTCCAGCCCTGAGTATTGATTGAGTTATCATTATATCTATTTTCAACTGATTCTATTATCGTGTAACAATATGATTTCTCCAGCCCTGAGTATTGATTGAGTTATTATTATATCTATTTTCAAATGATTCTATTATTGTGTCACAATATGGTTTCTCCAGCCCTGAGTATTGATTGAGTATATCATGATCATTTCACTTTATCAAAAGAACTGTGATTGTCTCTTTATCTTTAGCTTAACATCAGCACTGCTTTTTCAAACTTTAATGTTTTTCATCGCTGTTGCTCATCACAACAGCTAAATAAAAGTGAATGTAGTCTGTGTTTGTGCAATAGTGCTAGGGTAATATATCATGGTGATACCTGGAGGTGGTAGCATTTCAACATATCAAAGCAATCAGAGATCAGATTTCTCATCTGAAGATTTGCCATCAGAGCTTTCACTCTCTACAACCCTCAAAGAATGAGATAATTCGTAGCAGGAGTAAATCAACCTTTGTACCTTGATGGTGTCTGATAATATAGTTTAATAAATGTGTCAGAAATAGTTTCATGTTTTGTCCTTGTGAGTTAAATGTGTTGTAGTTTACTCAAGTGTAATATTATATCATACATTATAATAGTTTTTGTTATTAAATAATCATTTGTATAAATATGGTCAAACTTTTTTTAATTTAATAGAACTGTTGGTCCCACTACCTGAATGTTGAATTCAGTTTTTTCAGAATTCTCATTTAAACCTAAGCTTAAAAAGTAAAACTACTAAAGACTATAAATTGACTTGTGCCAATGTGTTTGTTTGTAATGTACTTCAGCTTTTAAGATTCAGATTTTCAAACATTTATATCTGCTGTGTTTGGAATGTAAAGTTGTACACAACTGTATTTATTTTTTCCCATCAAATGAACCTTTAAAAACTGAGTAGATAACTTTTATTTTTTTTCATTTATATTTATTTTAAATTACCATAAATTTCTAAATTACCTCACAATAGTGATCTTAATATCATTGTAGGAGTTTTTGCTGGCATATCTATTCAAAGCTCTTACATGAGATCATTTGAGATTCCTCCCGCCACACTTTCCTCATGAAGAAAAACATATATTGCATATTTTTACTTTGTATTAATATTATATCGCTCTTGCATGCTTCCACTGGACTTATGTTATGAAAATCCGTCAGAAAGCCAAACACACTTCCGTACAGGGAGGCGCTTGGTGAGTTGAGTTTTTTGACAAATTGTCCAAAACAATGCATTTAGATTTTTCTTAACCTTTGGTTAGAGCTGTCTTTCACAACCATTGCCACTATCATATATAGAAAGATAGATCTTCTGACGGTATACAAACTAAACAGAGCTTTCAGATCATTGGATTCATATCAGATAGAACTATCATGGGTTTCAAACAGGGAGAGTCTGCTTTCAGCTACTATACTGCCCGCAGGTGGAACCTGCTTCCACAAGAGATTAGCAGGCTAAAACTTTAGTCACATTTAAATCTAGACTAAATTCGCAATTATTAAAATGTGACTGAGCTCTGCAGTCCGAACAGCACTGCACTTATGAACTTCTGTAAAAAGTTTTTTTAAAAAGACCTTGTCTTTGTAGGCTTGTTCAAATGTAACATAAAGGTTAGGAGTAGATCTTTACTTGTTCTGGCTTGCTCTTTAAGAGTTTTCATGGGTGCTAATACCTGGAGGAGATTTGTATTTAAATGTAAAGCCATGAAATCAATGGATTTTAAAACACTGTGTTAAATGTCCTTGTAAAAAAATTTGAAAGTGAAAAAATCTAAGTGATTTTTTTACAATACTTCATGGCAAAAATACTAAACTTTTGTTTTGTTTTTCCCCATGACTGTATTTGTTTTAATTACATCAATGGTCAGGGAAAGCAAATATTTATGAAAAGATCTGACTGTCAGGGAACAGAAAACACATAATGTCTCTATCTGACACACTGTGATCATACTGGATATATTGAATGATTGTCTCTTTACAATGAGTCACTGAGAACTGCTGTAATTGGTGAAAAACATAAAGTCGCTACCGCACTGCCAAGGGGAGCGCGAGAGGGGAGACTGACCAACCTTGCTTTAAGAGGTGGCTTCCAAGTTTGGGAAGAACAGGATCGGAGGAGGCTGCAGGTTATCATCCCGGCGGACCCTACGCGTCCAGCCTGGAGATTTCTGGTGCGAGGGGCAGAGCCACCTCCAACCCAATTTCTCTGGCAGCCCGAGGAAAGCAACTTAGCCAGCACAAAGGGTAGAGTGATGTACCATCACCTTCAGGAGATGCACTGTCTCTCTCCGATGCATCAGTGGAGATCACATCATCAGGTGCACAGGAGTCTTCAGAAGATGCAAGCAGCGCATCATCCGAAAACTCACTGTGGCGGATAGCAGACGCACCGGGGAGCGGGAACTCCTCTGGATGCCTGAGACATGCACTCGACGACCCTTATGGGCGGGAGATACAAAATCTCAGATTAGGCCTGAAAGTACGCCAGACTCGTCTTAAGTGCAATGCCAGACAGAACAATGCAATCCACACCGTCTGATCCCTCAATCGCTGCCTCAGAATGTCTACACCCAAAACAACCGAGGGAATGAGCGTGGCTATCCGTAAATGCGATCGATCCACCGCATCCAACAGACTTGCACTGTCGTGACATTTTTGGAACACGCTACAAACAGTCGACCAGTAAAACAAGTGCTCTACTAATAAGAAGGGAGTGAAAGACAAGAAATCTGGAGCATGCAGCGGCTCTGGCCTCTGGATCCAGCTGAAGAACTACGCTGGGTGCTGTCGATTCACCAGATCTCTCTGAAATCCACAAGAGCAAATAGTCCAACTCGTTACTGCAGCTGTCTCAAAAACAGGAAGAGTGATCACGCTTGCATCCGCTTTGTATATGACAGTATGGTCACATGACCATCAACGCATTCGCTGATTGGCATTTTGAAGAGTGTTGAGAGAGTAGAGTGCTCCAGGTGGAGCTTTCCATAGTCGGTACCTACATAAATCAGATTGATCGACTGATGGAGAACACAAGTACAGTACATAAAATGCAACAATTGAGCAAAAATGCAACCAAACAAGTAAGGCTAAAACGGAGAAGATAACAGTAGAAAGTAAACCTAAGAATATATTTTAAAATATATATAGATAATAGATAAAAAAGAAAGAAAGAAATCCAAGAGCCAAAACCTTTTGATAAGTTTTAATTTATAACAACCTCATGAATGTAGTCAAAGATGACTCAGTCAAAAGAAAAGCGTCCACCTTCTAAGTTACTCAATTTTCAAACCTACTACGTTTTCTTTCTATAAATACTTTTTATGCAGTCGTTTCTAAACCTTGAAAGTAGAGACAAGTACTGTAAGAAACCCTTTTAACAAGTTACTGCATGGAGTTATTTCCTAGGAGCTCCACGCACCTGTTGAAACTGTGAGTCATATATGCTTGGACAAGTCGTGCTGACTAGTTTTGTCTTTGAAAAGTTAATTTTCCATGATGAAACAACCATGCAGCAGGATTTTCTTGTTATATTTATAATATGCATTGCAACACAGTTTTTTATATTAGAAAACCATGCATTGTGAAGTTTTGAAACTGTACAAACTAAATCTAATTTGATTTCTATGAAAAGTTTTATTGATTTAGTATTCTTACCCATGCATTCATCATATGAATTTCTAAACGATGGCTAGTAAGTTGGTGCAGTGTCATTGATATTTAGATTTCAATTTTATTACTAGTATATATTATATAGTTGCAAAAAAAAATAAAAATCTTATCAAAGTTGCCCAAAAAGGAAGCACATGTTCACCCACACCTCTGTTTTGACACAAGCTCGACACAAGCAAGCAATATTATACAAAAAAAAACATTTAAAAACTTTAGATATACATTTAATTAAATTTTTTTTGTCCTCACAATATATATTTATATTTATATATTTACTATATTTGTATAAATATAGATCAAGATCATTCATATTATTAAGGAACAATTCTCTCAAAGATGTGTGAGTGACTGTTGTTGTTTAAAATGACTAAAACAAAGATCCCCTGATCAATAGTCCCTACAAGCAACTAGTCATAAATAAAATACTATTCAGCATTTTCAAACAATACATTGTTTAATGATACAATGAAAACCTTTCTTTGAAAAGACAGAAATCTTTTGAAAGAAAAAGATCAGTGCCTCAATTTCATTACTGCATTTTATGCGAAAGACTATCTGGCTTGTCAGGCTCGGATTGAAAAACCTGGATTACTGGTTATTCTAGTGGATTTTATAGCTTCGTTGTTAAGTAAATAAAAATATAGTGGATGATTGGGTGTTCCCTTTGAATTTCTTCGAGCAATAGCAATCTCAGCCCTCCCTCTCTCTGTTTTTATCCTCGAGGCTGTCTGTCTGAAGCATGCCCAAGTTTCAATTAGGTGAATCCTAGGGAAACTCCCCGGGATAAAAGTAAGGAAAGGCATAGTATGCCATAATTTCAATGAGGAGAATCCGTGGGAAGCTCTCAGGTATAAAAGAAACCACCATTCATTTTCTGAAACTCTCTCCTCCATTCAACATGACAACTGCTTCTTTGACGTCTAACATGGAGACTGGGGCTTCTTTAAATAGGAAATATGTAGGCCAT
This sequence comes from Danionella dracula, assembly GCA_900490495.1. Classification (NCBI taxonomy): domain Eukaryota; kingdom Metazoa; phylum Chordata; class Actinopteri; order Cypriniformes; family Danionidae; genus Danionella; species Danionella dracula. The sequence continues at coordinate 1,038,287 of UELW01000004.1, read as the reverse complement.
GAATTCTGCTCTTCTGCTCGTCTGCGAAGCATCATCGGAGTACTGCTGATTCTTCTGCTGGTGCTGACTGGAGCTATTGTTTGGATCAAACTGTCCCTGGTAAGAAAGCTAATTCGAGAATTTTTTATTTTGTAATGCATGGCAAATTTGGGAATAAAATATCAGCATCAAACAGTAAAAAAGTACCGCGTTTCCAGCAGGGCTTTCTTCAGTGGTAAAGCGTATGCAAAATCTATTTTTTTTAATGATAACAACTTGTTTACTTCTGCTTTAGTTTTCAATTGCAAAAAAAATTGCATACCGCCGTTGTCCTTATCTGGGCAACAAACAGTTCAATAAAACGCAGCCTGCATTTATAAAAATAAAACAGCAGCCTTCTGAAAAGATAAAGTATATAAAATCTAATTAATACATTTTCCCTGAGTGTTATTCCAAATATTTACTGACAAAAATAAGAAATCACTTTATAAAAACAGCCACTTTGTTACTAAATACGTGCATGCCTTCCCTGGAAATGTCTTTCCACATTACTCTTCTTGTTATCTGTTAACTTCTCACTACAGAGCAAACATTCAGGCAAAACTTCAGCATTGGCTATGAATGCAAATGATTAGGTCCAAGAAACGTTGAATCCTCTGTTCTCCTCAGTCATTTTTCTGTTTTTCTCTTTGGGATCCATAGCCTATCACACAGACGTCGGTTTGCCCAAAGCAGATCTGGACAGTCCGTTTCACCGGTGAGCTTTTCATAAAAATGGATTCATTATTAATTTCTTGTTATTTATGCATCAACCTTATCTCTGATTTGCTTCACAGGAGAAAACACAAACTTCACTTCACCTCAGAGTCAGAGATACGCCATCTTCGGAAGAGTTTATGAAAAAGGAAATAGCAGTGACCCATGTAAAAAGGTTTTCCACCTGTGCAGGAACTCAATCTGCAGCAATGAATTCTTGATCACAGAGAAAAAGCTCTCTCAGTTGTTTGTGGTTGATGATGTGGAGCTTGAAAAAGGGACTACATTGAGTGTTCGGTCTAACTGTTTGGAGATCGATGACACATTGTCCATGTTGACTGTTGTTCCACAGGTGTACAAAACCTGATCCAAGCCCCTCCTTTCGGGTTTTCAGAAAATGACATTTATAGCCTATAGGGGACAGGGTCATCTGTTATACCTATCTGGTGTTTATTGTTTGAATCAGCAAACTTTTTGATGTGTTGACTCCTGTGGTGCCGATAACCAAATTACTTTTAAAAAATGTATTTTTTTAAACATTACTTTTAAATATGGTTTAACTTTAAATGTGTCTCTGTTAAGGGATTCCAGCATCTGTCTGATTTTGGACGATTTTATTAAAAATATTTCAATATACTTGATCAATGTTTGCTAAATAAGGTACATTGACTAAACAGGGCAACCTTTAACGAGACTACAGATCCTTGAATGAGACGTAAGTTTTGCATAATCAATAAATCATCATTTTGCATCATCAGTTCTGCAAGCGTTTGTTGCGTAAATGCAGGTTACTCATGCAATGCTCAGACTGGTTTCCCTCTAATGTGCTCGCATTAACCTATAATTAACTTCTTCATGACTACAATTCAAAATATGAGACTTCTGTATAAGCATACGAGTTTTGTACTTCTCAAACGCTTTTCATAATTGAACAATTCTTAATGTTTGGTACTGTTTATGTGGTGTCCGTAAGGGATTTTGAATCCAAAACCAGTGTGTTTTAAATTAAAAAAATAAAAATGACATCTTGTTTGTTCTGAAACTCAGGATTGTCTGGGGTAAAGCATATCAGGTTTTGTTTTTCTGTCAATGTACTCTTAAAAGATAATGGCTTTAAACATGTAGCAATATGAAAGTACATACATGTACGTATATTAATTTATAGCTTATAATTCATATGTTTCATGGCACATGGGCCCACGAACCTTCAATACTTTAAGACAGTGTTTCTCAATTATTTTCTGTTGCGCCCCGCCAGGAAGAAAAAAAAAAACATCTTGCGCTTCCCCGGCAAACTATAAATAGTATTATTTGTCTTTAAATTTGTTATAAGTACACCCCAGTACAGTATCCTTATTAACGTATAAGAGAGAATAGAAAGAAATATGGACCAACTTACAACAAAGATGAGCTTTATTACCTGTAGCAGAAAAATTGAAAGTGCATCTGAAATAAAAAAAAAAATACTAAATCCTTAATAAAACTGTGAACATTGTTTGACTGATGGCAATATTCGCCACGTTTTCGCTGAAAAAACTCAAGCGGCTTTTCAGCGTGATTGGGGTGTAATGTCTTTAAGTGATGCCTTAATTTAATTGGCTTCATGCTGTCCGTTGCCAACATTTTTAGACTCAGTAAACACACCTGTCTCTCCTCATCTCCCACCGTAGTCGCAGTGAAGCCAAGTGCTACTTACACGTCATATTTCCTCGTCTTAGCTTTCGAAAGACTTCCAATGCTGTAAAATGTATAGAATAAATATTTAATTTCGACATTTCTGTCAACGAAGATTTGCATCATAGCCTCCGACACATGCTTCTACCAGCAGGGCAGGATGCCAGGGAGGGGGCTGCTGTAAACAAACCGGCGGCTGTGTGATGGGCCCTGGACCCTGAAGCGAAAAAGAGAAAAATAACTGAGGAGAACAGAGGATTTAACCTTTCTTGGACCGAATAGTTTGTATTCGTTGCCAATGCGGAAGCATCGCCTGAATGTTTGCTCTGTAGTGAGAAAGAAGAGTAATGTGGAAAAACATTTCCAGTGAAGGCATGCAAGTATTTAGTAACAAAGAGGCTATCTTTACAAAGTATAAATTTGGAATGACACATAGATATTATCAAATCAAACTTAAACTGTATTAGTTTGATTCTATATACTTTATCTTTTCAAAAGGCTGCTGTTTTATTTTTTATAAATGCAGGCTGCATTTTATTGCACTGTTTGTTGTCCAGATAAGGGGCGCGTTATGCATGTTCCAATTTGATGTTGTTTTATGGAATTCTCAAAATAACAATGACATCAAAAATCTAATTTCTTGATTGCATTTCTTTAATTTCATCAAAGCCATGAAAGATAATTCAATAATATTGTAATTAATGGCAACATCGTACAATAAAGAAGTCATGTGGTGCGTCATTCTCTACAGGATGCACTGCAGGGAAATAAACATTTAATCATGAAGGCCCATTATGAATTTGTAGCCATTTTTATAGTTGGCTAATATAGGGAATATAGATACATACAGCATGTGTTGCCTTAATTATACAGGTTATACAAGGCTTTTCATTTTTTGCGGCTCCAGACATATTTGTTTTTGGTCCAATATGGCGCTTTCAACATTTTGGGTTGCCAATGCCTGAGGTAGACCCTTTTACTTTTTTTAAACAATGATGAGATTTAAGACAGGTCTCTGCAGCATCGCGTGGCAGTCAGGGACAGTACCTCTGGAATGGCAGACCGGAGTGGTGGTCCCTCTTTTCAAGAAGGGGGACCGGAGGATGTGTTTCAACTACTGGGGGATCACACTCCTCAGCCTCCTGGGGAAAGTCTATGCCAGGGTACTGGAGAGGAGAGTTCGGCCGATAGTCGAACCTCGGATGCAGGAGGAACAATGCGGGTTTCGACCTGGTCGTGGAACACTGGACCAGCTCTATACCCTCTGCAGGGTCCTCGAGGGGTCATTGGAGTTCGCCCAACCGGTCCACATGTGTTTTGTGGATTTGGAGAAGGCGTTCGACCGTGTCCCTTGTGGGGTCCTGTGGGAGGTGCTCTGGGAGTATGGGGTCCGGGGCTCCCTGCTAAGGGCTGTCCGGTCCCTGTACAACCAGAGCAGGTGCTTGGTCCGCATTGCCGGCACAAAGTCAGACCTGTTCCCAGTGTACGTTGGGCTCTGGCAGGGCTGCCCTTTATCACCGGTTCTGTTCATAGTTTTTATGGACAGAATCTCCAGGTGCAGCCGGGGGCCTGAGGGGGTCCGGTTCGGGGACCTCAGGATTTCATCTCTGCTGTTTGCGGATGATGTTGTCCTGTTGGCTTTTTCGGGTGCGTTGGGGCGGTTTGCAGCCGAGTGTGAAGCGGCTGGGATGAGGATCAGCACCTCCAAGTCTGAGGCCATGGTTCTCGACCGGAAAAATGTGGCCTGCCCTCTCCAGGTCAGTGGAGTGCTCCTGCCTCAGGTGGAGGAGTTCAAGTATCTCGGGGTCCTGTTCACGAGTGAGGGGAGGATGAAGCGCGAGATCGACAGGCGGATCGGTGCAGCATCTGCAGCATCTGCAGTGATGCGGTCGCTGTATCGGTCTGTTGTGGTGAAAAGGGAGCTGAGCCGAGAGGCGAAGCTCTCGATTTACCGGTCGATCTACGTCCCTACTCTCACCTATGGTCATAAGCTCTGGGTCATGACCGAAAGGACAAGATCCCGGATACAAGTGGCCGAAATGAGCTTCCTCCGCCGGGTGGCTGGGCGCTCCCTTAGAGATAGGGTGAGAATCTCCGTCACCCGGGGAGAGCTCGGAGTAGAGCCTCTGCTCCTCCACATCGAGAGGAGTCAGCTGAGGTGGCTTGGGCATCTATTCCGGATGCCTCCTGGACGCCTCCCAGGGGAGGTGTTCCGGGCATGTCCCACTGGGAGGAGGCCCCGGGGAAGAGCAGGACGCGCTGGAGGGACTATGTCTCCCAGCTGGCCTGGGAACGCCTCGGGATCCCTCCCGGGGAGTTGGAAGAAGTGTCTGTGGAGAGGGAAGTCTGGGCATCCCTGCTTAGACTGCTGCCACCGCGACCCGGCCCCGGATTTGTTTGTGGCGGAAATCAACAGCTTGTCAAGCTTTATCAAGCTCTTTGCATACTTAGATGAATGTCTATCGAACTTTGAAAATATCTATAGAATTTTTAAAATAAAATTATATATTCATTATTATATTACATAATATTTTTTGTATTATTTATAACATACCCATACCTAAAAGTGTGTGAAATTATCTGGTCACATCACCTGTAAAAGAGCCTACAGGGCAGATGAGGTGTCCGCTAAACAATCTAAGCAGAAAGTGTCTGATGCCGCGATGTTGCTGTAGATGTTTACCCACAGTTTCTTTTAGGTTATGTTGACTGTTTCGCTCTGCCATATTAATGTGCGAAAAAGCTCACAAATTAAGCAACATGACTCATGAACACATTTATTCTTTTTTTCTTTTCCTCAAAATTAAAAATACACAAGATACTATGTTTATTTATGTTTTGAGAGTCATGTTTTATGTTGTATTATTATTTTGTATTTTTTTATTACTTTTATCTAATACTGAACATTCATATCGTGATTGGTGCCATTTTCCTAGTTTATATCAAGAACCTGCTTTTCTGAAAGTTTTGCCCTTTACAGAAACATCCAAATAACTGTGGGTGACTCAGGGGTCCAGTAGTTCAGGGGGCCAGTAGTTCAGAGGGACTCAGGGGGCCCAGCAATTCAGGGGGACTCCAGAAGGCTACAAACATATAACAGTGCTATATTTAAAGAGAAAGATTTAAAATTCTGCTGATTTTATATTTACAGACTTTAGTTTTTTCACCATAATAACCAAATTAAATTAATATGTTAATCATCTTTTCCCAATAGATTCCCCCACCACTAGGTTTGCAAAATATTTTTCAATTAGAAAGTTTTGGTGACAATTACCCCCATTTCAGTCATTACACATATTCATACATTTTTTGTTTCCTATTTTTATTTTCTGTATAATGAAATATAATAGTTTGCATCCAATAGGTGTCCTCTCTTTAGCTGTTTTAAGAGTAATATAGCTCAGCAAGGCCTATCTTTATATCTGACACATAGCTCAGGTAACACATGTGAAATGATTAAGGCTCAACTGCAGAACTGCGGAGTGCTAAAAATTCATTTCCCAGCAAATTCAGCATTAGGTGACAGGAAAACATTTGAAATGAGACATTCATTATTTAGTGCTCATGATGAGTTCAGATAAAGCATTAAAAACACGACCATGAAACTAATCCGGAAGCAGGACGGCTCAGATATCCATTCAAAATAGTCTCTGAACATCTCAAATATCTGCCTGTTTAAAGATAAACTGTTATTCAGCATGTAAATAGAAACTTTTTCATCATACAGTGCAGGCTCTGTCGGAGTCATCTGGAAGAGCAAATAAAAACCAATAATGAAAACTAGAAACTAATATTTGCATAGTTTCTTTTAAGTTTAGTGCATTAGTTTGTCTACAGAGGGAGACAAAGTACATATGAGGACTGATCTTCATAACCTAAACCTCCACAAGGTGGCAATCATTCTGTGAATGGTTCAAGACAATACATGAGAATTCTGAGACAGAAAACAAGAATAACACTCAGCTGATTATTCTTTTTTATGTTCATTCTGAATAAAAAATATAATATGCTTTGCAGACATAGTTAAAACTCCCAGTTTTCTCATATGTGTTGTTTTGTGAATTGCACTTAAAAAACGTTTTGAGGGGTGACAAATGTATTTGAAATAAAGGAATAAAAGGGGAAAATGATAACTTCTTTTAATAATTGAAAAAAAAAAACACAAAATATATATATTTGAAGACCTTTTAAATCTGAAAAGCCAAATTAATGACATGCTGTAAGGGTCCTGTTCTGTATCCGATGAAGAAGTATAGGGTGCTATAGTTATACGGTTCTAGCAGAAATATGGTGTTAAGCGTTAAGCAATACATATTGTTCAACTGGAGCAGTTTTGTATCAGAGTCAGCTTCTCCTGGAAAAATTAAGAACACCATGTCTCCTCCACAGCATTATTCTCTGATGGTAACACACATTAATGTTCAACTCATGCTGCTTAACACTCTATAACATAGTACAGTATGGTGTTATTGATGAGGATTATTCCCAACTCTCCGACTGACAAAAAAAACCTCCAAAAGTGAATAGGATGTACATAACACTGAATTAGATTTGAATAAACAAAAAACTAAATAATAAACCAAAGCCCAACCACTGCCTTGTGTCACCATTACTAGACTTGCTGCCACTCGTCACCAAAAGACATATTTTAAGACACATGTGTCAAACTCAAGGCCCGCGGGCCAGATGTGGCCCGCCATGTATTCTCATGTGGCTTAAAATTGTTGAGCGTCTAAAAATTAAAAAACGAAAACGAAAAAAAACTACATTTCCCACAATGCCTTTGGCCTACAGTAGCCGCAATAGTGTTTCCGCATCCATACTCACGAGTGAAACTGCAGAGCTGCCAACTCTCACACATTGAACGTAAGACTGACGCATTCCAGTGATTTCTCACGCCACACCTCCGATTTCTCACGCTAAAATAAATCTCAAGATTTGAAACGGGCACAGCTAATAGTTTATCTGTGATCTGCTTCTTGAGCCTGATGATAAAAGATGATGATCGATATGCTATGTCTTCAATCCGTGAGGGTTTTTTCGCTAAATAAATTAGACCAATGAGCTCAGATAAATGCCATCTGCCGGCTTGCGGCCGTACTGCGAGATAGTGCCTCAGCCACAGCGGTGCCGGTACCGATACCCCCCCCCCCCCCCGCCCCCACCACCCACTGCCGTTTTCATAAACTGACAAAAACACAAGGATTTAGGTTAGAACTAAAAGCATACAATCGTTTTTATGCAACTGAATAAGTTATAAATAACGAGTTATTTATCATTAAGGAGTAGCTACATTTATTTTACATTAAATTTTATTACATTGTTTTAGATTTATACAGCCATTATGCTAATGTGGCACTCGGTGAAAATGAGTTTGACACCCCTGTTTAAAAGATCCCTGCGATCAGAGAGCCACCTTCTCCTCATTGTGCTTAGCAATAAATACGGTAGTTTGGTGACAAGTCTTAGACTCTGGACCAAACTTCCATTAGAAATGAGTATTATTACCATCTAATCACTTTTTAAAAACAAACTAAAACGCATATTTCAGGGAGGCTTTTCATTTATGATGATGCGCGGACACAGAGACTGGTGTAATTATGTATTGTTTTATTTTTTTGTTACCCATTTCCTATATTCGTATGTGTCTAAAATTTGTTTGTATGTATTAATGGAAAGCACTTTGGGCTAACTGTCATGTTTAAGTGCTACACAAATACAGTTTTGATTGATTTGATAGATAAACAGATTTTTAAGATGACTCTGTAGCTTTCATAACTTATTTAAAAAAACTTCTTACAAAAACACAACCTCCCCTAACAACATACAACAAAATAACACAACGGATGTATAAATACTTGTATCAAAAAGATGACATAGACCTCCATAATGCTCCATGTCTGTTCATCAAGTGACTGGGTGGCGTAGTCGAGTAATTTCACATCAAGTTAAATGGGGAAAAACCTCTACTTGAAATAAATTATATATTTTTTATAAGAGGTTCTGCCTCCTCCAAACTCGCATGCCACATTTACATAACTGAAATGTGCTTTAAATGTAGTTGTTTTAAAATTAAATTTGATTCAATCCGTTTGCCATTCTCCTCAACTAAACTTATGTTGAATTATGTGATTAATACAGATTTAATCAATACATCATACCTTTATGCTATTTTTCACCTGATAATTTTATACAAATTAAACTAATTTAAAGGCTGAACTGATATTTTGATTCCTTTTACTGAACATAAACATGCCAACATAATTTTTTCTTTTAAATATTATTCCTGTTTATGAAGTATAAAAACGTTTACACTCTTTATTTATTATTATTTTTTCTTACAACATGCTTGACACTGTTGGTGCATGTTTCATTAGTAAATCAGGGGGGATTCTAATTAAATAAATAATAACTCTAGCTTTCAGACACAAGTCAAATGTTTAAATTTAATCACACTAAATGTAAAAGTTTGCTATCGGCCTAATAATTGACAGGAATTGCATTGTTTAAATGGACAGTTTTTGATTAAAATTATAAAGTTGTAAAACATATATAATAAGTCTTATAGTCTCCATATACTGAAATTAATTAGTATAAAAACATTTATTAGATTAGTTTAATCAAAAACGTAATTAAATTACATATCCACAGAAGTTAATCCATAAATATTGATATTAATCCACCAAGCGATATTAATATTATACCCACCGACCGATATTATTTTAATAACTTTAATGTCACTCTTGCTCTGAGAAGGATATCACAGCTCAACCAGTAACACTTCTAAAGTCCAACTGGCAAACATGTTGAATGTGTTTTCAGGCAGCAGCTGCATGAAGATACGTTTGTTTTCTCAGAACTTTTAGAACATGTAATAAAACAATCCACTTCCTGCAATGAATGTCACACGGGTTTGTATGCACTTTTTGACATGTTGATTGGTTGGTTTGCCGTGCATTTGCATAAACCGTACCACATAAGCAGCCAGGTTGATTCCGCATGAACTGTATCAGACATTTCCGGCAACAACATGCCCTCTACAAAACAGGCCACATGAGAGGCTAGTCAGAACCCCTTCGTGGCCCTGATTTGGCTCGCAGGCCACCATTTGGGGATCACTGGCATAGATATATCAGGTGATGGGAGTACTCCAAATATTAACTAAAACTTATTGAGGACTTTATGAAGACTATAAGGAGTCTTAGGGGTTAATGGCTAATTCACCACAGAGCCTGGTAATAAGCAGAGACAGAGATTAATTCAAACTCTTGACGAGATTGAAATGTGGCATTACATGTGGTCAGTATATCATTACTCATTAAATCAATAGAAATGTTACATATGCATGAATAACCATATTTACTTGCATTCTATCACGCACAGATATACCCAAAATAAAAATGAAGTGAATTTATAAATGTGGTAACAAATAATGGTTCCATTACATCAAATTCTAGTCCAGCCACATAGGAGTACTAAACAACTCTTGGCATCTGGCACTCACTTTTAAACATGGAAGAATATGGGAGAGGGGCAAATATAATTAGCTGTTTAGCTGGCAAACAAACAATGGGTAGCTGCAGCAGGTCTAGCTTCAGCAGCTCCAGTAACTGAGGTTAAGCTTGTGTATTGAATGTCATCCAGCTGGTCTTAAAGTCCCAAAAGCACTCGGGATGACTTGGAAGGGCTAAACATTATTTCACAAAGCCCAGCGCTAGGCCAAATTTGTGAACTCACATCACTGTACGTTGTGTTTTGTAGAGGTGTGCTCGCTTGGAAACCAAAAATTTGTGTGATGGCCTTTCGAGTGTTATAAAACATCGCGACATTACTTGCCAATAAGTTTGAAACAATCTCAGAAACAAGTTGAAATATTTCCCTCCAATGCAATCAAAGCAGCTATGGTGAGAAATTACCATTTGAAGAACATGGGTTGTAACTCATACATTGTAAAAAAGTAATGGCAGCACATCACAGTAAGGCTTTTACATTGTCTCAACAACTGTTTTGTAGTTTTTGTAAGAAAAAATAAGCTAACCTAAATTATATTGTTGCCTCAATTATTTTTTATATTATATTATATTATATATATTATGTTATATTTTGCCAATACAATTACTTATGATTAATTCTAAAAAAGTAGTGTTTGCTGGACAAATGGCTATTTTTTTATACCGCATATACTTTATATGTAGGGTGCATAACACATCTACCGTAAGGTCTATTGGTCTAGTTTTTTGTTTTATTCCAACTCACACATAACAGTGAGTAAAAGTAAAATCTTAACCCAATCATAGTTAATCAGTTTACAACAATTTAGCGTCCACCTCTATCTGAGCCAATTTATCTCAGTTGTTATGCTTACTCCAACCTAAAATGAGCTGTGCCTTTTCTCTCGAGGCTTAGATCTTGATCACTGTCTTTTAGGTCAGGGCCGATAGTATCTTTGAAACATACATCTTAAAAGATAAGAATTTTTCATGAGGTAGATGAAAAACTTTTATGACGTTTTATTGATTAGTCACTGTACAAAGTAACTCCAACTGATGTAGTAATCTGACAAAGCTTATAACCTTTTCATTTCCTCTCAATTTCATTTAGACTTCATTTGTGTTATGTAGGGGTTATACTAATATCAGCTCAAAATACCATCTCCCTATTATATCCTCAATGCCAGGGGTTCTAAAACATTTTTGAGTAAGGGTTTCCTTCCACGTTAAAATTTTTTGCAAAGGAACACTGCCAAATCTCTGATGCAGATCAAAACTATTAATCACCAGTAGTATTTTACCAGTTCAATTCACTGGTACCACTTCAATTGACCTCCTCACAGTGCCATTAGAAAGTGGTGGTTCTTTCCCAATAAATGCCTCACACATTTCCACAGCTGCTGGTAGAATAAGATCTACTGCTATGGAGTGAGATATTTTACATTTTGCATTCCATTGAGCCATCAATTCAGAGGCTCTCTGTGCTTTCTCAGAAGCAGTGGCCTCATTCTTTATAGCTTTATTAGCAAGCACCTGGATACATAGGACACATTTTGACTTATTGTTGCTGTTCTTAATACAGCCAAAGTCTATATAGGCATTGTTATATTTTGTTGGTTTAGGCCTAACATAATTTTTTTACTGAGACTGATTCAAAAATGCATCCATAGCTACAAGCTGATTCGTAGCTGGAGAAGATAATTTATTCTGTGGCCTGTTTGTTTAATCAGCAACACTGTGTTTTTTATATGAGCATTTTTTAATGTGGACCCCCAAGCTATAATTCGCATCTGGGACCCCACTTTGAGTGCCATTGTTCTATGCCATTAGTAACTATCACCATAATAATAAGCTAAATGTAATGGTGTTAGACATCGTGGTGCGCAGTGAGTAGCATGATCGCCTACCAGCAAGATCGTTCGTTCGAGCCTCAGCGGGGTCAGTTGGCAAGCATTTATATTTGGAGTTTGCATGTTCTCCCTGTGTTTGCGTGAGTTTCCTCCAGGTGCTCTGGTTTTCCCCACATCTTCAAAGATGAATTGGGTAAAACAGGTGAATTGGGTAAAACAGGTACAGGTGAATTGGGTAAAACTAAAAATGTCCGTAATGTATGAGTGTGAATACACATCATAGCTTGATTTTTACAAGAGCAAGTAATATCATCCTTCCCTATACGTAGCAGCACCAAATTCTTTCCCCTGGATGCTTAATTACTATGTGATATTAATAGAAATAGCATGTGATATAAGTGAGAAATTGACATTTTTAACCAGGCCAGGCTGGGACTAGAAGAAAATAGATGTTCTCCATTTATCCATCTTAGTCCACTTATCCTAGGCTGGGTCTTGGGGCAGCAATCTGAGCAAGGAAATCCAGACACTTCCTTTGATCTACCAGGTGAATATCGGGAGACATGGTCATTACAGCATGTCTTGAGTCTTCGCTGGGTCCTTCCACTTGGAAGAAAATCCTGTCCAGGAGGTGTCAGAAAAGGATACCTGAACCGCTTCAGCTGGCTCCTCTCTATGCTCTACTCCTCACCCTCTAATGCAGCACCAGGAGTCACAACATGAAAGCTGAGGTTCATTTTACTGATGTTTATTGTACACGCTCATCATTCTAGAAGTAAACTGAAGCCACCTTCTTTAGTGCATTATTTTAACAGTAGAAAGAAATAGTTAGTAATGTTAAAAACAAAGCCCACTTTAAATGCCACGAGACAGAGTGGATTAACCATCAGAGGTGACTCTCCATTGGTCATTTCCTTTGGGTTAAACAACTCATGTACAGGTGTTTTCAGGGGAGAGTGTGTCCAGGTAGAATGCTGTTAGTCATCTAAATTTGAGAGTGGATAGACCAATTCGGTGATAACTCTCAGATGATCACTTCCTGTGGTGTAAACATGTCATGAAGAGGTGTCTGCACGTGAGAGTACATCCAGTAACAGTTGGAGGTGGTTGGAGGTAGCAGTGTAGGCCCGGTTTCCACTCATAAGATGTGGAAGATATATAAGGTGGGATGTTTAATAAAACAAATACTCTTTTTCAACCTTAAACACTATAAGAATCACGCTTTTACACTTCTAATTTTTAATAACAAAAAAGGTATTCTTGACTTTCTTCAAGTGTTCAAATGAGCTGAAATGTCACCTTTGACTGTAACCCATTATTTTCAACCAAACCAGTGTGTACTAATGGGCACAGAAAGGTGTGAGAAACTGTGAAGCACAACAGTGTACTGACACTGACGCTTGCAAAACAGCCATTTAAATGTTCACTTGTGGTTCTGCAAGATTGAAGGGAAGCAACACTGATGGTCTTCGCAGAAATGATAAGGAACAAGCTCGCAAGTTAGCTAAATTATTGCTCTGTGGTCTGTGTTCAGCTGATGAGATACTCATTTGAGTCATGCTCAAATGCCGCTACTTCCAGTGTACTTGATTTGCAAAAAACCATAACCATTGCTAAAATGTTGTTGCATTTTATTAAAATATTTACATGCTCACATGAAATTAATGTTTTAGTTTTTGTATTACAAAGTTTTATTATTATACATTTTGTTAGGCATCATTAAATAGTATTCAGTCAATATGACCTCAAGAAACAGATCATAAATATGTTATTTAATACTCTCTCCTGATACAGAAGCATCTTAGTGTTCATTGAGTCTGAACTTTACACTGGCTAATCCACCACAACTTTTTAAAAAGAATTCACTCAGCAAGTGTGGTCAATGAATTCAAAGCACATTCAAGTACATTTCTTGTTCTTGTTGCATCCTAAGGCTCATATTAACCCGTTGATGACAGATGGAGTACCTGGACCATAATGTTCATACTTTTTATGTAGGAAAATATCCAATATAGTTTGCAGAAGAGACCCAAATAGACAACTACTATTAAATCATTGTTGAATGAGCGTTTCAACATCATTTTTACTCATTGAAATGTCATGAAGCACTGTCACTGGCAAATTTCTGCTTTTTTGTAATTCTTTTAAAATAAACAATTTCTGTTCTTTTATAATCAATATCAAAATTGTTTTGGATTTTTGAGTCATTTTAGAGTGTGTTAGTTGAGTAAGAGTAAGCCCTTCAGTTGTATTTGGCAACATACATTTTGATAGATTTTTTTTGCAAATATGTTATTGTTTATTGGAGCTGATTTCAATGATCAGAGCACAAGTGTACATAATATTTCAGGTGTATTCATCTATGGTTGGTTTATCTATCTAGGTTATTTCAATGAGTAAAAAAGGTAATAGAAGTACTCTCAGTTCAAACATATATATAGTTTGCTATCTGGGTAAGCAGTTAGGGGTTGGAATGTTATGGGGTAAGTGACTTATGACTGCATTTAAGGTTTTCACAGTCAGTCATATTCCAAAACTTGTTAAGTTTCTCTGTGATCAGTGGATCTTGAAAAGGCCAAAGTAATTGCTATTAAAATGTAAACTGAGTAAAAGAGGGTTTGAGACGTTGACAAAAAGCAAGTCTGAAACCTTGAGATGTTGAAGGGAACCAAGATGGCTGCCAGTCATCCAAACATGGTCCTTCTCGGCTGTACAGAAACCTTCTCGGTGATCTTCCAGAATTTTTTGGTTCGATCCGTCTCTCCTCAGAATCATCATGTGGACCAAGTTGTCGTTGGGTTTGCACGTGTTAGACCTAAATTCCACACGAGAGTAAACAAAGTACAAGCCAGGTTCGCTAACCTGTAGGGTGCCGTTTGTGTATTTCACGCCCTCCATGAAAACACTGGTGACTTTGGTTTCCCACTTCAGAGGTCCAAAAGATTTTTTTTGATCTGCAGAGCCTTTATAAAAAAAGTAAGGTGTTATTTGGATTTAGAACTCATCCTTTCTGAACATCTTAACTCTTTAGTAGTGTTTTTTAAGCGTTTTTAAAAAGGAAAACATCATATGGATTTAACATCTTAAATTCATCTTTGCTTTCACCATCAAAAGTCCAGGTTTATGCAAATGTGCACACAAATCTGCTGATTTTATTATTATCATTATCACATCAGATTTTGTCCACACGAGTTATTTAAGCTTTAGGTTGCCAAATACTATTACCATACCTATTAAGTGTGCTGCTGGTGTTTTCTTGTTCCCATTCAGCTCAGCAAGGTTCAGGCCTGTTCAAATAGAATGTAAGCAATTAATGTATTATGATTTCTGGAAGAATATAAATGCCTTTTTGATCATGCAACTCACCAACTTGTTTCTGTGGAAGAGTGTTCTCTGTTTTTGTGTGCCTTTCCTGTCGTTTGAAAAGAAATAAAAGAGTCATAACTTGAAAAATATGGATATATCCAGTATTTGTGAATCATTTTGCACTTGTTTGTGCATGATCTGATGTTTTTGAGAGACAGGGGACCATGTGTTAAATAAAAAAAAACCTGAGGATTTCCTGTAGCCTTTGAGAAGTGGTCACAAAACTGTTCTCTCTCTCATGTTCCTCTTAGAACATAAACAGAAAAATGATGCTTTTGTTCACATCAAAGATATTCAGATGACATCTTTTTGGCGGCGCTTTGGTTGCTCTCTAAGCAACAATTTAGAAATCAAGGTTGTGATCTGTCATTTTATTATGATAAAAACTCTTCTTCATTTAAGTTTAGTTTGCTAAAATGCTGGTGAACAGACATTTTACTGCAATTTGGGGAAACATGCATTTAAATAAAGCTAAATAAAATGGTAAATTATCCCAAAATAAGGATTTCCCTACAGTTTGCAACCTATTAACTTTCAATCACAAAAAGGTTAGTGAGGGAGAGTAGATAGTTTTCTCTGTCTTGTTACATATAATGCAGATTAACATCCTTGTTGATAAAAATGATAGTACTCAAATATTGCAAAAGAGGATTTCTCAATATCTGGCAGTTCATCAGACATTAATTTTAAAAGAGTTAGTGAGCGAGGCTATTACGTGTACCTTTTTACACAATATGCACATTAAGATCCTTTATCAAAAAATGTAGAGTAATCAAAGTAACAAAGGAGGATCTTGGCATGTTTGGAAACCCTTGTACTTTAAAATGGTCAGTGAGGGAGTTGTTACATATAAGGCTTGTAAACATATTTTTACATACAAATTACAATGCAATATGCTCAAAAGAAGGATCACTAAATACCTGGCAACCCTCAGCCTTCCAATTACAGAATGGCAAGTGAGGGAGCCCACATATTCTCCATATCTAAAAAAGTTTACTATATCTACTATTTTTCCTTCACTAATATATGATCATTTATTTTCAATACAAAATAATGTTTTGATCTAATAGTAATGTTATTCTCATTCTGGCAAACCATGAGTGGGAAAGGTTTTACTAGTTTTCTTGGAATCAGCTTTACAGTGTCTTAATTTCACCTCTATACTGCTAGTTAATATACTGATTAACTTTAAAATTCAGTTAAAAGGTTCTGTTGTAGATGTTTCAATGCATTTTTGTTTTGAACAATAAAAAAGCAATGAAATATCAAAAAATCGAACCGTGTGCATTAATATCGCGTATTGATCATGCATAAGGGCTGGCAAATAAACTTGTGCACCCAAAGGCTCTTACCAGAATCAGTTGCTCAACTTGAGTCTGTAAATGGCGGATCTGATAGGCTCCTATTCCCAGAGCAGAAAACACCAGCAGAAGAAGGAGAGCTAGCACCCAAGCTGTCCATGCACTCAATGTCCCACAGCTCTTCTTCTTCAGCTTGCTACGGGCAGGAGGAAAGGTCCAGCAGGGCACTAAGGGGGGCTCCATGCATCCCCTCATCATCTGTGCATGCTGGTGGTAATACTGCTGTGGTTTTGGGTTTCCAGAAGAGTCCACCATGAACACTGGATGAGATGGGTAGCCTAAGTTCCCACTCATGATTGAAGGCGAGGAGATGAAAGCTGTGAGAGGATGACGGTTGTGACACCAAAAATTCTGAACATCAGTTTTTTAACAGGTCCTGCAGTGTGGTTTTGACTTCCCACCCACACAACTATCGCACGACCGTCTGTCTTACCAAGCCTCGTTGCTAACGATGCTTTCATTTGTTTGTCATTAATACTGATTTTCTTCTTTCACTACGTTATATATTACATTTTCATTAGTATTGCTTTTAGTTTTAGTATAGTTTTTCAATGTTAATGTTGCAAAGTATTTTTAAGTCTTCTTGGTTTTATTGTATTGTACATTTAAGGTTGCTTGCACGGTGGTCCTGACCTTTACTTGACTAGGTAGGCCAGATTAAAATTTGCTCACTCAATCAATCAAACTTTAACTTTGAGCAAATATAATTTTTTTTGTGTGATGGTTTTAGTATTCTATTGAATCTGAGGCGAGCAAAAAAGCATAGACTGATGATCAGGCATCAGAGTGACTTCATGAACAGGAAGCCGTTGGTCTTCTGTGATGAATCTTTATGTGCATCATTCGTTTTGCTATGAGTTCACTCACTTGTTCAAGACTTCATGTTTATGAACTCAAAAATGAGCAGAAAATTAAATTGTTTAATAAAGAAATTAATTTCAAATTAACATTAACCATAATGAAAAAATCAGCCTTACATAATTTTTAATGTAATTACTTTTAATAGTTTTTTCCTCTTTCTTTAATCCACAAATATCCTTCAATATTTTTCTTCAGACATAAAAAAGTGAACTGTAATTGTGAATTCAAGCGTTTATGGGTACAAAATGCTTTCTAACGAAATAACACACAAAACAAATTAAAGAAAGGGGAATCCCGAAATCAGAGAAACTGTTCTCACGCTCAGTGTATGAAATTAATCATTGGTGAGCTGGAGGGTCAGTGAGACAGTCATTTGCATTTAAAGCAAAGGGTTACCTGTGACCTAGAAAGAGTTCTTCAGAAGGACCACAGCTCTTTCTCGACACCAACAGCATCCTGTCTGCTCTCCTGTCAGACGAATAGAAAACCTTGCTTTTTTTAGCAGCGTTTGAGGTAAACCAAATAAAAAAGCTCTTGTTGAAAATTAATCAGTAATTAAATAATGATGAGTAAATATAGATTTGCCCCAAAGTAAAGTCACCCTCTAATATTGCTAATAATTAAATAATCATTAACTAATAATTAATTAATTAATTAACGAAGAGCTAGTTACTCATCTCTAGTAAATCATCAATGGGAAAATAAAAAAAAACACAAGGTTCATTATTTTAGGTGGTGATTTACGGGAAAAATCCAAAATCGCACATGAGGGCTTCAACTTCCGGCTCACACTCATCATATACAATCATGAGTGTCAATGGATATTTTTTCATAGTGTGACCTCTATATGACATAACTGTTGTATTAATTCATATCACTCATGTAGCGGTTACATTAGTTCATTAGTAATAGACACATCACCTTCTCATTATTGCATCATTAACTTTCCATGAATTAAAAATTAATTAATGCACCAACATTGAATTATCTTCATCTTCATGTCGGCTTTCTTCCCTTTCGGGGTCACCACAGCGGAATGAACCGCCAACTCTCTGGCATATGTTTTACGCAGCGGATGCCCTTCCCTGCCGCAACCCATCGCTGGGAAACATTCACACACACATTCACACTTTAACACTATGGGTAATCGTTCTTATTCAATTCACTTATTCCACATGTCTTTGGACTTGTGGGGAAACCGGAGCACATGGAGAAAACCCATGCGATCACGGGGAGAACATGCAAACTCCACACAGAAATAACACCTGCCCCAGCCGAGCCTAGAACCAGCGACCTTCTTGCTGTGAGACGACCGTGCTACCCACTGCGCCACCGTGACGCCTAACATTGAATTAATTAATGTTTAGGTGTGCCGTAGCCAAGCCATTCAGCGCTTTAAAGGGAGGAGCAGTATCTTGTAGTCAATGCAATATTTTGCAGGAAGCCAATGAAGAGAGCACAAAACTGGTGTAATGTGATCATATTTCTTTGTTCTTGTGAGAAGTCTAGCTGCTGCGTTGTGTATATGTGTACTAACTGTAATTTATGTTGCGTGGCGGCTGAGCAGCCGGTTAACAGAACGTTACAATAATCCATTCTGGAGGTCATGAAAGCATGCACTCATTTTTCTGCATCTACAATAGACAGCATTTTCCACACTTTAGCAATATTCCTGAGGTGAAAGAAGGCAGTCTTAGTAACATAAGAAATATGGTTCCTAAATGCCTGTTCACTATCTATAATAATGCCAAGATTTTTAACTGTAGTGGAGAAATTAACATTGTGTCCCCCCAGGTCCTTATTTAAACCTGAGAGATTCTGTAATTGCTTTTCAGAGCCAATAATTAATATTTCTGTCTCATCGGGATTTAGCATAAGAAAATTTTCATTCATCCAATCATTGATATCAGCGACACATTCTGAGATCTTATTTAGCTTTAAAGGGTCGTTAGCTTTTGCTAGAGATTGGCCTATAGTTGGACAACTCAGTAGGATCCAGGTAAATTTTCTTGATTAGTGGTTTAATTACAGAATTTTTGAGCTGTTTAGGATTGTAACCTATCGATAGAGATGAGTTTATAATATTTAGAAATGGTTCTAGAGCTATTTGTAGCAATTCTTTCAGTAATTTTTTTGGTACAGGATCAAGAGAGCATGTTGTTGATTTAGATGCTGTGATATTTTAAGCAGTTCTTTCAGGTAAATATTTGAAAATTTTTGCAGCGAGTGAGGGGCTTATCCAGAGTGAGTTTGTTTTAAAACTAACTACATTGAAGTTGTGTTCTATTGCAGAAACGTTGTGACCTGTGTCTTAAAATGCCTACTCTCTTGTCCTACTTCACTTCTAGATTCCAGCTCACAACTGTGTGATGGCGTTGGCAAAAACATAAGTATACAACTTATAAGGCTGTTACACAGAATCAGTTGCTCTTTTTAGGTCTGCCGGAGTCTTTGGAGAACATATTGGTCATCATTAATAGGAAGGTGCATTTTGAGACAAAGAAGGCTTTCTACTTTTTTGATTTTGAGTTGCAGATACAGTCATTGCAAAGATTGCAAAAAAAAAAACTGAGAAAAACATGAATTTAGTTAATCAAGTGATGGAGATACTTTGTATACAATAAAAATATACATTGTGCAAGTGGCGGAATTGCAATTTCCTCAATGTAAATCTTAACGAGACCACAATTAAACTGTGATGTTGCATAAAAAATGTTGACGAATCTCATTACTGAAATAGATGTGAAGCACCTCTCTGGTTTAGAGAATGCTTTCCTGATTGTGCAGCTGCGAATGCATGAGAATGACTATGAATGTGTGGTTAAGCTCTAGCAAAGCAGCAATAGGCATCCATTTAACCCCCTCTGTCTGGTGGGTACCTTTTCGACTTGCTTTACTGGAAAGGTTTACCATCTGACCTCAGCCTCACAGACTTCTCATGCAATGCTTCAGAGAGCTGAAGCTAAAGTAAATGCACACCTTGCTCAAATGACCTTTCTCAGCATCACTTGCCTTTTTCACTTAAAGAGTAAGTGCAATGCTGTTTCATTGTTTCAAAGTTATCAAAAGGTTTGTTAAAACTGAAGTCCAGCCCAAGTGTAAAAGTTTATTATGTATGATGGAGTATTTCTGTAATAAAAATCTTACTTCCGTTTGGAGTTTTTTTTTCACATCTGGCTCTCTATGATGCAATAAGGAGCAGAACTCCTTGTATGGGCATTTCTCATGTGTGTATGCAGCCAAAATACACACGCAAGAAAGAAATTGAACTCCATGCATTGAGACCCATTATCCAGCTCATACTCAATGATAAGTGTGTACCTTTGTCCTAAAACTGGGGGGCTCACTTTGTAAACCAAGCAAATGTAAACTTAAAACTTTTTGGGAAAAAATTATGCTATAGTGATGATAGAGGAAATTCAGTGTAATATGAGTAATATTAAATAATAGAGTAATATAGTCATATTAAAATATGTAATATGAATATATATATATATTTGCTTTTGACTCTTTACTATGCAAGAATTCTATGCTTTCACACCTGCACTAGCAAAGGCAGGCAATATTTATTATAAAGCACATTTTTCACAGGGGAACTGACCAAAGTGTTATACAATCAACAATACAATTATAAAATAAAAATAAAAATAAGAATAAAATAAATAAAACCCATAGCAACTTTAAAAGGCCTTAGAGTATAAATAAGTCTTTAACCTAGTTTTAAAAATCACAATATTGGCTAATAAACGGATATCTGGAGGCAGATAATTCTAAAGCCTAGGGGCATCCACAGAAAATGCTCTGTCGCCTCTAGACTTCAGATTGACTCTAGGAATCTCCAGAAAACCTTATCAGCTGAACGCAGGGACCTCGTGGACTGAGATGGAGACAGGAACTCAGCTAAATGCAGAGGTGCTTGCCCATTGATGGCCCTATATACAAATAACAGAATTTTAAACTGGATGTTACTGGCAGCCAGTGAAGAGAGGCCAGGACTCAAGTGATGTGTGGAAATTTTGAAGTCTAATAGTAAATCAAAAGTAAAATAAAAAAACTAGATACTGCCTGCTTAGGAAGTCCAACGTGGAGTTATTATAGGATGAATTACTTTTTCAAGGTCCACAAAAGATAAAAGGCGTAAGTCTCGATATGATTCATTATGTTTTTAACTAAAAGTGGCCTCAGACACAGTGTGAAAGGGCCATAAATCAACCTCCTCCATGTCTTCTGTAAAGTACAGAAAGCTTTCAGCTCGGCAGGTTTTACAAATCTTTGATTGACTCTGAAGGTTTGCAAGTTTTCCCCAACAAACCCCACAAGGTCTTTGAAACATTCTGCACTGTTAAACTGGCTAACTATTAAAAGAATAGCAGAACTTCTGGACATGCAAAAGGAAGGCAGAAGTTTCTTTTTAAACGTATTTAATGATGGAGATGTTTGAGAAAGTAGCATTTAGCAGGAGTCTACAGCTTGTCTCTCACATGTGTACTAAAGGGAAATAGTTACAATTTATTTTCTTTGTTTGCTAAGTATATGTTCTTATTCTACTATATGATACATCATTTCAAATCTATCAACCTTTCAAAATGTCATCTAGCTAATGCTATGCACTCCGATAGTGTTCTCTGGGGGACTGATGACTGGATTGCAGAAGACTGCAAAATACACATAAAGCCTTTTTTTTAATATCACAAATGAGCCGAAAATGTAGTTATAAATTCCAGAAAGGAAATATTTGCTTATGCCTCTGTCTTAAGTCTGTGGTTGTTGCATCATTTCTTAGCTTCGGCTCACAGGTATGGGAAACCCTGACTCCTGAGAGAAAGAAGAGATTCTGAATGAGTAAGAAGTGCTCAGTTTCCCAGAAGTGTCTTTGCTCAGCACTTTTTGCTGATGCATGAGGGGTTTGGGGTGGAACTGTGGGCTGCAGAGCAAAGCATCAAATCTGATAGAACAAAAGTCATATTTTCTGCTGAGCGTTGATCACTCCTTCTCTTTCTGACTCAGCTGGTTCAACGGAGTTTGCATCCAAAGAAATCAGACTGTTCAGTTGTGGTTCATGCTTCAGAATTTAAGTCAGACTTTCAATCTGAAAATCTGAGGTTTTGCAAAGCTTTGCCAAGATTCTCACACTCACAGCTTCTCAATGGTTCTCTGCCCTCGGTTCATGAATTTAATTTTGAATATAGGTTAAACATCTTTAGTGGTACATATTTTTTCATATTTTCATACATATTCATATTAATTGATGTATTAGTTGATGTAATTGGGTAATTTTTCTTACATTCGTCAAAATATATTTGTGTAATATAGACAACTATATTAATATAAATACAACTGGAATAAATTGATGAAAAATCATCTAAATGTATAAGGAGACTAACGTAATCTATACACTTCATGCTAAAAACAAAATTTTCTAATCTAACATTGCTACACTTTATGAAGTGCATACACTACCCCCATCCCCAATGGTATTTATTCAGCAAACATATCCTGACAAAATATTTCATGCGAGTTCAGTAAAACCACAACCAACAAGATGCTGGTTGTGAATGGTTGTGAGCTCTTTCAGTAAAGTCTTTGAGTCTAGATCACGCGGTTTAAGGGGAGAGTGAGGATGACCAAGTTGTTATTCCAGATTTTCCAGAAAGTGAAGAACAAATGAATGAACAAATATGTCTTAAAGGTCAAATCAATGTGTTTCTAAAATTGATTTGGGTAAAATGTCAAGAATTCAGGGTCCCCACAATAAATTGAGTTTGAAATCTTTGAATCAGATTGATTGTATTTCATTAATTTCTACACAAATTCGATTTAAAACAAAACATGTATAATCAGCATTTGTTTTAAACTAAACCAGAAAGAAAGAAGCTTTATTTTCTTTGTCATAATTTTGGTTTAGACCAAAAATATATATTAAGCTAGAATTTGATTTGCTAGAGGATCTTTAGTGTTTATAAGTCTTACTTTTAAAATGGAAATACCTGAGAGAAACCTGTGTGGTTGAAAATGAAACCCTACTGATGCTGAAGATCATAGAAAACTAAAACTTTAAAAGTTTCACACTTCCTGTTCATGATCGAATCTTTAGGAAACCTCTTGAGGTTTCCCCTTTTAGAATTAATCTCTGACTACACATTTTCTCCTCTTGAGAATGTATAAAAACAATTAATAACAAAATAAAAACAAAGATTAAACTTCTGTGCTCTTATATTTTCTTTCAGACACATTATACAGGATTATATTACCGACTGTAATGATCCAAAAGCAACCAAAATCTGTGTAATTTTATTTCAGCAGTGCTTGCAAACTTGATGATTCTTGATTTTGTGCTTCAAACATCATGAAAACAATACATGCTTTCACATACTCTCGCAAATGATGTGGAGACCTGGATCTAAACCGTTTTAAATTGACTTTCCGCTGAGCTTAATAGAAACCAATAGTTCTTTTTTGAGAATTTGTTAACAAAGAAAAGCAGATATTTTCTGAAAACAGAAGAGTCATGAACAGGCTGCGGGATAGGAAAAGCTTGGACACCAAAGAGGAACTTTACTTACACAAACTCAACTGGTGATAAAGCATCGGGTGGCATGCATCAGTTTCAGAAACGATATAGAAATACATTTGCCTCCTTTATGCTTTGTCAGAGCTATTGACGGATGATATTTACATAGCGGTGGCGGCTGCCAGGTCACTTTAGGTTAACAAACACAAGATTTTAAGAGAATATTAACAAAATAACTCTAAAATACATGAACGATAATTATGATGTTAGCACATGGCATTAGCAATGTTGACGGTGATTAATATTAATTATGAAGAAAAATTATACATTTTCCTCCTTTTGACCTTCACCGTTATTTTTTTTTTAATTGTGCACTGTAATTAATCATTATAACTAATACTTTGTTACTGGGCTTAAAAAAAGTTGGTGGTTTCAGTTTAGTTTCTGAAAATTCACCTGAATAAATTTAAGAGAAAATATTGTGTTAACAACAACTTCTGTTTGTTTGTTTCTCATAATTAGCTCTGTAATATAGCAACAGACAGAAAATGCTTTCACAGTTTCTTAAATCACCCAATTATTTAAAATATGTTTTTCGTCCACAAGCAGTCCCTTCAACTTTCACTTTGTCCTGATTGATCGAACCACCGTGATTTTCAAGTGATCGTGATCGGGAAAAATACATCAGGCCAAAACTAATTATTTTTAACAGTGCAGCTATAATAACACTCGTTTAATCTACCAAAACCTACATGTGTAATTACATTTTGTTTGAGTTGTGAAATGTGCACCAAGGCAGAACCAAAAATGTACTTATTTTTTGTTGCAAACATTTCAGTGTTTTTATTTATTTATTATTATTTCATTGTCACATTGTATCTATATCATTGTATCAAATGGTCGGTGTGTAAAAATAAAAGTAATTGCATTGTGAAATGTCAGGATCGACAGATACTCAAACTCAAATGATCCAATCAGGTCACGAACAAAAAAAACATGATCAGGAAATTTCTAGTGATTATGTTTTAGATCTTTATCTTTGGGGTGGAGTATCTTTTTAAGGATGAACAACATGAAAACAACACGTTTAAATGTCTGAGAGTGCAAATTCCTTTTCCTATTTGAGTCCTCTACACCTCCTCGTCTGAAGATGAGGAATAACAGTCGAGTCCCAACAGATTTGTGCTTTTGTTTTGGTGTATTGGAGCTCTGGACAACTGCTGTGTCTGTCCAAGTTCCTCTGTGTGTGTCTGCTGGAGGCCCCGGAGGTTTGGTAGGCCTTTCAGTAACACCCGCGTCAGAGCGCCAGTGTCCACCTGCTGCCCAGGTACTGCCACACGTGAACTAGCCACCGCAATAGCCATCCGCGAGCGGTCGAAGCTCAGTGGGACGTCTTGATCGAGTAGCACACTGGAAGGCTGGGCGGTGGGGCAAGCTGTGTGGTTTCCCATTGGGTTGGTGACCTTACTCACTTCCTCTGTTTCTTTGATGGATTGCTTGAGGCATAGCCGTTTGGCTGAAAAAGACAAACCGGAGACTATGAGTTTCCATCTTTGATTCATACGATTCAGAGCGCATGGGATGTTCCACCACACAAGCTGCATATTACTGATATTCAAATAAAGCCATGTTCTGTTTTCTTGGGGAAACACCTGAGATATTAAAATCACAACTTTTCGACATATTCATCAATCAGTAGTCACACCAATTTACTTTTGTCCAAGCTAGTTGCTGATTTTGTTATTTTGGGGTCTAAGGAAAAAAGTCACAGAGATCATATCTCGCTTATATAAAATTAAAATTGTCCCCTCTTATTTGAAAAAAAAAAAGTGCTCCTCTTATGAAGAATCAAGTCTTTGTAACACTAACTTTTCAGAAAGACTTGCTTCTTATATTGAATATGAATTCTCAAAAAGACTATCTGCCAAGACACTTCTGTGAAGTAAATTATGTGGAATTATGTGCAGAGAGGCAAAAATTCCTGAAATTTTGACGATGATAAAAAAAGAATTGTGTAATCCTGCTTTGAGAAACATGGACTTGCCGTATTTGTAATCTGTGCAGTGCAAGCAACATGCCTTAAAGCTATAAAAATTATGATTCTAGACAATATTATTTAGAATAGGAAAAATATGGTAGAATTATGAAGCTTTTGATTCAAGATGGATCTGGGCCGGATTCCCCGAAAACAATGTAATCTCTAAGTGCAAAGTTACAAATGTTCTCTACATTTCCAAGTGCATTTGCAAAACACGAGACCACACATGATAACCTTTTACGTGCATCTTAACAGACACTGCTCACAGCGCAAGTTTTGAAAAATCACCATATATGGACATGTACCCTAAACGTTTAACCTAAGAATTATCATTTATTGTCAATTACCCGTCACAGCAACACTAAATAAATAACCTGCTCACTAAAGGAGTCACTGACAAAATCGAAAACGCAAAATAACTTTCACTTAGATTAAATTAATGTTCTTCTAAAGAAGAAACAGCAAAAATAAAGACATTAGTTTCAACAGGTTTAAATGTCAACATAGAAATATGAAAAAGCCAAATGTTGGGGAAGAAATAAATATTAACAGCAACAAGCATAGCTAAGAAATGACCAATTTGTGGCTAGATTGAGAGATGTTTTTGATGTGATAGTCAACATCACAATGTTTCTTTTAATTGATCACATTTAAGGTTTATTCATTTTTCTGATAGTAAAAAGTTTTAAGTACATTCATGTTTTATGTTTTAAATAGATGTATATGTAAATGTAAGATGAATTACAACTAAACCTTATAATTACATGTCATTGCACTTCATTGTAAAGGTGTAATCTGAATTTTATCCTGAAGGTGTCCTCGTTTACTTTTTCCTCTTAAAGGAGACTTCAGATACCAATTTAACACAAGCCCAAAACATGGCACAAGTCATGGCTACTCATGAGCAAAATATAGTCTATTTTGTTTACACCCGGAAGCGAAGGGTGGAGTTTATGGTAATTAATGGGAGGACATCACAGCATTTGACGTCATTCATTGTAAGTTTCACACACAAACTGATTCTAAAAGGGTATAAAGCATTTGTTGTGATTAAAATAAAACTCTTGGATGGATTTTTATCCATTTAGGGCATGGGTGTCAAACTCAATTCCTAGAGGGCCGCAGACCCTGCAGGTTTTTGTTCCAACCCTGTTTCAGGAGCCACACAATTAGCTTCAAACAAACCCAGAGGAGCTCAATCAGTGGAATCAGGTGTGTTCAGTTAAGGTTGGAGCAAAACTGTGCAGGGCTGTGGCCCTCCAGGAATTGAGTTTGATACCCCTGGTTTAGGGGGATTTGCAAACACATCAATGACCCATATTTCTGTTCAATCAGCTGGAAAGTTTTGATTTTCATCTGAAGTCTTCTTTAAGATGAACTTTAGGAACAGTCCAAACCACTCATAAGTTTACGTTACGTTACGTGCTACTTAAGTTGTGATGCTTAAGAGGAAAAGACTGGAATATTAAGATGCTCAAATGCCACCCTGGTCTAATCAGAGTCAATGATAGATACTAATTAATATTAATCAATATGACCATGGCAAAACATTATTTAGTCAAAAATACTTGCAATATGCAAAGCCCTATGTGTTCTCCGTATGACTTGTGTACGTTACAAATTCACAGTTTGAGCAAAGACCAAAAGTAATATTCAGATTGTTATTGAAGAGCTGCAATCGAAGAGTGTAAACTGACGAGTGTTAGTGATGCAGTCGGACTCCAGTCTCCTCTTGGTGTACGCTCGAGGTTCCCAGGGTTTGTGTTTGCAGCTAGGGTCCAGAGAACGTAGTTTCTTCAAATAACTTTTGTATTCTCGCTCCAGTTGTTCAATGCGCTGCTGGAACTCCTCTATCTTTCTCTCTGGGTAATGAGGTAACTGTGACTGCTGCAACAAAAACAAATTTTGTGCAATTGATCCTGACACAAAAATCTCCACGTTTGCAATTTACAGCTTGCAAGACGTGCCAGATCATTCTAAGAAGCCGAGGTTGTTTTATCAAGCATGATAAAAGTGACATAGTGCACTCAATCAAATAAAATAAAACCAGCATGTGAGGCTGGCTAGATCAGCTACTAATAATCCGCTGATATTTTTAGACATGATTTCTCCTGGGTCTAAAGAATAGGTGGGGTATAAAATTATTTTTACATTTACATTACATTTATGCATTTGGAAGATGCTTTTGTCGAAAGCGACTTACACTAGGGGAGAGACAATATGCAATCTGTTACATCGTCAAAGTCTATCTCAGCTTCTCATAATAGAAATTGTATCAACTGATCAATTAACCAAAGCAGTGAGGAAATAGAGGAAGAAGATAAAGACAGAGGAGGAAAAAAATAAAGTTTTTGAATTTTTTTATAGTAGGTGTTCCCTGAAGAGAAGAGTTTTCAGTTGCTTTTTGAAAGCTGAGAAACAGCTTGATGTTAACCCCTCCTATGGAACGCTGAGTTTATGAAGTAGACCCAACTTTAGTTAAGCTTCTTTTATTACCAATAAATACAGACCAGTACCTGAAGATAGTACTCAATCTCCCTCTTGATGCTTGGAATCCATTTCTTCACTGCCGCCACCGAATTTAACATCCCCTAAAGGTGACAAATAATATTTTTAATAAGGATATTTAATGTAAAGATTTGAAAAATCTTGTTGTGTACTGCAGGAGAGTAGTTTATTTGTTCTATTCATCCACACTGCTCAAAACACATATTTAATGCACTGCTCACATATTTAAAAATTGTACTCCTCTGTTGACAACAATTATTATTCATTACTAATATGCACTCGTGTACTAATACACACACATGCACGCTTCATTAGATGAAGAATCAAATACGGCTTCCTCTGTGATTACAATCAAGAAAAATAAGCAGAAAACAGTTATAATTATTTTACTCACAAGCCTTGGCCTCGACTCATGGACATCTCTGATCCGACCCTCTGCAAACAAACCAGTTAACTTACAAATGATACGTCATCTTAATGAGATTTTGCACATACGGAAAAAACATTACGAGTAAAATGTTTGTATAGAGTACATTTAATACCTTCTTTCTCTTTCTGAAGCCACAATCGGTTCAGTTTCCCCAGCTGTTTCTCCTCGTTCCTCGCCATTGCTGCAGAGCTTCCGTCAACAAGTTGTCACGTGACAACTGGACATGGGTCACATGACCCGGTGCATACGAAATATTTTTTTTTCTAGTCAGTGACTTAATCACGTTCGGTGTCTTTGTATATTAATTCACAAAATTAAAAGTAATTTTTGGGTTGAATCATATATGTATTTGTGACTACATGCTGTTTTTGTTGCTTTCCTACTGTGTCGTGTTTTTGCTTTTGATATTAGAGTGAATTTAGCTTTAGCCTATTGTTTTATACTTCCGTCTATGCTTGCGTGTGTGTACGTGCGCTTACATGTGTACATTTTCTGAAATGCTGTGTTTGAGCGACACCCACTGACAAAACTATGTTACTTTATTTGATAAGTTTTTAATCAAACGTTCCCTTATTTCATATACTCAATATACACATTTTAACAGAACCTTCTGCTAGCTGGCTCTGGGATTCCCTACAAATAATCTCAGTTCAATCAATCAGTTTTTTACTAGGCTATTATAATTGTCCAAATGTCAAGACAGCAGTGTATATCGGAGTTAGGTTGGAAATGTCAGCCAAAGTGAAGTTTTTTGAAAATGTAGTGTACAGCGATGTTATGTGGACTTCGTAATCATAGTTTCTGGGTTAGAGCCCATTAAAGTTTTCATTGTTTACAAAAACCCAAGTCTACTGCTTTATTCACATCTAAAGCAGGAATGGCAGATGTTTTACATTTAAGTCAATGAAAGTATATGATCATTTTGATTTCCTGCTCATATTCATTCATTCATCTTCATGTCGGCTTTATTCCCTTTCGGGGTCGCCACAGCGGAATGAACCGCCAACTCACTGGCATATGTTTTACGCAGCGGATGCCCTTCCCTGCCGCAACCCATCGCTGGGAAACATTCACACACACATTCACACTTTAACACTATGGGCAATCGTTCTTATTCAATTCACTTATTCCGCATGTCTTTGGACTTGTGGGGAAACCGGAGCACCCGGAGAAAACCCACGCGATCACGGGGAGAACATGCAAACTCCACACAGAAATGCCACCTGCCCCAGCCGGGCCTAGAACCAGCGACCTTCTTGCTGTGAGACGACCGTGCTACCCACTGCGCCACCGTGACGCCTCCTGCTCATATTATGAAATATAAACAAATGAGAGTCCCGCCACATCTTGGATAAAAATCAAATTCAGGTGAGCGCAGGGATAAGTTGAGTGCAGGTTAAGATTAAGAGGAGAGAGAGGAATTATGGGGCGAGCACGTTAGGCCCTCCCTTTGCTTGTGAGAGAGTGTTGTGATGTGACGTGCGCGGGTTGAAAAAAAAAGGTTGTGATTTGTCGTGATTATCAAAAATGCACGGATTTGCCGCCATAACACTCTCTTCGCGTTAGCGGCTAAAATAAAACTGTACCACAGAGGAGCTGATTTATATTTGAACTTGATGTGTGCAAAAAGAGGTGGTAGACACAGGGAGACTTATTCGAAAGAGAGAGTTTTGGGGAATTAAAGAGGGAAGTTTGCTTTGCAGCAATTTTAATCATTAATTGAGCATTATCTTAAATTATCCTTTATTTACTATTCTATAATTTAAGATCTAAACTTGTATTATATCTGGTTTAGGTTTGCCAATCTTGCGATAGTGAGAACTCTCTTTGCGCGAGATTTCACCATCTGTTCATTGTGTTGCATCAGCTGCTGGATTCTGGAAATCTGCACGAGGCGCATGTCGGACAGTGAAAGTGAAAGTGACCAGTCGGCCAGATATGGAGTGACCCATACCTGGAATTTGTGCTCTGCATGTAACCCATCCAGGGTACACACACAGCAGTGAACAAACACACCGTGAACACTCACCCTGAACAGTGGGCAGCCATGGCTGCGGCGCCCGGGGAGCAGTCAGGGAACTGGTGCATTGCTCGAGGGCACCACAGCTGGGGTTGTTGAAGATGAGAGAGCAAGTGTTTCATCGCTCACACCACTTCAACTCACTAGATCTGTGGATCGAACCCAGGACCTTCAGATCACAAGTTGATCTCCTTATCCACCAGACCCCAACTGCCCAGAACCACAACTGCCCAAGCACCACAACTGAAGAGTTCACTCCTCGTTCAGACAGTTTAGCACATAATCTGATGGGTATGCTGCTACTGCGTACTTGTATATTACGTGGAAAAGACGAGCAGCATAGATGTGGGATTCACTGGCAGAAGACGTCAGCTGCGTTATCTGGATTCCCATTTGGCACCTCTAGACTGCACGTCGTGAAAACGACGTTTGCATGTCCAAATGTTTGCTGGGTATTGGATTGGCAAACATATTAAGAATCTTTAGCATTGAGCGTGAGTACACAATCCCACTCCTCAACTAGACTACACAAACAATCACACTATGTCTTAAAAAAGCAACAATTAAAAGAAGAAGTTAATTGTCTACATAATGGAAAAGTTATATTCTAGTAATATAGTGAGCCATGTAATAAACCATTTTGATGCAAACATCAAGTTCCATAAAGTTCTTAGTTTCTTTATTTCACTAGATACAACTTCCTCTTAAGCAGCATGCATATGTTCTGGTGTGCTTCTGTGTCCTCAGCTTCGGCCACCTGAAGAGCGTTTTTCTTAACATTGTTAGTGGCATGAAGCTTAGCCTGTTCGCCGTCTGTCCAGTTGATCAGCACTCTGACTGACTCCAAATGTCCACTTCGACACGCATAGTGCAGTGGTGTATCTTTATTATTATCCATGGCATTAATCTTTGCACCATTTTCCAGCAGAAGACTCACAAGCATCTCATGACCATATTCTGCAGCAAGATGCAGAGGAGTCCTTCTCCAAACATTCCTCTCATTCACGTTCTTGCGCTTATCGGATCCCAGCAGAACAGCGGCAGCACTTTTCTTCCCGTATCGAGCAGCATAATGGAGTGCCGTACATCCATCCATATCTTTGGCTCCAAATTTAGCTTCACCAGCCAATAAAACTGATATTGCTTTAACGTGTCCCTCTATTGCTGCCAGGTGAAGTGGACTCCTCTTCTCTTTATCAGTAGTGTTGGCGTCAGCTCCTGCTCTAAGCAGTGTTTCTATGATGGACACATGACCGTGTGCTGCTGCCCAGTGAAGGGCGACTCTACCTTGTTTGTCTTTGTGATGCACATTAGCTTTTTCCTCCAGGAGTTTGTTGACTGCTTCAGCATGGCCACACTGGGATGCGACGTGCATTGGAGTGAACCCTTCCATGGTTGTACAGTTAATATGAGCACCACCTTGAAGAAGGAGTGCCATCAGTTCTGGCTGGTTGTGTTTAGCACAAAGATGTAGAGGTGTCTGATCTTTGGGGCCAGGGATGTCGGGGTCGATACCCTTCTTTAATAAAGTCTGGAGTAAAAACAAGACTTGAGGTTTACTTATCTTTGACATATTTAGATTTGTTATTGTGATTCATGAAATATATATATATATATATATATATATATATATATATATATATATATATATATATATATATATATATATATATATACACTGTGCGCAGGGTTACTAGGCAAGTTATATTTTTGAGGATTAATTTTATCATTGAGCAACCACTATATTCTCAATCAACCCAAAAGACACATAAATATCGAAGCTGAATATTTTTGGAAGTTGGAAAATTTACAAATACACATTTCTGACATTCAAAAACAAAACAAACAAATCAGTGACCAATATAGCCACCTTTCCTTACAAGGACACTCAAAAACCTGCCATCCATGGATTCTGTCAGTGTTTTGATCTGTTCACTATCAACATTGCGTGCAGCAGCAACCACAGCCTCCCAGACACCTGTTCCGAGAGGTGTACTGTTTTCCCTCCTTGTAGATCTCACGTTTCATGAGGGACCAGAGGTTCTCTATGGGGTTCATATTAGGTGAACAAGGGGGCCATGCCATTATTTTTTCATCTTTTAGACCTTTACTGACCAGCCACGCTGTGGAGTACTTGGAGGCATGTGATGGAGCATTGTCATGCATGAAAATCATGTTTTTCTTGAAAGATGTCAACTTCATCTTGTACCATTGCTTGAAGAAGGAGTCTTCCAGGAACTGGCAGTAGGACTGGGAGTTGAGCTTGACTCCCTCCTCAACCCGAAAAGGTCCCGCAAGCTCATCTTTGATGATACCAGCCCATACAGTACCCCACCTCCGCCTTGCTGGCGCCTGAGTCGGAGTGGAGCTTTCTGTCCTTTAGTGATCCAGCCATCCGCCCATCCATCTGGCCCTCAAGACTCACTCTCATTTCATCAGACCATAAAACCTTAGAAAAATCAGTCTTGAGATATTTCTTGGCCCAGTCTTGACATTTTCTCTTGTGTCTCTTGTTCAGTGGTGTCGTTTTTCAGTTTTCCTTACCTTGGCCATGTCCCTGAGTATTGCACAACTGGTGCTTTTTGACACTCCAGTAACGTTGGAGCTCTGAAATATGGCTGAACTGATGGCAAATGGCATCTTGGCAGCTTCACGCTTGATTTTCCTCGGTTCTTGGAAAGTTACTTTGCGCCTTCTTTTTTCAACGCACATCTTGCAACCCTGTTGGCTATTTGCCATGAAACGCTTGATTGTTCGATGATCACGCTTTAAAACCATGGCAATTTCAAGGCTGCTGCATCCCTCTGCAAGACATCTCACAAGTTTAGAGTCCGACAAATCTCTCTTCTGTCCCATTTTGCCAAAGGAAAGGAAGTCGCCTAATAATTACTGATACACACCTGATATAGGGTGTTGATGTCATTAGACCCCACCCCTTCTCATTACACAGGTGGACATAAGCTCATATACTTAACTGGTAGCAGGCTTTCAACCCTATACAGCTTGAAGTAGGACAACATGCATATAAAGGATGATGTGGTCAAAATACGTATTTGCCTAATAACTCAGCACACGGTGTATGTGTTTGTGTGTTACCTGTGCTATTGGTATGCTCCCACTTTGGACAGCCAGATGAAGGCTGGAAATCTGGTTTGGAAGTCTCTCATCCACTCTTGATTTTTTAGAAAGCAGCACTTTAAACGTCTCCACATTTCCTAGCTCTGCAGCTAAAAGCATGGGGGTGTATCCCAGCTCATTACAGTTATTCACATCAGCTCCATGATCAACGAGTGACGCTACGACTCCATCCAAATTCCTCTGTACTGCTTTGAAAAGAGCAGCATCTATCTCCTTTTGAGACATGGACTTGTAGATATGGGGTAGAAATAAAGACAAGAGAGTCTTAAGGTTCAGCTCGAAAGCTGCGTCAACGATCATTGAGTCCACCTGAGCACCGGCGTTCAGCAACACGGCTGCTGTTTTCTCGTTTCCATGATGAATGGCATGATAAAGAGCTGTCTTCTTCTGAGCATCATGAGTGTCTGCCAGAGCACCGCTTTGCAAAAGAGCCTAAAACAGAACATGTTAAAATGAGAATAATTTGAATTATAAATCTGAGAAAAAAATCTGAATATTTAAGCTTTGTTTTCTTTAGTTTCTTGTCTAAGCTCTTGTCATATAGCTTCCACTCTTACCTTGACCTGTTCAGTTTCCTCTCATCCTGTTGTATTATCTCATCCTCTTGTATTATTTTCTCATTATATCCTCCACTCTCGTCTTATCCTGCTTGAGGAATAAATCTTCCCTATTTAGTTATTGTCCTATCCATTCTCATATTTTCTTCTCCACTATCATCTTGTTCATACTCATAGTTGTGTCCATCACTTTATATTCTTTCTTACCTTGTCTTTTGCACTCTCACATTATTGTCCATTCTTGTCTTGTCCTTTTCATTTTTTATTCAGTGTAGTTTTGTCCCGTCCATTCTTGTCGTGTACTATCCAGACAATTCCTTTGTCCACTCTTGTCTAGTCTTGTCATGTCTACTCTTAAACTTTACAGTATTGGTTTCCTCATTGTGTCTTGTCCACTCTCATTTTAACCTTTACTATATTAGTATCTTGTCAATTCTTGTCTTTTTCTGTTCAGTCACATATTACCCTGTCCACACTCATCATGTTTTTTTATACTCTTGTCTTAAACTTTAAAGTGACATCTAGTCCTGCCCACTCTTGTCTCATCATAGCCAGTGTCATTATACCCTGTCCACATTCATTGTGTCCTGACCACTTTTGTCTTAACCTTAAAAAAATGTGATTTTCCTGTACATTCTTATCTTTTTCTGTCCAGTCTCATATTACCCTGTCCATACTCATTGGATTTTGTTCATTCTCGTCTTAACCCTTAAAATATTATTGTGTTGCCCATTTTTGTCTTTTTCTAATCAGTCACATCCTACCTATATTGTCCAGTCTCGTCACACATACTATACTATTGAGCTTGCCAACATCTATTTATTGTTTTTTTTTTGTACTTTGCTTCTTTCTCCCATTCTATTAAAAGCAACAGGAAAAACAGCTAAAGTAAAATGTTACCTCTGCCAGAGGGGCATTGTCTTCAATGGCAGCCATATGTAGAACTGTTGTCTGATTCTTGAGGTTCCTCTTCTCCTCTCGCACCAGAGCCTTTAAAGTCCTTTTATGTCCATGTTGAGCAGCCAGATGCAGGGGAGTCTTTGCTGCATTGTCATTAGCATGAATGTTTGCGCCAGCCTTCAGAAGAGCCAAAGCCACAGAGGTGTGACCTCTTTCCGAGGCTCTATGAAGAGCTGTGCAACCCTCGCTGTCCTTCAGGTCAAGTTGGGCTCCTTGTCTCAGTAAAAAGTACAAAATAGCTTCCTTACCATGCTCAGCAGCCAAATGTAGTAGAGTATCTTTGGATATGCGCACAGCGTTGATGTCCAAACCTTTGACAAGCTCCTGGAGGAGATGTACATTACCTGAAGAGATTGCTTTGAGTAAGGCGTCATGGTTGCCCTCAGCATTAGAATTTTTTTCAGATGGTTCGGATGCCAAAGATTCATTTAGGACAAGTGGATGTAGTTCTTTGATTGATTTTGAATATTTGGACCCTTTTTTATCTTTCTCAATCAAATATCCGATCAGTTGTCTCCTTGCATCTCTTATTCCATCATTAACTCCACCTACATATGCCCTTACATGCTGGTAAAGCTCAGGTTCCACATGTTTCAGACAAGGGTAGAAGAAGATCCGGCAGGCACGTTCCCCTCTGGAGACTAGAATGTTC
Source organism: Danionella dracula (assembly GCA_900490495.1). NCBI lineage: Eukaryota > Metazoa > Chordata > Actinopteri > Cypriniformes > Danionidae > Danionella > Danionella dracula. The sequence goes on along the minus strand of UELW01000004.1, from coordinate 1,002,136 downwards.
AGCATCCTGGAGTTTTTCTCCTCTCGAGCTGAAATGCTGGACATCAGAGATCGGCTTTCAGCTTGAAGAACTCCATTCGAAATCAGAAGATCCAACAAGTCCTCAGGATTTGTAATTCCACTCACCAGTTCACTTTTTTTTGCCCGAATGACTTCAATTGCATAAGGATTGGTAAAGCTTGTTGAACCCATTCTTGAGCTCTGAAGTTTTGAGCACTGCTCCGCTTGACTGTTTATGGAGTTTACTTAGGCAAACACTGAGTTTTGTGTAACAATATACTCAGTTGGTAGTAATTAGCATGATCCCTCACCTGCTAAATGTAAGCGAGTCAGTGAAACAGACCTCAGCAGCACCTGCAACAGCGTCATACTCCACATCTTTATTACTACTAACAGATTGTCTCTTAGCAACAAGATGAGAAATACTGTAAATGGCTATTAAAATAATGTGTTATTTACTTAACTACTTAACTGAAAATATATCTATTTATGTATCTATAGCTATCAAGTTTTTAGGCTTTTAAATACAAATTTGTAATGTAAAGTAATGTCTGTGTTTACATTCACAAAATTATTTAAGATTACAGTAAACCTGTGTCATGGACACAGTAACCATAACACGAACTGTCTTTTGTCTTTGAGATTATAGCTATAGAATAAAAGTGCCTATTCTTATCTGAAATTGGCCTACTGGGAAAATGGAAGTGCAAAAGTGCTATTTGCAACGTACTCAGAAATGAAATGGTTTTTACTTTTTACTTTCACTTCGCTTTGGTTCTGAAACAAGATTTCTTTTATGGTTATTATAACCTAGCACTCCTTTACAAGTGTCTGCTACTCGTGTGAATGTAAATGTCGAATTATATATATATATATATAAATAAATTCAAAACTTGGCACTAGTGTACTAAGTGTACTTAAATTGAATATACGTTGTGTATTTGAAGCTTAATCATCTTTATATTTCAAACGTATTCATGAATAGTTAACACATTCTCAATGTTCAGTATATTTAGAATACTTAAAGTAAATAGCTTTAAATGAGCATAAATAAAGTGTGTTAAAAGTGTTAGCTTGACAGCATGATGCAAATACAATTAATGTATAACTAAGAAACGTACAATTAGATAATCACATTCTAAACCTATTACCTGGAATAGAAATATACTTGAAGTACAATAAAGGTTTTCTTTTTTGTTTTGGTGAACTTGAACCTTCATTAATGGAAGCAATAAAATTCTGATCAAATGTTTAAAAAAAAACTTCCCCCCAGAAGAAAGATACTATGAATTTTTTTTTTTTTTTACGAAATGTTACTTTTATTCAACCTTGTGTTGTAAATTGCGTTGTGTAGCTAAACACGTTGCTAATCAGGCCACTTGTCGAATTTAATAAATTATATTATGCCCGTGTTTCATTTTGTCTAACAATCCAGTCAATGATAAGTGCCTTAACGCTAGTCGAATGTAGATTAGTTTGTGGAGTTCTTTTCCCGTAACACGCTCCCTCTAGTTCAGATGACGTAGAACTTCCGGCATTGTGCTTGCCTAATATGGATTGGTAGATGCCTAGTTTTCCGGTATGATCTCATCCTCCTTCGCCAAATTTGGGCAGTGAATTAAAAGGATCTGAAAGATGCTAAATATTAATCTCTGCCTGTGACCTGAATATAAAATGAGACTTCTGCTTATCGTTTGGTTTTTCTGCAATAATGTACGAGGATGAAACGAAAGCATAGAGGGAAATACGATGTATTTACATTGGTTTTAATGCCTGCCGTGTGTCATTTCTATGCGTCTTGTTGTATTTAAAAATATTCGCCCTCTGACAAGCCTACCGGCTCCATGAAAATAGAATGTGCCACATTTATAACTTTAGATTAGCCAATAGCGTCCTCTGCTGGAGGTGGGAGCTCTGACGTAAGTATGAAAGTTTTACGACACACTTTCGTTGGACAAGAAAAGCGACTAAAATACTTTGATTTGTAAGAAAATTATTTATAGGCTTAAAGTAAGAAAGGCAAAAAATGTTTTCGTGTTTTTTTTTGTATATTTGAAAACATTTGAGGGGATAGAATGATCATGTTTACTCTTTGTTTTACACTTAATCGTTTTAACATTTGGTTACAGTTATAAGATGTTTTGCTTTGCATGGCTCATATTCATAATTTACAAAAATATTGTGTCATTTTTAATAATGGCAGCCATCTATGTGGATGCTGCACACTGGTGCTGGATTTAGAGAAAGTGTTTTGAGAGTCTAAAGCATCTATAGAATTATCATGAGTTGTTGTTTTAACAAGTTCTTACATTTATTAATGTCATTGCAGCAAACATAATGAAAATCTCCTTTTAACATCTATTATGAGTGATAATTGGTTTTTAGCCATGGTAACTACTTTTATTTTTCAACTTTTTCAACAAAATACAATAATAGCACTGAATGCAAATAAAACCATCTCAGTAAAAAAGTAACAGGAGAGGTTCAAGATAACCCACTGCAATATCTTCAAGTTTTAAAAAGTTTTTCTGATCCATTTCAAATCATTTTAAATATTTAAATTTAAGTTGACAGGAAAGAAAATACTTAAACTAATTAAAATTAGTTGTCCTTCAGTTTGGCCTTCCCATTAAAAACACTATCGCAGCGATTGACTTTAATATGAACTTTTTCTCAACTTTTTTGATGTTTGAAGTCCTAGCGCATGTATTGATTTGACAAAAAGACCATGCAGTTTAAATAATTTATTTTATCGTAATATTACCATGCATTCAATTAAATCATTATATTTTATGGCAAAAAAATACTATTTGATAACATTTCTTATTCTGTAATACATTCTTTTTGTAGCATTTTTGTAACTTTTTTATTGTAACCAACTATTGATTTTTTTGCTCATCAAACAAAAAATAAATAATGCTTTTTGAAATGTTAATAACAATGAGAACATTTAGTGGATTCTACAACTTCACGGTTAGTTGTGTATTTATACTAATTTATTTTTCATTATAAGAAGGCTTTTAATTCGATGTAATCTGCATTTATTTATTTTTTTGAGGTTTGTGCTACTTTGGTAGGGTGTATTACACACAGAAATCTTTTGATTGTATTATACTAATATTTTGAATGGTGACTGTATGTCTTTGATTTGGCAAATACCACATTTATCAAAATTGTATTATCATAGATTTCAACATTGTCAGATGTACGAACATATCCAATCCCTCTTTGGGACAGGAGCCACTCTTGACAGCTTTTGTTTTCTGTTCTGTCTGTGGGTTTTTCAGAATTGCCAGTCTCTCCCAGAACATGTTGCAACATGTTCATAATGTGAACACAAATAAACACACCCAAGCGCCATGAAACAAACAGAGAGCTTGCTTTTCTTTTCGGATACTTTATTACAATTCATAAATATTGATTCGTTTCTGATGTGCTCAGAAATCAAACATTAAAAAAACAATAGAGAACTATACAAATGGTAAACTTAAGTACTCCAGGTTGATCATATTTACAATAGCAATGAGTAAAACCTTTTCAGAAAAAAAGTTGGGCTAACTCAAAGATACAGTTGTTCGGGAGAAGAACAATAAGTACATGGTGTAACTCAAAAGTCAGGCAGCTTGTTACATCAAATGTTTAGCAGACACAACTCCCTGCTAGAAGAGCGAGCCGTACATCCCGCTGAAGAGCCTAGTTTTACTCCTGTAATACTGAGTGAAGGCCCTTAGAGTTCAGCTCCGTGCTCAAGCCTAAAGCCAGAAAGTACAACGTGTAACAGAGTGGCATGCCCTCTATGTGTCTGTCTGTCGGACCGGGAGAAGTTTGGCACTTCTCACTTTTCAGTCAGAACATCTTTTTAGGGCAGGCGGCGGACGGACAGCCCCGGTCCCAGAGTCGCGCGGCGGGCTCGGTGCGTGGCGCCAGCTCGCAGACGCGGTGCCTTTGAAGTCAGTTCTCTCACAGCGAACTCATAATGTCCTTCTCTCCCGCTCAAAAGGTCTGCAGCTGCTGCGTCAACATGAGCTGGCAGCCGTTGTTGACGTGGTTCATGACCCTCTGCTTCAGCTGCGCCACCTGCTCGCGCAGCACGCTCGCGGTGGACGCCAGCTCCGTGTTCTGGCTCTTCAGAGACTTCACCTTGTCCTCCAGCCGCGAGATGCGCTCCAGCTTGCGCTTGCGGCACTTGGAGGCGGCGATGCGGTTTCTCATGCGCTTCCTCTCGGCTTTAATCCGCTCCTGGCTTTCCATGTCGATTGGCGACAGCGGAGGGGTCTCGCCGGGCATCTCCGGGACCGTTTGTGGCTCCTCTTTGAGAGCTTGGAGCCGCGGGTGCTGGACGGACAGCTGTGGAGGCGCGCTGGGAAAGTTAATCGAGGGGTTGGAGTTGATCGAGGGGTTGAACGTGCTTAAATCCGCGTACACCGGCGGCTCGGGGCGCATCGAGGAGCTGAACGCCGCTCCGCCCGCCGCGGAAGATGATGCCATGCTGTTGTTGATTGGGGTCTGTGGAGCAGAGGTAACGTTGGGCATGTGCTGGTGGTGCAACTCGGCCAGCGCGCGCACGAATCCCTCCGCGAAGCCCTCCTGCTCGTCGGTCACGTTCTTGGGACAGAGAAACTGAGTGGGAGTTGGTGTGGTGGTGATCAGACCGTTGCTGGACTGAATGATGAGCCTCTCCAGCTCCGGGGAGGCCAGCTTCAGGAGCCCCACGTCCGGGGAAGTTAGCAGCTCGCTGGCTTTGGCCCTCAGATGCGGCTTGAGGCTCCCGGTGGGGTCCGACAGGTTGAGTGTCATGCTGTGTTTCAGAGTTTTGCTGTGGGTGTATCCAAACGCCGCGCTGTCGTGTTGAGAGAAAGCGCTGTTTAGAGAGTCATCGTAGAAAGTAGTTTCCATCTTGGTAGACATAGAAGACAAAACGAAACCTTTTGAATCAAAAGCAGGCCGTTCAGGCGCCGTGTCGAGCACTGTCCGCTTTCAGAAAGCGCCGTCTCGGGGCAAGAGCGTGAAGTTTCGGAAAGTTCTCGAAGTGTCCCAGTCCCGCGATAAACTCACTGCGTAAAGTTATCGCTGCTGTCCCGGGCGCGTCTCCTCGCCCTCCTTCTTAAATGGAAAGTCTGCTAATTCCTCGAACACAGACACCGTTTAGATAAACAGACAGAGAATAAGTTTAACGGAGTTTGAGGTGTTTCACTGTGGTGAGCTCTGTATACTCTGAGCTCTTCCAGCGTGGAAGCAAACCTTATCTGCCACCCCTGCGCCACTAAAAATAGCAATGATGTCATGCGCGCGGCCTCTTATTGGCTGGAGGCTTTTCGATGGGCGGTTCAGCATTTCAGATAAGGCGCGTTGCCTAGACGACCACCCAGAAGATTCTTCTTCCCGCAGTGGCTGATGGGATGAGGTAATGCTGTAAGGCGAAGAAGCGGTGCATTGTGGGATTACGTATTGTTTTTGAATATCTGGTTACCCGCTTAGCCGTTTTAGACCGTGGCGGGATACAAAGAAGCCGAAGAATAGACAACACGCTACTTTTATAACTTTAGCTTTCCCGGAACTTTGAGAAGAAACCGGTCCGAGAGTTTATCCGTTGCTTCTTGAGTCTTTGCTCCTCTAAACTTTACTCGGACAGTTTCCGTGATGGCTAACTGCAGTTTATTCTCCATTTTTTCAGTTCCTAATTTGAAACGCACAGCAAGATAACAAATATTTGTGCGCCATCCTGCTTTTAATTGCTTATAGAAATGTTTTAAATGGTTTATTGTAAGTGTATCGAACTAATAAATACTCGTTAGGTTACCTGTATTCGTTTATTTTCTCAGTGAAGATGTTTGAACTTAACCCAATTATTACCTAATAATGTACCTTTACTATTATTTAACCTAAGTTGTATTTTTGTATTTTTCTAACGTATATTATAAAATCTGTCCCTTTAGTTGTTTATTTGGTGTAATATGCTATAATTTAATAGTATAGATTAGTTTGTGTAGTAAATTATATACAAGGTATAAAAACATGCAGGTAATTGAACGTTAAACATTTTTTACTTTTAGTAAAATTAAATAATTGTTAATTCTATACAGAATTATTAAATTTGAACAAAAGTATGCAAAATGCATGAACGAAATGTACTTTCAGCAGTGTCCCCCTGGGGGTCCTCGCACTGCTGATAAACTCTGTATTTGTTTTTCAAATATAGCAGAACTTTAACTAATGAAAGAAAGACAAATGTAGTTGCTGTAATCACCTCAAAAGTAGGGAGCTGCTTTGTAAACGGATTATATGGAGGAGAAAAACTGGTTTGGAGCAGATTTTTTGGGATGTTATACTAAATGCTGCAGTGACTAAACTGTATAATATAATAGCCTACAATGCAAGTTGATATTTTATATTCAACTTAATGTAAAACGTTTCAAACTAAACTTCAACAAAAAATAAGTACAGGATGAGTTTGAATTGTAAATACTTTGAACGCCTGATTTAAATCCTGAGTGAGAAACGCAGCTCACTTTATTCTTGTGGAGCAGACGAGCAATGAATCAGGGCCAGTGTGTCTGCTGTTTAGTGCCAAAGTGCGTTTTCTCTGCCAGCCAATCATTTGCGGGGAGGGGCGTGGCCTACCGTGGAGCGACAGTTATCATGAGAGTCTCCAGAGATCCCTGTAAAGCACAACTCTCGTCAGATCACAACCACAAACATAAACTTTACATAAGAGTCAAATATGTTCGGTTGTAATATCCTATAGTTAAGGTTACAGAAATAGATCTTATTTATTGGCGTAATAACAGGAATAATAACTATATACACTGTTAAGTTCTGAGCTTATGTTTGTAAAAAAAAGTCTTATAACACTATGATAGGTTGAATAAGTGTACATGAATGTACAGTAATTAGTTTATTTAGTTTGATTTGTTCTAGTTTTATGGTCTTATTTATGACAAAATAATGAAATTTACTGATTTTTACTTTATAAAGTTTTACACTTTATAAACCCCTAATTATATCAGACCTAAAGCAGGAAAACAAATGTGTTTTTAATATTAAAAGAAAAGGGTTTACAGATGGTCATATTTTAGGCTGATTTGAAATTCTTGACTTTACAATTGATCTTTTTATTCTGGTCAGAGAGTATATGTAGACTTTAAAATGTATTATGACCATAACACAACCAAGAGCTGGGATGTGGTCTACAGTTAGGGTCTTTTGGGTTTTAAAAAGTTGCTCAATTTTGAAGTTCTCAAAGATCATGTGAGAGTTGTTAACGTAAACTGAAGGCCATGAGTGGAAATTATATTCTATTTCAATCGTACATTTGATCATCTAAGCTCATCTGTTTTAGCAAATCTGGGGATGTTAAGGAAGAACAGGGTCAGCTGGGGTTTTTTCTTGATAGAAACTTGTAGAGCAAGTTTAAGAAGATGGCAGCTTGCCCAACAAATAAGTTCCTTTAACACGTCTGCTTGCTTATTTCCTTATTTAGTCTTTCTTGGCTGTTCTGTCACCTGTCTCACTGCTGAACTTTGTTCCATGTTTTGGTGTTGTGAAATCCAGGTATATGTTTCCGTTCACGCCTCATGATGAGTGGAAACATATGTGAATAAGGTCATTTTGGAGTAGTTGTAGAGAAGTGCAGCCTTGTACAGTTTGATATGTTTAAAGCTGAGTAACATATTTTTTTGGTTTAACTTATTTAAGCCCCATGAACACAATGTGTTGTCTCTTGCAGAGTGCAGTGGTTGAAAGTTTCCTAAACATTCACTCTCATTCTGTGCTGTCTTGATTTTTGTTTGTTTGTTGTTGGTATGCATTCATCTGCCTGTGACTTATGAGGGTTCATGCGTACTTATTTTATTGTGGCTTTTGAGTTTTCTGGTTTGCCATGTTTTGTTAACTCTATCTGGTTGAACACATGGATTTGTTCTGATTTCATGTGCCATGAACTTCTTTTATTTTACACTCTAATCCCAGCTCTTAAATTTACGGAACCTTCTTTTTTCCGTCTTTACCAATAGTCTTTTTCCTTAAATAAAGATACCAGAACTAAATCAAATTGCTTTTTGTGTAATGTTCATGATGTTAAGGAACAACAAATAATTGTATGTTTTTGTAAGATATGGGTAGACCTTGATTCAGTTTGTTTTTTATAATCCAGTTTAAAAACATTTCATATTTATGATGACACCATATTGTTGATTGCTTAATGTGTCAGCCACGAGAACCTATTCTTAGCAGATTTGGCACATCTCCCAGCCTATCTTTTATTCACATCTCGACTAGAAATATTGCTGTTAATAAAGACAAAAAGGTCATATTCTCATATTCTAAGTTTTGAATTTAATTTTATTAATGCAAACATTAAATTGTAATTCATTCTATATAAAAACATTTATTTAGTCCTCAAGGTTTAAGTTTAGGTAACTTTGGGTGATACAATATGTAATATAGTCTTTGATTCTTTTGGGGCTCAAAATAAAAATTTCAAGCTTTTTTAATGCAATAATAAAATCAGCTGTTTACCTAAAATATTCAACACTTCCATCTTAAATTGTAAACAATTTCACATTCATAATATATGTTAATAAATTAAAGAGGCACCCTTTCAAATAGGTTAACTAAAATATTTCTTTTTAAGCAGTTAGGAGAATCCCAATAAAAGGCTTTTTGAATTTCTTTTAAAAATGCCATCTGCTTTAATTATTGGGTTCTCGCATTTTGACCTATTTTTTTACTTTCCTAAAATGTAAGAGTCATATTTGAAGAGCATGATTGCAAAATATTTTTTTTGGTTAACAGTTTCTGTAAGTCTGTTTCATCACAAGCGTACCCCTATACTAAGTACGTGTAAATGATTTTAATGTGTTTTATTGAAATCTGTTGTTTGTCTTATTGAAATCTTATATGAAATCTTATTGTTTATCCACCAGTGTAGATATTGATTTTTGAAAAGGTTGTGGGGTTAATCAGAGCTGTCCATGTGCTGTGCAGGATGTGCTTTCTTTGACCCATGGACTGTTTTTTGCTTTTTTTATCTCAGCTCTGTCCCATCCAAAGAGTACATTTAAATGATCAAACTGTTACTGGCCTCAATGCCCACCTCTTTGCTCAATTAGTGAAAAGTTGAAACACAATTAGAAATAAATTCATGCCAGATATGTTTGTGTATATGTTCCATTTATGTAATGCTGTCATTTTTGCTCAGAATTAATGTAGTGTGAGAATATTCAAAAAAGATTACGGAATTCTGTTTTATAGGTCAGAAAGTAGAGATGTGAGGACAATAAAATGTTGCATATTTTTGTTATGTTTTCATACATTTTAAAAGTTTCAGTTGCATACTATTATTGGCAAAGAAAAAAGAAAATTTAGTTTTAAATGAATATGTGCGTTAATAGACCTGTCCAGAGATGAGACAGAACCAGAGGAAAGCAGGCAGAGGTAAGTGTTCAGGAGAATTCCAGACACAGGTGTGTGTACTGAATGTGCTAAAAAGATTGCAATCGCACAGAGCCAGAGCAGCAGAAAACAATAAACAGTTAAGTAACAAATGCCACAAGTACAAATTGTATTGTCACAAATTCCAGTGTTTTTTTTTAGCATATCAGGCCATACCGCACAGCGTTTATACAATTATTAAAAAAGAAAAAGTTAATAGTAAAACACATATTTTATTTTAAATAGGCAAATGACTAGTAAAGCCCTAAAGAACGAAGAAGAACTGCTTAGAATTTCCAAATACAGGATTGTTCACCTTCAACAAATATGGCACAATTATAAATTATTTATTGTTACCATTTCTAAAATTCAGAGACATAAATATAAATTATTATGCGCATGTCTTAAGTTTGTGTGTATCTGCTCACCTCGTCTTTAAGTCTGTGATTAATTTGTATTTTTTTTCTTAAAAACTACAATATCCACACACAACTCCACACACCTCCTCCGTTGCTCCTCACATGATCATTACAGGTTTATGGGGGGTATCTGTGGCCTAGGACACTTCCAGGTCCTGGTATCCCTCTCCTTGGACAGCTTGCCTAGTGCTCAGTATTCTCACCACATATGTTTGTGACACTGGGTTTCAGTCTATGTTCACGAGTTTGCTCTAGCGCATAATCGCTTAGTATCACATTTGGTGAGAATAGAGAAGCGTACTAGGCGAGCTGTTCCAGTTGGGAGTCCGGGACCAGGAGGACCTGGTCCTGGAGGATACCCCCCCCCCTAGAATTCCAACTACTACCGCAGTTTGAACGAGATGTGGACCATTTTATGTAAGAGAGGAGAGGTGAATGGTGATGCATGCATGGTGAGTTGCATAGGGGTGGAAGAAGGGATAATTTGATTGATGATTGGATGATGATTAGTCAATTATCAGCCAAGCTCCTCCCGAATGTATGTTAATTAGATGATTAACCTCATTAAATCATTAAAGTAAACTCGTGATCTGTTTGGTTGTTTACTCATGCACAATTGGTTTAACTGTAAAAAGGCAGATTATTTATTCTCCTTTCAGGATTTTTGGATTTCGAGTTTTCTTTCATTACCTGTTTTATACTAGTTCAGCTTTGGAGTAGTGTAGCTTTAAAGCTTGTAACTATAAAGCCCATGTTTATTTAGAAAATACGAAAGAATTGTTGTTAACGATTCTTTCAAAATTAATAAACAAAACAAAATTCCATGGCACTAGTCTGTGAATTATTAGAATGTGATAAAACATACCTTTTCACAAGCATTGTTTTTTTTTTTTCAAAATGCCAACTATGCAGGTCTCCTTCTGGAGGAAATCATATCTTGCAACTTGCATCCATGACTCTTTTTTTTTTTTTAAAGGAAACTACTCACACTTAATCACCTTAGCAATTTAGCACATTTTTTTGTCCCAAAAAAAGCACACGAACAATGGGATTACAGATAAAGTATCCGATCAATTAAGGGCATAAAAGTGGTAGTTAAAACCGTAATGACACTTCAGAAAAATGATACAAATGATTCTTGATCTTTAAAGCTGTGCTTCAGAGTTTGTGAATCATCTAATATGAGCTTGAGGAACAGCTGCCCGGTCATGTCCCTTACCCCATCGTGCTCTGCTCTGTTTTAATGCCAGTCTGTTCGATTCCTCATAAAAGCCCATTGTTCTCCACGGCCTGTCACTATGTGTCTGTAATTAGTCTTCTGTAGTTCATTGCCCTCAAGCCCATGCTTGGAAATCACTGGGCTTCTAATGGAGGCCCGGTCAAAGGTCTCAGAGTCTCCTTGTCACATCCAGCCCCATGTAAAGTCTCCGAGGCCAGTTTAATGTGTGTCTCCTGTCTCAGAGTTCGAGTAAATCAGAAAACTGGCGCTGAGTCGACACAATGATCGAGAACACTGGACAGGTATGTCCATAGGTATCTAGGACAGGTTTAAAGATAACGATTTGCTCTTTTTTCCAGCTTTATTACTTGACTGCATTTTATTAAAGCTAGTATCATTAAAACTTGATCTAAATGGGATTTCGAGCATGCTTTCTCAAATGCATTGGTGAGTTGCTGTAGAGACCTTGTGTTCAGAGGCAAAATACACTGATTTCTTTTTTTATTTTCAATACTTTGTTCTTGTGAATTTTTTAACTTGGATCCCACAGATTCATGTTGCCGAGTCAGACAAGGACACCTAGACATTGATAAAGTGATACAAAACTTGACTTTATTCATTTGTTTAATATCTATGTAAATGTATGCCCTTGAGCAAGGCACCAGTTGCCTGACTGCTCCCCGGGCGCCGCAGCCATGGCTGCCCACTGCTCTGGGTGTGTGTTCACTGCTGTGTGTTTGTTCACTGCTGTGTGTGTACACTGGGATGGGTTAAATGCAGAGCACAAATTCCAGATATGGGTCACTCCATATCTGGCCGACTGGTCACTTTTCACTTTATATCGTTGACATGAGACACAACTGTTGCAGACTATAATATTAATGCAGGTAATGCAGGTTGTGAACCCAAACAAGAAAGACTGCACCATTGGAAAAACACTAGAGATGTCAAAATAAGAGCCCTTTTTTTTCTTGTAGTGGCTAATTGGGTTAAGATGAAGATGACGAGCATCATTCATTATACCACACGTATGCCACACAAATGCATCATACCACACGTATTTATACAATGTGGCTGAACCCCACTGGGCTGTTTTAAGTGTGAAGATTGATTGGGCATCCACTCCCATAGTCGGCATTTAACACACTGACTGAGATGAACTACTTTTTCTTGATGAGGTGAGAAGTAATAAAATAAACTGGGTTTGGAAAGTCATTTTCTTAATATGGAGTATTTTAATCTTGCCTCATTCTCATTCAGTATGTGCGTTTTATAATCCTTTCCCGTCAAAGGACAAACTGCTTTGAGATGCATGTTTGTTCACCAATGTGACACAAAAGCCATGAAATATAAATACACATCCTCATTCATCTATTCATAGACTCCTGTAATTTTGAATGACAGCGAATCAAAGATTGATGAAGCAGGCTGAACGTGAAGCCATGCAGTTTTTCATTCACAGGATTTTACTTGGTTTGTGACTCCAGCATCAAACTGGAGCAGATGGAGAGGGAGATCAAGAAAAACATCTTTCCTTCAGTTACAGAGGAGAAAACCTTGCATGCAAATTCAAATTTTTATGTTTTCAAATGTATAAAAAAATCACTCGAAAATTGTCTACTTGAAGTCTCGAGAAGGCCACTCCAAAACTTGTATGTAACCAAAGTAGTTTAACCTTTCACTATTGGGACCCTAAGCAAACATTCAAAGGGGCCCTCCAATTAACATATCATACAGTAAATACAGCAAATGTATATTACTATACATGCCATCATTCTATTAAGCCACTTTTGAAGACTTTGCTGCTATATTTATTTTGACAAATTATGACAGATTATACTTTGTCAAAGTCTGCATGATAGCTTTCAAGCATTACATTTATATAAAAGTAAAGAAAAAAAAAATATATATACATTTTTTTAGTATAATAAAACTGTAAAAGACTTCCTCTGGTGGAACTTAAAGAGAATGGGTTATCTTATTTATCTAAAAACACAGACAACATTCAATATTTGCAGACAGTTCCTTCTACCTATGTAATTCCTTTCTTTACAAATTTCTTTCATTAATTTCTTTCTGCCTCTTTAATGGCTTACTTACTTTTCTCCTTATTTTCCATCTTCCTTCCTTCTGTCCTCAATGCTCTACTTCCTGTTCTTCCATCCATTCGACATTCATTTCCCCTCATCCTTTGCTTGTTTCCTTTCTGCCTTCCTCATGTCATCCACCATTTCTCTCCTTTACATTTGACCATCCTTTCTTCCTCCATGTCTAGTTTTATACTTTTCTTCTTTCCAGTTTGCATTCATTTTCTTTTATTAGTCCTCCATTTTTGCATTAATTAAGTAAATTATTCAAAATTATTTTAAACCATTCAGATTGTTTTTTAGAGCCAAATTCTTCATTTACTCAATAGCTCCGTCACATTTGACTGATCTAATATTGCCTACACCAGTTTCCTCATCACTAATAAAAAGTTAATCTGTAATTTACTTTAGCTTTTGTCTACAAAAATCCTATGTTTGACCTGAAATTTTCCACCGAGTAGTACTTGAAATGTACAAAAGTGAAATATTTAGAAAGATTCCAGCTTTGTGTGAGCATTGAACCTTTACTTCTGAGTACTGGGCCTCTCCTCTAAATTGTACGTGCTTTGGCAGAGCTCTACTTGAGTTGGAGGGAAGCACTGCATTTACCAAAAATACCATTTATTGGTCTGCAAGCGGACATGTGGTGGACAGTGGTTGGAAATCTTGAGATTGATGTGTGTGTGGTATTTATTATTCTTCTGTTCCTGAGGTTGAACAAATATCTGTGTAGACGCACAGCTCGAGTCTGCCAGTCATGGTGGCACCACAAAGTTGGCAGGGGTATGAGACATTAACTGAGGGAATGTGGCAAATGATAACACTCCCATCTGCCATCTGGTCCAGGTTGTTATTTTGAGGTTTTCTTTTTTTTGCGGATTCCTTGAGGATGTCTAAGTCTTAAAGGCAAGGTTCACTCAAAAGTACATTTTATTGAAATGGTTCTCTAAAACTTTCAATAATCTGCAGAATCAACTTGAAGATATGTAAATACATTTTGATTGATTGGGTGATCTTCGTCTCCCGTCCACTTGTTACCATCAATTGACACATCATCCATCATCACCTCTTCATCTATAGCTCTATATAATTGTCAGCCATTGGGAGGTATAAAAGAAATACCCCATCTAATCCAAAACAAAAACTCATATTAAATTTTCAATCCATGGCTATAAGCAAGAGACGTGATCCAGGAGGGCAGAAACAGTTGAAATATCAAGAAAAAGGAGTGTATTATGAGGTAACTCTGAAAAGGCTTCACAGTGGAGCAGAGTGAGGATATTCATTCATCAACCATCAAGGTAAGGCCACATTGGAGCAAATTATTCTTTTCTGTATCTTGGTATTCTTGAGCCACGAGGGGCTGTTTGCCCAGATCAAGTGGAAATATAAATGATACTCCTTATCGTTTTATGGTCCCAGGGAGCTATGGAAAGTCTCTGACCACATATCGCTACAGAGCTATAGTTCCTCCAACGCTTGTTTTTTACCACAGAAGAAGAAAGTGTTTGCAATTTATATGTTGATGTATTCCTGCATGAGTATGGGTATCAGTAGAAGCTCCGGATCCGGATCAAGTTCAAGTTGCACAACCAGAGCAAAGTTTCACATCGAAATTACCCTCAATTTGTATTTACCTTCAGCCTGCAAAATGTGTGGACAGCTTTCAATTAACCCCATATGTACCAGGCAAATGCCAAACTGACCTCAGTTAGGAAAGAAAAGTGGTTTGTAAAGTTGTGATGGCATGTTTCAATCACTGCTGTTATTCAAACGCTTATGATGAATGAAATCCACATTAGTGTGCTGGTGAGTGTGTATGGATGTGTTTGAGAGAAAAAGACCTGTGCCATTGTGTTTTTTTCTGATTTGAACCCCTCCTCTTTTTTGCCACTCACACCATCCTGAGTTCTCATTCTTATCAACAGACACTGTTTAGTGCAGACAAACTCTGATAAGGATGAATGTCATGTTTGTCTTTTTAGTCACTGTGCGGGAGCTTTGTATCAGTTTCTCTACCCCCTTCCCTCTCTCTTTTAGAGAGAAACACATGAACACACAGTCATACACAGATGCACACATGCATGGGTATACCCAGCATAGCTGTGCAGGGCAGGAAATCCGTTGCCTTGAAAACAGTTTTAAGTGGAGCTCCATTGTGTTTGGTTGTTCTCCCAAAAAAACAGGTGCCCACGTGAGAGGAGTGAACTTCCTGATTGCTTCTGTTGCACACATAAACAGCCAACTGATTTAGCTTTTAGAAAAGCACAGGCTTGCCTATAAATCATTGTTGTTTGATAGTTTTCATGTACACTAAAAGCTATGTCATGAAAAAACATCAATAAGTACTAGCAGGGAATTCTGGAGAACTTTTTTTTCTTGACTTTACAACGGATATTTCTGTTAATTGAAGAACAATACATAACATGTATTAATAAAACCGAAATATCTGTTTTATATAATGTTACAATGTTTGAACTGGGTGGTATTTGAGCCATGAAGCAACTGGCCGACTATTAATTTGATACTTTAATTCAATACACGACATTGTGTCACACTCACATGACACTATTTAGACATAAAATGTCATTTAAAACCATGTATTTTAGAAAGTAAGTGCAAGATCCACCTTCTCCACTAACCAACTGAAAATAAAAAAGATCACAATAACCGGCAGGGGTTTGGGATATAAAAGCAGATGTCCAATTAGCAAACTATCCTAAAATGCAATGCAATTTTTAAAATAGGTTTACGACTCCCTATGTAGGGATAAGAAAATTCCCCTGTTTAACAGCCTATAAAGCAAATTGATTAGGTTAAATGCATATGTGCAAAATTTGTATTTGTCCTGTATTTTTATGGAATCATTTTACAGTGTGTAGTAAAAACAGAAATATGATTTTAAATAGGATACACATTCTTCACATCTGAAAGCAAATGACCAGTTTCAAAGTAACTATTTTGTGAATTTTACATAGTTTTTCTGTCTTTCACTGTTGAAATAAGCGCATCGTTAGATTTATGGACCATTAAGTTCTTTGCAGACCTTCTCAGGGTCAAGTACTTCTTTAATTCATTGGATTGTCATTGCAATGACCAAAAGGGAAAGTTTAAGAAACACAGAAGGAGTGCTTGATTGGACCAAACCAGCGGGGATCAAAGTAAATGCCAATCAGCAGGAAGCAAAAGCTGTCAATATTGCAACAAGATAAATCAATAAAGATCGTATTCAGCATCTTAAAGAAAGGTTAGAATTTGTAGGAAAATTTCTTAGTGGAAAAGTTCAAATCTAGTTTTTTATTTATGCATAAATAGAATGTAAATTGTTTATTTGTAAAAAATAATCTAACCTTTAAATCTTTTAATAACCATTGCCAGGAATTGAAAATGTTTCTTTGTTGTAATAGTTCTCTGTGGCCCTTTTTACTTTACAGAATTTTCCTTATAATACATACTTTCAATATTAAAAGTATTATAACTAACGTTCCAATAAAAGCTCTTATTAAAACAACAACTGTTACCAAACATCCTTTATGAGCACATGGCTTTGAGGAGAATCATCCCTGCTGATTGAACAATTACTCTTACTGGTGGACACGAGTGAACTTGTGAGTCTCTGAGGGTCTCGGGCCTCTTGCTGAGTGAGGAGAACGCTGCTGTTATGAAGCTGGAGAGCTTGTAAGTTGGAACCATATGACGCATGGCTGGCTTTCTTTTGCTTGGCCCAGTGTCAGAATGATTACCAATAACACAAAGGCTTTTGCTCCAAGAACTGCTGTTGTTTCAGCTGTTCGTGGATGGAAAGGAAAAAAGGTAGGTTCCTTTACAGCTTGTTTTCTCAACCAGCTGCGTCCTTCAACTGGAAAATAATAACAGGAAAGCAGTTGTGAAAACAATGTACCAGATTTCATTCGTAATGTGCATTCGCTGTCAAGTAGAACGTTGAGTCTGTGGGTCTAGCTTCTCAGAAAGATGTTTCCTAGTTCAAATTCAATATAAGACCTTTTCTGAATTTTTCCAGCATGTTCATTTCAAGTGTTTGGAGTAGTTTGTTATGCTTTGTTCACACTGGAGAACAGAAAAGGCAGATGTTTTGTATGTAAAGTCAATGGGAATACGTGAGTATGTAGGAAAAGCTGACTAGCAGAACAGGTTTTCTTGTGGTCGCAGTAGAAGCAGAGCATTAAGTTGTCAGGTCTGAGTGAAAGTTTACAGTTTAAACTCAACATACAACCCACCAGTGTTGGGCAGTAGAGTCGCTCCAAATAGTGATGCTACTAGTTTAACTATATTTCTAGGTAGCATAATGGTAGTGTCATTGCTTTTTAAATCAGGTAGCTATTCATTCATGGAACTATTTTATTGATAAAATGGTGTGGTGGCATGCGTACAAAGCATTTTCCCAAGCATTTCTAAAGCTAAAGAAAATAACGAAAATGCAAATGCTACAGATCACTGACCTAGATCAGTAAACATCCACATAGTTCTTACTGCAATTGGCATTGAGCTTTTTGGTGTGTTAGCGCCACCTGCTGCGTCATTGGGCAGACACACGATAAATGATCAGAATGCTGAGTCACCGTGGCCGCTACCTTCAACCTTTTGAGCTGGCATTTGAGATGGAAAAGCTCGATACACACTCTCACCGCACACAATCTAACAACAGGATCAATGATGAAGAACAACATAACGAAGAGAAGAAATAGCGTAAGAGAAGAATATATACATTCAGAAGCTTTTGTTTTTGGTGCTTTGTTCTTTGACTCTTGGTCATTTAAAAGAATGATTCATTTAAATGATTCTTTTTTATCGTTTATATAGAAAACAAATCTGATCTCCCTGCAAACTGCTATGATGAAGATCCAAAAATAGAGTAAAATACAAGAATCTGAGTAAATGAACTCGCTCACCTATGTATTCTGATTACCAACAGTGTAATCCACTTGCACCAAAGAAAACGATTCACTCTTGTTGTTACTCATGAGTCATTTTGAAGATTCATTCTTTTGAACAACACATTACTAAACATGAGCGTCATTGAAGTCAAGGAGCGTCACAGCACTAACATTACACAAAAGAGGTTTAAAGATTGTGAAAAGCACCCTGCAGACAAGCCATCCGAACATTTGTGCGAATCTCGGATAGATGTGTAGGAGTTTTTAGGCAGAGTTATTAAGACTGCAGTCCAAAGAGACACAAATCGAAATACAATTAAAAAAAATCAGGCCCAATCATTTCTCATGGGCATGAATCACTGGAGAAGGCAATCTTTTACTGAAATTGTTACAGGAAGACCCATTAAAAGCTTTAAAAAGTCACGGTTGTTATCCCAGAACTTCCAACTCAGGATCCACTAATATTCTGTAACTCTTTAGTGGGTCAATTTTTTTACTAATGTTATTTAGTACTAATAAGGTTGCCTCTGACATTTTCATCAACAAAGACACAAGATTACCAGAGAGCATGCACTTCAAAATTTACATTCATTAACAGTGCATTCTGGGGGACGAAGCTTAATCTTCTCTTCAGAGCCGCATTTCGTTCACACAAGATGGATAGCAGTCTCATATTATTTGTAATGTGAATTAACACAACTAATAGGTGGTCACTCTTGTTGAAAATGCATCTATGGAACATGCCTCTTAAATTCTTTGCCATGCAAGCAGACATGCACCTCCTGCACCCTGTGAAAACAACGCTAGCCATGAACCTAAACTGAATATAATGACCCCAAATAATGGAAGACTTGTGCCTATGACAGACCTGTCACATTAACATAAACATTTGCTCTAAATTTTGAATATAATTAAATGAATAATCATATTAATGAAAATAATAATCTTTAGGGTAACTGCCATTAATCTCTAAATAAAACAAAATGGCTAAATACACTTTTTATGTTAGATTAAAAGCCATAATAATATTCCCGATTGAACCTAAATGCTTTTAATTCCAGGACTATGCGCTCACACGCATTGATATCCATTCTGTTCAAGTACCAAATTAGCCATTAAGCACTTTTTAATTCCCCGTAAAAGTGTTTTTGGTTTATTTCGGTGTTTGATGAGGCCTCTAAAACATAACTTACAAGGGGCGCCTCTCAGAATCCCATGACCCTTTTAAAACTGACCAATTATAGCACATTAACTGTGGAGCAATTTTAGAACGCTCTGGAACCGAATCGCCACATCTAAAGGTCAGCATTACCTCACTGAATGTCTGTTATCGGGATTTTATTTCTGAGGCACTAAAACGAAAAGGCAAGTGTGGCTGGGAGTATATTTCTCTGTAGTTTATGGACTCCAAACTTCTGTGCTCTGGCTAAATTATGATCTTACATATGAAGTGTTGGATCAAATGTGTTCTCAATCATACTTTAGATCCTTAAATGGCTTCTTAAGACTTCTAGCCTTTTTCAATGTCAGAAAGTTATTGTAAGAAGTGGATGTAAACGTCGACTCAGCCTTTTATCTCTGATTCATTGTGCGGCATAAAATTGTGAGATTTAATGTCAAATCGGTGTGGCCATTGGCGTGTGTGTGGATGGATGTGCTATGGCTTGTCCCATTTGTGTCTCTTTATTGCTGCAGACAGTGGTGCTACATTTTCAAGATTGTCTGACAGCAGGTATTTTCATCCATCAGTGTTTGCCCTTCTTCTTCAGGTCGAAAAAACGCAGGCGTTCGTCTCAGTTTGACACGCTGAGAGTTATCTCAGCAGGCGCTTTTAATTAATATAGCTATAAACCCTGAAGACTCTCTGGAGGTGAGCTGCAGTGAGTTTATTAGCTCTGTCAATTAATCGAGTTGGAAGCATCTTGATTAATGAAGGTGGAATCTGGTTTCTGGTTTATTGGTTTGGTTCATTGAGCTGTAACTTCTGGGAAATGTATAACGAAATCAAACACTGAAAAGATCACTGAAAGGAAATCAGACTTCTCAGTAATGGACCTGTCAAATGAAACATGTGTCAGCCGCCAAATTAAATGTCTTTGTTTATTGTGTTAAAAAAGAACGTGTTTTGCATGAGTTGATCTTGATGGCAATAAAATTACAGAAACAAATTATGCATGATGGCAGAATTTGGAAGATCTTTGAAGAATTTATTGGAGCTAACAAACAAAAGGTATCTATTTATCTATTACACGCACACACGCACATGCAAGCTTACCTCGAGAATTATTTTCAACTTCTGAACAAAACTGAATACAAAAAATTCCAGCTGATCCACTATGCACTTTTTATACACTGTAAAAATGTTTGGACAACAACCAAAGTGTAAAATAAACCTTTAACTTACTGCAATATAAGCATTATTTAATGGTATTAAAAGATTACGGTAATGTAATAATTTAAAGTCCTATTTATAAAGTCCCCCACACTTTCTATGTCATATTTTTCACAATGGCTAAGACAGTTTTTTCAATACATCTAACAAATTTGCTTAACTCTTAACGCACTGAATCAGTTAAAACACACAATTGGCTAAACAGTTAATTTCGTTCTCAAAGAGTCCCGTTGTAAACAAATCTCCAAAACTCATTTTCAAAATGCAAAAATATACTTTTCAAGACACTAACACAGGTTTTCTTCCAACAGCAACATTTAGTCACATTGAGAAAAAATGTGGGTTTAAAATGATAGTTTTGGTATTGGTTGAGCTTGAGTGTAAAATAAGTTCAAGCATTTGAAATTTGTGTTAACTGAATGCATTTTGTATCAAAGCAACAAAAAATGTGTTAATTGTATCGCCTACCTCGACGGATGTTCTGCTAATTGTGTTAAGAGTTTAAGAAAGTTGTTAAATGTATTGAAAAAACTGTCATAGCAACTGTAAAAAACTGTAACCTGCTGAAGCTTGCATTTAGTAAAGGAACAGCATCTTGTGATGGCATCTGAGAAAAGCAGAAATTCTGTTACCAGGACATTCTCCTTCACTTCCCCTGACAGGTGGAACAAAGTCACTGACCTGATCAGAAAAAAGCAATACAACATTTTTTCTAAAAACAGCAAATTACTATTATTCCATGTCACTCCTTTGTTTGGTTGATCAGCTGTGACAACCACTATTGTGAAATACTTGAGTTAGACTTTGTAACAAAGTCGCTTTGTATAAGTGCATTGTCTGTGACAGAACAAGATTGAAAATATCGCTGATATTCCTAAAATTAGACTTTTTTGTTTGACTATTTTTTTTGTTACCTGAACCTTTAGATTTGTAACATGTGCTGGAAAATATTGGTGTTAACAAATTTGCTTTCTAATAAATAATGAACAAGATCTAAAAAAAAATGAAAGTAGAAAGAACATTTAGATTTTGATGCCCACATGTACATTTTAGCGTCGAAAGCAGAGAACAACACACAACCCCATTAAGGAATATAGTATATACTCATAAAACACTCTCAGCTGTACGCACATTTATTATTGCACCACCAGATAAAAGTGACTCAAGCTTACAGTTTTTCACAATTGCTAAGACAGCTGTGTTTCATGATGGTTGAAACAAAAATGTGCAGCTCTGACACTCCAGGACTGGATTTGGAGAACCCTGCTATATGTTCTCAACTGGGTCTTGGTCTCTACAAGACTACCGTACAGCTTACAGTTTTCACAATTGCTAAGACAGTTTTTTCAACACATTTAACAAGTTTGCTTAACTCTTAACACACCTAATCAGTTAAAACACACAATTGGCAAAACAGTTAATTTCATTCTCAAACCCCCCCCCCCCCCCCCCCCCCCCCCCCCCCGTTGTAAACAAAACTCCAAAACTCATTTTCAAAATACAATAATACAGTTTTCAAAACACTAACACATGTTTTCTTCTGACAGAAAATTTAGTCAATAATTTTTTGAGAAAAAAATTAGCTTTACAGTTTTTCACAATTGCTAAGACAGTTTTTTCAATACATTTAACAAGTTTGCTTAACTCTTAACACACCGAATCAGTTAAAACACACAATTGGCAAAACAGTTAATTTTATTCTCAAAACCCCTCATTGTAAACAAAACTCCAAAACTCATTTTCAAAATACAATAATACAGTTTTCAAAACACTAACACATGTTTTCTTCCAACAGCAACAATTAGTCAATCATAACACATTGAGAATAAACGTTGTTTTAAAATGATATAGTTTTGGTGTTGGTGGAGCTCGAGTGTAAAAGATGTTGAAGCATTTGAAATTTGTGTTAACTGAATGCATTTTGTATCAAAGCAACAAAAAATGTGTTAATTGTAGAGCCTACCTCGACAGATGTTGTGCTAATCATGTTAAGAGTTTAGGAAAGTTGTTAAATGTATTGAAAAAACTGTCTTAGCAATTGTGAAAAACTGTAAAATAACACAGTTTTGGTGTTGGTGGAGCTCGAGAGTAAAAGAAGTTCAAGCATTTGAAATTTGTGTTACAGTATTTCACAATTGCTAAGACAGTTTTTTCAATACATTTAACAACTTTCCTAAACTCTTGACACAATTAGCACAACATCAGTCGAGTTAGGCGATATAATTAACACATTTTTTGTTGCTTTGATACAAAATGCATTCAGTTAACACAAATATCAAAAGCTTGAATTTCTTTTACACTCGAGCTCCACCAACACCAAACTATGACATTTTAAAACCAAGTTTTTTCTCAATGTGTTATGATTGACTAAATGTTGCTGTCAGAAGAAAACGTGTGTTAGTGTTTTGAAAACTGTATTATTGTATTTTTAAAATGAGTTTTGGAGTTTTGTTTATAATGAGGGGTTTTGAGAATGAAATGAACTGTTTTGCCAATTGTGTGTTTTAACTGATTCGGTGCGTTAAGAGTTAAGCAAACTTGTTAAAGGTATTGAAAAAACTGTCTTAGCAATTGTAAAAAACTGTAACTGTATCAAAGCAACAAAAAATGTGTTAAATGTATCACCTAGCTTGACAAATGTTGTGCTAATTGTGTTAAGAGTTTAGGAAAGCTGTTAAATGTATTGAAAAAACTGTCATAGCAATTGTGAAAAACTGTAATTCCTAGTGGCGAAAAACAGGTCCACCCTCTCCTGCTGACCGGCACTCACATTTTGCTTCAAGTTTTGAGTTGTGGTCTGTGTATGCTACAGTAATCAGCAAACAAGAAGAGAAGTGTGAAGAGGTGAGATCTTGAAGTATAACATTTGAATAATCTGAGAAGTGGTGATGACAAACAGCCAGATATGCCATAAACGCTGCACCTCTAATTAAAAGACATCTCTTACCACTGTATCTGATGAATAAGATTCATGTTCCATACTCTCACAGCACATAAATGTACTAAAATATAAACCAAAGAAAGAGTGGGTAATATCTTCATGAATGTGTCTGTATTCAGTCTATTTCTTATTAATTTCTCTCCCAAAACCAAACACACTTCAGAGAAAACCACCACACCCTTCTGTTTGCTGCACCGTAAACTCCAGCAGGTCTATTTAAAATGCAAACACACATAACAGGTTCTTTTGGCCACAGTGTAGAGCTTTGTGAGGCTGCCAAATGCTTAAACCTAGATCTGACAACCTTTGGCCCCTTTCCAGTTTGTCTGCTTACAGGTGAAAGCTCTCTAGACTTGACGCTCACACCTCCACCAGTCCTATTAACCCATTCTCTTTGGCATAGAGGCCCACTGCACTGGAAAAGTTAATTGGGCCTAAATCTGACATCTGACAGAAGGCCTCCTCTCCCTCTGGCCTGTATAATTCAGAGCCTCGTACAGAGCGTGTATGTTTGAGTGGCTGTTTGGTGATGGAGAATGATCGATTGCTATTAGGCAGGAGCAACTTGCAGAGCTCAGATGGGCTGTGCTGTTTCCACAGGTGCCAAACAAAGTGTCGTGCTGCCCCAAACCTGTACCATTTCATTTAATCCTTGTTTGGTGGTTGACAACTTCAACAGTACTAAACTCTGGATCAAATATGTCTTTCCCTTGTGGTCTAGCTTGTGGTAGCTTTTATCTTAGTTCTGCTTTGCAACCTGTAAACACTGAGGAGTAGCGGATGGTCAGTGAATGGAGTTCATGGAGGTTAAGGAGCTTAAGATATATAGACTTGCATTATAGCAGTAATAGATATATTGCAATCGCTTTTAATTAAAACAGGACAAATAGTTTTTTTAGACATTTTGTTGAGTAAAAACCAATCCGGTAATACCAGAGTTTGTTAGGCCCCAGTCATGGTACAGGCCCATGGTGAATTGGGTAACCACAATTGTCCATAGTGTATGACTGAGTGTGTGTGGCTGTTTCCTGGTGGTGGGTTATGGCTGTAAGAGCATCCGCTGCATAAAACACATTCCACTGTAGTGACCCTTTGAAAAATTAAAGGTACAAAGCCGATAAGAAGATGGATGGATAATAAACAACAATGTATCTAAACTGTTTTTTACTACTCACCTTTAAGGCTGAATACAATATTACAAAAAAAATCTAATTAAATAACAATCAAGGAGGAAAAACTCCTAGTAAATTCCTGGTGAGGATGCACCATAACAAATCATTTAAGGGTGTGTGAAATTGTTCATATCTCTAACTGGAGATTTGCAGAAAGTCCTGACCTAAAAAGAGGCTGTTGTTTACTTGGTGTTAGAGGAACACAAGAGTAAAATATTTACACTAACTTTTATTTTCCAAACTGTTAGTCTCTGGAAAATGATTTGTAGCACTTAGATCATGAACGTTAACGGCAATGAATGCCAGAAATGGGAAGATTTTTCTCATGGGCCTGTCCCTCTAGTTACCAAACACAACAAGAACAGAGCAACACTTAGAAAATAGTTTTAATGTGAAAGGCTTTCACTTGAATTTAGAACCCAACCAACAAAACTGTCAAAACTATAGCGATCTTTATCCTTATCCATTCTTAAATAAATGCAAATTGAATGCTCTTTTGTTTTTAAAAAACTAACAACCAGTATAAAATGTGTAAACAAGGTCAAAACAGCATGAGGAACTCCCTTGTCAAACAAATAAAGATGTGTTTCAGCAAGGGGACATGTTTCTGAGCAGGGGTGGTTGCTCAGAAACATAAACAGCTGAGTAACCGACAACATTTCATAAAATCTCCCCTCCTCTACAGCAATATATTTGTTTCCATTAACGCTTCCATCAGGAGCTTCTCATATTTCTCCCAACCAGTTCTTTTCACAGATTATTGACTTTAGTGATCAGATAACACCACCATACAAAGTATCTCAAGACAAACCCACATCCATCCATACTGATTGCAATTTAACCAAACCTGTGATGTGATTATCAGCATGTGCCTAGAAATTAAATTGATTTTGGTAACAAATGATTAGCACCCATTCTTAAAGTGGACACTAAGTCTTTCTCGATTACGCCTAATCATGGCTCTCTTCTGTCTAATGCGTATACATCTCTGGTTCAATCTGGTCAAGCAGCGATGAATAATTAATGATTTCATTACTCCAAATGGCTTTGTGTTCCATGTCTGGTCCATCATCTGCTATAGATGATGCATGAACTGTCGTGAGGCTTAATGAATATGAGAGGCAAGTTTTAAAGGGACAGTTCATCCCAAAATCTCATTATGCTAGGGGTCTCAAACTCAATTCTTGGAGGGGTGTGTTTCAACCCAGTTTCAAGAGAAACTGGAGTAGCTTCAAACAAGCCCAGTGGAGCTTTAGTAATGGAATCAGGTATGTTCAGTTAAGGTTGGAATGCCACCCTCCAGGAATCGAGTTTGAAAAGCTAGTATATTCCTCTTCTCATGATGAAAGTATTTTACTTAGACAATATCAAGATTTTCAAACCTACAGTGTCCTTATAGAATGAAAAGAATTGGTGGTTTATGTTGCAATCTCAGTTTTATGAGTGATGGTCAATACAACTGAAAATATCCACCTTTATTTCCTATCTTCAGCTTATGTTATTACAGTATTTCACAAATGCTATGACAGTTTTTTCAATACATTTAACACGTTTCCTAAACTCATAACACATTAAACACAATGTCCATCTAGGTTATCTATGCAATTAACAATTTTTTTGTTGCTTTGATACAAAATGCAAACAGTTAACACAAATTTCAAATGCTTGAACTTATTTTGCATTCAAGCTCCACCAACACCAAAAATATGTAATTTTAAAGCCACATTTTTTCTCAATGTGTTATGATTGACTAAATGTTGCTGTCGGAAGAAAATGTGTTAGTGTTTTGAAAACTGTATTATTGTATTTTGAAAATTAGTTTTGGAATTTTGTTTATAATGGAGAATTTTGAGAATGAAATTAACTGTTTGCCAATTGTGTGATTTAACTGATTTGGTGCGTTAAGAGTTAAGCAAACTTGTTAAATGTATTGAAAATACTGCCTTAGCAATTGTAAAAAACTGTAAAAGAGAGCAATTTCTATTGGCCACCTTGTCACCATTCAAACTACTGATTGGCTCTTCAGATAGAACATTATAACACCAAAGTTAGGGTAGATTTAGCAGACAGAAACTATGGTTATTTGTGTTTTTACAAAAGTAAATAAAAATATTATACAATGCAACATTATATAACACATCAGTGACGTCATTCAGTCACATCAGGCTGTCAAAAAGTTTGCGAATACCTACATTTAGCCAAAAACAACAGATAGAACAGTATAATTCCAAGGGGGGCTGTATGCCAAGTTTGAGCCAATTGTTTTTGATGGCGGAATCATCTCTTTATTATAGTTTCCCCCTCCCTCTTCTTTACTTTGCCTTTCATTTCTTATTGTGTCTTTTTAAATCTGAATTTGACATATATAGCCTTTTTGGCAATCAGCCAAAGCAGAAAACAGGCTTTTAAGAGCATTTTGTGAACGCCTCTTCAACTATCGTGAGCCAAATACATTAAAAACACCCCCTCCCTCAAGCCACTATCTGATGTTCTCTGCTCTCTGCGGAGCTGAGCCGACTATTGATCCATGATCAGATTTCAGGCCTGTAACTCTGGATCTGTTTCTAACACACATAACCACGTCGATACATAGTAAGAGAAGATAATCCCTTGCCTTAACCTTTCCTTTTGTCTCTTTTTTATTTGATTCTATTTTAAATAAGTTACATGTACTGAACTGTATGTTAAGATACTTTACATTTTATATTTTCAAAATGAGTTTTGTTTACAATGGGACATTTTGAACATGAAAATAACTGTTTTGCCAATTGTGTGTTTTAACTGAGTAGGTGTGTTAAGAGTTAAGGAAACTTGTTAAAGGTCTTGAAAAAACTGTCTTAGCAATTGTAAAAAACTGTAACAGTCTGTATTTCAGACTATTTATATGGTGGGTAAAGTTATGCACTGTACTGTTTCTGTGCAGTTTACCTCTAAATGATGGGACTTCTGAAAATGGGTTTGAAAAACAAATTAACTCTCCGAAAATTTGTAATATTACAAAGAAGAGCGTGTCAATATATACATACACATTACCACTCCCTCAGTTGTACATAGTAGCTGTTGCGATTATGTCTGTGTTAGCCGTTGGTAGTAAATCTGAGCCTGGAGCATCTTTCCACAGCAACCCAAAAGATACCAAACCATTTCTAAGAAGAAGCAAAGTGCCTACCACGAAACTTTCATGCTCAAGGCTGTCTAAGACAGCTTTATGTATTAAGTACTAAAGTCTTTTTGTTTTGCTGACAAGAGTATCATGAAGGTTGACGCTGTACCAACATGTCTTCAATGGTTTTTAATCATATTTTGAACTTTTCAGGTGATAAAATTATCATGTGTTACAATTTTTCACAATTGCTAAGACAGTTTTTTCAATACATTTAACAACTTTCCTAAACTCTTACCACAATTAGCACAACATCCGTCGAGGTAGGCGATACAATTAACACTTTTTTTGTTGCTTTGATACAAAACGCATACAGTTAACACAAATTTCTAATGCTTGAACTTCTTTTACACTCGAGCTCCACCAAAACTATGTCATTTTAAAACAAAGTTTATTCTCAATGTGTTATGATTGACTAAATGTTGCTGTTGGAAGAAAACATGTGTTAGTGTTTTGAAAACTGTATTATTGTATTTTGAAAATGAGTTTTGGAGTTTTTTTTTTACAATGAGGGGTTTTGAGAATGAAATGAACTGTTTTGCCAATTGTGTGTTTTAACTGATTTGGTGCGTTAAGAGTTAAGCAAACTTGTAAAATGTATTGAAAAAACTGTCTTAGCAATTGTGAAAAACCGTAAGTAAATGAACACTGAACACACTATTGATTTAAATTTGCAATTTTGGGGTCTTTTAATTAATAGGAAAGCAACACATTTACAATTATAAGTACAATACAAATAAAGTTTGTATTGTAAAGTTTGTATTTGTAAAGTTACAAATAAAAATACAAAAATGTTCATTCTTCTTAGTTAAGACCACCTGTGAACTCTAATGTATTTTAATAAAGTTTATCATTTTTCGCAATTGCTAAAACACTAAACTCTATTGCCGAAACCAAATGTTCTGTTTCCTGTGCCCACTGATTGAATCAATCACGCTTTACAGGTCATCCTGTAACCAGCACTGGCGCCCCCCCAGGGGTGGGTTCTCTCTCCACTTCTCTTCTCCCTCTACACCAACGACTGCACCTCGTACGACATCTCTGTAAAGCTCCTCAAGTTTGCAGACGACACCACAATCATTGGTCTCATCCAGGACGTTGAGGAGTCTGCATACAGAAAGGAAGAGCAGCAGCTGGCTCTCTGGTGCAGTCTAAACAACCTTGAGCTCAACACTCTCAAAATAGTGGCGATGGTAGTGGACTTCTGGAGAAGCCCCTTCTGCACACTCTCCCTTTACCATCATGAACAGCACTGTGACAATAGTGGAGTCATTCAGGTTCCTGGGCACCATCATCTCTCTGGACCTGAAGTGGAGCACACACATTAACTCCATTGTGAAGAAGGCCCAGCAAAGACCGTACTTCCTGCGCCAGCTGAAGAAGTTCAACCTTCCACAGACACTGCTAACTCGGTTTTACTCCGTGGTCATCCAGTCGGTTCTCTGCTCCTCCATCATTGTCTGGTTTAGCTCCGCCTTCAAAGCAGACGTCTGTAGACTTCAGAGGACCTGTACACCCTCAGAGTGGGAAAGAGGGCAGAAAAAATCACTTTAGACCCCGATCACCCTGGTCACCACCTTTTTGAGCTCTTGCCCTCTGGCCGCCGTTTCAGAGCCCCTAACACCAGGACTGTACAGCACAAACAGAGCTTCTTTCCCTAAGCTATCAGATTGCTGAAATCTCACTCTGTTACCTGCACCTTGACTCTCGCACATTTCATCGCTTTGCATTTTCACTTAAGCACACTAAACTTTATAGACTTTTGTTCAATTACAATATTCTACCTCATAGACTTATGCTAACTGCTTGTTAGTTACGTCATTTGTATTATACCGATGTGTTTGCACTGACGGCTCCATTGTACCACAGAAAATAGTTTATTCGTGCACACTCGCATACACACGCACGCACACGTGCACATGCGCACATACACGCACACAGACACAAAACAATAAAGCTGATTCTGATTGTAATATTTGCTCTTTGATAATTAGCTTGAAATATGGGTGATTCTGAGTTTGACTTGATTTCTAACAAAGCTTAATTGTTTGTGGAGAAAGAGATAGAGAGAGTGAGAGAGAGAGAAAGAGAGAGAGAGAGATTAATAATTGAGTGACTGATGTTTGTTCTACTCTTTTCTTGTCACACCACTCTTTCCCAAGAGAGATCAGTTGTCTTTCAACATTTGTCATGGAACTAGCCATCAGTGAGCTAAAGAACTAGACACAAAGAAAGAGAGTGATAAGACTCTTTTACATCACACACAGTCAAGAGTCTGTGTTTAAGAATTCGAGGCAGCAGTTTTCTCTGTAAAGTCTCATTATCAATCTCTTGCACTGTGTACTGGTTGCCATGATGACGGAAACAACAAATATTTGGAGCCATGTAGCACCTTCTAACAAAATTCCAGACTCCATTGATTTGGAAAGTTCCACTGTCTTTCTCATGAGACCCATCTGACCTCCCCTCCCTTCTTTTCTTCTTCTCTGCAGAATAGTGCCTTTGTTTCATGGAAGTGAACTTAAAAACAGTCTTAAGGTGAGGAACACTTCTGTTCCACACTTACTTAAGGGCTGGGTATGTCTCTGTAAACACTGCTCTCAGACATGCACGATGATCTCCTCAGAAGAACAGTCCTTATCTTTGTCTTCCTGTTTGTAGGCAACACGAGGGAACAAGGATACAGCCAGTGGATTTAGGGATCAGTATACCATGTTACAGCAAGAGAACAGTAAACTATACTGCTTAAATATTGACAGGATTTTATCTTTTCTATCATTTGTAGTTTGAGCTTTTGAAACCAGGCCCCTTCTTGTCTAGGTGTGCTTTATCTATTGTCCTCTGTTTAGGAGGGGTGTCTGAAACATATGCGATTGCATGCAAGGGGTAGATTGTTAAAGGCAGTGAGCAATTTTTAAAAATGTTTTAAGCGTAGCTCGTTTTCCAGGTAGCCAAAGAAGTCTGTGTCTGATCAGCTGAAGTTATTAAAACATGGACAAGGTGCTGTTGGTCAAAGGCAGGGGTGTCAAACTGAATACAACCTACAACCTTATTTCAGCTGTGCTTCAGCAGACAGAACCTTAGCTTTCAATCAAGATTAATTACAACAATTAATTAAAAAATAATTAAGTTGTTTAATTAAGGTTGCAATTACAGTTTTTTTCAATTGCTAAGACAGTTTTTTTCAATACTTTTAATAAGTTTGTTTTACTCTTAACGCACCGAATCAGTTAAAGCACGCAATTGGCAAAACAGTGAATTTCATTCTCAAAAAGTCCCGTTCTAAACAAAACTCCAAAACTCTTTTTCAAAATGCAATAATACAGTTGTCAAAACACTAACACATGTTTTCTTCCGACAGCAACATTTAGTCAATCATAACACGTTGAGAAAAAAATGTGGCTTTAAAATGATAGTTTTGGTGTTTGGTGGAGCTTGAGTGTAAAAGAAGTTTGAAATTTGTGTTAACTGGATGTACTTTGTATCAAAGCAACAAAAAATGTGTTAATTGTATCGCCTACCTCGACGGATGTTCTGCTAATTGTGTTAAGAGTTTAATAAAGTTGTTAAATGTATTGAAAAAACTGTCTTAGCAATTGTGAAAAACTGTAATTGTACAGCCTACCTCCACAGATTTTGTGCTAATTGTGTTAAAAGTTTAGGAAAGTTGTTAAATGTATTGAAAAAACTGTCATAGCAATTGTGAAAAACTGTAAAATTAACAAGGTGTTGGCCTCCTGATGATTATGCTTGACACTTGTGATCTAGGGACATGCTTGTTTTGTTTATTTCAAATTGTCGAACCTGCTTTAACTAGCTGTACTGCTATGTGGTTTGTTAATTGCACTAAAGCATTATTATGTATCCTCTAAACACTCTTAAAATTATTTGATAAATCTTTACCATTATAATGACTCTGTGTTTTCACAATATTCTTTGAATATAATAATTATTATTATTATTTGAAAAACAACAACAACAACAACAACAACACTGATAATAATGACTTCAATTTATATAGAGCTTTTCTAGAGCTCAAAGACGCTTTACAATTATCAGAGCATTATTCATTCTCTCCACATTCACACTCTGGTGGTGATAAGCTACCTTGGTAGCCCTCAACTGCCCTGGGGCAGTCTGACGGGACGCGGTTGCCATTCTGAGCCTACGGCCTCCTGCCCACCACCAAACACCAGTCACTCACATCCATTCACAGCAATGCGGGTCAAGTGTCTGCCTCAAGGTTTTCTCTTCCTTTCTAGAGCTTTGAAAATGTTTTGCTTTTATTTTAATCTATTTTTCACTTCACTGTTTTTGTCGAATGCCTCTTCACAAAAATATATATTTTTTTAAGATACATAAAGATTTACATAAAGATATTTACCTAACTAACCCACTGCCCTGTACAATCCCTTACACCCAGATAAAAAAAAACATGTTAGGTGTCAGAATCTGTTCATGATTAGTCATATTTATGTCATTCATATCATGGTAATAATATCTGTTAGTCCATTGTGACTGTTGCTGTTTTCAATTCTCTTTGTGTTGTATTAAATAATATCAATAAATTCTCAAGTTTACCCTTTATTACTGCGTGTTTCCTGACTTAAGGTACATTATTATTATTAGAGTGCATTCTTTTTCACAGTTTTGTGCAGTTAAATAGTTGCATAAGAAATTGTTTTACATCCATTAAAAAAGTTTCTAGATTTTCTACATATATAAATATGCATTAATAACCTTGCAGTTGGTTTTGTTTGTTTTGTTTCAGATTGTCTGAACCTTCTTATAATTAAATAAAACAATATCTAAAGTTGAAGAACTAAGACAAAAACGTGTGCAAAAAAAATGCAGGTAATACAGTTTTAGTGGTGACACGTCTATGTTTGTATCAAAGCCGTGCAAACACAAAGAAATATTCTGGAATTTTCCAATTACAGCCGTGGTGCCAAGCCGCAGACAGGCTTTTTAATGTTCCCCTCGGAGGGAGAGCAGAACCCATCATCGCTAATGCAGCACTTAATACAGTCTTAAAATAACAAACACACCCACATGCCAAGTCCTGGGGCAAACATACAGCCTGTCTTCCAGCTGGATGGACACTCAAGCCTTTAATGTCCAAGGGTGATGCCAGGGGCCAGTGAAGGACCACACCTGTCCCCCCTGGCACTTCGGCTATTGTTTTCAGATTAACCCGAACAGACGAACTGTACAAGTGCACATGCATTCACACACACGCAGGCAGGCATGCAAGTGATATTCAGAGCCATTCAAGTTTTTAAAAAGGCTACCATCCCTCTTAATTTCTGTTATTTCATGGCAACAGCAAAAGAGGGACATTTAAAGTTGAAAATATATTGTATCTTCACTGGAATACCACAGATTGCACTTTATTATTTCATTAAGTGGTTAAGCAAATGATTACATTCTCTATGCTGATATTATTTATTGTTGTGCTTCTTCTTTAAAAATTTGTCGTATTACAGAAAGATCGTTTGTTTGGGTCCCATAGAAAACGTCTTCCGCAAGAGTGCAGTGGATTGTGGGTAATATCAGCTGGTTGAGCGTTCATTGATCTGCACTTTAGAATCTAACTGGGAAAAATTCACATCCGAGCGCCACTCAGACATTTTTTATGTACACTTTTTGTTTTATGGAACACCCTAATTTGCATTTCGCACCCATAAAAGTGTGAATAGTGCGTGGATTAGGATGTACAGTAAATATGGGCCTTAAACACATTTAAGTTTAAGTTGGAAATACAAAATCCATTTAAAAGACAATGTTACGGATGGATATTTCCTTTGAGTTTGAGGCCAAAGAGGTATAATCTTTATAAGTTTGTGTTGTAAATAGTAGTATCTGTAAATAGCAGTATTTTTCTGTATCAAATCTTAGTTTGTCTTTTACATGGCACCATAACTTATCTAGGAATGTTTTTAGTGGTTCTCAAATAAATAAATGTCTGTCGGAAGAAAATGGGGGACAAGTGTGAGAGAGTAGAGAAAGATCAGTAAAGGACCACAAGGATTGATTAGTTGTCCATTGTGCAGATGTATCTAGCTTGCTGAACATTCTAACAGCACGCACAACCATGCAAACCCCTCTAGTCTCTCTCACCACTGTTCCTGGTTTATTTGAGAATGAATCCCTGAAAGGAACTTTATAGCCTTAGACCCTTGTTGGGTCATTATTTAGTTGAAGAAACCAAAGTTACAGGTATTGTTTTATTGTCTCTCTTATACTCTTGTTTATTAAAATACTGCATTTTCCCTCATTATATATCTTATGTTATTTTCTAAAAAGAGAAAAAAATATGTATAAAAGTATGGATTCAATGTAGAGTATGAGTTCAAGTAGAGTAAAACAATTCTAGTCATTTTAGCAGAGCATAAATCCCAGAGAGTAGGGAAAGAGCACAAACAATGTTTTATGGTGGGTTTGTGTAACATGATTCAAAAATCTGGATTTCATTCAAAATTGGAAACCTGAGACTTTACTGAGTTAAGCAATTCTTGTCATCTTGATTAAACCGAAGTTTAATGGAGCTTACACACCAAGTGTGGAAGATTCGGGAAGAGTAAATGATTTCTATGTAAAGTCAATGTAAGGACCAGACTATGCAGCATGAAGGATGTGAACTTTGTGGAACAATTAAAGAGAGCTACGAGGTGTGGTAAATTGGACTCCTCGCTCAAGTTCAAAATTTGAACTCAGGCAGACTTTGCGTCTATGCTTGATGTTGTAGTTATGTGATTTTTTCCAGGAATATTTACAACAACAGTAAAGGAGAAAGTTTTCATCGCAGTTTGAAAGTTAAAGCTAAGCTGACTTGTTTGTGGAAGTATGCTCCTGTCCTGTCTTACCTTGATTTGTTAATCCCCCGACAAACTTGTACCTAGATCCATGTCGCTCTCGTAAGCGAATGGAGAAGATGTTTTAATGTGAGTTAGGTGAGTGAACACTGGTAGATTCGGGAGACTCGTTATGCTTGCTTGTTTGTGGCTTAGTGTGAAGGCAACAAAAAACAGCCTTCTTCAGCCGCTACAGCAAAAACTCTTTCAAAGCATTCTATCACTTTAAGACTCTCTTCTTTCCACCATTGTTCTGCTTCCACCTGGATGATATAACTGCTGCTATTCTCTACCAGAACACTCACCACACCGGCTCCCTGATGGTCAGGAGAAAGATAAGAATTAGCCAATTAGAAATTAGGGAGTTTTTGGCTGGGGTTACACCCCTACTCTTTAAACAACATCCTGTTATCCTTGATTACCACAGAATCTCAGAAGCTTGCTTTAATGTCTCGTCTGAAGTACTTGTTAATGTATTTCATCAGATTATCCCTCCATAATATGCCCTTTCTGGATTTTTTGGTGCCATTTTAGAGATCTTCACAGAGGAACTCAAGAGCAGCTTTTGGTTTGCATAACTCCCTCTCAGCTCATAAATCAGTGTTTGATGGCAAGCCGCAGGGTTTCAGATGACAGCCGATGCTTCTCTGTACAGACGTTGTGCATAGCTTCCAGTCATCGCAGATAAAGAATGCATTGATTACTGCATTTAGATGTTGATTTGAACATGGAGACTAAATTGCAAACATGTTTCAAATAGAGATGTTTTATGGCTGTTCAGAAGTACAGCTTTTGATTGATTGCAGTATATTTTTATTGGAAATCTTTCTGTTCTTATCTCGTCCTGACTTGTCTGTGAGCTTCTTGTTGATTTATAAAGTAGGAGACATTATTATGTAAGCAATAATCAATGGCCAGGCTATATAACAACAGTATCGAACTCTTAACTATTGATTAACCTGTTTATGGCATGGTCATTTGCCAACACTCTCATGTTTAAATTTACATTGTTCTCAAAATATTTTCTTTCAACATTAATTTTTCAACTTTAGTTTTCTTGAGAATATTCATCACTCACAAAAAACATTCTAGGAATGTTCTGAGAATGTTGTTTAGATAATGTTTTAGTTTAACGTTATTAGAATGTTACTAGAATGTTCTTTTGGAAACGTCATGGGCTAACATTTAGACAACCTTTAAATAATAAACATAATAAATAAAAAACGTTCCCTGTTAGCTGGGATAGCTGGTGGCAAAATTAAATTAAAGGTCTGCGGTCTGACATTAAACAAAACTCATGTCTCATGGAATGAACCAGAGTAATGTTGATAAACCTCTGTTATTTTTCATGTCAATATTGAGTTGATAAATCTGATGTTTATGAGTGGGGTGCATGTGTTTATCTGCTTTATTTGATTTAAACGAGGCCAAACAAATGTGTTCTGTTCTCAGTTTCATCGGATTGATTAAAGCTGACATTTTTACTCTGATATATTTGTATGCAGTAATTATCATGATTTTTTTTGTTACTCTGCATTTGTGTAATAAAATGAATGAAGGACAGAGAAGCTCTCTTTCGTTCTCTTTGGAATGCATGTCAGGAATGTGTCTCGGAAAAATCTCATACACGTAGGTAATGCACAGAGAAGACAGGGTTGTTTTACTCACTCAGGCTCAGGTTTATTCCGCTCCACAACATCATTTAAAAAGAATTAATCACCCTGAAGATATATAACCCATGCTTATTTTTTATAATCTTTACATTACAGGTTTTGAGGTGGAGGAAGAAGCTTGTCCAGAAAAAGCTCTAGCACTGATTTCTCATAGCTTCATAAAACATAAAGCTACATTTTTACATTTTCAGGTTAACGTCACATTTCAACTATTATATTATATTTTCATTATATCTTATGTGTCTGTGCACATGACAGAGAGCTGTATTTGCATGGTTGCACACATGCATGCACGTACATGTATTTGTGTGTTTTGTCTTTGCACCTCTAGTGTAAGTGAAAACAAACTGTGATGTGCTGTTCCTGTGTTAGAGTAGGGTCTGTCGCAGGTTGCTAAGGAAATTCGCTGTGTTGTTATAAGACTGTGACCTGTAAAAAGAAAACCTGACAAATTCACAGCACAAAGTACTTCAGTAAACCTGTGTTGTGCAAAGGAGAATTTTTAAAGTCAAGCAAGAACCTTTTGAGGACTGTTCGTGTCAAAGGTCATTGTGTCTAATTAAAAACTAAAGTGACCACACAGTCACAGGAACAATAATATATATAAATATATATATAGACCAAAATTATATTCTGCAACTCATTCATCTGATGCAGTATTATTGCTGATTATGTTTTTATTTCAAATAGACTATAATACTACAGTCATTATATACTACCCCATATGTATTTTGTACAATTGTTGAAAGTAATTTAAACCTAATAGTCAAGTAACTTCTTACATTTCTATGAAAAGAAACTACTAAAATGTGGTTACTTTTTAACTTGTTATTTTTTAACTGTAGTAATAAGTATTGTGAAATATACTTCAGTTTGGATGTAAGTTCCTGGATAGCTATAAAAGGCTGCTGCAAATGTAATTTCAGTGCTAAGACTGAAAGTTTTGCTAAGAACTGCAGTTTGCGCTGACCATGCTTTGATTCATTCCCTATTTTATGAACTTGTGACTTTGAAAATTAGATTTTTTGTTTTCGCAGTCTCCCAGACGTCAAATTTCGCTAATCAACATGACAGTCATTGGCCACGGTTAACACTTTGATTAGCAATTTATTGCATTGAGGAAATCATTACCGTTTGACTGACCTGAAAGGCAGGTGCTTTTTTAACTAATAGCTCTCAGCCGCTCATTTATTCATCAAGTGTGTTTATGTGAGCACTGACACTAATGACATGATGATAACACAGCTGTGCTTAACTCCGAGGCATGGCAGCAATCATGATAATGTTACCTCTCGCTCTCTCCCGCACACACATTCTCTCTATTCTCCCCTCTCTCTGACTAGTAAGGCATGCAGTGTGCATCATGGATTGGAACAAGGCTGGATGAAGTAGGAGGATAGACGTCACATTCAGTCAGAGTAGGAGCTGGGAGATCCACTGTCACCCACTGCCTCTCTCTCTGAGTGCAATTTAGCTGAGCGCCTCTGATGTCACTATGCGGTGGTGATGGTAGTGAGACCTGCCTCTGCTGCATCTGTACAAGAACAGAGAAACTGTGGTTTCAGTTCACGTCACGGCACACTCTCTGCCCGCAGACGCAAACATGCCACACACTCCCTCAGATTCAAAACATTTATGTCAAGTCTCGTATTTAACAGTTCTGATGCATCTCTGTTGAAGATATCCATACAAGCAGACATTGCTTTCAGAAAACCAAGAGAAATCAAGTAATATGCTAAATAAACTTTACAGTTGAATATTGGAATGGTTGTCTTGTTTACTCAGAGTTCCAAGATCCTTTCCTTTTTCACAATATGTCCTTGGTAGACAACACAATGGTTCATGGTTTAATGTATCACTGAAACTCTTTCAGTACCTCAAGAACGACCCCCAGATCATCACTCTACCACCACCATCATAAATAACTGATATATAACTACATTAAATTATATAATATAAATGACTGTTTGTCAGTACACATTATCTGAAGTGTTTATGCTCTTTTTATTCAGTAGGAGTTTCTGTATTGGTGTTACTGCCCTGGCCGTTTTTCTGCGTGTACTTTTTTGTATTGTCACCTGTTTGTGTGCGCGCCCATGCGCGTTTCTGATTCCTGCAGGTGACTCCAGCTGTCCCCTTATTCGCCAGTTTGGACCCCGATCAACAGCCAGGAGGCGGAATGTAAAAAAGTTAAAATAAAGTTAAAAATATGTAATATTAGCTGCTCAATTAACATGATTTCAAGACACCCTCTGAAGTGAAAATATGATCTTTCCTTGACACTGTGCATGGTTTCCACATTAATATATATTTTAGTTATTAGCATTGATAAAATATAGGTAAGCATAATGTTTCATTATTACACTGCAAACAGGTCCAAATTTACTATTTACAATCCACAACACAAGGTAGTATAGAATTGTTTGTTAGGTCTGTCTCTCTGTCATGTCTGCTAGTTAGGCTTGTTTCCCTCTTCTCCTGCTGTCATCTGTCTAAGTCGCTCCCGTTAATTGCTCATCAGCCTTGGCTGTTCTCGTTCACTCATTACTCAGAGTTTTAAGGACCCCATCCCTCCTCTGTCTTTGTGAGTTATTGAACTGCTATCACAGACTGCTTGCAGATCGTCTCTCCTACCCTATGTGGTCATGTGCCGTCGTGTCTGTCTTTCTTCCCCTTCAGGATGACTTTGCTTCTCTCTGCCTAATCTACAGTGAGGATCTGCTGTTGACCTACCCAGTATGCCTCGGTTCCCCAGCTCTCCTCCTACGAGCTGGTGAGCTCTCTCCGCTCCTTGGGGCAACCCCCCTTGGCTTCGTCTCTGCTTTTCTGGAGCAGATCTAACAGACTTAGTATTTTCCCTCAGGAGAGGCGTACCTTGGTTTTCCTTCATCGCTGCTGCCTTAGTCGTCCCTGTTCTATTGAGCAGCAGCTTTCGGTTCCTCTCTTCAGTAAAAGACTTTAAGTTTACCCCCTCACTCTTGGATTCTTCCTCTACATCGTAACAATTTTTTTATTATTACAAAGCAAATTACATACAATACATAATACAACACTCAGCTTACACTACTTTGGTGTTTGAAAATTGGAAATGTCATGTGCATTATGTCTCTACCATCATTAGACAAGCAAACTCTGAATAAAAATGTATCTAATAATTATTTTAAAAGGGTACATTATATAATTATAAATGAAATTTAATTTGTGTGGATTATTTGGGTATGTAATAAATTATTCATTCAAGTCTATGCAAAAATAAAATGTATTTGTTAGAAATTAATTTTAAAGTACCCTTGAGTCCAGATGAGTGCTTATTTATAACACCAGTGGGAAAGAATGCCTGAAGAATAGTACAATCTGGACTTATTTTCAAAAGAAGGCAGGTTAGGATTCTACAGGTGCTCTATAACAAAATACCTTTTTATACTAATTCAGATTTCACTCATTGTTTCAGACTGAAAAGTATAAAGGGTATCAACACTTCAGATTCTAGTAATGACCCGTCCTGGAACTTCTCGCTTATTGCTTGTTCATACTGATCACTGCACATGTGCTAGTTTTCAAAACCAGCCAAGGTTAAGATGTCACCCATTTAAAAAAAAAATCCTCACCTCTAAAAATTTCTTTTTTAGTTTTTGACATCTTTATCACGTTGTTTAGTACCACTGTTTGCCCAGAAGTGTGTTTCCCCGTGCTTTCTAATGTCATTATGGGATTAATTTTCTACTAGACTCCAGTGGAAAATACATTGGGTTCCAATGTAAAAAAACACAAGTATAATACACTCAGGTTGTGTTAAATCCATTAGAACCCAATGAGGCCATGACTAATTGAGTGACTATAGACAAGAAATGAGTAGAAAGATATTTGGCCTAGCATTTTACTCTGTTTTTATAGCTAACATTTTATAACAATTTACTTCAATAAAGCAGCAAATTATTTATTAATGGCAGATATATTCGTGATTTATTAGGCTTAAATAGTTCTAGATTAGAAAAGCAGCTGCAGACAAAACAGCTGTAAACAGAAGCTATCTCTTGTTAACATGGCTTGTGTATGTAGGTTAAGTGCATCTGTTATGATCAAGTTTTGTTGTGCTTCATTTGATTCCATTACACATTCAAGAGGCTGCGTAATGTTCCTGATACCATTTAAATACCATTCAAAATTTCTTTGGATTGACAATCATTTGACACTTTTGGAATTAAGTTCAAAACTTTAAGAAATCTATCTCAACATGTAAAGAAATGTCACAAATTTATTTGACAAAATTGCACACATTGTTCTTTTAAATTATGCAGCAATTCACTTTGCTGCCAGGACAGTTGAACGTTTTGTTCTGTTTCTTGTCAAGGCCTCACTTTGTCTGTCTTCAGCTTTCAAGGTTCTTTTCTTGCCTCAGGAGACACACACGAAAACAAGACGCTGACATACAGACAAGTTTTCCATTCCTCTCCTGGCCTCTGTCGTTCTATCACTCCATTCATCAGTATGTTGCTCTGTAAGTCTGCATTCTGATGGGTGTCTTTCTCAATAACACTCAGTTTCTCTTCCGGACCTGGTGCCCTACTTTGGAAAGCTTGCTTGTGCTCTTCCACTTTCACCCTTCAATCAAGGATAATTCTCTTCAAAAGTGATTTTGTTTTTGTAAGTTTTACTATAAACTATATCCATATATTATTACTCATAAAAATATTATTAATGACCCAGTCATTATTGTAATGTTGTGGCTTTATATCATAGATTATGTTTTTATAGTGATGTGTATTTATTTTTGCTATTATTCAGTCCTCATTATTTCTGGGTTTTAGGTTTAAGAGAAGCAATTATGGGTTTTAAAAAAATGACCTCTCATGTGATGTGAAAGTAAAAGGGCTTTGTGTTTAAAAGTATTTCCTTTAATTAGACGAATTGGAGTTACTGAAACGAGTCCTAGTTAAAAGCAAATATTTTTGCCCACAAGCTCACACGTCGTGGCATACAATCTCCCACATCATTCATTCATGTCGGGAAACTCAAATGACACAGTCGCGTGCTGAGAAGCAGGGTTATGCAAGCCTTTAGCAAAGATTAGTATGCAAAAAGGGAAAACATTATAGTTTACCTGCATCTGATTGCTGGATAATGCATTTTTCTCTCTTGAGTAAGGATCTGGAACCATATTTTCACCCGGACCCTGAATGTTGAACACACTTTACAGAGCTCGACTCTTTATTCAATCATCAGCAGTTTTATGTTGTGTTGACAGTACTATGTTTATTGGTTATCGTTTCTGTCAACGTAGTTTCTCTAAACATGATCAAAATCAGGCCGTATAGATTTATTCAGCAGCTCCATAAGCGCCTCTGGTTGAGTCACATAGAGGAGGGGTTTATTAGGAATTATTCATTCATTCATTCATCTTCATGTCGGCTTTATTCCCTTTCGGGGTCGCCACAGCGGAATGAACCGCCAACTCACTGGCATATGTTTTACGCAGCGGATGCCCTTCCCTGCCGCAACCCATTGCTGGGAAATTATTAGGAATTAGTGACTAAATAAATCGTGACCAAATCTGGTCAAATTAAATGCATACTTTAAGAAAACAAAAGCTTTTTTCGACTTCCCATGTATGTCGACCTGTTGTTGGAGACCTCCAAAATCAAATAAGGAACGGTTGAAAATATAAAATGAGTACTTTAAAGGCATTACTTGTTGATCTTTAGGATTTTTGCATTGTCTTGGTAGTTTTCCGCAGTTAAGTCTTTGCACCTGCATCAGCTGGTTAACTTCTGATCAGGCTCCCTCTATATTGCTTTCTATCTTTGGTTCTTTCTTTTACTTTCTTTTACAGTAGTGGAATTATTTGTTATCACCCCTTGTCTTGAGAGAGGTTTTCTTGAGTTTTTT
Source organism: Danionella dracula (assembly GCA_900490495.1). Classification (NCBI taxonomy): domain Eukaryota; kingdom Metazoa; phylum Chordata; class Actinopteri; order Cypriniformes; family Danionidae; genus Danionella; species Danionella dracula. Next base: position 960,004 of record UELW01000004.1, on the reverse strand, counting down.
TTCTGCTTTACTGTAGTGCTACTGTATTTTGTGAACTTTTGTCTTACATTACCTTTTGGTGTCTGTTTAGACTTCAGCCAAATATTTTTTCCCAGTTTTATGTTCTGTGCTAGAAAGGCAATAAAGATATTTCAGGTTTTCCTACACTTGGGCATTACATTATATTATTATATTTAAAAATATAGTTTTGTCTTAGATCCATAACAGCAAATGGTGTAATTTGCAAAACAAACACAACCAACAAATGCTCCAGGCTCTATATTTTTAGCTGTAAAGTTTGACACTGTTTAACATGGGGAGTCTATGGAATCTACTCCTTTTGAAACCCTCTCAAGTGGCCAGTTGATGAATTGAGATCTCAGTCAGTTACCATATAGGCTTCAGGAAAGGTTAGTGAGGGACTAGAGCCTTGATGGTAAACAGCATAGAGGCTGTTAGAACAAATCTGTGATGAATTTGCTACTCTTATGTTAAAAGAGTTTGAGGTTGAATTGAATAACTGATTAAAATAGAATAATATCTCAATTGAATTTACTTTGTATGTCTTGTCAAACTCTTGCTGGTTTCTGAAATGGCCTCTCCTTCCAATTCCATTGACTTGAATGGGATCGCACACGACGATACGAAACCAAAAGTTCCAGTCTACATGTGTTTCCAAAGAAAATTGGGCTGAATTCAACTTTTCCCTGTGAAATGAAACATGCTGGCTGGTGGGCGTGGTCTTCACTGCCACACGACCGTGTGATGGCTATCGGAATTATCAAATGCTAGTGTGACCGGTGCATTAGCCTTATAGCTGCACCTACTGGCAGAGTGGCTTAAGCCAGGTGTGGCTAATTAAACAGTTAGGGTAGGCTAAAGAACTACACATAAATATTCCACAGTTTCAAATGAGAACAGACTGGATTGGGTATGAACACAGAAAGTAATCTACAACTGGAAGTCAAACCTTTCGTGCAAACCTTTAATCTTAGCAAAACTCTTAAGAAAGTTATTGTAAGAGCTTATTGTTGTTTGTACTGTTGTTCTCCCAATGTGTTCTATTGCAGTAATGAAAATGTTTTTGTTAAACTTCAAAGAAGGATATGTTTGTACATTGAAAGTAAAAATTTATAATTTGTTTGTTTTGTTAAAAGTAATACATTTTGGAAAGAGAGAGAAATGTTTTTGAGTAAAGACCAGTTTAATTCTTCATTGCTGAAAGCCCTTTCAAGTTGTGAATAGCAAAAATCTGGTGCAACTCAACCACCTACAAATCAATGCCTCAAACACTAAGGATATTTTCAGCTTTAAGGACTTTCTTAAAAAATTTCCAATGGGACAAAAGAAGAATCTGCTTCTCTACCTGCCTACCAACTCTCTAATGTTCAATTCTTTCATGTTTTTATTATCGAAATCAATTAACGTGTAAGTAACACAGGGGGTGTCCTAGGCCCAAATGACTTCTTGGTCCCGGACCCTTTACTCAGACAGCCTAGTATGCTTCACATTGCTTGCAATAGTAGGCCATTATAATATAAGATTGTACTATCAATTGTTACTATTACATTACTTGCTTCTGCACAAAATACATTTTGCACAGACTCCATGGTGTTGTTTCCTATTATATTGAATAATTCTTATTTAAAAGTTTTATGTGATATCCCCTGTTTTTAAGTATTAATGTCATTGAAGAGTAATTAGACAGACCAAAGAGAAGGAGAGGCAAGTGCTTGGAATTTCTTCTAAGAAAACCTATATTAAAGCTAAAACCAGTTTGTATGTGCGTGTGCGTGCGTGCGTGTGTGTGTGTGTCTGTGTGTGAGAGAGAGAGAGAGAGAGAGAGAGAGAGAGAGAGACTCGAAAGCACTGTGCAAATCGAAACAATGGTAACTAGCCAGCGTTAATCACAAAGCGGCTATAAAACCAAGTGCTTGAGTTCTTGTTGCTTCAAAGGCAGACTTGTGAAGGTTTGAGAAAAAATTGGCTTGTAGCAGGCAATCTTGCAACCCCATTTTTCTGTAGTTTCTAGAATGGCAGTGATGAAATGCTTTAGTTGATTGCTTTTCTAGATTCTTGAGGTTTACATTACTCATTTATTATATTCTTTATTTATACAGACATGCACATTTTCAGTCACTTGACTCTCTTCTCATTGATGCTGTAAGTATTAAATGACATGTTTGATGAACATGATCCTTTAAACTCCATCTACTTTCACTTCCAGTTCTACAGATTGGTACATTTAAAAAGTTTGATCATTTCTAGTTTATTTACATTTTATCTGGCCATTTTCATACACTGTCATATTTGGATGTAAGCAGATGAAAATATCACTCCTTTCTGATTTGCCAATATTTTTCTGAAGTTCCCTCTAAAATCACTGCAGCCTAGTGAAATCTGAAACTCTCTTCCTCCCATCTCAGAGCCAATGCAACCATAAACAAAGCTTCCATAGTGAGATACTCTACACGTGTATGCTCAACCACACAACCAGATAGCAATAAACAAAAAAAATGTAACTTACAACAGCTAGTATTTACTCCATATTCATTGAAAAAACTCAACAGAAATCATCTTCATAAACAAAAACGTATTCAATTAAAAGCTAGAATGAGTGAGTCTGTGTTACTGCTAGAGTTTTTTTTAAGAGCATAAGGAAGCTGCTGTTCTAAGGAGCCATGTAAGTGCAATCCATGTAAGATGAAGAGAACTTAAGTGATGTGCTGGGGACTAGAACTCAATATGAGGAGTACAGTGAAAGTTAATCATTCATAAAAACATTAGTTAATATATTAGTTCACATGACTCACAACAGGTTTTTTGAGTTCATGATTAATACATATGTTCTAGGAGCCATAAAGTGTTCCTGGCCACTATGGGCAATAGGGCGCTCTACAAATGTTTACTCCACTAGAGAGTAAGTAGGTTGGTAGTGGAGGCTACACGGGTTTGATCGCATAGTACTCATGACAATTTGCGTTGATTTCTGTCTGTGGATATGGCATTTTATGTTGGATTATATTCTATTAACTTTTATTTCATTTAAGTGTGAGTCAGTGCATTTCTTTCAAGTCTGTTTCGTACCAACCTAAGTAACTTAATGGTTGGCTGCTGCATATGTTAATTCATCATTAAGTAATCTAAATTAAATTATGTTTGCATTGGATAATGAAGATTAATGACGATATCGCCTTTAAAAAAAATCTGTATAATGTCACCAAATAGTAAGTACACTGCTTGATGTCCATCACACAATCTAAATGAATTTGTAATGGAAAATATGAATTAAATGTTAATTGTTTAACAAATTTACTTGTAGAAGTCCACTGGGAGGTTTTTGCTTAAATGTTAATTTCGTCTTATTTCGTCCTCACATAAAACTTGTAGAACATATTCAATAAAGCATTGGCTAAATTAATCTGCATGCCATCTAGATATTGTCTGTAATTGTTTGTTTGAGAAATCTTTAATTTCTTGAATCAATTACCATTTTTATCAAATTATCATTCAGATTCAAATACTACAATTATTACAAAATGTTGTTCAGATTAAAAATGCTAGATGAGCACAAGCTTCCTTTTTTTTTTTGTGAGTTCAATGGTTCATTTCGTCACCTAGTGTGACATGGGGTCTGTGCTAATTACTCTTCCAGTGAGAATCAATGTTTTTAAACCTGCCTGTAGAGCATGTCAGCTTTTTCCCCTTGGCTTCCTCTTTCCTTAAATCTTGACCTAAGTTTGACTCTGAGCTGTTCAGAGTTTAACCCATATGCACAAAGTTTGACTATTTTTTAATTTGTTTGAAATGGTCCCTGTCATGTGGCTTGAGGAGCCTTGACCTCTATAATGTATATGTGTGGAGGGTGCAGAGTTAATTTCACTCTTGGAAAGGAAACTAGGAACTCAAATGCATAGTGTGTTTGGAAAAGAACATCTGCTCCTCGTTTGTTCACTCTCTGCTTGTTTTTATTTCTTCTTCTGGCCTGCACTTACACTGTAAAAACTGATTTTCTAAATAATTTCATCATAAAAACTCACTGCAATACACATTGCATATCTGTAAAACACACTTAATGTGGATTTTAAAGAATATTCTGTTAATAGGATCCTCTTGTGTTATTGTTTTGTAGCCTTCTACACCCACCGGACCTTTTATAAAGTACAGTATACAATCTTTATCAAAAACACCAGAGCTCAAAAAAGAACATGGCATTGAGGCTTCTTTTTATTCCCCTTATTATGGTAGTAAGAAAAATATTTTGTGTTGCCACACAACAGATTTCATCCTCTTAAATCAGTCTTTTTAAGAGCTCTGAATACATTAATATATACATAAGTTTAAAAGTTTTTATGTCCTTATATACATTTTTTTATCTCCTCTAAATGAGTCATACTTTTGTTTTTATTTTATAAATTTCTGTTAACAATTTAAATTTTTGTTAGCAATTTAAAGTCACTCCCTTTCTTTTTTAAACCTTTCCTTTGAACCTAAAGTGATGTTCTGAGCCCTTCTGTAGACTAAGTAAACAAAGGCGCAGTAAATGGTTTGAGAGAATGAGAGTTTGGGATAGGTATATAGTTTGTTTCTGTGATAATGGGGTTGATTTTCCCAAGATGGATGTGCTGACGAGAATACATTTAAAGCTCTATCTAAACTGTTAGGAAAGTTACTGAGCAAGGATTGTAAACCAAGAGGGTTTGTGGAATGAAAACTGGTCGGATGTTTTACAGCTGGTGATGCCAACAATTTCTTAAGTAAAAAGAAACTGTATTTAAGTTTTGTTTACTGGCTGTAACATTTTAACAAAAGTTAAAGAGGTGTTTTGTGCCATGGCTGTTCATTTACATTTTTTTACTTAAATGATCTAAATTCTTTGGAATGCTCCAAATTCAAGGCACCCCACTGGAATAGATTCACAGTCCAACAAAAGCATTCACTATCAATTCATAAAGACATCCACCTGAAACAGGTAAGACAGCAAAAGGAACCCAGAGCACCTGGAGGTAACCCATGCAACTTCAGGGAGAGCGTGCAAACTCCACAAAGGAACGACCCTAGATGGCCTCAACTGCATCAGGCTGAGAGGATGCAGCTGTAGATTTTTTCCCTCTATTTTGTAAATCGCTGTAGCTGATCAGCTGTGTATTTTTATTTTCTTTTTTAGATTTCTGAAGCTGATCAGATGCAGATTTTTGTTGTTCATTTTATTCATAAATATAAGTAAATATAATACAAGTTTTTATGTTTTTATTTTTAATGTCAGATGTGTGGAATATTTAATAATTTGGCTTTTTCTAGCAAAACATAAAACTGTCTAAGTAAAAAATGCTATTTCAGCAACCTTTGGTCAGTTTGGGTCTTGAACCATGATCTTTTCATGCACTGCAAAAAATGCACTCTTGGAACAAGAAAAAAAAACCTCAAATAAAGTTAAACTCTTCCTATATCAAGCAAAGAAATCTGCCAATGGGGTAAGCAAATTTGACTTGGCAAGATTTCTTAAAATTAGAAAAAAGTCTAGCTGATAAATAGACAAAAACTCTCAAAACAAGACTTTACAAGTTGTAAAACTGCACTGAAACTAGAATATTTCAACTTATATCTAGTCTCTAGTGATCTTAAAACTAGACAATCTGTCTTAAAACTAGGATGTTTTCTCTTTTATGTAAGACTAACTTAGAAAATGTAGTATTAAAATAAGTATATACGACCCTAAATTAAGAACGTTTGTGCTTAATTTTAGTTCTTAAAGTAGAATATGGGTTCTTAAAACTAGAAATTCTAGCTTACAATTTTAATTTTAAATAATTATATTATAAATTATTTAGGCCTATTGATGCAGTTTTAGACAGTACAGTTCAGATAGGAGAGTGGTAGAACACTTAGTAGAGATCAAGGGAGACGATCAGCGAAGGACCAAGGCTGGATTCCATTTGAGTTTTAAGAGCACTAGTGACTAGATACAAGTTGGAATATTCTAGTTTCAATGCATTTTGACAGCTTGGAAAGACTTGTTTTGAGAGTTTTTGTATTTTTTAAAGATCCAACAGCTTATGTAACCAGCTAGAAGTTTTTGCTAATTTTAAGAATTCTTGCCAACTTAAATTTGCTTACCCCATTACCAGAATCTTTTGCTTGATCTAGGAAGAGTTCATCTATATTTGATTTTTTTTGTAAGTACAGATATCTTCCATCAAAGTTAGTTCACAACTGGACGGGTATTTAGGTTTGGGGTATTGATGATTTATTTACGATGTAGATCCTTTTTCTTATTTTTTTTCACAAACATTTGAGTCTTATTTCAAGAAATCAAATGCTCTTACCTTTACTTGATCTAGACTAGAACTAGATTTAAGGTTTTTTTCTTGTTCCAAGATGCATGCTTGTAACCAGTATTTAATATTGATTTCTTAAAATAAAATATCAGTAACATTCTTGATATAAGAATATGTTGAGTCAAAAATTATTTTTTTAAGATTCTTGTTTTAAGATCAGTGGCAAAATCGGCAACTTGTTTCACATAGTTTCTTAATTCAAGAAAATAAAGGACCAGAATAAGATTTTTTTTCTCCTCAAGTAAATATAAGTGTTATTTTCTCAACATAAAGCAAAGTAATGTATACCCAAAAGGTTTAAATTAGAAAATTCTACCAAAAACAAGAAAATCAAGATTTTCTATCTAATTTTAAGCATTTTCAGCTTTGCTTAAAATTCATTTTTTGCAGTGTGTATAAGTAGTTTCCTGCGGATCAGCTATCCACTGGCTCTTCTCTGCAGCTTCAACAGTGACATGATTATCCACTGCATTGAGCATTAGTAATATCCTCCACTGTATCGCACTTATATTCAGTCTTTGATTGTCCTCCACATACTGATAACTTTTTAAACATAACTTAAACAATGAACTTAAACATAGACATCAATGCCTTACCGTAGCTTTAAAATACATAATATGGAGTTGCTATGAAGACATATTCTTAAAGTAACCACAAAACTAAAACATCAACTTGCGAGAGAGTGCTGATGTGTTGGAATCAGTGCTATGCAAACAGGAAACAAACAGTTACAGTGCTAAATCAGACAAATTGTGGTAAAATGTTATACAGATTTACTTAACAGTGTACTTTTGGGATAAATTTTTTTTACTGTAACAATACTTAACTTCCCAACTACTTATGTGTCTTTTGATTATCATGGTATGTTATCCTGAAAGCTAGCATGTAAGAACTACAAGGGTGTGGCATTTGAAAGCTATGCCAAGATCTTCCTGCTATAGGTCAACACACATTCACACCCTCTGTAGGACCAGACTGTGCTGTTGGTTGAGTTCATGCCCTGGTGCCAGAATGCTACTGCTAGGATGGGCTTAATGCCAGAGACATGAATCACTCACTGTCAGAATGGTGGCAAGGGCAGGCCTTTTTCTGTCTTAAGGATTCTTTTTCTTTGTGAATGTGTGAGTTTGTGTGCATTGTGCATTATGTTCCCGCATGGAGCAGAAGGGAGGGACCCCGACTCTGGGCATCAACATAGGAGAATTCGGAGATGGCACATATCTCTCAGTGCGGCAATAAATGCACCAGGGTAACAGTCTCACACACAAACCCACATCCACAAATCAACACACACACATACACAAATCCACAAAGATACACAAGCAGACATCTTTGAGACCGGGCTCAAAAATGCAGATACATCATTCCTGATTCACAAAATGTTATAATGCATCTGATTTTTTTTTGTTCTAAATTTGCATCAGTATTCCATTTTGCTTGTGTGCCCCATATTGGAAATATAGTATTTTGTAGTAATTACGCATTAGTAAACATAATTTGTGTTCATTTACACTTACTGGCCACTTAATTAGGTACACCTTTTTTTAGTGTTTTTACTCTTTTAAATCCAGAGTTGAATTGGAATTCTATGAATCTTGGTTGTAAAAAGTTGTTATCAAAGTAAATATTCTTATCTGTTATAGCAATAGCCTGACATCATAACGCACTGTTGTTTTCCACTCACTTGATAGTTTACAAAGTATAGTTTCTGGACACATTCTGTTAACCCTAGCTCCTCTCTTCTCTTCTGATACTTGATTTGCATTTCTGCCTTCCACACATCAGGATGGCTAAATGTGTTGACCTTATTCTGCTCCCTTAACATTTATATTGTCGTTGTCTACTGATGTGCTCTTGCTTCCTTATAAGTCACCACAACTTGTGATTGACACCCAGCTCCTCCTCATGTCAGACACACATTAACATTCTTTTGAGTTATTTTTAAATTAGTCCTTATAAACTATTTTCTTCAACAGCAACTTACCCTAAACTTAAACTAATTTAATCATCCCCTTACATTTAACTCAAGGGAGAGGAAGCTAAAGCTTAAAGGTGCCATTTTATATCCCTTTTCTTATAAATCATTTATAGTAAATATTTGACCCATCTAGACTATCACTCTACCCTTAATAACCTTCAAAAGGCAGTGTTTATCTTATCCTGCCATTTTTTGTACCAAAACTGGAGATACCTGTACCACAACAAATTCCTTGTGTGTGTGTGCTGCACACTTGTCAATAAAATTCTTTCTGAATCTTCTGATTCTTAAACAATGTCACCCCAAGTGGTTGTGCTCCACCAAATGAGGCGTACACCCCCTGTTTTTCCCACTGCCATTATCCTGCCATGGTCCCTGCTTCCCTACTGGGTTGTGCTTGTCAACACACAGAAAATCCTCCCATTTCTGACAAATGTTTTCCATCTCTTGGTAAGTCAAAAATTACAAACAGAGATCTTAAAACCTTTGGTTCAAATCAGTAAGAATTACCACAGGTATTCCGTAAAGATTTTATTCTTCAGTAAAGCACTTAAAATTGCCAACATGAAAAAAGTGCTATATAAATTGCCTGCCTTACCTTCCATTTAGCATCTTCCTTCGTTTAAAAAAAGTGTCCATATTTTAATGTTCACCCCACCTTTGTTTTTAATGTCCCATTCATTAGGCTTGTTTTGTGTAGTTATGTTGTCAATAAAGACTCCTTACATCTTCGACTCTTGGTGTTTTGCATTAGGATCCAACAATCATTTACCTCTATCTGTTTTTTTTTGTACCCGCTTCAGTCTGAAATAATGAAGCGTGAAACCTCGGCCTCATCTAAACTTTACAGCTTTGTTTAAAGTCACACAAGTCTTGCACAAACCTAAAAATGGTGTAAGGTTAATATCTCAGTCATTTCAGTCTGACTTTTGTTGGCTCTAAGCTGTCAGGTCGACTCGGAGGCTCTGTGTCTTTTGGCTGTTTCGAATTGTTTGGAGCTTGGAGACCATGTCTGAGCTGCTAATGAGTAGTGAGCGCTGAGGCTTGTGTCAAATTAAGTCGCTTCATTTCAGAAGTCCTTCATTTTTTACATGTTCAGAAGTGTTGACGTAGGGCAGGGTGAGCTGGGGTGCACACTGCGAGAGTTACGATTAAACATCTGTTACACCAAAGACAGAGCTGCCATGGAGAGTCAGGTTAGCATGTGTGCTAACAGCATGAGTGAAGGCCTGTGAAATCACTGAGGTGACTTTGGCACTACATAAGTAAAAACTGATGACTTTCAGAGCTTGAACCCAAATTACATTTGTTATTTAAAACAAAGCTTTTTTCCTTACTGGTTTTGAGGTTCAAGTGGTGTTTTTTTATCTTGCATATCGTTGTTTTGTTCAGCAGACTGGAAATTCAATTAGAACTTAATTTCATTTATTTATTTATGTCATTATTTTATTTCACGTATTTATATAAATTTATTTTTCTTTTATGACAGAATTTGGGGGAGATGAATGCTTTAACTAAAAAGCACAAAAAATATACCTGCAACATGGCTTGTAGACAATTCACACAAAAATCTTGTTTTGGTTGCTTCTGAAGGCTTTGTGATGTCAGTGAAATGACCACAAATGGAAGTTTTCTATGTGTTGCGACAACATGTGGAAGTGCGTTGTGCATACCTACCATTCAATGTTAGATGCACATTTAATCTGTTTCTGGTCTTTTTTCAATTCATTTCAAAACGCTGAATCATCCTAAAAGTCAAATAATTGTTTAAGTCAATCTTTCCATCCAGTGCACAAAAGTTTTGAATAAACTTCCTAGTTTAGGGAATATGTACTTCTATTTATGTGCTATTTAGCTTTCACTGAAGACCTTTTCTGCTTCTGCAGAAGAGTAAGTCCTGAGTCACCGAAGCTGCTCAGAATATCAATCAGTTTGACTTCCCAGCAGACATCAGTCCAGCAGCAACCCTGCTTTTCCTGGAAGAGCCACACTGCCCATAAGTGGGACGATTTCAGCCTCTTGATGAAACACATACAACGATAGTAGTTTATTTCACCAATGAATGGTCTCGGTGGAGTGAAAAGGGATGAAACCAAGATTTTATTGAAAGTGTGTTGGTGTCTGGTACAGCAAAACCTGCCTGTTTATTGTATTGATTAGGAGTCTACTGTGGGCCTTGGAAACCTGTCATTGATGAACTTCTACAAGTACACATCTGTCATGCATACATACATTACTGAGCTCCAGAAAAAGAAAAAAAAACACACGCACATTACACATACATTCTGAAGTAATTCTGAAACCAAAAATATGTTGTTGAGATGTAAACCGCAATCTATTGATTCGGGTACATCTAAAATTCTCAGTTAATTGTTGGCCTTATTCAATATTTTTAGCTGGTAAAACAAGCACATTTTTGTTGATCTGCTGGGAACCTTGCTAACTGCAATGCACATGTGCATTTCATTATCCCCTCGCCTATTAAACAGGGTCTCCAGAGGAGTTCCCACAGGGCTCGTTCTACTTTTTTCAAAGATATGTTTTAGTATATTCTCACTTGGCATGACAAATATTCATTCTGAGGTTGCTAAGGTGTGTAATGTCTGCATTTTATACAATTGTCCCTGTATTTGAACTAAACATTGCATTCGTTTTTAACATTTATTTTAGTTTTGCAGACTTTGATACACTACATGTCTATGAATGTATATGTTGGATAAAATATATGTGACTCAAGTCAAAAGTAGAACAGTGTACTGGAATAGATTTTTAGGTTTTTAGCTCTGATGTAAAAGATTATTATTTGTAATCACAATTATCTTGCATTGGGTCAAAAACCTAAAGGCTCACTTATTTGTTTCAGTGTTGTGGTTCTTTTGGTTTTACTTTGTGCGAGAGGTGGAGTTCTGTTGTTATGAGGGCTGTCTCCAGGCGTTTTGTTTTTTTCTGTAGAAAACATGCCACATGTGAATGGAACACTGCCTTTTCTAAAGAAGTCACTGTGAATTGTGAGTGAATGCTGCCCTGCGATGGACTGGTTATCTGCAGACTGTACCCCAACTCTTTTTCTGAAGTGAGTTGGTTATTGGCGATTAGTTGTGTTCATTGCAAGTTGTCTTACGTTTATCGTTACAAATCTGTTTTTGGTGAATGCACCATAATCATTATTTTGAATAAACCACATAAACCTTTACTTGTCTATTTTTACCTCAAACGTTCCTTCCTTGTATTCACATTGAGAGGTGGATTCTTACCATTTGGAACACATGCATCTTCATTACACTGATAACGTTTTTTTTATCCCCTAGTTTCCAGGGAATCATATTTTGGCGAGCCAGCCTGGAGGATACCATACATCAGCAGGTTGGCTTAACTTTCACCACATGCTTTTATTTTTGGTGGGCTCACCTCTGTCTGTCTCTGCAGCAGTGTAACAAGGGTCGAAGGTCACAAGCAGAGAGTGGAAAGGTATTTTTGTGGTAACCGTAAACCACATGCTGGAGCTGTATCCAAACATCAGCTGTCTGCCACATTAGAGGAGCCTAGAGCAGCAGTGTAAGCGATACCATGATTTGTCAATGTGATCTTCGTCTGTGTGTGGTGATTAAAGGAATAGTTCACTCAAAACGAACGACCTGTTCTTAGTTACTTACCCATGCTTTTCCTGCCATCAGTAGTTTAGTACGTTCATAACCTTTTCGTAATCATTTTTTACTATTTACTATCTTTTCAAAATGTTTTTTGGACCTCCATTTAGCCTCTATGTACATAGATAAGTGGACTAAAATACTTCTTCTGGAAGTAGGTTCAAATTTCCATATTTCTCATTGGTGTTTGACAGTGGCAGTATAAACAGGACACATCTATTTACATTCATAAAGTATAATTTACTTTTGCAATTTAAAATGTAACAAATTAATTTAACTAACTTTTCACTAACAAAACACTCACCAACTTCAGCTTATTTAGTAAGCACTAAAATAATCTTCATGTGCATGGTTTTAACATTTTATTTAAGCTGAAACAGAAAGCAGGTGAGACTTTTCAGATGCCTTGTCTTTAGGCTTGCTATACCAACATGTTCAAAGAGGCGAGGAGAGGACAAAGAAAACCCCCTTTTTCCACCACCCACTAATATTAACCCCAAAATCCCTTCCAGCCAAATCACCCCACATATGTTTCAGCTTAGCCATCCGGTAGGTCTTGGTCTTGATTCTAAATGGAGGTTTAGAATAAAGATAACAAAATAATAGGATCTTAAATAAAAGCGATTTATCTTAGGCTTCCCCAACAAGCATGGTAAATGAAAAAAAATTATTCTGTCTGACTCAGTATTTCATTTTGTTCATTAACTTCTGAATTATTATTTTTTGGAGTTTATAAGCCTAAAACTGTATTGTATTTATAAGTACTGCTTGCTTGTGTAATGTTAATAAGGTATTGCGTTGCCTCGAAGTAGTAAAAACACAAGAAGTACACATAAATGGATTTACTTTGCAGTGGTTGTTTCAGAGAAGAGAACTGGCATTTTGATACAGCAACACATTAGAGATTTATTTCAGTTTATTTAGTTCCAGTTTAGTGAATGAATCGTACTTTTAATGAATCGTATAAAATGTGCACATCATCTGGAAATGGTGTCACCTGGCAGTAGTGCGGACAAAAGTAAAATGTCTTGAAGTTTTTTTTTATTTTGAGAACTCTATTTAAATGTAGGAGAAACATTTAAATTTCATCATCGGGTAAAACATTCATATGTGTTCAAAAAAGATGTTACAATGACACAAGTTCCACTTTTAAGTTTCTGTAAGCAGCCGTCATGTCTTTTGGGCTTTGAAAGGTCAACGACTTTCATTCATGTGTTGTTGAATAGCCCTGTGTTTTGAACTACACGCCACACTTTGTGTATACAAATTGCATGTAAAAATGGTCTGGAAATGCAAATTTAAATGTTAAAGGTTTATTTGGTTTCTGGTTTAGAACATGCACAATTAAATGACTGCTATTATTCTAACATATCTAAATTCAGGTTAATTATTATAACTAGCTTGACATTTTTTTGCGAACAGTAATCAATCAGCATCTACACACAATTTGACAATTTTGAAGCAAACATGGAGAGAGGGGTCAAGCTTTGAATTTGAGAACACACTGAACTAGCTTTACAAAAAAAAAAAGAGTGAACTTGTTTCAAGAGTACATTTATTTTATTTTGTTTGGGTGTACCAATGACAACTCTAGTCTTTAGATCTAGTCTTCACCATTACATCCGCAACTTCTTCAGATGGTCAGTGGAGATAAAGCTTGCACTTATTCACAAAAATACATGGTTAAATTACATGTTTCTATTTGAATAATGTCTGTGTTGAGTTGGTAAAGTTGTCCATGAGAATCTGACAAGTTTCTTTTTTTCACTTCTTAAATGTACAGTACAAACGAGGGGCATACGTCACCACTGGGACTACTGGCTATAAACTCAAATGTTTTGTTGATAGAGTTTGAATACCACCTCAACAAAGTTTCCAGACCTTGATATAAGCTTTTATCATTAACAATTGTATTACAAAAATATCTCTAAATTAATAAATGTTCTCTAAAATTATGGACATTTCTTTGTTTGTATTTATGGAAATAGGTATTAAAAATAAGAGGGGGAAAAAAACTGAAAAAAGACTCAGTAATTGTCTGCAAGTACTTTCTTTTTTAAACGTGTAGCTACAGTATAAATATTTTCTTAAATAAACTAAATTAAACCAAACACTAAACATATTAAACAAATCTTGTGAATACAAAAACATTATTCAAAAGAATTTACTTGGTTCTTCAGGAACAACAGGGGCCTCTCCTTTCTTGTCAGAATGAATAATTTCTATGGTGTCATTTGAACCCAAATTGTTGTTTCAAATTACTGGGTCCGGGATAAAGCCATTCAGATGAGTTTTTTTGCTCAGTAATCTGATTTCTCCAGCATGTAAACACAATAAGCTATGTACTATTATTATTTTGTCTACTCATCTCTGTCTGTGGTCTGGTTTGTCCAAAGTGGCCAGGAATTAACAAAAGCTTACTTTAGCAGGTATTGTAGATTAGGTAAAACAATACAGCTTTGCCCACATTGTTTGCCATTATGTTTGGAAATGACACTGTTTCCTTTTTCTCTTGACACCACTTCCTATGAAAAATCATGGAAATATTGAGTCTCAGCTTCTTGTGTAAACGTGAGTTTCTGCTAAACTGGTTTTATTACGCTTATAACACTATTAAACTGGTGTTAAAGAGCTCGAGTGGGATACTTCAGGGTAGGACGAATGTCTGTCACAGTGTCTTTGCAAATCGCATCAAATCTGCAAAAAAAGATCAAATAAAATAAAGTAGCAATGAAAAGTGTCAGTGCTGTTTACAAATATGTGAACAGATCAAAATCTTGGTTTCCAAGTTTATCCTTTACTAAAATAACTACAGAGCATAGACTAACTGAGTCACTATTATAATAAAACAATATTGTATGCAATCAGCAATAGTTATTAAAATTGTCTTGGTGATTTCAAATAAGGATAATGATAGCTTAAGGACAGCTTAAAACTTCTGATATATGGTAAAATGAACTCACTTTTTTGTACTTCTGGAAGGAAATAGAAAACACTGGACATCAGATTATGAGACCACACCTCATACATTTGCTCATGGCACACAGAACGGACAAATGAACAAAGAAAGGAAATTGAAAAGCCTTGGAAGTGAATCAATGGTAGATGAGAGAAAATAAATCAAATCAATGAAACAGCGCTGGAATACAGATGGAGAACAGCTCTGGAGAACTCTCTGACCTCTGGAGATGGACAGCTCTAGAAGACAAAAAATGACTATTGTCCTCAAAAACGCAACTCCATTTGGAATATCAAAATGAGTACCACTATTGTTTTCATAATCTAGTGGACTTTCACTGAACCCACCAAGGGACTCAGAAATGGGCCAGAGGAGTGTGAGAATAGAGGGAGAGTTAGAGTAGGGGTTTATTCTCAAAGTAATACAAAGAATAACTGAATCTTAAAATTAACCCCCTAAGACAAAAAGCAAACAAAACATTTCTAAGATATAAACAAAAATGGTCAGTTGGTATAACATGTACAGCAGCACACTTCCCAAATTAAAGTCGGTAATTTATGGTAAAACATCAAATGTTTTTTTTATGTCAAACATTTCATGAAAAGGTTTTTCCATGTGTGTTTATATACAGTTTATGGACAAACCAGCAACCATTGTGTTATTCTATCACTTTTCTGAATAGCTTTACAGATTATATGGGAAAAAGTGAATTGCTTGGTTACAGCCATGAGGCTCACGTTATGTAAGAATGAAAACAATACTCTCTTATTGCTGTCAATTTTTGGTCATTTCTTTATAATAACAAACTAACTTCAGATGGGAGACTCCAGGTACAAGTAGGAGGCCTGTGACTACGCCATTAACACTCTTGTCTTTCTAACTGTTCAGAAGTCCCAGAAAAGATAAACATTACAAAGCCACTTAACCTGCCTCTGGTTGTTAGATACTATATATTCAAATTTACATGACCTTCTCCTTATCTAAGTGGTCAGCAAACGTGTTCACAAGTTTTCATGAGCAGAGCACAGCTGAAGCCTCGCATGAGGAAGTCACTGTTCTGTTTACACACGTATAGAAAAAGGGAGATCCCTGCGCTGCTAATGACTGTTTCCACCATATATATTGTTGGGCGTATGATTTTACCCACAAAAAAGGCACAAAAAAATGTCTATTACTGAGACAAAAAAATTCTAAAAATAAAGAGCATGATTTTGGTGGATCATAAACGATTAGAAGGTCACCTCAGGACTTATGAATGGCTTTCACTTGAATAGTACCTCCACTCTTGATATATTTGATGACTAATGAGTAGTTAAGAAATCACTCCCAATTCATGTGCATTCTTAGGATTGTTTAATCATAACCTACTCGTAAACTTCCCAAACTCTACACACATCTTGTAATCAATGTATTGGTGTTGTCGCTATAAGAGGTATGGAGGTGGGGACCTTTTAAGGGTAGGTTGGTAGTTTCCCATAGCCATAAATTCAGGGAAGTCTGGTGTGCTTGTCAGCTTTTTTTGGGCAACGTACCATGGCAATGTAGATTTCAGGCATAGAAATGTCAGTACAAAAATTGTCTCACATGCAAAATGTTATTCATTGGAAAGAAAAAACTCATAAAGGAGGAAAATATACAGTACTAAAAGTATACGTTTGAGAATCAAATGTTTATTAGTTTTTTTATAACTGTTCATTCTTAGTACACACAATAGCTCTAACAAAATAGCTCTGACAAAAATAAACACACCACTTGTTTCTCCTGGAAATTAGGATAAGTTCAACCAATCAGATCACGACTTCAAGATTTTTGAAGTGCTGCCATAAAGATAGACCAAACCCATTAGTTGTATAACCAATGTCCAGTGGACATGATTTCTGAGTCTACTATGCTGATGCCAATGCAAAGTAGTATTTTTTTTAATAATATTTTTAATTACCTTCTGCCCTGTATTGGGCCCCCAAGAAATCTTCTACCTTGCCTTTCAAATGGAAACTCTCTCCATATCCTATGAGATACTAGGCTAATATTTTCTATGTTTCTTTTGAACAAGTTGCTTTGCTTTTGCATAAATATGTCCCACTTTTTTTTTTCAATAGTCTTGATTGCTAACATGTTGTATATATAATATTGCTCTTCACTGAATCTCTCGGGCTGTAAAAGTAATGATCTGTGCAGAAAAATTGAAATTTATTTGAATACTGTTTATATGGTGCTACATGGACGTACAAGTTTTATTAATAATGTAAAAGGGATTTATTCTAGAAAAGTATATTGGTTAGTTGTCTTTTTTCCTTCACCATCATTCTTCTTGTTGTGCAGTCACACTTTTCTTGCACGTGCAACCAAATGAGCTATCACGTTTTTTTTCTGGATCAACTTTTTGTTAGGCCTTTTTAAATGAACCTTGAGCATATGTGTTGGCTGAGGAGAGAGAGAGAGGATAGAATGAACCGAGACATGATGAGTGAGAGAGAGATGAGGAGGAGAAGAGAGAGAGAGAGAGGAGGAGGAGAGAGAGAGAGAGAGAGAGAGAGAGAGGCGTGCAGGTCACCCAGCCCTGGGGTGGGGAGGATCTGTAAGCAAAAACTGTTGCTATGATACGTCAAAACATAAACCAAGGCACAACCCTACGAGTCAAATAAGGGCTGTTCTACAGAAAGCCAGGCTGGAGTTTGGAAAACAGCATTGTGAGGGAATAGCTATTTTCCACCGAAGGAGTGTTTTCTCTCACAGGTGTTTGCTCTAGAACTGTTTTGAGTTTGTTTTCAAAGATCAACAACACTGGTGTGAAAATCAACAAAGTGTGCTCTCAGTCAGCTCCTCCAGGCTTTTTCCAGATTTTTTTAATCAAATCCTTCCCTCAGCAGAAGTCTCTATTATGGTCACTTTTTGTGATTTGTGGCATTTTAGTGGTTGTAAAATCAGCAGCCTGCGTGACTGAGAGCTTACATCACCTGAATGAAGGACTTTTGTGTTTTAATTTGGAATAAAATATTTGCACTTTCTGATTAAGCATTTAAACAAATATTATATCCACAAATGTTTGTTGTGACCAAAATAACACTGAGCTTTTGAGTATACAGGTGCTGGTCATAGAAATCGAATCTCATTGATTTATTCAGCAATTGCATTGACAAAGTGGGACTTTTATATTTATGTCACGCATGTTGGTGTATTTCTTTTGTTTAATTTTGATTAGGATATACAATTTATATACAATGAAAATCCCAAAATCAGTGTTCCTGAAAATTAGATTACTACTTAATACCAATAGAGAAAATGATTTTTAGAAACGTTGGCCAGCACTCAATAACTTCCCTTTTTAAAGTCTCCTGGTAGGCCTACCCCTAGGTTTGAGCTGTCCAATGGCATTGAAGGGATCCAAGAGCATTCTGGGTGAGTCACAAAGGCCTAGCGTTCTGAGCTAATTGACTAACAAAGACATTGTCTAAAACTACACACTGAGACACATCCGTTGCTACATGAATCAATGTTCCTAAAGTGCTGTCAAAAATACATGTTGGCATCCAATAATACTGTGTACATATGATAAATACAGCTCTGTTTGACATCTTTTGTGAAGTAGATATCCTTGAGTAGGTTGAGCAGATAATCATCCTCTAATGCAATATACAGCAAACTGTTTGGTAATGGTTTGACTAGACTGGGCATGCTTTTGGTGGCTTTACCACGGCATTCTGTACAGGAAACAAGTAATTTTTTAACCATTGAGTTGAGATGAAGCAGGCTAAGTTGTGTGAAAGTGGTACTTTTTCCAATTAGAAAGAATGGTTTGGGCCATATTCTGCCTACAGACCCTATGTCCCTGCTTATGTAATTTAAAATTTAGCAAAAAATCCTTGATGTCTGCTTAATGACATTTTGGTAATAAAAATAATGCCTTTCATTTATTTAGCACTTTTCCAGACACTCAACAATTTTCAGAGCATTATTCATTCACTCCACATTCACTCTCTGGTGGTGATAAGCTACCTTGGTAGCACTCAGCTGTCCTGGAGCAGTCTGACAGAACGTGGCTGCCATTCTGCGCCTACGGCCTCCTGACCACCACCAAACACCCCCCACCAGTCTCACACAGTAGACGCAATCATGCAGGAAAGACAAAATATTGTGCAGATATTGATTTCATGTGGTGGAGAATCAGCTTGCTCTTGAAAAGTGATGCAATGCTTGTAGCGAAGTCACAGAATATACAACTCCAAGATTCAAGCTGATCTTGTTTAGAGGAGATTCAGTTACAAGATTGGAGAATCAGGTGATTTTTTATTAACTTTAGCTGCCAATTTAATATTGTACATTTTATGAGATACTATATATTTACAATTGAAGTTTGCAAAGAAAAAAAGGGAAAGTTGCTAAGTGAGACCTACAACACCTGTTGTTGAACGGTCAGGGCAGATTTTTGAGAGCAGATGATTTCGGGATTTCATATGCCCACCTCTGTATGCTACTCTTACTTTATCTGCTTTTTTGATTAAAGGTGTGAACACAGCTTTAAAGATTCATATTCATTCAAAACATTAATTTTATAAGCTCAGATGAAAATAATTTTGAAACCCTCTAGTTTTTACAGATCTGCTGTCAAATGGTTTGATGTTAAACAGGCGAGAAGGGAGTACACTATACCTCCTTCATAATGAGTGTTTGTGTGTGGAATGGATTTGTTTAGGCTTGGGCTAGGAAATGAGGTCTGGAGATTTCTGTGGGATTTTCCACTTTTGTGTGTTTTTGTCTCAGCCAGACATTTGCCCTCATAGTTTGACTTACTGCAAATGTCAAAGTCTGATGACACACTGAGAGAATCTCTTGTTATTGCTCAAAGTACAGTTTTTTTATTATACATTTGTTTCATTATTTATTTACACTCACACAAAACAATCAACTAATTTGTGCTTTTGGACTCAGTTCACAATTTACTAATCAAACCAGAGAAACTAGAAGTTTTGAAACACTTATCTCTCCCTCTGTTCCTTCTTTAACCACTGTTTACCTTCAAAGACACATTCTCCAAAAACACCTGTGTGTGGAAGTCAAAAAACGAGGGATTGAGGTAGTAGAGGGATTTTCTCTTGCTTTTATCTCAGGCTCCATAAATTATCTTGTTATCTCTGTAAGATAAATCTCAAAAGAAAATTTCTAGTTTGTGATTGCTTGTACAGGCTTTATGGCTCTACAAAACCCCACATACATGGCCTAGTACTTATTTTAAATAAGTTTAGATAATTTGATGAACTGATTTTTTTTATTCTGGAGATATTGTAATTTTTGCAAATAAACATGTACAATTCTAAACATATTGTAGTTTTACAAATAAACAAATTTCAATGAAAATTCACATATTTGTGTAGCTTTAATGTACAATTTTCCATAACT
Source organism: Danionella dracula (assembly GCA_900490495.1). Taxonomy (NCBI): domain Eukaryota; kingdom Metazoa; phylum Chordata; class Actinopteri; order Cypriniformes; family Danionidae; genus Danionella; species Danionella dracula. The sequence continues at coordinate 939,706 of UELW01000004.1, read as the reverse complement.
CTAAGCCAATATACAACATCTTTTTCTCAGAGCCAAAATAGAGACAAGTATAGTGTGAAGACTCTTTCTCTTCTTACCGAGAAAAGTTTTTGCAACCCTTTTGCTTAGCTCTTACTCTGACTGGTCATTCTGAAAATCAATTAACAATCTTTGTCACCACAATTGTATTTAAGGGCATTATTATATAATTTCTAATACCTGTACTTTTAAGAATTTTACAATGTTTTTATTGTTGCTATAGTAATAGCCGATAACAATAATGTTGTGTCCTTCCACATTAAAAATAGGGTCAATTTGTTTTTCCATTATGAGGAAATGTAATACTGTGTAATACTTAATGTAATAATTTTTAAGCAACTGATTTATTTAAGCGACCTTTACATTATAAAAGCAAACAGTAAAATTTGTGTCGTGTAATTTTGTTTTAATTGTTAAAAAATGTAATCAACAGGAATGAAATTCTACTATAACAGTCTACTGTTGTCACATGAAAAGAAATTAGTACTTAGTTGTTGTTGTTTTTTTGATCGGGCATCTTTTACACCGTACATAAATTATTGTATGGGTTTATGTTTATAATTGATAGATATCTTGCATCATAGAAGCCCCGATCCTGTACAGAACTCAAATCTAGTATGCAATTGGTCAAGAACTGGTGAAGCGCCAGACCAGATTTAGTTCATAACTGGCACATATCTGACACAAGAAAAACAACCCGAGTGAGTTCTGATCTGGCTCAGTTCTGGTTTAGCACAGACACAGATACAAACCAGTAGTGACCCATTGTGCCAAAGGATACCAGCCCGGGTCTGTTGTGTGGAACTGGCCCAGAACACAAGTAGGGTGTGCATCAAATTTTTTCTATCTGGGCAACAATACCCCAGATGTCATCATTCTTCAGAAAAAAAGCATTCTTTTTTAACTGAAGGTTGCTTTAGACAGCTGGATGACATTAAAGACTCGGCTCTCTGAAGCCCTGGTAGGAATCAGTGATAGTGGATTCATGGAGCTCTTGAATGGAGCATCAGTTGTTTTCAAGCACTTGAGCAGCTATAATGAACAACTAGAGTGACTTTCTCTAGAGGCTGTGCACAAAGCTTTGTGAAGTTCAGGTTGCTGTGGCATGCAAAGCTTTCTGGAGCAACGAGGGAAGCTGGCTTGTCACGACTAAGCCATTTTATTGCTGTGTTTGGTTATTTATTTGAATAAGTCTGCAAAGTGTTTAGCTTGGGTACACATAAGCTCACTCCAGATGCTTCCTCAATGATTTGTCTATAAATGCTCTAAGTTAGCATAAATTTAGCTTGGTGCTATGGCCTGCTACATATATAACAGCATCATGTACCTATATCTTCTCTGTTGTTGAACATGTTTGATACTGCAGGCTAGCTAGCGACTCGGCTAACCAGAGTTAAGAGACTGTTAGTCAACTCCAGGGAAGGATTTAGTCACGCCAGTGGCACACCTTTTAACTTGGATAACATTGTCAGAAACATTTAAAGATCTTAAAGTTTTAGTGTTGATTTATTATTCCCTGTGATACAAAACTACACTTTTTGGTATAAGGTCAAAGTAAGTTCGAATTAGAGCATAATCATACAAATTTAAATAATTAAAAAGTTTATTACTCAGAGGTTTCTTTTGAAAAATCATTGTTAATGAATCACATCCCGTACCAAAAACTTTATTTGTTTGTCTCTTTTTTAAAATGCACCTCTGCAAAACCTGATAGCTATAAATCAACTGGTAAAACTCATTTTTCTATTCACATAGTGACCGTTTTAGTTAATTTACTCTACTGAAACTACATTCAGACACACTGTCAACTGATGTCATGCTGTGCACCAACTTCAAAGTACAAAAAGGTTTTCTCTTCATTTTGGTTAGCCCAACTCCATGTGTTCGTGCTTGTGTGGCTGTCTGGCAGAGATGGGAAAAAGATGTGGAGGTTTGTTTAAGATAGCAGAGCTAGGATCCAGTGATAAGAACTGAACAAATGACTTGAGCTCTGTTTGCTCAGTCTGCTTCCATGTGAGATTCATTCCTCTGACTGAACAACCGGCACAGTTGATTGTGTGCATCTGAATGTGTTTTTGGGCTAATTTAATATTTCAAAATGTAATCATTGTGGTTCCTTATTTGTGATTTTTTGGAAAATAACGTGAAAATAAAGTACATTTTACATTACTTAATTTCTGATTTTTTGTTGTTGCTTGGGGTTACCAGAGATTAAGAAAATGCTTATCAATTCCCAGAAAAGAAGTTACAAATGATGTTTAGGGTTGCCAGATATTGACATCAGACTTATAAATGTAAAAAATATATATATCTGATTGTTAGGGTTTTGTCAGAGATTGAGAATGATGGGTGCCAGAGAAAACCTTTGTAAATGCTAAAAAATAATAATAAAAGTGATGGTTAGGGTTTCAAGCAATGTACTTAAAATAAATTGATTATTATGCAGAAAAGTTTTGATATATATTTTTGATGTTATGATATCTTATGTTATGATGTCTTTTGATTCTTAACTGTCTTAAAAAGGTCTTAAGTTTGACCTTATGAAACCTGCAGAAACTCTGAGTATTAGCAAGACAAATTCCAAACCAATCAATAATCAAAAAAATATATAAAACACTGTTTGCAATGGAAGCAGTTTTCAGTGGGCACTACAATAACAAGCTTTGTGGTGATATTTTAGTTTGAGTTTGTAATACCTTTCATCATCCAATAATAATATCAGTGCATAATAAGCTGTGCTGCTAAAATATCTGTCTGTGACTATGAAAAATGGTGAAACTAACAGGGGTTGTGTGGAGTCCTGTTCTGGGTCGGAGCTTTGAAGCCCACACACACACAAACACACACTGTCAAGTCATTTGTCTTCCATGAAGTTACTTTGTAAAATTCCGGGAGAGCTAATAAATAACCCATCGAGACTCTTTCACAAGAACTTCAGGAGGGAATTTCCCTGAGGCTGACCTTAACCTCCCCTCTTTGCTCTCTTTCTTCTCTCTCAATCTCTAGAATAAAGAATATAGAAAACAGCTATGCAAGTTATATGTTAAATCTGAAGATTGCAAAGACTGCTATGATCAGAACTAAGTTAGTCAAACACAAACAGTTTTTCTACCGTCAGTTAGCACAACCTGATGTGGTTCTATGCTGAGATTTCAAGCTCCATGTGCAAAAACGTATTGCAGCACTTCATTGATATTGATTACTTTTTGTTGTTGTTTCATATAATAAAATTTGAATCTATAACATTGTGGTCAAAAATCATGTCCATATAGTTTACAGTAAAATAATTAAAAATGTAAAAATGTTAATTGTAAAGTTGCCAAGATGTTGCATATTTGTTCATATTTATTCATATTTTAATAAAAAAATTTTATTGGGGCTACTGAAAAAATCACATATTTTTAACACGTGTTTTTTGAAACAGATGAAGCTTTTAAAAACAATTCACTCTTATAATTGTGAAGAACAGAACATAACTGGATTTTACAAACAAAAAGGACCCTTATTACTAAAGGATTGAGTGTTTGTCTTATTGTTTTTGTACTAGTTTAAACTCTTATTCTTTCCTGGTCTAAACCAATATGCCGCATAAGTTGTCTGTTACCTGTATTTTAACCTTTTCCGTTTCAAATCCTTTTTTTTTTTTTACAAATTCAGAATTGCCGGTTTGTAGGGTCGTAAAATTAGAAAAGATTACAAATGTATTATCTCAGTGGTACATTTTTGAAAATATTTTGACTTTTTTTTAACAGGTGAGCAATGTGAGGAAAATACTCAATTAATCAATCAATCAATCCAGTTTTTATATAGCGCTTCTTTAGCAGTTGCTTTCAAAGCAGCTTCACAAAGTCCTAGTGAGGATCAGGTAGTGTAAATAGGAGTTCCTCTATGAGACCCCTGGGAGCCTCGCTGACTGAGGCAGTTGCTAGTCACCTCACCAGCTTAAAGAATATACAAACTTAATATCCATCGACGAAAAGTTGGCCAAACAGCACCTGTAAAAAAATAAAACAAAGACAAAACAGAAATTAACATTCGAAAAACAATCGTTTGAAAACAACAAACAGGTGATCAGCATCAGTAGCAGGATGAGTGATAAATGATGAGGATAGGTGAGATAGCAACATTGAACCACATTGTTTTTTCAACAATTTGTATATTTATAGCACTCAGACACCATATCCATTTATACAAATACCAGGAGCCAATTATTAAGATTAATTATTAAGATCTCAGAATATGTTGCATATATAATGATTGGATGAATGAAAATTTCCTAATGATAAATCCCGATAAAACAGAAATATTACTTGTTGGCTCTAAAAAGCAATTACAGAATCTCTCAGTTTTAAATATGGAGCTGGAGGGTCACACTGTTAATCTTTAAAAATCTTGATGTTATTATAGATAGTGAACTGATGTTTAAAAAACATATCTCTTATGTTACTAAGACTGCCTTCTTTCACCTCAGGAATATCGCTAAAGTCTGTAACATGCTGTCTATTGTAGATGCAGAAAAATTAGTGCAAGCTTTCATGACCTCCAGAATGGATTATTGTAATGCTCTGTTAGCCGGCTGTTCGGCCGACCACGGCAAAAAAATTACAGTTAGTCCAGAACACAGCCGCTAGACTTCTCACAAGAACAAAGAAATATGACCACATTACACCGGTTTTGTGCTTTCTTTATTGGCTTCCTGTACAACATCGCATTGACTAGAAGATTCTGCTCCTTGCCTTTAAGGCGTTGAATGGCTTGGCTCCGGCCTACCTGAGCAGTCTCCTATCTCGATATATTCCAGCTCGCTCTTTTCGATCACAAGAAGCAGGACTACTTATAACTTCAAAGATTAGTAAATCCACCAGAGGGGGAAGAGCGTTCTCATATAGATCCCCGAAGATCTGGAATAAACTCCCCAGATGTTGTCTTGAGCTCAGCTACGCTCAAAGATTTCAAAACGAAATTAAAAACATATCTGTTTAATCTAGCATTTGAATAATTGGCTCTTGGTATTTGTCTAAACAGATCTGGTGTCTGAGCACTACAGACATACAAACTGTTTGAAAAAACAATGTGGTTCAATGTCTCTCTAGCCTATCCTCATCATTTATCATTCATTCTGCAGCTGATGCTGATCACTTGTTTGTTGTCTGTGTTACAGTTTTCTAACCGTTGTTTCTTCATTGGTTAGTTTCTGTTTTGTCTTTGTTTGATTTGTTTTTTTCAGGACCTGTCCGGCAAACCGTTCGTCGATGGATATTAAGTTTGTATATTCTTCATGCTGGGGAGGTGATTAGCACCTGCCTCAGTCAGAGAGAGTCCCCTTACAGAGGGAACTCCTATTTACTCTACCTGATCCTCACGAGGACTTTGTGAAGCTGCTTTGAAAGCAATTGCTAAAGAAGTGCTATATAAAAACTTGATTGATTGAACTCACCTGTCTGTTAATCCATCCATCCATCCATCATCAACTCACCTGTCTGTTAATCCATCCATCCATCCTTCATCAACTCACCTGTCTGTTAATCCATCCTCCATCTACTGACCAGTCTGTTAATTCATCCATCTTTCATCTACTCACCTGTGTGTTAATTCATCCATCTACACACCTGTCTGTTAATCCATCCTTTGTCTACTAACCTGTCTGTTATTTATCCACCAATCTCTTATCTACTCACCTGCCTGTTAATCCATTCTTCATCAACTAATCTGTCTGTTAATTAATCTATCCTTCATCAACTCACCTTTCTGTTAATGCATCCATCCATCTTTCAACTACTTTAATTGTCTCTAAATCCAATCCATTTTTACATACATATCCTCTCAACTTTCTATCAAACCACTTATGGAAAACTATGGAAACTGAATAATCACCACACCTTCATTATCTAATGTTTGCGTCTTTGTCCTATTGTTTTGTACTAGCTTAAACTCTTGTCTGTTACCTGCATTTTAACCTTTTCCTTTTCAAAGATTAAGAGTAAAAATTACATCTTATGAATATGTTTGCCTGATTTGTTGATAAAGCTTTATTTAGCAAATGCAGAAATACTATTATTTATCTTGTCTCCAAAATCAGAATTTGCTGCTCACAGACAGAAATGATACTGAAGGAATGGATTCAACTCACTCACCCGTTATTTGAGTAAGGCTCCCATCGAAGCACTTTTATACTACACACTCCTTCAATCTTACACATATTTTGGTGGGTTCTTACTGTGTTCAACCTGTTCAATCTTGTCATCACTGTTGGGTAGGAAAATAGCTGCATGTCTAGAAAACAGCAGTGTTCTTCCCTTCTCTGCACTCACACACTCGTGTACCCTGGGGTTGTGGAAATCCGAAGAGCCTCTGGTTATGGCTCTGTTTGTTTAAGTTGTTTTGTCAGTTCATCAGGAGGAAGGACAGTATGTTTTCCTCTCCAGTTAGTGAGGTGAACATGTCTGGATATGTTTGCTGGAAGTTTTTCTACATCTTTCATGCAGCAAGGTCTACTAACTCAGTGTTTTCTTTGAAATATGTAATTGCAACTGGAAAAACTAAATAGTTCCCCACTGTCCTTTGTCTATTCTCTCTTGTTCCTCTGATCCCATCCAGCTCTTCCATGCTCCATCTTCCATTTTTAAATCCAGTTCTTACTCCTAGCCCTGCCTTTGCCACCTGCCAAAGACATCTCCAGACCCAAATATATGATGTCTATGTTCAGCTCATCTTGCACCATCAATTTTGAAGCTTCACTCCAGCACTTTTGTCCCTTGTTTCTGCTGTTGCCCGTCCTTCTACTCAGCTCTACCTGAATCGCTTCAGCTTGTGGCTACATCCACAGCAGGATACATAATGACCTCACAAATAAACCATTAAACCAGCACCTTCACCTCCATTTTCTCTGTCAAGTAGCATGGTGTGTTTGGTGCAAAAAAATAAAAAATAAATTAATACATGGAGTAGTTCAGCTGAAAACAAAAATATGAATCCGATTTATTTTAGTAGTAGAGTCTGTAAAACATTTAAATTAATTGACAATAATTTTCATTTCTCTGTTGAATATTTCACTGTGAACTCTATGTGGCTTTATTGGCTCAAGGGTTGAATTATTAAGGGTTAGAAATGATTAGTAATATTCATTCATTCATTCATCTTCATGTCGGCTTTCTTCCCTTTCGGGGTCGCCACAGTGGAATGAACCGCCAACTCACTGGCATATGTTTTACGCAGCGGATGCCCTTCCCTGCCGCAACCCATCGCTGGGAAACATTCACATTCACACTTTAACACTATGGGCAATCATTCTTATTCAATTCACTTATACCGCATGTCTTTGGACTTGTGGGGAAACCGGAGCACCCGGAGAAAACCCATGCGATCACGGGGAGAACATGCAAACTCCACACAGAAATGCCACCTGCCCCAGCCGAGCCTAGAACCAGCGACCTTCTTGCTGTGAGACGACCGTGCTACCCACTGCGCCACCGTGACGCCCTGATTAGTAATATTTCAAGACAATTTATCTCATGTTGAATTAAACTGTACTCAGTTGAGATTCAGTAGTTTCATTTAGCATATGAAACACATTTTCATCTTCGGTTAAAGAGAGAATCCATATGAAATGAGATGCAGAAATGAAGGGAAAGAGATTTTGAATGACAGCCCTGTGAACTAGATTCAACTCTGGCTTGCGTCTGTCAGGCATGTCAGGTTTGATTCTGTCTTTATGTCTTAAACTGCATAATTTCCAGACTCTTTCAACCCCAGGGTCTGAGTTGAAGGAGAGAGGAGAGCTTATAACCCCCTAAAACACCCCTGCGTCCCATCAAACCTCACATATATGAGTCGTCAATGGCCTCTCACAAGAGAAAAGTTCCACTTGCGCGTCTAAACACTGTTTTTTTTTTTTGACGAGACATGAAGAAAAACAGGTTAATGCACTGAATATGTAAATCAGTGCTGGATATGTTTTTAGACCAGTCTCAAAGTACTTAACACATAAACAGTTTTCTGTGTTAGAATAAGACAGAGTCAAATTTACATTTCTGGAATGATGAGTCCATTGTTTTCAAAATTACTGGATTCAGAAAGATGTTTAGCAGAACTTTTCATTAAAATGTTGCTGAAGCATACATTGTGAGTCATAATACTGAATATCACAAAACACATTGGCTAGCTTAGCTGTGTTAAACACTAGAGTGGGTATGATAATGAAGCAGCAGACATGGAAGAGCTGAATCCCTGTTATGAACTGTAATCCAGCCTTTTAAAATAAACATACCTGCTACTCACCCAGGCCATAACTCACACTCATCTCTCATTCTCTGTCAGCGTTCTTCTCACACACACTCAATCACTCACTATCTGTAACACGAGGAGGCATTATAAAGCTAAACAGGCTGCTTGATGAAAGCAGAAACCCATGATTTGGTCTACTGTCCTTGTGTGGCTTTGTACCATGCCAACTGAAAGTGGCACAGAGACTTCAACAGCTGTAAAACATATTTGATAAAGTACGAGAAGAAAATTACCAGGACTTGTTCTTTATTTTAAAGCACCCATTTGATCCATTTATTAATTTATGTGTGATGTATAATATCATAACACACTTTTAAAAAGACCCGAATACAGAAAAGAAATACTGTCAGGATTCAAACAAATTGGATACTATACCATTGAGTTGATGCTTTAACATTCAGTTCAGCTTAAATTCAATATGTGATTACAACATGTCAGGCTCATATGAGCAAGTTTACAAACTCAACACAGATATTTGTAGACAGAAACATGACATTTAGCCATGAATTTTAGTAATTATTCACAAGGCTTACCTTCTCCATTGACTAGCTGAAAAAAAGACAACGATAACCGGCAGATGTTTGGGATATAAAGGCAGCTGTTCAATTAGCAGACTATCGCAGAATGCAATGCAAGTTTCAAAATGCAGTTAAACGCTGTAAATCATGAAAATGGACTGATTTCACTGTACGTTTTTGCACACTTGTGGCGAGTGCTTGTTTTTTTTCTCATTGCTTGTCGATTGTCATTGTTACTAACAACCACTAATTTTATTTAAAAAATGAAGACGCTAAAGAGACCTAGAATAATGAATTCTGTGCCAAAAGACAAAATCTGGCATTTTAAAAGAAGGAAAAAAATGAATTGACCGTCAATACTATTGGGCAGCAGGTGAAAAAACAACACATGACATGGCACACCCATGTGCGCTAGCAATGTACAACATGGTACAGCCAGAATCTTATATACAGGAGACAAAACAACATACATTTTTGGTAAACAGTCCTCTTTGTAATATATAAAAAATATTTTGAATTAAATCTATTTAGTTTGCTGTTGGCGCATAAATGTAGTATATTTTAATACTTTTTAAAAGTTTTGCGCTCCCACAAATTGAGAGTGAGGATTGTGGGAAAAGGTGAAAGGTTAGGGAACAGATAGTGTTTAAAGGAAGTATAGGTCTCTGTTCTGTGCTCTCAGAGACTGGTTGAGGAGCAGAGAGCTGATAAAACCTCTGGAACTGTGAGTGTGAGGGACTGATATGCTGCAGACAGGAACACGGTGTAAAGGATTTTGTGCGGCTGTACAAAAGAATTTGGGGGAGGGGGACTCAGAGACCGTCTGGAAACAATGTATCTGCACAGTTTGTTTGGAAGTACATAGCACCCAGTAGAGCAAGAACTGTCTGTAAAATGAGCACTTAATCTAATCAGGTTTCTGTCAGTTTTTGAAAGGCCATCAGGGTGGAGGAGAATACACTGTTTAAAATGGATTGAAGTCTTTAAACCCTAATATTTGGTAACACTTTATTATTTTATTATCAATTATAATATTCAATTCATAGTTAAGACATAAAAGTACAAAGGTTTACAAGTATAAATGTTTGTTATCAAAACTGTTAGTCCAACCAAAAGAAAAAAACACAATTACAAGAATGATCCCCTCCCACTCCTCCAGATGCCAGGTTCACTGAATCTACTATGGCAAGCAATGAGAAATACATCAATTTTACATCAGTTAATTATGTTTAAGCTTAATTGCTGTTGTTTTACATCATTGTGTATTGGGGAAAGAAGGCTATAGGTCTAATATTTGTAAAGATGTGTTCAGTAAAAATGTTAGCTATTCAGTTGAGTCAAGATGGATGATTTGATCATTCAAATGAAATCGATAAGCCAGGGGAACGCCAACTAAACGCCTAATGAGTTTGGTACAGTGTTGGAAGAACTTCAAGATTCCTGAAGTGGGGATATGATTAGGAAAACTTATCTGGGATATATAATATATTTAGAAGCGAAAACAGAATTGCAAAATTATGATTTTTGATAAACTTTCTGGAGTAACTCGTCATGGTAACACGTAACTAATAGTCCTTCCCAGCTCAATAATATAACAGTATATAAGCAACAACTATGGACAGAAAAACTTTTTTCTAAACCTTTTAATGTCTAAAATGAATGTCTAATAATAATGAATGTCTAAAATAATGTCTAATAGCATTGTTACAATGTTACTTGAAGATGTCAGAGTTCTATGACTAACTAAAAGATTCTGTTCTGTTTACAATCTGTTCTGTCAGCAGAACCTTCTCTTTCACTGTCCCTGGCTGGTGGAACAAACTCCCTGATCCAGTCCGGAAAGCAGCAACACTAACAGCTTTCAAAAAGCAACTGAAAACTCTTCTCTTCAGAGAACACCTACTATAAAAAAATAATAATAAATAAAAACTTTTCTTTTTTCCCTCCTCTGTCTTTATCTTCTTCCTTTATTTTCTTCCTGCTATGGTTTATTGATCAGTTGATACAATTTCTATTATGAGCAAGCTGAGATAGACTTTGACGGTGTAACAGATTGCATATTGTCTCTCCCCTAATTTAAGTCGCTTTGGACAAAAGTGTCTGCCAAATGCATAAATGTAAATGTCTATTGGTAACTGTTAGTAATAGATGAATTGTTACAATTTAAATCACATTCAAAATACAATGACAAAGTGTCTTTTAATTGTGTATTTGAAAATAAATGGTGGGTAATTCTATGGGAACCTATTACTGTATGTTGTTTTGCCCAATGTAAACTGGTAACCCCCTAATATAGTGAATTGGGATTAACACGTAATGAAAGAAGATTAAGGTATTACTGAATCAAAATGATTTGTTATGATGCAAGAGCTTTGAGATCTGTGTTAAACTCAAATATTGACTTTTTTATAGGTTTATTTTTTTTTTTTATAGGTTTACTTTTTTATAGGTCATCTTTGTAGTACGGATACTCTTGAATCTGCTGGTAATTTCTCTGTCTTCATCCATCTGAAGAGGAGCAGCAATGACTCTGCATTCACTTCCTGGCAGATGGGTGATGGAGCGACCTTATGACTCACAGCAGGTTGATCACGCCACTTTAAAGCAGATCTAGGATCAGTTTTATCTTTCAGTTCAGGCTGATGACTTCAGAGCAGGAGCTGCATTAGTACGGCTTTGATGACTCATAGGTTGATGATGTCACCCCATCCCAGGCTTGCACATTGTAGACCCATCATACTAACACATCCTAGCATCCATACCTGCGAACAGAGTAACAAGACTCCTGGAATGAGTAAAGTCTCAAATTTCAGGGTGGGTATAAATAACTACACACCCTCATTATATATATATAGCCATGGCTGTTTTGCCTAGGGAACAGTATATATATATATATATATATATATATATATATATATATATATATATATATATATATATATATATATATATATATATATATATATATATATATATATATATATATATATATATATATATATATATATACATATACATATATATCTATGATATAATATATATTATACACACATATATATATATCTATACACCATATATATATATATATATATATAACGATATATAGATATATGGTATATATATAATATCTATAATATAGTACACATATATAATATATTATATACAATATATATAATCTATGTATATATATATATATATATATATCTATATTTTTTTTTTTTAAATATATTTTTATACTGTTCCCTAGGCAAAACAGCCATGGCTGCACATGACTCTGGGAGTTTGTGTTAGTTTCATGTTGTCTGTGTACTCTGGGATGGGTTACATTTGGGGTATGGGTCACTCCATATTGGGCCAACTGGTCACGTTCACCTTAACATCTAGTAGAGACAAAAGCATCCAGCTGCAAACTCACAGCTGCAGAGCTCACAGCTGAGTTTTAACATCAGTTTTAGAACTTCCACATCATGCTTAAAGATGACAGAGATGATTTTAAGGAAATAGTGTTAGTAAAGATACCTTCTTAGGTTAGGGAAATGTTGCTGCTAAAGACGATATTTTTAAAACAGCTGGGTAAAGAAAAGACAGATGGTAGAAATGTGTAAGTTTGATAGTTGGGACCTTTTGCAATTAAATATTGCATAGTGTATTTTTAGGAAGTAAACATTTCCAGACCCTATAAAACATGTAAATAATTTAGTGAAAAGGACACTCTTAACCTTTGTGAATTTATTTTTGTTAACAGGTGATTCACCTCCTTAATTGTGCTAACTACTCGCCGTTTTGTATCTGCAAAGATGAGTACTTGGTGTATGGAATGATAAAATAATATATTCAATTTAAAGGTTTCACCTATAAGTTTCAGTTTAGTGTATTTGCTGTACCCTGAATCTGTAAAAAGAAGCTTTTTGATGGTTTCCCTCTTTGATTTAAATGACTTCTCCTTTTAATTTCTGTTCGCACTAGTGCACCAGCTGTCCCTTGATTCTTCCCTGCACCCTTGAGCAAGATGGGGAATATTAAGGAGGTACTTAAGCCAAAGTGACCTAAACATGACAACTAGTCACAAAGACACCAATAACTCAGATTTGTACTCAGAGAGCTCTTTCTTTCCCCATCTCGCTTTCTCCTGTGCATACATCAATTCCACTCTCTTGTACCCGCTGACCTCCCTGTAGACCCTCAGACAGAGCTGATTTCATTAGCCCAACCTTAATGCACAACCAGGACCAAATACATGATTACAATGAAAATGAATTTGAGAAATAGTATGCCAAGAATACGTTTTAGTCACATTTAAACAGTGATCATAAAACCAAGTATTCTAGCTTTAAAGTAAATTGGAAAGGTTAATGGAAATTTATAGATTAGCACATAGACTAATTCCTTCAATATCTACGTACTTTAAAAAGAAACTGTTTAGTTGACACTCAAATTTTGTGTTTATGTAACACATTCAATATAATTTCTTGCATTATAGGCTTGTATTACAAGGTCTGTACTAACTGTAACAGTTTTAAAGAAAGTTAGTTAAACCAGAGGCTGCCAAAAAATGATACGTACTCCTATTCATAACAAGCTTGAGAAATGCAGATTGTTTTGGCTACTGGAACACTGTGAATTGAATGAGTTTTATTCAATAATCTTGTGTGCTGCTGCTTTTAAAACAATATAAATATTTTACTTTACATTTGAAAACTACCCATGGCCTGAAAGGCACTTCTAAACAAGTCAGTTTCTGTTCACTTCAGCCCTTATCAGGTAATCAGTAACAGAACCTCTTACCTGACTCTCACTATTAACTATACACAACTCAACTATCACAGGGGCACAAGGCCAATATAGCAAGCTTGACACAAAGGCTGCAGAATCAGGACATTGCGAACCAGCTAATTACAAGAGCATAGATAAAGTGGCTCTCCCAGCTCGGGCATCAATAATGTAAAGTGCTATTCTGTAAAGCCTGGGCCAGGAAGACAGATTCAGGACGTCCACTGCTGGCTTTATCAAAGCACAAAGTTCCCCTCTCTCTTCCTTTGTGTCCATCATTCTTGTGTCTTTCTCTTGTTGTTTATCCACTGCTATTCATTGTTCAGATTTAATTTCCAGCAAACAAAGGGATCTCTAGCTTCACTCCAAATCAGATGTAGCCAGAAAGAATTAATTAAAGAAAAAAATCTTGAAAAGTTTTAGGCTTGTCTACGAATACAATGTCAGATCCTGATTGACCAACATGTTTATAGAGCACCCCCTGGATTGTTAACTTGAGGAAACTTGTCTTTTACAAATTAAGTTTATGTGTATGGTTTGGTGTGAGATTTGTCAACATTGGAAATGGGATCTGGGGATAGGATGGCTCTCGTCCTTTGTATGATGTGACCTCAAGAGAAAAAAAAGCCTCATACATTGAAAAAAATAATAAGCTTGATTTACTTAAATATATAGTGCATTATTAGTGTACACCTACTTTAAGGAATTTTCACGTTTAATTTAAAGCAACATCACCTAAATATCTTTAGTTGGTGATGCTTTAATGTTAGTAAAATAAAAATTTAGCAAATAATTTTGCTCAATTTTATTGGTTGGTGTAACACAAAATTTTTACCTAGGTTTACTTATATATATAGTGCCTCATTTTTGAATGTCTGTTTAAGGACTCAATTTCTTAGATTAAAGATATCTTCATAACTGCATGCACCCTTACATTCATTACTTTATCAGCTCTCCAAAATTAATTATAACATGGCCATACCTTTATTGACTTGCACCACAACTCACAATAAACCTAATAAACACACTTTCTAGTTCTGTAACAATTTTAGAACCATAAACTACATTAACAATACAAGCATAAAACCATAAGCTGACCTATAAATGTGAAAAACATAAACTCCTATACTCTCACAATGCACTTGGTTTAACCAGCGCTCTCATTGGCCTTTCAGTAAACTCTGCATATTCTCAAGTAAAAGTTACTGAAATAAAGAACAGAATCAAACGTGTTGTTTCGGTCCAGTTCCTAACATTAACTAGCTCCAGTTACATACCGGTACCGAGATCTGACACCCAACCCTGACTGGAACATTCATATTTAGAACACAGCATAAAGAAAATAAATTCTATATAATACATTGATAATAAAGAGTATAATTACTAGATGTGGGCATAGATTATTTTTTTTAAATTGATTAATCTAGATTACAATGTCTATGTTGAATTCTGTCAATGGCATTCTGAATATGCATCCAAAATAAAGACTTGCTATTTTAAACGGTTAAGCAAGAGTGTATAAGTAATTTGTAAGTTGAGAAAAATAAGTACTTTTAGGTCACTTAAAGACAAAGATGTGAATTGTATATATGATGATGAAGTGACTTCACACACAGGACCCCAAATAGATGTTACTAACAGCTGCGAATGGACGAGACTCTCCTTATCCTCAAAATTCAGAAACATAAAGTTATTTTGATCCCTCGTTGAGGCTGTCAGTGCTGAAGGGAGCTATTAATGAGAGCTTGAGGAAACTCTGTTGGGAACATTTCATATCAAATGTAAAGGATTATACATTTTTATATGTGAATTTATACAATATTTGTGTTTTAACAATGTACTGTTAGAAATTGTATTTTTTTATGGGCAAAAAATATTTTGTTTATGTCCCATCAGGCTTTGCAACAATGCCCATGATATGCTACAATAAGTAATGAATGGAAAATAAGAGATTAAATTAATCATAAAAACTATTAAAAGTATGTTTAAGCTTTAAGCAAAGCAATAACTTGTCATATGTGTTTAATCAAGAAATGTATTACGTTATTAGCCTGCTCAATATGAAATCGAGGTCTTGCATTGTATGCGCTCAACTAATGTGCTATTTATTTGATTTTAAAATTAAGCCAAATTTCACTCATTTTTCGACTGCTAATCAAGACACACAAATGCTTTAGTTAATTCGTTCAATTGAGTTTTTGTAAGTTTAAATTAACCGATGTTTATCCTTGTTCAAAGCACATGGGTGTGGAAAGTACAAGGAAATTACCAGAATGGGACATTTTAGAACTTGGACTTATAGCAGTTTTGTGAAATACGGTATTTTGATATAATTCAGTTTAGTTTCATTTAAGCCTTTTTAATTAATTTCTTCAAAGCCACAATGAGGGCTATAGGTCCTCAATAAACAATACAATACAATACAAAATACAATGTTTTTACACTTATATTCACTCACATTTCATTAAAAAAACCATGAATACTGTATTTCTCTTTTTCATATATGATTTGATTAGCACTGCTCTTGTTTTTGACTGAGCATGTGATATACAACAAGTTTTGTCTTTCCTATTTGTTTTGTAATAATTATTGTATACATTTACAGGAATTTACAAAATAGACTTTGAAAAACCAATTCATGTTTAGATGGACTTTTCAAAAGTACCTTTCTGAAGCTTACTGTAACTTGAGTGATGAGATGCAGAAACTCCAGCCTCCTACAGATGCTCTGATTGAGTCTGAATCCAAACCTCAGGTGGGCCCCGAGGCAAGAAAGACCACTGGGACATAGTTCATTTTACAGCAGACTCCAGAAACCTGTTAAAAGTTGAAGTTTCGGTTCTAACAGATTTCAGTTTGCATGTCAGACGACATTTGTAGTTCAACTAGAACAATATCTATATGTGTTTACTTGAACAACAGATTGTTGCAGATTTAAATAAACAAACATAAAAAAATCCCCATTCAAAACATTTACCAAATCATGAACGGGTATATTATACGTGATCATGGTCTCTCTCTTGTCTTCTTATTCTTTTCAGTTACAAAATCTTATACAAACTTTAAAATCTCAGATTTATGCAGAACAAAACTAAAGTCCTTAGAGTAAAATTAACTCTATCTAGAGTGGGACCAAACACAAATTACAGTACCACTAACACCCAAAATTTGTTTAAATATCTGCAAGGCTATCGTCTAACTTATTGACTTGGAATAGAGTCAGTGTCTACAACCACATGCTATTAAATCTGAGCTTGCCAGGGAGCATCATCTGTGAGATGGAGATCTATAAGAGCTAAGTTGATTTTAAAATGGGCTGATGTTTGTACTACTCATGTGTCATAGGATCATGATATCTTTGTTAATATAGGATTTACTTTGAAGCTGGATACAAGTTTTAAAAATAAATCATGAAAACTTAGATTTGCAGTTCTGGTTCTGAGCTGCTTTGGACAATATTTATTCAGTTAGACAAATTTTGATAATACATATTCAGTAGGTTGATAGGAATTAGGAAGCTGACATTAGCTGAAGAAATGGAGGACTTGCTTAAAGACCTTCCTTAATGTAGACCTTTACAGAGTAAATGGAGATGTTTGCCGAAATGAATGAATGAATGAAGACCTTTATTGTTCACTTCACTGTTACATGCAGCGAAATTGAACCCAATGCACATGATCACAGTCATTTTCTTTTTCTTATTGTTTTTTTTTCTTTTTTTACTATAAAGTTTATATAAAAAATTCACAACTTAAATACAACGGTTTTTAATAAAACATACTTTTCATGTCTGTTTATACAACTACTATTAATGGCCACCTGTTCTTGTTGTCTTGAGTTACACACTGTACACTATGTCCTCATAAATTTGGACTCAAGTGTTATTTCTCAATCATCACCAGAGCTTGAAAGACCCCTTGACCAACCATGCCAAGTTCCAACTCTAGTTACAAACTACATCTTCAAAAGTTTGGTGAAGGCTTGAGTATTTAGTTAAAAAGGTATATCGTTTAAAGCCTTTCTTTTTTGAAAACAGCAAGGTTCTTATCAATCTTTCTCTCTCTCAAAATACTTCACTAAATTCATGCTTCACAATAGAATAAAGAATCTATTTATATTGGTTGAAAGTTGAAAAGCTTATTTGTATTTGCTGCTTTGAGGGACTCCCCTATTATTTTCTATATCCTTAAAGGGGGCTTTTCCCCTGTACTTTACTCCTCTTAATGGAGGTAGACATTAGAAATTCCCAATTCTGAAGCCAATGTGGGCTATTTCTGGTTAAGGGCTGCTTGTGATATTCACTGAATGTTGGTAATGTAAGGTAATAAACAATTGCACAGTCTTTGTCAAGAAATGTTTTTTTATTAAAACCATCTTTAAATGCTTCATTTTTATCTCAGCTACGGATAGAATGTAAGTGTTTGATATTTACAAACTATAAACAATGTTTGTGTAAAGACTAGTATAAAGTTTAAAACATGTTATAACACCATAATGAGGAAGCTAGAAAACAAAAATACAATTTAATGATCTTAATTGTGGTTGTGCAAACCCTGATCTTCAAGTAATGTGCTATAGCAAGGTTTGGGTGTGTGGGGGAGGGGAGTTGTGCTTTACTGATGATGTCAAGTATATTAATTAAACCGTATGATCAATTTTATTAGATTTTAATCACTGAGCTTTTTTTATTCATAATTGCTACTAACTATTTTAAATACACTCAACATTTTTGCTAAATCTAAGTAAACGTAAAACATTTTCATAGAGTAGTATTCTTTTTAAATAAGTCACTTCACACCACGTTTTTTCATGTTATTTCTCCTGATTGATTTCTTGTTTTACTGCTAAATGTTATATATTGTGCACTTACATTGTAATAACATAATAGCACAACTTTTATATGTAACAAACTTTTCATAAATACTCCGAAGAACCATATTCAGTATGATTTTATATAGCACTTTTTTAGCAGATGCTTTCAAAGCAGCTCACAAAGTCCTAGTGAGGATCAGGTAGAGTAAATAATATTTCCCTCTGTGAGGCCACTAAGTGCCTCGCTGATTGAGGCAGGTGCACTAGTCTCCCCAGCATAAAAAAATTTACAAACTTAATATCCATCGACGAACAGCTCACCAACCAGCACCTAAAAAAAAAATCAAAAAAAAAAAAACCCAAGACAAAACAGAAACTAACAAACGAAACAGTGGTTAGAAAAATATAACACAGACAACAAACAGGTGATCAGCATCAGCTAGAGATAAGCTAGTTTAACTTTAAGTTAAACTTTAGTTTAAGCTAGATAGGCACATTGAACCACATTGTTTTTTTCAGCAATTTGTATGTGTATAGCACTCAGACACCATATCCATTATGACAAATACCAGGAGCCAATTATTCGAGTACTAGATTAAACAGATAAGTTTTAATTTAGTTTTGAACGCTGTGAGGGTAGCTGAGCTCCGGACACATCCGGGAGTTTGTTTCAGAGCTCTATATGAGAACGCTCTTCCCCCTCTGGTGGATTTAATAATAGTGAGAATAATCAATAGTCCTGCTTCTTGTGATCGAAGAGAGCGAGCTGGAATATATCGAGATAGGAGACTGCTCAGGTAGGCCGGAGCGAAGTCATTCAGCGCCTTACAGGCAAGGAGCAGAATCTTCTAGTCAATGCGATGTTGTACAGGAAGCCAATGAAGAGAGCACAAAACTGGTGTAATGTGGTCATATTTCTTTGTTCTTGTGACAACTCTAGCTGCTACGTTCTGGGCTAACTGTAATTTATGTTGCCCGGTTGCTGAGCAGAGCATTACAATAATCCATTCTGGAGGTCATAAAAGCATGCACTAATTTTTCTGCATCTACAATAGACACTGCACTGCAATGTTCTGCACTTTAGCAATGTTCCTGAGGTGAAAGAAGGCGGTCTTAGTAACATATAAAATATGGTTCTTAAACGTCAGAATTAGAAAAGTTTCATTCATCTAATCATTGATATCAGCGACTGATTCTGAGATCTTATTTAGCTTTAAAAGGTTGTTAGGTTTTGCTAGAGACTGGCCTGTATTTGGATAACTCAATAGGATCCATGGGCATTTTCCTGATTAGTGGTTTAATTACTGCATTTTTGAGCGGTTAAGGAACGTAACCTAGCGATAGAGATGAGTTTATAATATTTAGAAGCGGTTCTTAAGTTTTTTTGTTTGTTAACTTGTTAGAAACCCACAACAAAACCAATTGTAAATAATTGAAAAAATATATTTTTACTTAAAAAGTAATATAAAACATGATATAGCATATTCATAATTAGTGGTAACCACTTACAAACAATATAGAAAGAGAAACAAGCAAGGCTCCCAAGGTTTCACTTTCTCTGTTGCGTCCTCAGTGGAATGTTCTGTTTGTGTACAACTTTGATTGTCTCTACATCTCATAACTGAAAGTATTGTGCTTACGGTTACACTGTACTGTCAGAAAGTGATAAAATCATCCATTACATAAACAGCTGGAAGGCAAATGTAAGCAAATAGCTATCTAGCTAGTGTTTTCAGCACATCCCCTCTAGATAAGACACTGTGTGGGTGAGTGTGTTAGAGACCGAGGGAAGTCCCTGTCTTTCACTAGTGTGTAAATATGTGAAGAGGAAAGTCTAAGAGCTTGTGGAGACAGAGGATCCTGGTACAGCGCTGACCCCCTCAGATTATCACACAGTGTACACCCACACTCCAAAATACTCCAAAAATCCTCTCTCCGCTCTAGAACCAAGCTCAAGAGGCCTGAAGAAACGTTTTTTATCAGTGAGCAGAATTAAGTAATTTTGAGGAGTTGCATAGGTTTTGCGAAGACTCTAGCAATCTTTAACCAATCAATGTTTACACAGTCTCATGAGAATAACAGTATGTGTATCTGGCTTTAATGATCAGCACATGTGTCTCTTCGTGACGTTACCTTGTCTTTCCCTGTCATTACTTTGAAAATCTTATCTTAAACCTAAGCTGAGCCTATTCTGTGATTGTGATTTCTGGATTAAACTTTAGAAAACTGGTTAAACGAAAAACATATTTTTTTCTTATAGATTTAAAGCAATTTATCACATTCTAGCACATAGCTCAGGATAAAGACATGGCTTTATGTTTGACAAAAAATTAATTTGTCCTTCTTCGAAGACGTTTCATGAGCTTGCTCTTGCTCATAATTGCCTAGTATCGGAAGTGTGGCTAGTGAGCAATGGAGAAGCGTACTAGGCGATCTGTCCAAGTGTGGAGTTCAGGACCTGGAAACGACCTGAACCCAAAGAACACCCCGCTCCTCGAAGTGGCGAATGGGTGGAAGGAGGCTTGCACAATATTGATATTGTCCCTTTGGTCATGTTTTATATTTTGGAAATATTATAGATGGGACCATATGATTAGATGATTAATTATCAGCCAAGCTCCCCCCAAACTAATGTTAACTGAAGGATTAACCTTATAAACAGTAGTATTCTCCACTCTCACAAATACATTGAAATGTTATTTTTTTGTACTAAATTGTGCTGGTTGTTGCTTTAAACTGCATACTAGTAAAAATTGTATGCTGTGCAATGAAACTCAGGGATGTGGTTGGTTGGACATAATTAGACAGATCTAAATTTTCATCAACAATATGTAATAAAAAGTAACTGAACTGCTGTTCTTTGAGTCCATCAGAGACTATTACACACATATAAAAAATATTGCAAACACACACGCATACACACACGCACTATGTATTATTATGATTACTGATATGTAAATATAAAACATTTAATTATTACAATATCATCTAATTTTTTCAACCTTAGGCACAACAGCAGCTTATGGTATCCAACATGCCCTGTTTAAATTGTTCCATGAACATGTATTCCCATTGAAATTCAAAATGTATTTATTATCTTCAAAACAGCTATGACAGCAGCTATTCTACAGAAACCTGTGAAAAATATAATAACATAGTTTTGCTGCATAATATTAATGGTACACATTCCTACTCATGACTTATGGCTCAATAGTTTTGCTAAGTACTGTACCTGATTGTATTGTTCCGTAACAAGAGAAGAATAATACAGAAGTCACAAGTGTGCTGATGAATGTGGTTGAGACAAGTGGCTTATGCAAGATGTTGTCATGCTACTTTCTTGTTAATTTCATAGTCATGTGACATGTTGTATAATAACATAGCATCACTAACACCCCATAAACTGTTTCAGTCATTGCATCGTTACGTCCTCTAAAATAACTACAATGGAGTCACCGTCACTAGTAATTTTTGAGGAATTTTAAAAATACTTTTACTTTTACTCAAGTACATTTTTAGTGAATTATCTGTGTTCCTCCGTTAGCAATATCGTGGAAGTAAATATTAGTATTTTTTTATAGCAAGCTATATTTACCAAGTTAGCAAGATGCGTGAGATGTTGAAGAGGCTGATGCTATCCACTTCAAGGGTGGCAGATCACCGTCTCTAAAATTCAAAGAAAAGCAGCTGTGTGATGCAGTGCATGCTTTTTGCTTCCAAAGTGACGGTGACCAAAGAATGAATGAACTCCAGCTCCAAACTCAAAAAACATGTAGCAGTAAGGGACAATGATAACATAATGGAATAATATCAGTATTAACGTTACCATGGTTACTCACAGTGCTTTGGTCATGATGCCCAAACTGGTTAATGATAATGGTTTTCCACATGCTTGCTTGAGAATGCTGAACATACCATGAACATAGGCAATTTTTTTTAAATCAAATGACAGCTTTAATAAGCCTTATTTAAAATAACTTAACACATAGCAGCACATATAGGACTTATATGACTTATATATATGACTGTAAATGACTTGAGCAGATAAAGAAAAAGTTGATTGTAAGAGAAATGTCTTGGAAAAAACATTTTCTGTAAAAAAGGTTATGTAATGTATGTTTGGACATTAACAGACTAAGATATTTTTTTATTTAAACATGTTTCATAAAAGTAGAACAAAGGAGAGATAACTAGATGCTTAACTAATAGTTTGACAATCCACATATTTGCTTTTTATTGTACATCAGAAATTACTAGTAACTACGTTCAAGAGTACATTTTTCATTCTATTTTTTACTCAATGTTACTCGAATAAATTACTTAGTAGTTACTTTTACTCTTACTTGAGTAACTATTTTCAAAAGTACTTTTACTTGAGTACATTTTTGTATACTCTACCCACCTCTGTTTACATTTGTCTAATAGTAATTAGCCATCCATGATAGCTCCTGCAGGTTGGCAACAAGTTTGTTTTGGCCTCCGGGGCTTCTACACCCTTTCAGTTAAACGTATAGAACAAGCATCAAAAAAGCATCTTTTTAATAATAATAATTCATGACATCTTAGACATTTGAATGACCTTCAGGACTTTGGTTTAAAATCTCATCTGAAGATATTTTTATTTAAAGGAATGCATTTGTCATTGTTTTCATCGATCAGGTGCTAAAGGCTCTAAAAGGTCTTCAAATTCAGCATTTTTGGGATAGGTCATTTAAAGCAATCTTGAATTGTGGCTGTACTTAAGTCAGCTGCGAATAATAACTCTCTGATGATAAACGAAGGCGGGCGGGGGGTTTCATAGCTGGTCCTGGAACTGCAGTAGAAGTGAATGATCAGACTGCCCTGAGTCATCGAGGGGACACAGTCAGCATCTTCCAGGAATCCTCTTTCCTTTACTGGCAGTGGCAATCGACTCGTTGGTTCATCTTTCTTCTGTGCTTTCTCCTGCTGTGTCTGAGGCACTCTGTTTTCTTGTTATTCCAGGAAAGCTTGTCATGCAGAAAAAGCCACAGTGGGAATTCTTTTACTACCTCAACACTTACTATTTTACTTATTATTAACTTGTTTTTATTCTGCTCTGTTTTCTTTGTTTGGTCTAGCATTACAGAAAAGAGATTGTTCAGATTTCAAAAGCTGCATTAGTGAATTCCATGAATGGCAATGCTGACTAAAGATTTTTTGTTGAAAAGAGAAAGTAGACATTATCTTACTGAAAATAAACAAAAATCAGTCAACAATAAACCATCATCTCAGATCATCATCTTTAAATTTGCCTTTTAAAGATGTTATCACAACCACTTCCCAGAATGAAGGGATTGTTTTGTGAAATATTGAAATGTGGTTGAAAGATGTACTAAAAGTAATTTTTTATGTTAAATATTTTTGAGTATATATCAACTTTTTTGAAGGTTTACTTCAATCAAAAAGTATTTTTCTTACTTTTTTACCTAATGTTAACCTCCGAGGAAAACTCAATTGTACTGACGAACACCTTTCTGTAGATGAAAGAGCTAGCTTGAAGTGCATTCTATATACTGTACAAATGCAGCCTTTTTATGGCTAACTAGTATTTATTGGTAAATACTAAATAGATTCTAATATTAACATATTATAATATATTGTAATAAGCATAACACATGTTATATTTTGATGCATTTCAATTTTAGAGTATTTAAATGACCTTTCATACACGACTGTCTGACTTCTGTCTTGTTTTAGCTGTTTTATGTGCAATGTGTTAACCTTATAGGCTGTTTTTTTCTAACACTTCCATGATTAAGACTTGTAGTGGAGGAAATGTTTGACTTTTCTGCCTTGCCTTTGTCCTTGTAAAGGATATACGCAATCTGTTATCACTTTTCCTATATGGTGTGTTCATTATTGCTATTTTATTAGTAGTTTATGTGTTTAGTTGTGGTTATTATTGAATTGCCTTGTATTCTGTTCAGTACTGTATCTCCCAGTGTTCTCTCTCTAATGTGGAATTAGTTACTTAACCTTTGTATGTATCTATTGATTATTCTAATCCATCCAATCACCTCCGACACGGCATTGTTTAAAACACTTCCATAAGCCCCTTTTCAACTGATGTGTTCCCGAGCATTCACTTCCTGGTTTGGACTGCATCTCCCCGTATCTCCTGGTTCCCTAGAATTATTCATTGGACTTCTGAATCTTGAAATAGCACACCTAGACTGGAACTTTCGGTTTCACACCTTCATGTGCAATCGCATTTAAGTCAATGGATTTTTTTCATAGTGTGACTGTAGCATCATGTGCTGGTCAGAGTAGGTTTGCGAACTCTGAATTCCATCACATGGTTGTAAGGCATCAAAGACTCGCCTGCCAGCCACCGCATTTAATTTCACAGGTCAAAGTTAAATTCAGCCCAACTATCCTCAGAGAGGAATCCAAAATTGCGCCGGTAGGGAGAAAATTCCTGTTTCACACTGTTGTATGCAATCCCATTTAAGTCAATGGACATGCAGCCAATCACCAGAGTACTAACTCTTCTCACCAACCCTTACGTACCTCAACCCTTCCCTTAGCTTCCTGTCTGAACTTTCACATACAGAGCATTGACTTTGAGCAGCAATGGCTGACAGGATGGTGATGATCCACTAAAACAACAGATGTGATAACTAAAAATGTCAGTGTAGCAAAACAAGTCTTTTTTTCTGTAATGTAAATGTAATTTAGCACAAATTTTAGTCTTCCTGTCAACTGTTGCCTAATGTCATCCTGTCACACCAAACCTGTTTAGAGAAAAATCTAAGTTACTTACCTTACCCACAAAACCTGTGCTCCAAAGATGCTTTTATAATCATCTTTTTCTCCTGATCAACAAATAAACTATGATTTAATCTGCATCCCCTTGTTATGATTGGTTAAGTTTTTGTCAATATAACCCAGAGAAGTGATTCTGGAGTAACCTACTTTAAATGCCTCACGGTAGTTTGAGAAAACGTTGATATTTCAAACCAAAACAACAAAGAAAAAGAAGAATTGATTTCAGGCTGGATTACCATAATGTTTTACATTGAGTTGAAATTAAACATAGATTGAGAAATATAAAAAAAATTGAATCTATAGCAAGAATTATTCAACAAGACAGCCAATGAAATTTGTACAACTCCCCTCTGAGTGCTGTGGAACACTCGTCTGTCTGGACCAAGACACAAATCACTGCCTGCCTGGCACACAGCCAAACAATTAAATTAATTACTGAGAGAGGGAGAGAAAGACTGAGTAGAGCACTTGTCTAATTTGTGCATCCTAGGCAGTGGGAAGATGAAGTGCACTTTACAATATTACACTTCAAGTCTAGCTGTGTCTCAATTCAAATGCTGTGTCCTTCAAAGGTGCATTTAATCACTGATTACATCATGGGGTACACGATGGCATCCCGGTTCAGTGTTTGAAGGATTTTCCTAATTCAGCCAATAACGGTGTCCTTTGTTTCTGGGGAAATCCTGTGTGCAGCTGAATGACTCTTTGCAGGAGAGGAGTCAAACTCAATTAAAGTAGAACCACATGAATTGCAGATATATGTTGATTGACAGCTTTGAAAGTTTGAACCAAACTTGCGCAAGATCATGTTTTCAGATGGGATGCACAACAGGGATAGAAAGTCTGTTTCTTTTCCACAAACTGGTTCATTCAGACAGTTCCTTTCAAGAAACTGGTTCAAAAAACCTGTTCATCAGTTCTTTAACGGTATAATGTAATTAGTTACATCAATAATGTAATTAAAATTGTTGTGTCCAGGCCGACTCTAGTCAACGTTCAAGTAAAGTCAGTAGCTAATACCTTTTAGCAAAACACAATTTTGGTTTGACAAGTTTCTGACAATAAAGCATGCCACATACAGTTACACGCAGTTATCGTATATGAGCAAGTTTTACAAGTCCTGATAAAACATATTTTAAGATAAATTAATTTTTATGAAAAGCATAACCACAATCAGCTTACTATGCACATTCAAAATTCACCAGATCCGCTCATGCAATAATTTGGAATGTATGTTTATTTTGAACCAGAGTGTTGGACACGTCAATAAGAAAAAACTTTAAGTAAATTGTGGGTTAGGCCTTACTGGAGCTGCAAACTGTTTCAAATATGTATTAGATGTTTGTTTGTTTTTTTATTTCTGATCCATATCAAATTTATATGGTAGTCAATAGTTGCGAGAGTGAAATATGCTTTATGCAAACTTATTCACCTCTTTGAGTATGAGTTTAAGGGACTGAGACACTGAGACTTCGTTTTCACAAAGACTTGAGCCAAGAAAACTCGCAGCTGTAAAATCCTTGAGAACCGATTAATGCATGCAAAGCTTAGTATGAGCCTTTTTATTTGAACACTCTTCTCCTCAGAGGTTGAGAGGGCATATAACGACAGGCTTTTGACTATTATCTTGTACTTTCCTGATTCATTGTCTTCTGATGTAATCACGTTTCCGTTAAATCTTGAAACCACTGCAAAGTACTAAATTGTCACATCGTAACAAACACCTTCAAAAGCTTAAATATTCCTAATAAGTATCCTCTAACTTATTAACTCACAAATTATGTTTTTTTATCATCTTCAAAACTCCTCCACGTTTATCAAAAGATTTGAGAGTTTTTAAAGTTTTAAATCTCAATTTAGTTTCAAGGAACAGTCTGTTTAACTTCTGTTAAAGTAAAGCATAAAAGCTGAGGAAGGATTCTACTCTGTTGGTTAGGTAAAGCTAGCCTACATACTGTAAACAGACAGCATCCTCAGGGTTTGAATCAAGAAGGTTTATTGTTCTTTCACACCCATCTGAACTCTAGAAGTCCGTTGAGAGCTTCCGAGGATCCCTGATGTTTTCTGCCCATCTCATGTTCATAGATACAGCTGTGTATGACTGCTGGATGGAGTTAAGCTTCAATTAAATTCAATTTCATGCTTGAGCAGGACCAGGATCACTAATGAAGGAAAACAGAGGACGTGTTGTCTCACGTGCAGCTCTGTGTTCATATCCGCTCAAGTTAACTGCAACCCATGTCACCGTGTGTATTGATGTCCCTACAGAGCCTGCATGTTTCTACATGATTCAATCCAACTGTAACCCAGCCGTAGACTGTTTTGACCCAAGATAAACTTGGGCTTTATGAAAGCAAACACATCCCTGCTCTCATAGAGCAGTGGTTGTTAGGGGGTTGGGTTGTTATGGTAGTTAAGATTTCTAATTTGGGGTAAATTAGTCGAAAATACAATAAATAGTATAAAATGGTAAGAATGTTATGTCACAGTTAATGGAGTATCTTTATGGGACTCTCTTCTGTTGTTATATGAGGAACTGAGACTCATAGAAAATATAAAAGTTTTCCAGGTAAACGATAATGTTTGAAACTATGCTCTTGTTTTGTTCAAATAATCAAACATTTTTGCTGTAACATAGCCGATATGTTGAAATATGAAATAGAAAAAAGATGCTTTGATATCTCTGCTTTAGACATCGGTAGGAAATTGCTACAGGTATATTCTTATTCTAATATCTATTTAATTTTTTTCTTAAAGTGCTATTACTAGATCAGAAGAATGAATGAACAAATTCAAAAACAGTTACAACCATTTACTGAACGTTGGAGAATGAATCTAACAGCCAAAATTCATTTATTAGATGTTTATTTTTACATCCATATGACTCTTTGGTTCAGAAGTGGATATATTATTGGCTAGGGACATGTTCAATACTAGCAAGTAAAGGAAATGTATGTTTGCAGGTCATTCAACACCTATTCTAGATGCATTTTGCCTAAAAAATGAAATAATTATATATAAAATTATATGATGTCTTACTGCACACTCATCTTAATGCATTTAATTGTGAATTATGTTCATTTGATTTAATCTATAATCTTAAGACAGCATCAAATATTTTTTTTTTTGTTACAGGTCCAGTATGTAAGTTTGTGGCCAAAACTAGTACTGCAAAAAAATAAAAAAAATAAATAAAAACTCGAACCACAGTAGCTGCCTTCTTTTCTACCCAGATGATGGATTTCCAGGTTGACCTTGACGTTACAGCTACACGCAAGTGATGACAAATTTACAGTACGTCAACTGCCTACTATGCTTTACTTGTGAAGTTTGAAAAGTAGTTATGTGGAGCAAAACAGTGTAAAGCTTTAAGTTCAGTATATATGATGATGCCTTCAGTAATAACACAAGTTTAGCTAATCATGTTGGTCACCCAAACATTTATATCAATGTGTGAACAACAAAGGATAGCTTTCAAAGAGAATGAGCCATAATCAAAATATATTTTTTTAATTGCTGAGCCTAAGTTATCCAAATAAATTATTAGCATTACCTAAAGATACCCATTCAGGAGAAATTTGCCTACTTCTACATTATATGTTTTTCATATAATATACTTTCATATACTTCTCCGCTTTCAGTAGTCTTTGTCTTTCAAAAGAATCTTCTATGCATATCCTTGTTTTGTTTCTCAAGTCCTCGTGATGAATTTTCAATCGATGACGCGGCTCTAATATTACATACCTGTTTGAGACATACCTGTTAATTGTTCATAGTGTGACTGATTTTCCACAATCTAGCAACCATATTTATGTTTAAAGGCCCACGATACTATGAATGCAAACATTAAGACAATGCCATAAATTGCATTTGTTGACCATTAGTGAAAAAAACTATGGTGAACAGAGGTTCAGCTTTTGACACATTATGATGACTTGTGGTTTATATTTTCCACACAGTACCTTTAAATATTGGAAAACAGCTAAACAATATCCAGAATTTTCCTTCCTGGAAAAACCAAACAAACTGATTTCATTGTAACGGTATGGAAAGGCAGTGTACATTTGATTCTCTTGTGGTGAACTGCTCTTACATAAGACGTAAGTATGGAACACTCAATCCTGCTCATGTGTGGAAACTCGAGATATTAGTGACAGGATTTCAAAACTCTGAATTAAATATCCTGTGGCGTAACGGAGCTGGAGAAGAGAACATCACAGTGAGAGCGGATTGTGTTACCCACAACAGTCCTGGCAAAAGAAGAAAACCAACCCAGCCAAACCTGCCAGCAAGGGCTTGAGTATCATAGCTTTCCATCGCCAGAGCTGCCAGTTTCTTGCACTGCAATAGTAGCTTCCAATGTGCTGTCTGAGCGCCGGCTCTCAATCAGCAGTCTCTTGGCTCATGAAAGCAGTTTACTCAAAAGGAAAGATTTGAAATCAATGCTAAATATAATTCTAAGCTTTTTGGATTGATCCAGAATTAAATATGTTTTTAATCTGGATCAAGATGAGAATTTAATCTAAATTGTGAATGCAAACCAACATAAACCAATTTATGATGTATGCCAATTTTTCAACAATTAAAGTTTGTCAACCATTGAAGAATCTCATATTATTTTATAATGGGGCCAAAAATATAACAGGCTATTGGCTTTGCTAACAGAAGCATTTGTATAAGCCCTGGATCTGTTGCTAAATGTGAAACATAGGCATGCTGGATTGTAGTTGTGCTCAAGCGAGTGTTTATGTTTCTCTTGTTTGGTTTTCACATCCCCCCGAGGCTCTGCTCTGCATGTTCTCGCTGTCAGAGAAGGGATGTCAGTGTGTTGTGGTCGACTCAGGGGCTGTTATCTTTTCCTGAAGGCAGCTTGGTTTCCTCACAGAGCTGATGCTGATAATAGATGGCAGAGTTCTTCTGCTGAACCTCCATAGTGAATGTTTTGGTGAAACGGAAACTTATCAAGCGCTATTCTGTACATTATATGGCCAAATGATTTATAGGACAATATGTGAGAAAGAAAACACAATTTTTTACCTGTTTGTAGCACACCTCTTATACGGAAATATCTGATAAGGAAATCAATAAAACAGGGAGCCCAGCATGTCACAAGGCACAAGATCCATTAATAACTTATTATTGCATTTTAAGTAAGCTAGGATATACCTATGGCAACAAGGAGTGTGGAGACTAGGGAAAGATATTTACTGACTTATTAATACTATACTCACAAAACAAAAACAAACTCAACCAAAATCTACTTTAAAGGTGCCATGTGATTATAACGTGACATTCCTGGCATCTTGGAGTGTTGGTCCCTCATCAATAACTTGTCTCAAGTAGTGTTCAGATTAGTTCACACATGTTTAAGTAGTGCTTTATTTCTTTTTTGTCAGTTGAAAATGGCTTGTTTTCACAGTGCATTTTAACAGGCCAAAAATATGAGGTGATTCAAAGACAAGGGCATAACATAGGACTTTTAAAGGGCAAGAAAATATGTGGGCCAAGTTGGGCCCTGTCTAGCATTCGAATCGGCCTGGCAATTGACAGGTGGGCCAACCATGGTCTAAGTCTGGCAGAGATGGTTGTTGCATTCATAGCGACACATATTATGATATATTACGACAATATTATGAGCCGGACATTAAACATATGTTAACCTGGCTTGGGACACACAAAATCGACATAAAACAACTAGTGCTGATGACTGCAACAGAAGGCATCTGAGCAAAAAAAGTGAGCTTGAACATTCCAAACTGATGTCAACCAAGTACTAGCCTCATTTAGGGGAAGGTTTGGGCAGATTTTTTTGTCAAGACTCACCCATGAGACCATTTAACTGGCATGTGAAACAACCAATCCCATGTCGTTTCACAAAGCATCATATATCGGGGTGGGAAATTTTACATCAACAATAATCTCACGTAGCTAGTGAATCCATTGTTTAGTTGTTCTCTAAAATATAACATTTTCAATATAACTGATAAGAATTTGATGTACTCGATTGTACGGTTTTAAATTGTTTCTGGGTGGAACGAAAATAAAAGCGACACTCCTTACTGTTAGAAATCCAAATAATTTTAACCAATCAAACCATGACTTCAGAATTCTTGAATTATTTCCAAATTTCCATATCAAAATCATCAGCGTTCCACATCAGAACACAGCTATTGGTTTGGAACGCAGATCTGTTAACATGAGCACTGCAGCTTTTGGGTCAGCCAATAGCGACTTTTCTTACTGA
The DNA here is from genome assembly GCA_900490495.1 of Danionella dracula. Classification (NCBI taxonomy): domain Eukaryota; kingdom Metazoa; phylum Chordata; class Actinopteri; order Cypriniformes; family Danionidae; genus Danionella; species Danionella dracula. Next base: position 908,272 of record UELW01000004.1, on the reverse strand, counting down.
GGAGTTGGCAACAGATACTGATCCAAGAAAACCTCTGCTATCCGAGCAGAATAGCCTCTGCTAGCCGAAGCAAATCCGAGCAGACAAGAACCGATGCACAGAACACATAAACTTGTGCCTTTGCGAATCCAGGATCAAAGGGTATTAGGCCATGGACCATTAGAATTAGCAAAGAACAACTGGGCAGAGTCTGAGACATACAGATATGTAAATAAAACAGTACATAGTAGTTGTTGTTGTTGTTGTTTTTTTGTGCTGTGTTTGACTGCCTAATTTGTGTCACCAATTAAAAAAGCATCTTGGTGCATCTTGTAGCATATTGGTTTCATTTTTGAGCATACTCTTACCGTTTCTGCAGGTTTTTACCTCCCTCTAAAATCAGGAGTCAAATGTTCCCCTTGTGTACTGTAATACTGCAACTATCTGAATCAAAGAAAAAGCTTTGAAGTTTTGAAAAGTTTCTGCTTCTATGCAAATACCCTGCATGTGTCTAAGTGTGAATCTGGTGTGTGAGTAACTGGTTCTGAAACTCTACGTATTAAATTACTTTCCCAAATACCTGCTTTACAGATGGCAGAAAGAGAAAGTTGCTGAGCCTTATGACCAAGGGAGACTTCCACTCCTGTGACTCATACTTGAACAGATATAAGCAGTTTATTTTTCACAGTTGACTGCTCAATACACTTTCTGCTGTCTCTCACAGTTGGTTTCTCTTTCTAGCTGTGCATCCCCTGATTCTTTCCTCATAGATGCAAATGTACAACTTGTACAGAAAATTCCCTCAAACTTAGCCAGTATGTTACTAATATTCTTCCAATTTAATGGTATTTATTATCAAAATCAGAAGACGTTTATTGCAAAGTGTGCAACACACACATGGAATTTGTTGTGGTACAGAGGTACTCTCCAGTGTTGGTACAAAAAAGACACACTAACATTGCAAAATACAGTAACACAGGTTCTAAATGTAAATTGCTATGTTACAAGTAAATAGAATATAGTAGTAAAAATCCATCTATCTTCTTGTTGGTTTTGTCCCTTTCGGGGTCACCACAGCGGAATGAACAGCCAACTCGTCAGGCATACGTTTTACGCAGCAAATGCCCTTACAGCCACAATCCATCACTGGGAAACATTCACACACACTCATACAGTATGGACAATTGTGCTTGGTAGAAAAAATATAAACTAATAAGACTGCATTTATATAAAGGTGCTTGAAGATCATGTGCAGACCAAAGCTTAAGGTAAAAGTAAAGTGCAGCAACAGAACAACAGAATGTGGAGCGACTGGAAATGTGCAACATTCACCTCAGAGGCCTGTTGCTTAGTACAATATTTAAAGAGTGTTGGTGGGGAAAGGTATTAGTTCAGGAGCTGAATGGCCAGAGGAAAGAAGCTGTGTTTGTGCCGGGGTGTCCTGGTGTTTGGGGACAAACACCAAACACCCCTTATCTTGAGGGGTACCAGGGGTGTAAAGTAACGGAGTACAAATACTCACCCTACTGTAATTGAGTAGTTTTTTTTTTCAGAAATTGTAATTTAATGAGTAGTTTTAAAAAAAACCTTACTTTTACTTTTACTACATTTTTAGTGCAGTAATAGTACTTTTACTGCACTATTTTTCTTCAACCTGCCGTCGTTACTTTTGTATTAGTTTATATTTATCCTTATGATTGGCACCTACACCATCCAAACAAAATAACGGAAAAAACACGCCTGTCTATAGCACCAGTGTTTACTTCATCATGCGTCAGCTAAAATTCCGAAGTTCAAGATCCATGGATGTACCTGAAAGAGATTTTTCAGCCTACATTTTATGTAGGGCCTACTGTATTAACGTTTTGGCTTGCGGCGCCAGTTAAAGTCAAACTTTAACGTTTTTTAAAATCTAATTCCAACAAGTAGATTTTTATGCCATTAGAACACAGAGTTTGCACAAGGTATCAATCTACTATGTCAGTGTATTATTGGTTCAGATATAATATATGTAATATACATATTATGTACAGTTAAGGGAAAATGTTTAGCCCTCTGATTTTTTTTTTTGTGCTGAACAACAGTGCATTGAGTGAGTACTTTCTTGGCTTGTGCTTGAAGAGATGGGATTGCTTCACTCATTTCCTTTAGTGAAAAAAAACTGAGCCCACTCTTCCCTGCTTCTGCAGCATGCGAGCACCTTTTAGGTGCTGGGCACCTGTTCACCCCCAAACGTGGATAGTACAAACTTTGAGAACCAGTTCAGTGTTAAATTGGCACAAACTTTTAAAATTTAGTCTTGTTTTTTTTTAATGTCTACGTAAAACTGCTGTTGCGTCATATTATTTGGGGACTTGTCTGAACTTTTCGTTTCAGTTTCATATTCTTAATTGTATTACCAGATTTAAAAATAATTTATGAGGCTTTGCAACTTTGTTTTTAAGTTATAATTTTGTTTTGTTACACTTTTAAAAGATTTCTGTACAATTGATTATAGGTTCATTATTCAGTGCCTTCGATTGGCAATAAAACTGTTGGGGGGAGAAACTGTATTTTTATACTTAGAAACACTTCAAGGAAATTGCACTCATGTACTTTACATTTTTAATTTGTAAGGTTAAATAATTTTGCAGTGCATTATTCACTACTTATGAGTACTTTTCAGAAGGGCTACTTTTTACTCATACTCTGAGTACTATTTTAAGTCTTTTACTCTACTTTCTTTACTTTGGCAAGTAATGGTACTTTTACTTGAGTATGAATTTTCAGTACTCTTTCCACCACTGGATATCACTGTATATATTAAAGGACATCACCCTGAAAAGGAACACAAGGCTCTTAATGAGTAAACAGAAATATGAATGTCATCAAATACTTATTTTAGCAATGCATGTTGTGTACCAAGCGCCAGCAGCTCTCTCTTCGATCTGGCCCCCGCAGTTTGTGAATGTTTCTGTTGGATTTATCTGTCACACATTAAAGTGATGTTATTCCTGCCAAAGCCCATTTGTAAGACAAACAGAGTGAGCGACTGGTGGGTTGGCTGGATTTCCCGGAGGCCATCCAAACATCGAGACTTCTACAATCAGAATGTATTTGGGCAAGTAAGCTCGGTTGCACCAATGATCTGATGTGTAGTAGCCCGGCTCTGTCAGCCTTAGGTAATGGGAAAGTGGATGTATCTGTCAGAGATCTGCTCAATGTACTCTATGTATGAAGAGATAGGAAGAGATATATTTCATCCTACACCTCCAACAATTATTTACAACTATTTTTGTGAGCTGTAAAGGAATTTAGAGAATGAACAACTTCAGGAATTTGGCTATATAGTTACGAGAGTAAAGTCTATGTCCTTGTGGACTTGTCGCAAAAATGTGACCCAATTCCAGCAGGGTTTTTATGACCCAAATCAGATCTGATCTATGACAGAGAAAAGAAAGAAAAAAACAATTGGATTTTGAAAATTTGACATTAGTTTCAGGCCTCATTCATTTGTGGCAATAAATTGGAATTATTTATGTACCAGGGTCCACAGCTAGAATTGGAATGTCTGGGGCATTATGTTCTTTGTGGTTAAACAGCAACAATTTAGTACTTAGTTTAGCTGTGGTTTTATGATGCATTTGGAAACTTTAGTTAATAGATTACTATGGATCCGCATGCAGCAACAACATAATTGCACCTTAACTGTCTGTACTTTTTTTGTAGATTGCTTGGAAGTGGTGTAAAAAAGTCCAACAAGACACAAATGCAAGTAGTGAGGTACCGGTGAATAAGAGTGACATAATTAGATAAAATGTGCAATTGAAATGGGAAAAATAACAAGAAAGTATTAACTTAATTAACCATAGTCTAGGTCAATGGTGGGCAAACTTTTTGGCTCGGGGCCACTTTGACTTTTAAAATTTGACAGACAGGCTGGGTCAGCACCAGATACGATACATATAAAAACTGCATTTGTTAATAGTACATATCGAACATAAACAGAAAAAAGCATTAAGCATTAAACAATGACAACAGTACAGAATTACAGATCACCCATTTTAGCAAGTGCATCGAAGTCTGGTTGTAATTCTTTTGTGGCAATTGTCAGATCTGAGGTGTTCATCACTTATTTGGGATCTGTGGGGTGCTTTGTTGGTGTTCATCACACTAAACGCCTGTTCACACATATGTAGAGCCAAACAACGCCAGCATCCTCTGTGTCATCTTCAGAATGTTTGGAAATTTGGAAGCACTTAATGAAGCATAAAACTAATCCGTTTCAGGGCGTTGAACTTATCCTTTAACATCATGTCACATTGGAGATCAATCAGTTCCAACTGCAACTACTATGGCAACATTTCCGGGTCTTGTGAGAAGGGACATGACACCAGCTGAAGTGCCCTGTCAATTTTATAAATCTTACTAAAATTTAATGGCAACTTGAGTAAAAATTATGACAATCAATGTAAGCATGCGAGTATTAGATTATATCAAATTTCTTGGAATAACCTCAAATAAGAAAGCACACGATTTTGAGCATTTATAATACCATATTAACATCTTAAAGTTGAACAAATATAAATCTAAATTTCAATAATTTGTTTTTACTTATTTGAGTGCAAAGAAAATGTCCATTGTTTTGTAGCAATGTCCTTTTTCATGATCTTTTTACTGACAGAGATCCACCTGGGACATCCGATGATATTACTAAGTCATACTCACCTGAGTCTGTTCAGCAGAGAATACACAATACCAGACTAACTTTACAAAAAGGCGAGGTCTTAAAGTTTCACATTAATGTTTACTTCATGTATACCACTCCACCCTTCCCAAAGTTAATCATGAACTTTTACAAATAGCTTCTTTGGTGTAAAGTACATAAGACTTGACTACAGTCTGATATTTTGGGAAGGTTTGCAGAGTTTCTGGTAATAGATCAAAAAATCAAATTGAAATATCAATATAACCCCAGATGCAAGGTGTACAGTTTAATGGTGTGCAGTGATCTTCATCAGAAGTGGCTCACTATAATTTCTGGAGGAATTACACATTTGACCAATCACACGCAGCCACAAGAACTTATGGACTTTAGTTCAAAAGGAGCCTATTTTTAAAACCACACATGAACTCTGAGTGAGAAGAGGTAGATGGCACACAGCTGCTTTATATTTCTGTGCTAATGTACCAGAGCATTGGGTTAACACAGACGGAACAGCAGGAACTCTGTTAAAACAACCAGCAGGCAGGAATGATGCTCTCTTACTATCAACCATTTACCTCAACATGTGATTTTGTGAGAATTGAAGCAGGTGAATCTCATTTTCTCAGAAGCAGTGTCACTTGAGTTTGGGCTTCCCAATCCCGAGTCTGATTAACTCTTTAAATACAATATGTTGAGAAAACACTTCTCTTAATGGCTAACAGGCTATTTAGAAATACAACTCTTCATACAACTGAAAATAGATTTAGAACTATAGAAGGACTATACATGACAAAGACTGTTTTTCACATGGCTCTGCTATGGCTGTCAGTCAAGTAGCAAGGTCATTAATTATACAAAAAATTTGTCACCACCTCGCAGTTGTAGTGGGCAAATTTAGTGAATTAAAAACAACTCGGGCTAGTTTGTTAAGGTTACTTGGTATTATAGAGTCAACTTGAAATGTTGAGCCAGGTTTGCCTCAAGTACATTCATCCAGCACTAGCATACTGTATGTGGGCCAAACATGGACCAAGACTGGCAGAGATGGTATGACATTTAGTGCAGCACAGAAGACATTGACCTAAATAAAACTACTTGAGTAAACCAAAGTTGGGTCAATGAAAGTGGATAAGGGTTTTAACAACGTTATGGACAATTTGGCATTTTTTTATAGAAAAGGTATGTAAACCTTTGTCAGATGTTGGTACTTTGATTACAATTTTTTTGTCTCACTCTCTATTCACAGTAGCTGTACATGCAAAAGGGGCTTTAAATAAACTTGCACTTTTTTGTATTGTTCAAATTGTCTACCTTTCATTATGTTAGTGGACAAAAACATCCACTGACCAAAAGCGTTTGGGATTTTCACTCTTTAATTGCTAAATTAAAAGAAACACACAATTACATAATAATAATCTCTTTCAATACTCAAAATAATTGTAAACTTTGTTTGCTTTCTGTTCTCATGTATATATGTAGTAAATTAGCTAAATACAGTTAAACAATAATCTATCATCCAATTTGTTTCTCGTCTTTTGATTACCTTGTTGTATCCATAAAAATGTTTAATACGTTTTGATAAACGTTTTAATATTTTTGGTGTGGAAGTCTTCTATGCCTCTTTTTGCCTCTATACCTCACGTGTCTCTACATACCAGTCTTTGTTAGTTTTGGTGCAGGTATACAGGAAAACCACACAAAACGAAAATCCCACGATCAGGAGAGACGCTGGCTGTCCGTGTGTAAGACAACAGCGCACTTTTGACACACAAATGTCGTATTTTATAAAGTAAAAGAGTTTTATTACAATAAACAAATGTATGTGCGTATTTTATGTATTTACAATTAAACTAACACAAGAGGCAGGTTAACCTAATTAACTAAATCAATACACATTGATTTTCTTCCATTTTTTTTATCAGGTCTTAAAAGTCTGAAATTTAAAAGCACAATTTTAAGGCCGTGAAAAGTCTTAAATTCACTATTAAACACTTTTTTACAGGTTATTTTTCTGATGTCCCTGTACAGCTCATTTCTCATGTGTTTTTGTTGCTTCTTGTGGTTGCTGGAGATTGAGAAAATGCACCTAAATGAAAAAAAAAAAGGATGCTTAGGGTTACCAGAGTTTGAAACTTTGTAAATGCTGGGTTATGGCTTCAAAATATGTATTTGAAGCATACAGTTTAATATGCAACAAGTTCAGTATGTGTTTTTGATCATACGCTCTAGGTCTTAAATTTAATTCTTGCATGAACTCTTACATTTTACCTGCATTTAATCTGCAGAGACCAGATTTTATGCAGTGTCAGATTTATTCTTTCCTCTTTCATTTTCATCTTTTAATTCAACTCTTTTGTTTTCTTTCATGGCTTTATAGACTTATTAAGGTATCAAAAAAAAAAATTCTGACTGAACAAAAAGAACGGCAGGGACTACACTCTTTTCAATATTTAGAAATATTCAGTTATAAGTGCATGACCTATATTCTGTATGATCTGAAGGTGAGCTAACTTGTGCCTCTGCAGATGTTGCTAATGAATTTAGTTTTGAAAAGCTTGATTGCTGACAGACTGTTATGGCAGATTATCGCAGAACAATATCCAGGCACAGGCTTTTGAACTGTTATGTCAGGTCACGGGTGAGATCAAGTTACAAACACATATTATACCCTCCTCTGCTGGGATTTGAAGGTCAGATGGAAAGCGTCTGTGGAAACTTCTCACTAAGACAAATGTACAAGATGGGTGTGCACTGTTTAAACACACAAACTTTGAGGGCCCTTCTCACCCACGTAAAGGTCAGAGTGCAAAGGCTACATGTGTGCATTTCAGTCCATCATCTTTGGGACAGCTGAATCTGGCTCTCCGTCAAATGGTGTGTTTGTGTGTGTGCGTGTGCGTGTGTGTGTGTGTTTGTGTGTGGTATGGAATCTGGTAAGGTACCATTACTCCTCTGATCCTGGGAGAAAAGCCCCCTCAGGGAGAATGGTGGGGTCAGGTTAAAGGTAAACTAAAAGGTTAGTGAAGTTGAAAGCATTTACTGATTGTGGAATGTGCTCATAAAAGTTGTGTCTTGGTAGTGGTAGATAGAGGTGCCTGCAAACATGTAAAAAATTGTTAGAAAACTAATAATATTGATTTAATAAAGTGTCCCACCCTGCTCTGTTTTCTTGAACCTTTATAAAGAGTACAACCTAAGAACAGCTTTTAGGACAGCTGTGGTCTGGTGAATAAGGAGATCGACTTGCTATCAGAAGGTTGCTGGTTTGAGAGATAAAGTGTTTGCTCTCCCATCTTCAATAACCACAGCATCCATGGCTTCAATAACAGTGCCGCATCCATGGCTGCCCACTGCTCCGGGTGTGTGTTCACGGTGTGTTTGTTCACTGCTCTGTGTGTACACTGGGATGGGTTACATGCAGAGTACCAATTCAAATGTATGGGTCACTCCAAAGCTGGTCAAGTGGTCATTTTCACTAAGAATTAGTCATAGTGTGCGTTCCAAAAGTATGCTTACTATGGGTCTTAAATAATATTTTAAATTATATTTAGGCTATGTTTAGAGTTCAACCCAGAATTACCCAAATATACTTTTTTGCATTTATGTCATCTGTATCAGATGTTTTCATGTCTGAACAGCCCAATTTATTTCCTTCAGACACTGTGTCTATTACAGTCAACACTAATATAATGAATTCAAATACTTAAAGTATGGCTTTGATGACAATAATTTTTAATGCAAAAAATTATAATTTTGCACATAGATTGTACATAAAGAATAAAAAAAAGTCATGATTCCCAATGTAACCAAACATATTTGCATAATAACATTTTTTTTATGATTTGAAGAACAAAAAAAATTGTACTACAAAATTGTTGTTATATCTAGAAAAGAATTCATGTCTGAAAGGGTTCAAATCTGACACAGGCCACAATCTGAAATATATTACATTTAATATAATTCAATGTAAGCGTCATGGTGGCGCAGTGGGTAGCATGGTCGTCTCACAGCAAGAAGGTCGCTGGTTCTAGGCTCGGCTGGGGCAGGTGGGATTTCTGTGTGGAGTTTGCATGTTCTCCCTGGGTGCTCTGGTTTCCCCACAAGTCCAAAGAACAATTGCCCATAGTGTTAAAGAGTGAATGTGTGTGTGAATGTTTCCCAGCGATGGGTTGTGGAAGGGCATCTGCTGCGTAAAACATATGCCAGAGAGTTGGTGGTTCATTGCGCTGTGGTGACCCCGAAATGGCCGACATGAAGATGAATGAATAATTCAATGTCTATATCATATATACTGTTACTTAATTAAGTCCAACCTAAACACTGTTTTGCGTAGATATTAGTTGCTGAAGACAGTCTTTTACCGAAATTGCGTATTGGAAGACAGAGGACTTTTGAACTTCAGACACATTTCAGAGCATTAAATGGGAAACCCTTCGGCTTTTATTTTCGCGAGTACACACATAACAGTCATTGTACACTGTACACTGGTCATTTAGTCTGCATCAAAGAAGAGAAGGGTCTAACAGGGCATAACTCTGCCAATATTCTTTAACATTTGCTCTTTTACATCTCAATAATTTTCTTTATAATATTTAATGCTGATAGTGTTGGCTTTGATCAGACATTTATGTCAACAAGTGCTAAAATGTTTAATGAACACCAAAAAAATTTCACACAAAAATCTAAATTGATCAACGCCTGCTGTTCTGCATCTGCATCTGTAAAATGCAGATAGAAATTCAAAGAATCTGTTTTACGCCAAGTTATGTGCTTGACAGAGTGATCAAACTGCAGTTCCTCAACCGTCCCCTTGAGGTTCCAGAAGTGAGTAGTGTCTAATATACTCCCATGCTAAAACTGGCCATAAAGTTTGTTGATTCAGATCACTAGTTTTGACTATCATGAAGCCTGTTGAGCTGTGAATCATTTCCTGGAGGACCGCAGCCTCTGCTTGTTTTTATTTCAACCTGTTTAATGAAACACACTTGTAACGTCAAATAAGGCAAGAGTGGCTTGATTAGTGAAATCAGTTAAAGTAGGAGTGAAACAGTGCTGGGATGTAGAATTCAGTTTGAGACCACTGCTCCATGGCCTCTAGGGCTTGTTGGCATACCTTTTAAGGGTTCTTTAGTCACAAGTTTATCTGAAACTTTAGGTTATTTGTTTGCAGTTTATGTCTTACTAAGGCTACCCAAGAGAGGTGAGCCGTGTTTGGAATGAAAGTAGAACTGGCTAGAGAATGCAGAAGATTCGTTTATTTGCTCCTGTTACAATACTTTTGTATTATGACTTTTAAATCAACTCTTATTGAACTGGTAAAATGTGAATTATTTTAACATACAACATGTATTAATATTTTATCTGTTCTTTGCTATATGGTTTTAAACATTTCTAGTGTTAAAGTTGTAAAATTTAAAAGCACATGTCTTTAGAAGACACGGTTTATATGACACTCTTAAAAAATCTATATTTCTGTTGGTTTTCTTATTCATCTATTTTTGTTAGTTCTAACAATTGTTTTACGCATCAGGTTCAGACAGGACTGTTGAAGACCAACTTGATAAATATGTAAAAAGTATTAGTTAATCAATGAGCACTGGCCAAGAATCAAATGTAACACCTTTACAAACCTATTGTAGTGAAGAGAGATCAAAATATTGTAAAATAAATTGATGTTTTTAAAGTGGCGCAGTGGAGGAGTTGGTCACCCTGTAATTATTTCATTCTGCCATTATGTCCCTGGGCAAGCCCCTTCACCCACATTGCCCTGTATCGATGTGCTTGACTGGTGGGGTGTGTTTGGTGGTGGGCAGGAGGCTGTGGGCGCAGAATGTGCAGCCCCATCCTGTCAGACTGCCCCAGGGTCGCTGAGGGGTACCAAGGTAGCTCATCACCACCAGAGTGTGAATGTGAGTGAATGAATAATGCTCCGATACTTGTAAAGTGTCTGGAAGATAAATAAAACGCAATATAAATTGAAGCCATTATTGTTATATTTTCTTTTTCAAAACAATTTTTAATATAAATTGTGATATCTATATAACTGACCTTCCATGGACAGAACAAAGTGAAATAAAAATCCATGCATGATCCATTTGTTTAGTCTGTTCTCACTGGACCTCTTTTTCCCTTTTTTTACTCTCTGCTTTACTCTCTGTGCTTCTTGTCGGGAGCCGAGGGTGAACCTGTGGATTAGAAACAACAAACCAGCGATTGGTGGGGAAAAACAAACATCTGCTGTTGTTATGTCTTCTCTGGTGCTTGTTGTCACAGCAATGACCTCTCGCTCCTCTGTTGTCTGATACTCTTCCAGTTTGTCTTACCCGTGTGAAAAGATGTTTCGACAAGCTATTTTTGACAGTGGTTAACACCCTTTAGCACCAACACCTCTGACAAAGACACCTGAAACTATTTTGTTTTTGTAACAATTGGGGTCCAGTTGTAACAATGTATTCTTCTAAAATATATTTGAATGAACTAAACATACATTTTTCACTACTGTTAAAACATGTGTTCATTTTAAATTAATTTTCTTGTGTGTTTTTATGAAGTATGTCCAAGTCATTAAAGAAACACTTTGCATTATACGCTTTATTGTTCTGTTAAACTAGCAGCACAATTTTAACTTCACTGATAAGTGATTAAAAAATAAGATATCAATTTGGTGACAATTTCCAATATCACAGTTTCAGAACAGTCAAAAAACGTTAATCAACCAGAAAGAGGATTTGAAGGTACATTAGGCAGTAAATGAGATTTAAAAGTAGAGTACACAGTTCACAAAGTATATAACAAAATAATGACTCAAATAAAACAGTAACAATAATAATATAAGTTGTAATACTCAGGATGTTATTTTTAGTTAGCATCTTAGTGATATTCACCAAGATTTGTATTTGACTAAAAAGTTAAAACTCATGAACACTTGTCACATTAACATGTTTTATGAACAAAATTACAACTAACACTTTAATTAAGAAAGTGTTTGGATTTTATGTGGTTGAATAAAGTTGATGATTAAAATGTTCGGTGATCTCAACCCATATGAACCAATCTGTGTGCGATTGGATTGTGTTTGGATTGTTAATCCATTTGTGATTAGATACTAGATGAACACTCCAAATCCAACACAACTTGAGCAAGATTCTTCTCAAAAGTAAGCATCAAGCAAAAAATCCAAACAAAGCTAAGTAAATAATACAGCATGTTTGTGAAATGGTGTGACCAGAATCTACGGAGATCTACGTTTTTCATTTGTTCGAGTACGGTGGAGGAGTGGCTATTTTTTATATTCATCATCAAGATTAGAGACTTGGCCGATCTTTTTAGATTCACAGAACACATTCATGTTAACGACTCAGACCATGGTGGTTATAATTCAGTGATTTTATGATAATACTCTTGTTACCCAGCTTTATTTTTCTGTGAAACACAATGGCCCTGAAAGCAACCCTCCCAGTGGATGTTCGCTGTTGGAATGTTCCTGGATGTGATCCAGTGAAGCGCATTCTTTTGTCCAATATTGGCCCTTGTTGTCTCCTACTCTATCCAAATCACACCATGCCGAATGCCATCCTTCCTCTCACAGACAATCCTGCTTTCAGCAAGCTCCAAATTTTCACTCCATTACTGTGACCTGTCAGCTCAGCTGTAGCAGAGAGTGTCAAAGGTCAACGACAGAGGAGGGAACACCAGCAGCAGGGTCAGGGAGAGTGTACACCGGCTGAGAAACCAGGAGGGCAATAAAAGAGTGAGCTTTGAACACTAGTTGCGTAGTCGTCTGGAATAATTGCCATTTGCAGTAAGAAGACTTCTTTGCACTATTACTAAAGATATTTATATTGTACTTGACACTCTATAGTTTTTTCTTTACTAAATGTTGCACTGACTAGCGAGATGCTCTTACTCTCATTGTACATGTTTATAATACAAATTGTATATGTGTATAGTGACAATAAAGGTATTCTATTCTATTCTATTCTATTCTTTGTAAAAATTATCAATATCTCCCAAAATAAAGTGATTATTTAATAATTGACGTTCGTGTGACTGTAACTTAAAAAAGATTCCATTCCGGATTGTTTTTTGGATCAAGTGGATGTGAGAAAAATGAATAATGGATTCCTTTTATCAGTTACCCAGTTTCATCAGGTTTTAAGCAGAGCCGAGGAGTGTATTTATTCTGTGAACCTTTCAGTACTCCACTATAAGACTGTTTACAATTGGAAACCAGAGTCGCCTCATCAAAGCTCTTCCATCGCTCGCTGTGAGGAATTATCCTGTTAAGATAGCCTCAGGGAGAAGGTCAGGGGTGAGGCATCGGAGAGGGGGACACAGCAGATCGAATCATTCTGTGAGCCACTAGAGAGTCAGATTTATGAGCTCTCGTTGATCAGAGCAGGCAGTGATGCTGAGTCCATTGGTCAAACAGCGATCAGGTTACTGTCAGCCGTCCTCTTGAGCCCTTTGTTTGGAATCTTCAAAGTTTGGCCTGGAACATTTGGAGGATTTAGGGATTTCCACCCCATTATTTAAACATTTTGTTTTAAAGGATTTTAATTCTATGGTATTTTAATGTCGGATAAGTTAAGATAACACTGAAAGAGATTTTTACGTTAGATTTTACAAAACATGTAAAAGTTGTTGTAAGTAATATAGGGTGGACTTTATAATAACTACACACTGCTAATCATTTATTAAGCATTAATTAATAGTTAACGAGTAATTTATAAACCATTGTTTCTATGTTTATAAGCAGTTTACAAACATAACTTTAAAAGCTTTATTCTTGGTTTATAAGCACATATATAATTTGCTTATTAATATTAATTAATGCTTTATTGAGTATCAGTTCATCATTTATAAATTATACTTTTCACTATTTAAAAAACTTAGTTATTATTTGTAAGTGAGATCATTTAGAACACATTAACAAATTATTATTACACTATCTAAAAGCACATTCATACATCTTGTTATTCAGACGTATAGTAACTCTTAATAAGTGTGATAATAAATGCTTTATTAACACATAATCCTACTGTAACTCATGATTAGTTCAGGTGGTTATAAAGCAGTTACTAGCTGCCAGTTAACTGTTTTCGTGAGCTCATCTAAAGTGAGGACTATTTATGCTTTATAAAGTATTAACACATGAGATTTAAAGGCTTGGTTTAATTCTAAATCAAAGAAAAGTGCACATTAATGAAATGATATAGACATTTATAAACCAGGAATAAAGCCTTTAAAGTTATATTTATAAGCTAGTAATATTATTTATTATAACTTAAAAATGTGTAATAACATAGAAACAATGTTTTATAAATTACTTAATAGCTATTTATTAATGCTTAATAATTGATTAATAGAGCGTAGTTATTATAAAGTGCTACCTAATATCGCTTAAACAGATTTTTTAGAGTCCCTGTTATGGATTTTTTTAAATAATAGTTCATGTGGTGGGGAACATAGCTTTAAGTTTGAGGAACACCCAGTTAGAGTTTTAATTGTGAATAGGCCTTGTATATCAAGTTATTAACTTTAATAAAAAAGAGTTAACTCCAAAACGAGTCCTTTTGCAATCGAATCTTTCAGGCTGGACACTTCGTCAGGCATTATTATGTGCTGCTCCCTCCACTTGTGTCATTTATTAATTTCAGGAAACCCCAATCCTGCCTCAAACCTGTGATGGCTCTTAACTGTGGATTCATTTTCCTGAGGAAATGTTTTTATGATTGGATTCATACATGTTAGAGTTGAAGATCTTTGAACAAACCTGAACAGGCCAATAGGGACACGACGAATCAGGTTTAATTTATAAAAGTGTTCAGAGGTTCGGAAAAGGTTTGGGCTCTGCCATGTGCACTTGCAGCTGAGATGCTGGAGGATCAATTGCTCTTTTATTTAACTTTCAAGGGGTCTATGGATTTTGCTTTTGTTAGTCATTAATAAATTGAGTTAAATTATATATAAACGACTAATTCTTGAACAGATGTGTTTGCATGCATTAAATTGAGGAGTCTCGAGTCTGTTCGGGTTCGGTGCGTAATCAAAACTTGGGCTCGGGCTAGACAGAACATTTGAGGCCTGATTACTGCTATAACACAAGTAATTGTTAGCTATGTGATGAGTTGTTCTTGAGGGTCATTCACAGATTGCTTTTCTTTATATGTTATGAGTAAGTGATTTTTTATTGGCAGTGTGTGAATGAAAAGGTTTCATTATCAGAGGGGTGTGAGAGAATACTTAGGTGCTGTTGTTACATTGACTGCATGTGGATGTGGAGCGAATGGCTGTTCTGAGATTTGCAAATGTAAGCTGTTGGCTTTCTGCCATGTGCCATGATGTCACTCTTCAGCATGGTAGAATTCTGCAGTTCTGCCTATATTAGAAAGAAGGGCAACAGCCAAAATAATGTCGTTGGGTGGCTTTCTGAAGAAAGTGAAGTAAGAGTACTCTTCTAAAAGAAAGATTTAACATTCGATTGCAAGTAATAGACGTTTTGGATAATCCAATAATGATCGTTTATTACAATTCACAAGTTTGTATGACTCCTGTGATTAATCCTTGGTTTTGTTTAAACCTCCATTTAAGTTAGAGTCAACCCAAGCATTTTTTTTAAACTGCACCTGAAATGGAGAGAACAGAACGTGGATAAGTATGACGAGCAGTATCACAGTTTGATGTTAAACTTGGAAGTCAACATGTATGCACAAGAAGAGAATTACACTGAGTTATTCTATTGGAACTAGCATGATCACACAAATATATGCCTAAATCACCACTCTATAATCTCTAAAAATCTGGCAATATGTGCTTGGACCAGCACTAGCCTTGTGTAGCGAGATCTTCAGGGAACACATGCAATAATTCGAATCAAGGGGGCACACAGCTAGTAAAATCATCTTTTTTTTTGAGTGGAACAAATACAAATGCAACAATCACTCCACCAGTCTGATCAAAACTTCAGGAATCTCAAAGTGCCTGTAATAAAAGCACCAAATTCATCAGAGACATAGCCAGCGATCTGTGATCATGAGGTCTGAGGCTGAGACTAGACCCCCACTTTCGAAGAAGACTTTAGGGGCAGTAAGATAGTATCAAGTGGAACAGTTTGAAGCCAACTCAACTGTCTTGCTTTTATCTGCCTTTGCACTAGTTGTGGTCTGGTGGATAAGGAGGTAAAGTTGTGATCAGAAGGTTGCTGGTTCGATCCCCAGATCCCCCAAGTTGAAGGTGGTGAGTGATAAAACACATGCTTTCCCATCTGCAACAACCACAGCTGTGGTGCCTTTGGTTTCCCGACTGCTCCCCAGGCACCGAAGTCATGGCTGCCCACTGCTCCGGGTGTGTGTTCATGGTGTGTTTGTTCACTGCTGTGTGTGTACACTGGGATACGTTACATGCAGAGCACAAATTCTGGGTATGTGTCACTTCATATGTGGTCAACTGGTCATTTTCACTATATAAGTATATTCTTTAGCTGACTACCCTTTTTCTATCAATGTAGCTGATAATATTGGGACTGTAATGTAATGTAATGTGGCTCGTAAGAAATCATTTAAGAAACAACTGTTGCTGATGAAAATCCTTAGAGTAGACCAATATTGTTGGTTATACTCAGAAGAAACAATAACTTGACAGGTTTACTCAAGCCATGTTTGAAATAGTCTGGCTGAAATCTTTTTGTGTTCCTGGTCAACCATACCTTCTGGAATGGCCCCAGGAAATGGTCATGTGGGGACCCCGCAGTGCTTCCGGTCTCATTTTACACAATGATCACTCCAGCTTGGTGTTCACAGAGAAAATAAACATGTTCGCCAGTTTTATTTGTAGAATCTTTGAGACCTGGTAAAATTCAAGGATTTGGAAATTCTTTTTAGAGGTTGACTCATTTGACAGCCTGTTTTGAAAGATGTTTTTCTTTACCTTTTAGATTTTCATCCTTAGGTTTGTCACAGTTTTGTCACAAAAGAAACTCAATGCAGTAAATAGCATCAATGTGTCTAGAAACAGCTCAACACAGTCCTTGGAAGGACCTAGCTAAACATCTTATGCCACTTCACCAGACTTTAAAAATTGCAGAACACCGAACGGTTTTGCTTTGGTTTAGTCCACGGTTTTTACTCATCAGTCCAATACCCCACTTCCTATGCGTTTGTGCATACATGAGACACTAGATTTTGTTCCCGCATTTGGATGCTACTTTTTGGCTTAAACACACATTCAGGCCAGACATCTCCAGAAATTACATTCGTCTACTTTTGTTACAACTCGTTTTAAGGTGGAGGATAATTTTAAGTTCAACACGAAAAAGAGTTCCAACCACCGCCAACAGAACACCGCACACAAATGAACTAAAATATGAAAAAGCTACAATTTTATTAATGTAGAAACAAATAAACAGTTAATATTAAAGAATCAAACTGACTGGGATGGAGAAAGGCCAAAATAACAAACAAAACCCACTATAACAAATAATCTACTAAATTCCCAACTTCCCTAAACAAAAAGATACAGTCTTCCAGAAATAAAAATAGGCCACCCTACACATTAGCCAAACTAGCCACAATTAATTAGATGAAGACAACAACAAAACAATTACAAAACAACAACACAAATCTTACTTAAATCAATGTTGAAACTAAACATTAACGTGAAGGTGTTTGCTGACGTAGCTGGAACCTGGAACCCTTAACTGAGCTCAGTGACAAAGGGAATGAGGTCGCAGAATTAAAGAACTTCGCCTCTTTTGAATATGCGGCACTCTTGTCACGCACCAACCAGCATTGACGCAGACCCAATCATCGACGTTCCAGCTGATTTCAATCACAAACACTCCAAAACACAAAACATGAATCAAACATAGTACAAAACATTTTAAATCAAACTAAAGTGACTCAAGGCATGTAACAATCTTGGTTTCAATGGTTTCTAGTTCTGAGCCGAGGGCACTTTTGGACAACTTCTGATTTCAAAGGTGAATAAGCTTGATGTGTCTGTCTTCTCCTGGATTAAGTTTTCTAGACTTAGTAGAGTTTGACTGTGCCTCAACCAAGCCTCCTAACTTGCTATTTATGTTTCAGTTTATGACTGGGTTTCATGAATTCAAAAGATCCAGGATCCAGGAGATTCACAGTTAAAGGGAGATTCACAGTTATGTTTTGCTTTTCCCTTCCCTTCACTGGTAAATAACAAAGGTCAGGTGTCAGGTGAGCATGTCAACAACATTAAAAGCTTATTGTTGCAGTGTGGCACATTAGTTTTGTTATTAACCCCTTTATTAAATATACTGTGTGCATGAGTAATCCTGCACATTTTAGAAGATATGCTTTAACACAGAGAAGAGCAGTGCAATCCCTCTCTCTGTCCACATTAACCACATAGTTCTGTGAGGAAATGCAGCTGCATCAATGACAAACTCTTATTATTCCTCCAATCACCACCTGTAATCCAAATAAACAAGATTAAACCATCTATCTGTAGAAAAAATCCAAAAGTTTTTTCCCTAAGTCTTGGCAGATTTCACAAACATCATCTAAGGAGACTCCCCAACAGGGGGTGGGCACACTCCCAAAATAATTAAAACAAAAACTAAATGAAAACAGGATCTCACAGGGAATACTCAGAAAAGCTAGTTGCAACTGCTAAGCCCTCTTCATAAAACATGTGCTATTTTCCAAAGCTGTGAGCACAGTTGAATGTAAGGATCTGAATGTTAAGAAAGCAATTAACAGCGTGATTTGACAAGACATGAAGAGGTAAGGAGAATCTGATCATTCGCATATCAGTAGACATTCATGATGAAACTTTAAAATATGTTACATAGTATACAGCTTATACTTTTAACTTCTTCAGACCCTGTATCCATCACAGTGAACAGCACTTTTCATCAGTTTCTCACTGCTTTTGGAAGATTTTACTCAAATTAAAGTAATTTTTCCTGACATTAAATGTGTTTTGTGCAATATAATGTCAGGAAACTCAACATTGTGCAATCTGGACAAGAAGAAACTAATTTACCAAAGGTAGTACCTTTCTCCAAGCACAAAATGAAACATATTTAATGGTTTGTTCTCATGTAATGGTTTTTGTTGTTGTTGTTGTTGTTGTTGCAAAGTTTGAATTTAAACAAGGTTTGCACCACGTTTTGTTGTTATTTTTTAACAACGTTGTATATTCTCAAAGATTTGCATCAGTTTTTATACAATGTCCATTGAAATTAATAAAAACTAATAACTAGAACAAGATTTTGTCAATTTTGTGGGCTTTAAATAGGAAATACTTCAAGGTGTGGTAGTAGAACCAGGAGTGTTTATGAACTAGTTCCAGTCTGAAGGGTTAATCCACCAGCCAGATTGAAAAGGAGAAGAATGAAATGTTATGAGGAAGATTTTGAAAGGTTTTTAATTTCATATATTACTGACTTTGATTCCTAGATTACTCTTAACCCCTTGCTGTCGCCGCCTTGACAAATCTTGCCATATTATTCATTTTTGACTGACACAAGAATTTGTTATGTTTGTGTTTATTCTGATTAGTTGTGCACTAAGCAGTACAACTAAATCTAATGGTTTTGCATCAGCACACCAGATTTAATCCATGGTATAGTCAATGCAGGAATAAGCCAGAGTTCTGTCTTTGGGCATAATAAACACAGATATGCTATGACTACAATTAGACTCTGAGCTCAAGAAAGGAAACTGGAAGAGAACAGTTCAGGTCTGTGAAGTGACCGTGCATCAGACTGAAAATGACATGAGCACATTTCATGGCCACAAACACTTCAAGCATGAGGGAACACACTGCTTCTGCAAATGTTTATTTATGAAGGCCTTCTTTTGAGAGGTCAGCATTTGTCTCACATTCACTTGTATATGTGTGCGTGCGTGTGCATGCGTGTGTGTATGTCTGCATGCGTGCGTGTGTGTGTGTGCACGTCTGACAGCACACAGTGAAAAGTGAGATGGAGATGCCGTTTTCTATTTCAAGATTGAAACCTCTCTCTCTCTCTCTTTCATATACAAACACATGCGCACACGCAGGCACACACACACACACACGCACGCACACACACTCAAATGCACATGAGCATGTTAAACGTGTTGCAGGCATAAAGTCTTGGTTACTTTACGTGAAAAGCAGTTTTGGTTTGGCCATGTGGTGCATTAGCATTTGTCTTGACCTCCATAAGGTCTTCTGTTGCTCTTTCTCTTCTTCAACAAACTCTTTGACCTCCACACAGCGTTAGACTCTCAGCTGTCTGGCAAGTCGTAAGTGTTGTATAGTGTCTGCAGACATAGGATAACATAAATTATAGAAAGAAGATGCATTCTGTATTCTGATGGCATAATGGCATTGTACGTTTCAATAATTTGTATAGAA
Source organism: Danionella dracula (assembly GCA_900490495.1). Classification (NCBI taxonomy): domain Eukaryota; kingdom Metazoa; phylum Chordata; class Actinopteri; order Cypriniformes; family Danionidae; genus Danionella; species Danionella dracula. The sequence continues at coordinate 888,222 of UELW01000004.1, read as the reverse complement.
ACTACTGTCATTTTATGATTTAAAACCCATTCACATGTATTTTGAATCGTTCTAAAAAAACAATATAGTAAAATCAATTTCAATAGCTGTCTATTTCAAGTCTATTTCTGTTTACATTATCAGATTATTTTACATAAATAATAGACTTTTATTGGAATAAATTTAGCAAAAATGGATGACCGGTTAAGAGGCCACTAAATCATCAGACAGACTCCTGTTTAAATACAAGTACATTTACATATGTACATATCAATTCATACATAAACATTGGGTTTAATCAAGCCTGAGTGGAACCTTAAATGATAAATAAACAGTTTTAGCAAAGAAAAATCTGTACTTAGAACCTTACGTGGCTTGTGTGAATACATGTGTGTGTGACAAAATTGTGAGTTAATGGGTGTTTGACTTGAAACAGGTGAATAAACATCAAAATGTTCTTTCAGTTTATCCTCGTTACATACAGACCTCAGTCATCATGAAGAACTCTGAGTGCCAGTGCACGACGTGTTCTTCTGACAGATTAGTGTTTGTGTGCGTGTGCAGGATTAAACCCAATATGACTGGATCCAGACCACAAGTGTCTTGTGTAGCAGTGCTGAGATCAGTTTCAGGAGATTACAGATTCGTATCAGATAACACTCTTCACCCTGGCAAACACATTACTTCATTATCCTTTTCTCTAAAGCTGAAGGTACACTGGGAAATGCTTAGTATTTTTGAGGTGTGTACTTAAATTACCCCTTTTTTGTTGTCAAAAGACATATCACATGTAAAGTTTTCATGACAAGTTTTTTGCTTCTTCTTAATTTAAACTATTTGTTGACATCTTGTTAATTAGTTTGACATTAATAAAATACTGTTAAAAAGGGAATTTTCAAAAGCTATCTGCCTATATAAAGGTAATTACATAAGGATTAACAATATGGCGATTGATTTATTATTTGGGAGAAATAAATCACGACAGAATCAAACAAATTTAATAAAAAAGCTCTGAAGCAGAGGGATGACAATGTTCTGCATGTGCTTTGTCTCTCTCAACCACACAAACATTATTCTATTATTTGTGATCTTTTTTTTACCCGTTTTAGGTTAAGGATTCAGTATTTTATCAATCATTTTTGATACATGTTGAAGAACTATCCAACTGCCTTAAATCATCACGTTTGAAACGCTCAGATAAAAAAAAAACTACCTACTTTATATATAATGGCAGTGTTGTTTATATTAGTTGTTTTTGGGGTTAAGGAATATATATTGAGACATTGAGTAGCAATATAATGAACACAAAACAAGAGTAAAGTGTTAAACTACTGTTCAGGATTGGACTTAGCTTTAGTATTTAAAAACGTTGTACAACAAAGGGGAAAACAGTAATTAAATTCTAAACAGCAGAATGTTACTTGTGAGGAGTTCAAAGGAATATGGAAAACAATGAACAAGGAAGTGCTAGCTGTGTGGAGTGGAGTACATTCAAATTCACATTTTTGTGTGCTGATCAGAATGCGCAACGTATTAAGAAACCCGAGCAGCATGTTCAAACTGAAAGTATGTGAAAGCAGTAAGCAAAAAATGTGGAATTAAACACAAATGTTTTCCATTTCCATGGAAATAATGGCTTACCACCAGCGCCACCTTTCCTCTAATAGTTTTTGCACTCTTCCCCTTGATTTAACATAACGTTCATCAGTTTGTAGTATTTCAAATGTTTTTCAATGACTGATTCACTGTCAAAAACACAACAATGATTGATAATTTTCTCTGTGAAAAATGGTGAGTTCTGTTCAACTGTATCTTCTTCGAGGAGTAACTCCAACATGGCCGACATCTGGTTTGATGATGCTTGATGAAAACTCTCTATACTGTCATCATGGCTCTTGTGAAGGAATAGATTAGTGTCCTAAAATGTATTAATTTCCAGGTCAGTCACTGAACAATGAACATTATGCTATTGTTTCCAAGCTTTTATTTGTGTGTAGTGAACTAAAAGGAGTATGCAGTGAATGCAAGAGGCTGAAGAACAAACATTTACATTTCTACTTAAAGAAAACATATCTGACATTTAGGATTTGAACTTTAAACTTTAACTCCCAAATGTAGTGCTTGTTCTGATTTTTGCACCTCTTACGCGGTCACTGTGGTAGATCTGTAGGAGTCACCAGTCAGCGAGGGATTCCCAGAGAAATGCCGTTTTTCTCTCCAGTCGCGCCGCTTTAGCCCCCTCCCCACATTCTGTGGTCTGTTTCTTTAGTCATGTGGCTTATACTGCTCTTTCTCTCTCTTGTGATTTAGAGCTCTAGTTAATTCTGCCTACATGTGGCTTTGTGGCCACAAACCCAGTTAAGATTTTAAAATGTAGAACTCAAGGGTTTGGTTTTTTGGTGACCTTTTCTATGTGCCTGATGGGAACTTGCATTATTAATTGAAAAAGCAGCGCTTGTCAAGTTCAGGTTGCTGAAGCATGTCTTCACCATCCAGTGCTAAAATCAGAAAGCCTCTCTGCCTAATTCATATAAATATTTTGTTGAAGTAAGTCTGTACCAAAGAATCAACGTGAATCTAAGAATGTGTTTACATGAAGTTTGGTTCTCTTTGTATTTTTGGTTTGACGCATTCAAAAATACACTAATAAAAATGAGATTCGGGTTGTTTGATTAAATCAAATAGAATATTTTGAAACAAATTAAATTAATCAGATTATTGTATCTACATTGTTATTTTGAATCCATTTGAACTAAATAAAAGGGTACTTACAATTTCTAATTGTTTTCTGTTAAAACAACTAATAAGAACTGAATTGAGTCAATTACTTGAATTGCGCATGCTCAGAGTAGAGGATCTCCACGTGACTGACAATAGAGATGGGGACGGTCGGAGGCTCATCAGGAGAACGAGTGGCACTTGCCTCTCTCCCTTTAAAATTGGCATCTCACATCGGTTCCTCTCTGCTCTCCAGTTCTGGCTTTGGAGTAGCTGCTAGCTCTTCAAAGGTGGTTTGGTGGATTGAAATTGTAATAAAAACCGAACGTATTTTCATTGAGATTATTTGTAGATTAAACTGCTGTTTGGTGAAAATATTTTGATTCAATGTGAATTGTGCTCTATGGTTCATTCAGTCTAAATTCTGTTATGATAGCATAATTCAATTGTGTGGAAATAGTGTGTCATAATTATAATGTGTTTATCCAACACAAGTAAATTGTGTACAAGTTAATTGCATAATTTAAAATGATGTGTTCTTATTGGATGCTATAGAACTGTTTAATTTCATTCAATCTACTTGGATAATTGGATAATGTTTCAATTGTGTAAAAATGTGTGTAATAATTATATTATGTTGATCCAACGATTCATTTTTTTAAGTGTAGGTATGCTAAGCAACAACAAAAAAATTGTATAAATGACAATTGCAGATAAACATAAGTGCTTTAATAAGAATTACCCTTAGGATTGTTTGAGATATTAAAGTTCTGTCAGTCTTATCAAATGTCCTCACAGTAAAAAATCTTAACCCATAGACGCATGTAACTCAATTCTGCAAGGATCCAGATAAATGTGATGTGAATAGAATAAAGTGTTGCACGCCAGACCACAAAAGCAGCATGCAGACAGATTCTGTTTGCATGCTACATTGGAAACAACGCTTCAATATTACTGATTACACAAAGTGAAATGAATGCACTCAATTGCCTTTCCCTTTCGTTTTAGCTCTTATATTTCTGCAGTTGATGCACAAAAAGTGATCTGCTCACTTAGCAGCGCAGAACATGGAATGTGTTCCAGAATGTGTTCCTATAGGGCTTATAGTGCAAATTTATTTTTTTCCAGAATACACTAGAACAGAATATTTTTAGTTTTTTAAAGATTGACATAAAAAGACAGCAATCACTATCGACGACCAACCACAAAGTAAAAATATAGAATTACTACTCTTTACAGCTTTGCAAAAGGAAATGTCTCTTTAAAACTTGTTTTTAAAATGTTTTTGACATTATTTGATTTGATTTAAATCGTGTGGCTCTTAAATCTATGGCAGTTTCAGTAAAAAAAAAAACATTTCAGATATTATAGATAGCAACTGACATGTAAGAAACACATTTCCAACTTTACTAAGAAAACCTTCTTTCACCTCAGGAAAAACACAAAACATGCTGTCTATTGTAGATGCCGAAAAATTACTTCATGCTTTCATTACCTCCAGAATGGATTAATGTACCGCTCTGTTAGCCGGCTGCTCAGACGCCGGGTTACATAAACTACAGTTAGTTTAGAACAAAGAAATATAATCACATTGCACCAGCTTTGTCCTCTCTTCTGCTTCTAGCCTTAAAAGCCGTGAATGACTTGGCTCCGGCCTTTTTGAGCAGTCTACTATCACGATATATTCCGGCTTGCTCACTTTGATCACAAGATGCAGGACTACTGATAGCTCCTAAGATTAATAAATGGAATGGAAGGGGAAGAGCGTTCTCCTTTACAGCTTAAAAGCTCTGGAACAAACTGCCAGATGTTGTCCAGAGCTCAGCTACACTTACAGAATTCAAAACTAGAATAATTAAAAACTTATCTATTTAATCTAGCATTTGAATAATTGGCTCCTGGTATCTGTCCAGTCCGATAAGGTGTTAGGGGGCTATAAGAATACAAATTGAAAAACAATGTGGTTCAATGTATTTATGTAACCAAGCCCAATCACTTACTCAATCAATCAATAAAGTTTATACAGCACTTTTTTAGCAGATGCTTTCAAAGCAGCTTCACAAAGTCCTAGTGAGGATCAGGTAGAGTAAATAAGAGTTCCCTCTATGAGGCCCCTGGGAGCCTTGCTGACTGAGGCAGGTGCTAGTCACCTCCCCAGCATAAAGAATATACAAACTTAAGATCCATCGACGAAACGTTTTCCAGACAACACATGAAAAACAAACAAACAAAGAAAAAAAACAAAACAAACAAAGACAAAACAGAATTTAACACACAAAAACAATGGTTAGATAACTGTAACAGAGACTACAAACAGGTGATCAGCATCAGGTTGAGTGATAAATGATGGGGATAGGTTAGATCCAGATTGATCCAGGCACATTGAACCACGTTGATTTTTCAACAATTTGTTGTTTATGCTACACTGTTTTAACAACAGAAAGTTTTATCCGGCGATCTGGTCATCGATGGGTTGTAAATAGGGTTTATGATGGGGAAGCAGCTCCTGCCCTGGTGTGTTTGTTTTTTTCCGGATCTTTGTTTTTTTCCCGCATCTATAAAAAAATTTCCACAAAAACCGCCTTGCATTATTTCAACACAAAACCAGTTTAAACCAGGCTTTTAAAATACATCAGAAATTAATAGTCAGCTTAAATTTTACTTTACAATCCCTAAGATAGCATTATATGGTAATTCTATTTCTCCCCTATAGAATTATCCAATAAGAAAACCTATTGAAATCTTAATTCACACCAGGTGTTTGTGAAGCTGCTTTGAAGCAGCTGCTAAAAAGTACAATATCAAAACATTTTAATTGATTGATTTAAAAAAATATATATTTGTAATTACTGTCTGCAGTTGTAAAACTGTCTGCTTGGGGGCGTGACCTAAAAAAAAACGGTTTTAATCCTTTCCAGGCGGGGCGGAGCCAAGACTAGAGACAAGAGTGGCTAGCCCTTTTTACATTAATATCAGTGATTTCTTTTTATTATAAAAACAGAGGTATCTCCAATTGCACTCAATAGAAAGTCAATTAGTAATCTCTAAATATCATTTATATATTTACAGAAAGAGTATTAAATGGCTCGTCATACTTTTATTCAACATAAACACCCACACTCAGAGCAAGCATCCATAACAGCAGAGGTTCAAAAGTACTTCATAAAATGATTTTGTTTATTGTTAAATAGAATCAATCTTTGAACATTGGATTGGCACTTATATAAGCATATATAAACACTTTCTTTGTGTCAATCGAACCCACTATTTGCCAACACCTTTCTATCCAATTTCAACAACTTAAATGTAATGATCGAAATGAAGAAACCTCCACACAAACTAACTCTCCATGAAAAAGCATGAAGCTTTTTCCACATTTGTATAAGTGCCCTAACATTTATCCTATAGATATGTGTAAGGATGTAAGCCTTAACCTTAAGCCATGGCAGCGCGCATCACTCACATGTGTTTTAAATACAGTGAGGCCAATGAGTGAGCCTCTTCCACTTCCTTGTGGTCCAGTGCAGTTAATCCTGCTCTCTTCTCAAACAACCCCTCCTTTCTTAACTAAACACACCCATCAAGGCTGCTTGGAAATCAAGCTATTTTACCATTAAAGCCATGTGATGGAAAAGCTGTTGATTTACCTGATTGGATTTAGTCCTGTGAAACAAAAACTAGCATGTGTCTATGCGAGGGGAAAGTTTTGAATGAAGTAAGAACTGGATAAATGGAATGGGGGGTAGCTTAGGTTCAATCCCAGTAGTTCTCAATAGACTGATTCTATTCTGTAGGAATTAGATTAAAGGAAACAGTAATATTTTATATATAGCTATCTATTTAATCTAATGACAGCATAGGTATGTGAACAAGCTCATTTATTCAAGTGAGTCCAAATTCAAGCTTTTTACATCAATTTACCCAGTAAACGTTAGGATGTACTGTTGGATTTCCAGGTAATGCTTTGAACGATGAATTATCTTTGTAGTTTGTACACTAAGACTGGGAACTGGAGAACATGCAGAGCTTTCTGGAAACCACTCCCTTACATGCCACACGTTCACTTTTGCCATAGGTGAATGTCCGTCGTCAATGTTGGTTGCCTCACTTGACTAATCTAGTTTCTTACAAGTGGCTGCAATATGTTGACAATTTTGGGCTACCGTGATAAAAATGTCCCGCAAGTAATTGTCTTCATGCTTCTCCGTACGAATTCCATATTACAGCTATAGCCTCTTTATGTGAATTAGTCATTAAACAAATACATTTTGATTTTGGTCTGAACGCTCACCAGCTCACTTTTAGGCTGGACGCCATCTATATCCCTTAGACATAGCCATCTAACCATAATCACTGCAGGGTTAATAGATACTTGCCTGTTAGTTCGGCAGTAACTTCCTCTCAGTTATGAGTTAACTAAGTTCCAGTAATATAAAATTTTAGCTTTTTATGGTAGACTTATATTCCTCTTGTTTTACAATTGGCAAACAACCTATTTAAGATTTTAAATGCATAAAAGTATCACATACATTTGTTCATTGCAACCTGATCATTCCTGATTTTGACTTCATCAGGAACCTCTATTTAAAAATAGACAGTAATTATAATTAGAAGGGCACTGTCATTTTACACACTGAAAATGTTACTCTCCTACTCAAGTACTTCTCATTTATAGTTTATGTCCGCACATGTGAAGTGGATTCACTCATTTGAGGGGACATTTGATGAACGGTATATTTACAAGAAAACCCCAAAAATAATTAAAGCAACATTTTCATGAATTAAGAACCCTAACAAGGTAACCAAGAGACGGGAAAAAATTGGGTGATATCGTGTTGCTTTTGTGTAATTTACTGCTGATTTAATACATGATTTAATTTACCTGTTAACACGAGCGATGAGAACAGAAAGGTTAAACAAAAGGAAGTTTAAAGAAACACCCAATCATACTTCAGTTATATTTTTCTATGTTACAGAAAGCTATTGATACAAACTTCACATGATCCTTTATTGTTTTGCAATAGTTACAAGTAGGAAAAGAAATCCAAAGCAGGTCATTTGTTGGCTTTAGTACAGATGTGCATCATTAGCAGAGGGTATAATTTGGCTAAGCTGTTATTATTGGAGGGCTTTTAATGTAGATCTGGCTCAGATACCTGCTTCTCAAATTTCCATTCTTATCATCATTCTGAGAGATCTGTGAGAGAAAAATAACACTTGTCTCACATCCCACCCATACACACTGATGCACACGTGCTTGCATTTTACAGATTAAACATGGCTTTTTGACCTATGCTTTTCAAGAGTGCTGGCTTTCCTAGGACATCTCTACACTGGAAATCCAATCAGGAGTGCATTATCCAAACAAAAACATTGCTTGCGGCTGAACTATCTAGTACTTCAATTAACAATTTTAAGAATTAAAATATGAGTAAGTTAGAAAATGTTCATTTAACATAAGTTGATGACCAATTAACATAAGTTCAAGAGGAGCTTGGCTGATAATTGACCACCCAATAATAAGGTCCTTCCAGTATATATATAATTCCAGTAATAACCATATTTCCAGTATATAAGACAGGACCTACGAGACGACACCTATGTTTTGCAAGCTCTGTCCACTTCGCCACTTAGGGGGGAATACGCCATATGCAGGTTCACATCCTGGCCCCGAACTTCTTACTCAGACAGCTCTCCTAGTACGCTTTTCTTGCATTAAACTTGTGAGCTATTTTAATGTAGCAGAAGCAGTTGTCTCTGCATTAAATAACAATTTTCAGATGGTAAAAAAATAAATTAATTAAATAATCACAGCTAACCTCACGCTTCGACTTTTGCGTGGGCTTGGATATATACGCATCCTCAATCCCATTTTCACCTTTTCCTTGCTGATCAAGTATATAATAATCTCTAACTTATCATAAAGTATTTTCAAATATGCAGTTATTTCAGAAATGCTGGGAGGGCTAATTCCTGTCAGTCTGTTTTGTAAAAAAAATATGTAAAAATGCTAATCGACGTTATTGGAACAGTCCATTTTTGTGAATTTGCAGGTTTTATCCACATTTTAAAACTAGCATTACATTATTGGATAGCTTTCGTAGTTTGTGGCTAGTATGCTAGATGCCAATATATCCAAACACCTGCCAGCTCTCCTTATCTTCGTATGCACTGGGTCTGTAACGATGGTAAAAGATATTCTTAATGACTAAAAAAGATCATTAATTTACATGTTTCTGTCTGTAATGACTTAATGCATTGATGTTCTTTAATTCAGAGTTCAAATCCTACCCTATGGTGATGTTTCTCTTCCTTAATTAAATTTTTTTTTTTATCTTTTTACAATACAGAAATAACATTAGATTAATTGTTTTTAGATTTTAAAATGCCTGTTTTAAAATAGATAAAATTTGAAAAGGCCCAAGTAATCTTCTGCCAGTACTCAATAAATGTTTTTTTTACAGTACAGTATTGTCAAAATGATAATGAGAACACATTTAATCAGTTTAATGCATCATCACGTTATGTTTTATGAGCAATTAAATCACAAATATATTTTTTGTGCTTCATGATGTGACTAGTGGCACTTCAAGGGGAATGTCAGCAGCGAGTTCCAATTGAAGAAAGGCAGCTTTATGGAGATGATTTTATTGATGATGTAGAGATAAAATTAGGGTTTTACCAGTGTTTTGTAGACGAACACAAGCAGTTTTACTAGCTTCTTGAAAGCAGAATGCAAGCACTTTTCTGGAATAGAGTTTAGGACCTCTGATATAGATAAAAATAAAAACTTTAGTAGTTTCTTTAATGAAATCAATGCAAAGCTTTTTACTCTGTTTAACACACAAAAAACAGGGTTGATAGCGCAGTCTCGTTAACTATCCGTGGCTTCATAATATTATTGTTTTAAATATTTAACAACAACTTTTAAATACTGATTCTTTTTTATTCCTCCATTCAAAGCTTTTCATCTTCAAAAACCCATGTACATTATTTGAAATTTTACAAGTTTGCACTTGCTTTTAATGCCTAGTATTGCATGTGTGATTGGGGAGCAATGGAGAAGAGTACTAGACAAGCTGTCCGAACAAGCATTGCAGGACCAGGAAGCGACCAGGGCCTAAAGAATACCCCCCTTTGTAGAGGTGAAGGGGTGGAAGGAGTAATGATTTGGACAACAGTGATGTTGTCCCCTAGGGTCGTGTCTTATAAATTGGAATATTGTAGGCTTGACCATTAGATTGGATGGTCAATTATCAGCTAAGCTCCTCCTGAACTTATGTTTCGCGAGGGTTAACTTGCAGAAATTAGCCTTGGTAGCGCAAGCTGAAATTGGAACGTGTAAACACATACCAGGCGAGCTGTCCTTAGGTGGGCTTCATGTTCAGGAAATAATTGAAGCTCGAAAACCCCCTTAAAGTGTGTAGGAGGGGTGGTGGAAGGTTTTTTGCTGTCACTTGTTTAACGAGACCTATCAAACTGATGCCTTATAAAGGGAGACCACCCTGAGCTAATTGACTGCACGTGCTTCTCCCGAAACATCACTAATGTAAACATCACTAATGGATTGATTAACCTCATTAATTGGGTAATAATAGTAATGATTTATTTTTGGAAGACAAAACAATGACCTGATATTTTTTTAATCATTTGAAAGCACTGGTCAGACCCAAACAAACTTTTATTCAATTAAAATCAAATCATGGCACTCTATTGGTCTAAGAAGGTGTTTGTTTTGATGATTTAAAACATTAACGCCGGCTCAGCGAAATCACACACTGCACCTTTAAAGGAAAATTTAATCAGTTCAATACTTATGTGGTTTTGGATTCGGTGCTGAACCATAATAAACTGATTATGCAGAAAAGTTACAAAAGTTGAGAAATCATTTTTCTGTTACAATGAGAACAAACAGGAAATTGTCCGACTGTTATTTATAGAATTTTCATTATGTGGGAACCCACAAAAAATGTATATTAATGCAAATATCTTTTCAGACAGCCATTATTGCTTGAGAAAGTCTGCAACATGTACTTTTATATAATAAGTAATGAACGATAAATAGAGGGCTCTTTTGTGCTTCAGTCATATTACATGTGGTTTACTGTTGCTGAGCAGACACATTTTTTCCTTTGGAATCCCATACATGACAAAAAACACAACTTTACCATCCAATTATTGCAAACTTGAGTAAATGTGCTTATTTTCCTTGGTTTCCTGTGTTTTATAATGCTGGCTCAGGTGGAAATTGCGGTCAGTGATTTGAAAATGATCAAGGCTCTAGATTTAGTGTTTTTCACACTTTATCACTGATCAAATATTTTCACTGGAGATTACAGATGTCAATCAAAACTTTCAACGCCAAATCTTCCATGTGTGAAGTGTTTCTCTGGAATCAAATATCCACATGGACTCCTTTTGTGGCAGAACTGCTTTATGGGTATAAAACCACTTGTGTCAGCTCTTAAATCTGAATGTTCTGCTGACAGAAGCAAGATTTCGAGGGCACTAGTTCAGATGTCGGGACGTTGTAAAGAATGTAAGCTTTGATCTGAGAAATTAAAGAAACTACTCAAGAAGCATTTGTAATGTAGACAATAGTTCTGGTTTGCTGTTTTCATTGTCACTTTCCATCTACATGTATTAAAATCTATGTTTTTTCAGATGATCGTTGCTTCTGTCTTATGAATTCACCTTTTTAGAATGCATTGGACTGAACTTCAAAGAGGAGGCTACTTGGGGCTACAAGCAGAACTCGCACACAAAATGCCCTTTTTTTTGATACTCTCATGGGTTTGTGCTTTATAAATAATAAGTTCCACCCTCTGTTGGGAAGGAAGCCGGAATCTAGCTTATCTCCATCATTTATCACTCATCCTCCAGCTGATGTTAATCACCTGTGTGTTGTCTGTGTTGCATTGTTCTATCCACTGTTCATTTGTTTGTTAGTTTTTTTCAGGCACTGTCTGGTGAGCTGTTCATCGATGGATCTTAAGTTTGTATATTCTTCATGCTGGGGAGGTGATTAGCACTTGCCTCAGTCAGCGAGGCTCCCAGGGACCTCACAGAGGAAATTCCTATTAACTATTTACCTGATCCACACTAGGAATTTCTAAAGCTGCTTTGAATGCATCTGATAAAAAACAAAACAAAATAAAACATATTGATTGATTGATTAAAGTAACCTAGGGGCATTTGCTCCTTATGAGTAGTAGGAACTAATTAAATTGTAAGTATTTAACCTGTCTCTCTTTTGGCTTGCTCCAAAAGTGAGCAGACTCCTATTGACTAATATGTTAAAAATGCAACAAAAAAGTATCCCACAATTAAAGCAGGTGGGCTGGGTTAACAGCAGCGTTTTCTGAATCACATAGCTACTAATTTTGACCTTCACAGCAACTGAGTATTATTTATTACTATCTTGTTTAAACTATATTAAGATTTAAAGTTTTACATCATTAAGGGCATGGCTACTTGCCCCAAAGCCATTGCCCGTTTGTGATCCATTTGTTATATTTGTCAGATCACGCTCACTATATGGCCATATTTTATATACAGTCAGTGAAAGTAACCCATACAGAAACGTCTATTTTCACCTTTTGAAGATTGAAAAGGTACACCTGCCATATTATGCCCCCTTTAAACTATTTAAAATAAATAATTGACCCCTCTAGACTATCACGAATATAATCAGTTTTTGGTAAGTCAAAACCACTTTTGACCAAGACATCCAAAAACACTTTCTTTTCATTGTTTATTCAGTGTGGTTCTGCTTCAGTTACACTTCCTAGTCAGTCAACGTGTACGTTCTTCATTGAGATGCTTTAGCGATTCATTTGATTGGTTAGTGGGTGGTGCAATGGCCAAGAAAAAGAAAATAGGACTACACAAACAAGCATGAACCAATCTAAATATAACTTATGGTATGTTTTATAATATATGCAAAAAAAATGTATGAAAAGTTGAGTTTAAAGTAAAATGTTTCTGGAGTTTTTTTTCAATACTAAATCAGGGGGAAATGATGGGAACAAATGATGAGCACATTTGTACGCCTGTTTGACCCATTGCATTGGGACAGATGTTTTGGAACAGAATTAATGTTCAAGTGCTTTTATTGAAGTGCAAGCACTCAGCTGTGTCCACACCATCTTAGTTTGCTAAAACACGTCATTATCAACAGACAGATCCTTGTCTAAGGTCAGCTTCTCACCTCCTTAGCACCCAAACACACTCTATGAGGGAGAAACTGATATGAGACATCAATACACACTTGCCCCGAGTGCTGAGATACCTGACCTCACTGGTGGCTTTGATTAAGGTGCTAGTCTTGCTGAAAACAACGTGTCTAAGTCAGTATTGTGTTGGAGGTTTGTTTTAAAAAATACATTTATGTACTCTCCTTCAGTCAGAACATGCTGCTATACGTCTGACTTTATGGTTGATTTGTATGTTACATTCTAGAAGCTTCATAGCTCTAAAAACTATGTTTGCATGTTATATGTTTCACTTTATGTATATCAATTTAATGTTTTATGTAAATCGTTTAGTCAAATAAATAACAAAGAAATAAATAAATACAATTTGGTCATGCTAAGCTCTGTTACATTACCTTTAGTATTACACCAGCTTCAGACAAGGCAAGAAGAGCTGAATTAGCGCAACATATGTTTCACAGACATTCGCAGAGGAGGAGTACCGCTCAAGCACCTGCCCAAAGTGCTCTTTTGGATCACTACTTAAAATTATTATATTTGTATTGTATAATTATACAAATTTAGTTGTTATAATAATATATAATGGAAATATTTTAAAATATGAGTTTGATCACACTATTTTTGAGTAGTTTCTACGCTTTTTAGTCTGTCAGTTAGCACCAGTAGTTGCAAAGCAGTAGTTGTATATAGCGAATTCAAGCGTGAACACTCTTGCTGTTTTTTGGGGGGGTTTTTTGCTCATGTGTCGAATCATGAGCAAATCACAGAAAATTTCAGAGAGATCTGGTGAGTCGACGGCAACCAACGTAATTTTTCAGTCAGATCCAGAGGCCGGAGCCGCTGCACGCTCCAGATTTCCTTTTTCTCGCTGCCTTCCATCAACAAGTAAGAATCCTTTCTTATTATTAGAGCAGTTGTTTTGCAGGTTGACTCTTTGTAGCATGTTCCAAACAGGTATGTGGTGGATCGATTACATTGATGGATAGCCAGATCAATGCCTTGACTGTCTTGGGTGTAGACATGCTGAGGCAGCAATTGAGCTATCAGACTGTGTTAATTGCATAGTTCTTTCCGGCAACACACTTAGTGCAAGGCTGGTGTACATTCCGGCCACCACCGGAGATGTTGTATCTCCTGCCTGTAACAGTCGATGAGTGCATGTCTCTGGCATCTCCTGAAGGAGACTGTATATCGGCAGATTGTGCTGCGGAGGAGATGGCCGAGTTGTTTACCCGGGGTGCCAGAGAAATTGGGTTTGTGGGGTCGTGCCGGGATGACACCCCGCAGCCGCCTCCTATCCCGATCTTGCCGGAAGTGATTCAGGAACTCATAAAGCGAAGTTGGTCAGTCTGCCCTCTCTCACGGCTCGTTAGCTAGGGGGTACAAAGATATTTCCCAAGTAGAGTAGGTGCTGGCGGTCCACTTATTCCCAGGTAACCCTGCCGCTTGGCGTGAACAGCCAAGGCCTTCTGCTGCCCTACATGCCATGGCAGCCTTTCAGATGTTCCATGCCAAGGCCCTGAAAGTAATGCAGGAGAAGAGTTGTAGCCGAGGTCTTACGGAGGACCTGAGAGCGGCTACCGATGAATGTTGTGGCTAGCTCGCTTGGCCACATGATGTCTACATTAGTAGTCCACAGCTGCCATCTTTGGTCGACCCAGGCTGAGATGCACCCACAAGTCCGGAAGCATTTCCTCAACACACCTGTGGTCCCAGATGGCCTCTTTGGTGTCACCGTAGATGACCTTACGTATCGAGATTCTACAATCAGGAAGGAGGGTCTAGGAGAATGTATGACACTGTGTAGGAAGAGATGTGGCAGCTCCCTTTCTAATTCGGCAGCCCCACCGCCTGTGCTGTATTCCTTTTTTATGGGGGAAACTGCTTTCAAAAAATAGACAGGGCTGTAGGTTTGCAACAACAGCTAATTCTATTGGTTTATGTTGCTTTATGCTCTCAAGCAAGTTAATGCAGAAAATGAAGGCTTTACAACATATTTGTTTGAATGGAATGTTAGACATTGACACGTTGTGCCCTCAAGCATTTCTAAAGTATGCCAGATACACTAAGCTTGCCAAATGCTCGCGTTTGAAAGAGACGCATGCAGTAAATGTTGATTCATCTTCCATTACAAATTCATCACACAAAACACTTATTTGCCAAAGCCTACTCAAATAAATAAAAAAATTAGTCTTTTGCTAAAGAATTTAATAGATTTCAGGCCAGTGTAGTGTATGGCTCACTCCTTGTTTTTAATCACGATAAAGTAGGTGAAGGAATTTCTCAACCATGAACTAATACATATGTAAATATATGTAGATTTCATTCATTCATCTTCATGTCGGCTTTATTCCCTTTCGGGGTCGCCACAGCGGAATGAACTGCCAACTCACTGGCATATGTTTTACGCAGCAGATGCCCTTCCCTGCCGCAACCCATTGCTGGGAAACATTCACACACACATTCACACTTTAACACTATGGGCAATCGTTCTTATTCAATTCACTTATTCCGCATGTCTTTGGACTTGTGGGGAAACCGGAGCACCCGGAGAGAACCCACGCGATCACGGGGAGAACATGCAAACTCCACACAGAAATGCCACCTGCCCCAGTTGAGCCTAGAACCAGCGACCTTCTTGCTGTGAGACGACCGTGCTACCCACTGCGCCACCGTGACGCCATATGTAGATTTATTTCTCTATATTTTTAGTATGTTGCTAGACTGAGATAATTAGTTATTTACAGTTAAGATTTAATTACATTCAGATATAGTGAAATTTTTCATTCTTCTGAAATCATTCTTATTACTCTGTAATATGTTTAATAATGACACATGCATAGAGAAGTAGCAATCTATTCTTTTAGATTTAACACATTACCAATTTTGTTCTTAAAATCTGTACATCTGGGAAAAAACTAAAGTACATTGTAATATATTGTAATGTAACATATATATATATATATATATATATATATATATATATATATATATATATATATATATATATATATATATATATATATATATATATATATATATATATATATATAGTATTCTAATAGTAAAAAGCCAAGAAAGTGAAATTATTTTCTGTATTTTATACTGAGCTCACATTGGCATAATGCTAAGTTTTAGTTTACCGATTTCTAACATCTGTTTTTTAGATGTGAATCCAACTCATTAAGTCCACACGAACAAACACTGACACTGTATTACAGAAACATTTTATTTAACAATGTGTTTTAGTAAACAAGTGCAAAATATCCCTTCCCTGACTTAACAAAAAACAATGAAATGATGGCCATGGTGTTCAGGATATAATGAAACCTGTTTAATCACTAGACTATCCCAGAGTACGACAAGGGTTTCAAAATAAAACACTGTAAATCATGAAAAATATACCAATTCCATAAAACTAAGACAACACTTGCACAGTTTTTAATGGTCTTTTTAACAGTTTAATTAAATATTAGTAATTTATTCTCTAAAGAAACCTTCCCTTTAGTTATGGTTCTAATAAACTATGCTTCTAATAAAATAGGACAAGTCAGTGGTTTGTATTTACAAAAAATGCAATTTTCTAGATCACAGAATGGTGATTTAGCGATATAAACATGTTTGAATAGACAGATCTCAATGTCCTAACTCAATCTTTATCAAATCATGTCTCCAATTATTAAAATGTCAGGGAGTAGGAAGTGCTCATAGGCATCCAAACTTAGTATTTGAAATCCAGACTGTGAGCAGAGAGAGCTTTGATTGTGGAAACATGAAATGTCAAGGGTTGTACTAAACTTCTCCAACATCTACACATGACACAATGGAGCTTACCAAAACAAAACTCCAATAACGTTTGAAAGAGAAACACAGTAATGACAAAATTTGAGTGTGTTGGGTAACATTACAATGGAAAACAACTTTTCCATGATGCTAGGCTACATTATATTGGTAAATTGTTCTTAATTTGTCGCTAAGACTTATACGAACTTCCAGCAGAACTCTCACTGTTAACTTCAACATCATAGCCGAAAAGAGGGCATCAAAAATGCTCATGTTTATGGCATATTAAAAATTACAAAAGCCAGAGACATTTCACCACTGTCTATGTGCATAAATTAGTTTACATCGTGAGCCATGCTATGCCTGATACTATTATTTAGTTACATCCTTGTTTGACAGAAAAGGACAAAAATATGTCCTTAAATTAACTTTGGAGCTCTAGGCCAGTATCCAGGTTCAGGGCAGAACAATTAATGTGATAGTCAAAGATAACTTTTTAAGTTAAAAACAAAAATGCAAGCCCTTTAACAAGCAAAAAAATAAACAAATCATACATGCTCGACCCCAAGTCCCTGATTTTCAATTCAAAATGAAAGGTAAAATAACAAAATATAACTCAAGCATTACTCTCAATACTCACAAACGTGCCACAACAGCTTCTGCTATCAGTGGTCCAAACAGTATGATTCCAATAACTCTTACATCTCCCCCAAAACAACTGCCAAACTGTTAACTGCCAAACGTCCTGTTAACAAACAAACTGTTAACATAAAACATGGTATCCAAAGTCTCAAGGAAAAAATTAACAAATGTGGAGAAATGTAATGTTTTAGCTCAGTGGAAATTGGACAGAAATATAATCCAGATTTGTTGAAAGTCAGTAGTCCATGTGCCAAGTCAGTGGCTTGCCATCTTGATCCTGAACAATGTCTAGCCATCTCGTTCATGTCCTCTTTTTTCCTCAAAGTCTTTTACATTTCCGAACTTTAACCCTTTACACAGCAAGAATGAGTCATACACCATTCATTTCAAATGCAAAACAATGATTGGATCCCTCACAAATGGCCGCAGTTCCAACATTGTGCTTTGGTTTCAGGGTATGGAACATCACCTGACAAAGATTGACATGGCAACATATGAATTATATTGTCTACATTTTAATTTAAACAGTATGAATCAATACAATCTTAATTAGGAAACAAATAAATTATGCTTTTGAACTTTCACCCAGTTGCTTCTTATGTTTAAAGATTTTTAACTCTCTGGTATTTCTAAAAAATCAGTAACGAACATGCACTCCCCCACACCATAGAATGTAATAACACAAATGTAAAAAGCAGTTCAGGATGTTTATTTTTCAAGATATTAAAGGGTTCGTGCCATGTTGAGCCTTTAAGTGGCTGTTTTAGTGCTTTACTAGAGTAGATTCAGACAAAAAATCAAACCATGGACATTCCTGTACACAAAAAATGAGTTTGTTTCTTTTAAAAACGAGATTTATTCGTGCCATTGACGATGTCACACAAGTCCCTGACCTGAAAAGGCCAAATCCATGTCTTCTCTCGTGATATCTAGAAACAAACGTGCGTGAATCGAACTGTCATGCTGTACATTGTTTTGTGAGGTTATTTGTTGTATTTTGTGTGTTCTTGTTAACTTTTATGGAAAATTCTCTGTCTCTTCCCACTTAAGTCTGTGTCCTGTCATTGAGTTCAGGTGCTGCTCGTTACCGCCTCTCTGATTGGTCCCTATAAAATGAGTGCTCTGGAAACACTCTGTGCGAGGTGTTCATGTGTGCAGATGTGCTTCTGATCTTCCCAGTCCTGCAAACAACTCTGATCCGGTCTCGCTAGCCCTCAGTCAGCCTGGAGTCTCTAGCACTTTAGCTGAGTTTTTAAGTTTGTTGCTGAAAGAGTGAGCACAGTTTGGACGAGTGCTTCCGTTTATGTTTTCTGACTTCTGTTTGGAGCCTGTGTTCTAAAACAATAAAATCTTCATCTCTCGCATCTGGATCGGCAGTCTGGTTCTTGTGACACGAACAGAGGGAAAGACATAGCAAGCAGGACACAACTTGAACTTGTGTCATTTAAGATTGCAACAAAAATGAAAAGAAGATGCTCAGTTCTAGGTGTACAGAAACCAAACATCTAAATGACTCTGGTTCATAGAGGTAAGATCCGAATCAGAATCCGAAATATCTCTATTGCCAAGTGTGTAGCACACACACAAGGAATTTGTTGTGGTACAGGGGTACTCTCCAGTGTTGGTAAAAAAACCCACACAATAACGGTACGCAGTAACACAGGTACCGTAACATCCGTTGCACAGTATCACAACGACACAGATTACATAAGTAATTTGCTCAAGTTAAAAGTAAATAGAACATAGTAAAATTCTAGAAATAGAGGTAGTAAAATATAAAGTAATAGAACTATAACTATAGAAGTCCAATGGGGCTTAAGAGATGTGCTTTGGAGGTAATGTGCAGACCAAAGCGTAAAGTAAAAATAAAGTGCAGCAACAAAACACAGAATGTGGAGTGACTGGAAATGTGCCAAGAGTCCACCTCAGAGTCCTGTTGCTTAGTGCAATATTTAGATGAAATTAATGAGAGTGTTGGTGGGGGAAATTATGGGTTCAGGAGTTGGATGGCCTAAAGCACTGGCCAGAGGGTAAGATGTGGAAGAGGTGGTTGCCTGGGTGGGCAGCATCCATAGTGATTTTGAGAGCCCTCTTTCTCATTCTCACAGGTGTACTGTTCTTGGAGGAAGGGTAAGGGATCTTTTCAGCTCTCCAAACTGTCCTCTGGAATCTACAGATGTCTGATTTAGATGCTGAGCTAAACCACACAGTGATGGAGGTGCACAGAAAAGACTCAAGGACTGCTGAGAAGAACTGGGTCACCATCTCTGCTGTTTTGAGAGTGTTCACTCCACTTCCTGTCTGTTTGCAGAATCCTATCCATCCTGGATGAGACTGATGACAGTGTTGTCTTCGAACTTCAGGAGCTTCACAGAGGAGTCTTGAGAAGTGCAGTCTTTGATGTAGAGGGAGAAGACTAGCGGGGACAGAACACAACTCTGGGGGATGGTGCGGGTGTCAAAAATAAATTTCCCAATCCTCACTTACTGTTGTCTACAAGTCAGGAAGCTGGTGATCCACTCACAGAGTCAGGAACTAAGAGCTGGTGGAGTTTATTCAGGAGGAGTGATGGGATGATCGTGTTGAACGCTGAGCTGAAGTCCACAAACAGGATCCTCAAATAAGTCCCTGGTTTGTCCAGATGTAGCAGGGTGTAGTGCAGGCCCATGTTGACTCCATCATCCAAAGACTGATTGGATCGGTAGGCAGACTACAGGGGGTCCAGTGACGTCCTTCAGGTAAGCCAACATCAGTTTCCCAAATGTCTTCATCACCACAGATGTGATAGTCACTGGTCTGTAGTCATTAGGTCCTGTGCTTTTTGGCTTCATGTGGATGATGGTGGAGCACTTGAAGCATGCAGGAACTTTACACAGCTCCAATGATCTGTTGAAGATGTTTGTGTAGATGGGTGTCAGCTGGTCAGCATAGGTTCTTGGACATGTTGGTGAGACCCCATCAAGACCTGGTGCCTTTCTCCACATCAACCTCGCTGATCTGAAATGCTGGGGCTTCAGTTGTTTATGTTTGCTCTGGGGATCAGAGTCATCAGAAAGGGTGGAGGATGTCAGACTGTGTGTTTCAAATCAGCTTTAAAACTCGTTGAGCTCGTACACCAAAGTTTGATTGCCCAACGAGGAGGGGGGAGGAGTCTTATCTTGGTGATGGTCTGCAGGCCTCTCCACACTGATGCAGGGTCGTTAGCCGAGAAATGGTTCTCCAGCTTCCAGGAGTTTCTCTGCTCTGATCTCCTTATTCATTGTGTTCCTGATCTGATTATATAGAACATGATCTCCACTCCTGTAGTCATCTCCCTTGGCCTGGCGAAGCTGTCTGAGTTTTCCAGATAACCATGGTTTATCATTATTGAATGTTAAATAATTCCAGGTAAGAATGCACAGTGACCTCATCCAGGTTTGCGGCAGAAGATTAAAAAACAATCCAGTCCGTGCAGTTGAAGCAAGGTTGTATAATATTAAGGTTGTATAATAGTGTCCCCTCCAAACGCTATTATAGTGTCTGTCAATGTTGCTAGTGCTGTGTTAAAGAGTTAGGGTTAGTTAATTTGCTCGTAATTAATCCCTCTAATATCTCTCAAATCTAGGTTGACCGTCAGACAATAACTTTACCTACACAAAATAAATTTACAAATCACTAACCAACAGGTGACAACTGGTTACAATGTCTGCTGAATGAAAATATCAGTCCATTTCTGGAAAAACCTTGACTACAAAATTAAGAGATTGAATGAGATTTTATTTTAAAAATTAGACTTTATAAGTAAAAGAATCACATTTCCCATACAATCAGACAAATGTGAACAACATGTTATTAAAAATAGCACAATGTCACTGAACCTTTACATTGTTTGCTATTTGTATTTTTGTAAAGGTTATGGTGCCAACAAACAGATTTAAAGAAGTTGATGATGCAACGAGCAGTAATAAGAGAATGAGTTTTCATGTTTGCATCTGGCAGCTGGAGGTGTGAATGATGCACAATTAGGCCGTTTTAATACCTGTGGTCAACAAAGAGCAGCTTCCAAATCCTGCCCACCAACACTGAGATCCATACTGTGCACAAAAAAATATTTATTTTAGAAAACATGAATGAAGTAATGTATACAAATATGACTAAAAAACCTTCTGTTTATACACGTATACATTTTTTTAAATCTATCATCAGAAATCCATTAGAAGCAAACTGTGTTAAACTTATGACGGTAAGCAATATAGCACACACCCACCATGAATGTGTGTTTAAGCTGTTTTAAATGAAATTCAAATGACAAAAAGAACTTCTGAGGGCAAAGGACATTTAAAATACTCCTGATGTTGGCTTGGTTTGTGTTTTATCATTTGTCATAATTAGCATTTTTATGGGAATTCACTATATTTCATATTAACCTCAAGTAATTACAGAGCAAAAAAATTGGTTCATTAGGGGTTTTCTGTGGAGTGTTAAGAAGGTACAGGATGCAAATATGTACAAATAATTCTATAGCATCAATCTGGAAAGGTGGTTTTTGGACCACATAAGGACAATAAAATGGTGAGTTTGTGTGATCGCTGCTTAATGTCAAAGAAAGATGCATAAGCAGAAAGAGGAGGGAAATACAACAAATGTCTCCCTTGTGCTAGTGAGCACTTAGCATCCCCACCCAGACACGAGGTCAAACAATACCCAATTGAGTCTCTTGTGGTTGGGCGTTCACTGCCTCTGAGTCTACAGTGTGTGTGTGTATGTGTGTGTCTGAGAGAAGGCCATGAAAGAAGTAGGGATATTTCAAATATTTAAAAATAGGTGGGTGGATATGTAAAGGACAACTAAATTGATGTTAAGCACAAGATGTACAGTTGCATAATAAAATATCCTCTCAAAAAGAACAAAAACCAGATCGGTCGGTCTCCAAGGCGTGTTGTGTCAGAACACAAGGCATTTTTTCAGTTATTTGGCACCGTTGAAGATCATTAAAGTCTGTTTGTTAAAGGCCAATGCTGATCCTCCCACAGAAACAGTGCTGCGGGTTTTATGAGAACTGAATGTGTTTTAGTTTGACAGTATTATATTTCATGTTCAAACTGTTCTCTGCTTGTTGGAACATAAATAAAACCTTGCGTTTTGTTAACAAGTATTTGCTATGTTTAGGTTCACTCAAAGAAAAGAAAAAACATGATTGGCAGGAGTTATCCAATTTGTACAAAAAAGTACAAATATCTTAACTAGCTATTGCAGAAGACTAGCTATTGCAATTAATGTATTTTATCATGTTAATCATATATATTGAACATGTTTTTACCATTTATTGTTATATACATCTAATACTAACTCAACACAGCAAAAATAAGTAAAGTAATTTAAGCTGCAAGCAGAGATCAAAATCAGACCACTTCTTATTTTAGAGAATCGTTCAGCCTAGGACTGTTAATAAGGATCAAATTAAGAAATAATTATCTTGTGTCTTAATTGTCATCAATTAAACTATATGTGTTTCCTTGATTGAGTTTAAGTTTCTGGATGTTATTGTTTTTTTTTGTTGTCGTCTTGTCTTGTCATGGCGTCACGGTGGCGCAGTGGGTAGCACGGTTGTCTCACAGCAAGAAGGTCGCTGGTTCGAGCCGCGGCTGGGTCGGTTGGCATTTCTGTGTAAAGTTTGTATGTTCTCCCCGTGATCGCGTGGGTTTACTGCGGGTGCTCCGGTTTCCCCACAAGTCCAAAGACATGAGGTATAAGTGAATTGAGTAAGAACAATTGTCCATAGTGTTAAAGTTTGAATGAATGTATGTGTGTGTATGCGTGTGTTCTTACCTACCTATCTAAGTGTGGACACCAACAAAGAGGGGAAGTGTGTGTGTGCGTGTGAGAATGTTTCCCAGTGATGGGTTGCGGCTGGAAGGGCATCCGTCGCATAAAACATGTGCCAGAGGAGTTGGCGGTTCATTCCGCTGTGGCGACCCCGAAAGGGAAAAAGCCGACATGAAAATGGATGGATGGATCTTGTCACATGTTAAAAAAGGTTAAATAGGTACATCTTGTAAAATGTTGCAATTTCTGTGGCCCAAATGCGATGCTTTACCTGGTGTTGTGTTACTTTGTAGAAGTGTTCAGAGACCATACATGTAATACTATTCATGCGTCCCAATATTCACACTATACACACTGGGTGCGAAATGAGAATTAGTGTGGCCCAAACCATAGTATATACATGAAGAAAGTGTCCGAGCGGTTCTTGGATTTGTACTTTTTTCTGGCTAGATATTACCCACAATTCACTGCACTCGGTCGGAAGTGGGTTTCTATTGGACCCAAATAAACGAACTTTCTCTGTAATACACCTCAAATTCAAGAACAAGCACACAAATAATTATTAGCAATATAGAGAGTGTTTTATATATGTATTTATTTATTAGAAGTTACTTTAATGAAGGAATGGGAAAGAAGGAGTTAAGTTCTATTTCCTTCTTAAAAACTTCTTCCTTCACTGACGTTTTAGTGCATCCCCATCGTGCACACTATAGTTGTACACACTAAAAAGTTGATACATTTTCTTCTGACAATGAGTTTCTACTTTAAGGGTGAAGTACAGTTATACCTTGAGCTATGAATGTTTCATGTTATGAAAAATGCAATATACAAAAGGACATTGGATAAATATTTTGGTTTATATTAAGAAAAAAATCTACATACAAAAACGCACAAAAAAAATATATTCGAGGCCTAGTTTATTTTTGTCAGGTTTTCCATGTTATTTAAAATTTTTAGTGTTGTTTCTGTATGGCATGGAACGGATTAGGCATTTTACATGTAAAACTTACTTCAACATATGAAAAATTTAGCGTAAAATTTTATTTTATTCCCCATAATGGATTAATTTCTAGCTATTTATGGATTTTTTTATTCATGAATTTTCTTATTTATCTGAAATCCACAATGAATACATTCACCTCTTGAATTTAAAATGTACTTTTAAACTTTTAAAATGTAAAAGCATACATTTTCGGTGCTAAAAAATCTTAAATTTACTGTTCTCGGTCTTTAATCCTTTTTCACACGTCTTGTTTTTCTGATATCCATGTGAAGCTCATCTGATATGCGTTATTGCCATTGCTTGGGGTGGTCAGAGTTTGAGAAAACTTTTGGAAATCATTAAAATACATAAACGTGACGTTTAGTGGTTTCATAGTCAAAGGCTAATATACACTCAAAATTGTAAAAGTGGCACTCATAATTGCTGAAAATTGTTAAATGGATTTTTAGAGTTGCCAGATATTTACAAAATAATCATGAATGTAAAAACATGTAAATGTTATTGTAGGATTTGTCTGAGTTTGAGAAAATGCTCATAAAATTTGTAAAATTTATTGTTAGGTTTGCCAAAGACTGAGGAAACCTTCTTAACTGCCCAAAAATGTATAATTGATGGTTAAAGTTTCAAACAATGTATTTGAAGCATACTGTTTAGTATACAAAAAGGATTTCTATATGTTTTGATGTGATGACATAGGTGTTACTGTTGATACTTAAGAGGTCTTAAAAAGTCATACATGTGACCTTATGAAACCAGCAGAAACCCTGATTTTAAACTATTGTCACACCATGTCCTTAGTAAGACTGGCAGTCTGTCACATCACAGCAGTAGCATACATAACTCTAAACATAAGAACATAAGGTAATATCTGGCTCCAATTCAGGGTTCATGCACACTAAATGCTCATGTGATTTAATCCAGTGAAGAAATTTAATAAGCCAAATTTAAACCTAAATATGCTTAGGTTTAGATTAGGTATTCAATCATCAATCATGGTAGAACCATCCCTTAAAAAGCTAGCAGTAGAAATGTGAATTGAACAACAGTAAGACACGGCTTGAATTTGAGAGTTAAACAAGGTCAATGAGCTGCAGGATGTCTGATGGTCTGGTTCTGCTCTGATGTTAGTTATCCCCGGCCTGAAATGAATATGCTTGTGTTATTTATTTGATCAGCTCCAGTCTGTTTGTTTTCTTGCGCTACCAGAGGCCAAGTTGTATTTGTTTCTACTTGCAAGCAGCTCCTCGAACCACTTCAATGAAATCAAACAATAATTAGCACAAACGAAGAGAGCAGAAGGTTGGTGGTGAGGAGTTTATTTGTGAATAACAGGATAATCAGCTCACGGCTCTCAGCAGCACAAATGTTTTAGGTTTAAACATGCTGTGAAAGACTGCTGGAGATTTACATCAGGGCCCAGGACTGTGGGAAACATAGTGCACAAGAAGTTCACTGACTATATTAACCCTTGTGTGGAATTCATATTAGTACTCAGTGTTCGCAGGTCTGGGGGGGCTCCATTGCAATTTAGAGGTTTTAATTCATTCATTCATTCATCTTCATGTCGGCTTTATTCCCTTTCGGGGTCGCCACAGCGGAATGAACCGCCAACTCTCTGGCATATGTTGTACACAGCAGATGCCCTTCCCTGCCGCAACCCATCACTGGGAAACATTCACACACACATTCACACTTTAACACTATGGGCAATCGTTCTTACTCAATTCACTTATTCCGCATTTTTACAGGGCTGTCTGTTGTTAATCATACTTTGATTTTGAAATATTTTCATTTACATTACATTTATGCATTTGGCAGACACTTTTGTCCAAAGCGACTTACAGAAGGAGAGAGACGACATGCGATTTGTTACACAATCAAAGTTTATCTCAGCTTGCTCATAATAGAAGTCGTATCAACTGGTCAATAAACCATAGCAGGAAGAAAATAAAGACAGAGGATAATTAATATATATAGTAGGTGTTTATCTAAAGAGAAGAGTTTTCAGTTGTTTTTTGAAAGCTGTTAGTGTTGCTGCTCTCCTGACTGGATCAGGAGTTTTTTCCACAAGCCAGGGACAGTGAGAGAGAAGGTTCCACTAAGAGATTTTCTGCCTTTGTGGGACGGATTCATGAGTCGCTGTTCCTTCTCTGAGCGCAGGCTTCTGGAGGACATGTAGGAGTGTATGAGCTCATGGAGGTAAACAGGGGCTGATTTGAAGATCGTTTTGTATGCCAGCATCAGTGATTTGAATTTAACATGAGCTGCAATTGGGGACCCAAAGAAGAGTGATGAAGAGGGAATACACCTACGTAAAATCGAACCCACAAATCAGTTAACTGATTTTCTACTAAATATTTAAAAATGTACAAAATGCAAATTTAAAGTATGCCTATTATAAATTATAAAATGCCTATTAAAAAATAAAAAACAGGCATATTACTGTTTTTGCAACTTTGCAGATGCTTTCAAATCTTTTTCCCCCATATTTTTTATTTGGAGTTGACATTAAACTGTTTAAGAAAAAGAAAATTTAAACAACATCCTGATATTTTTTTTATTATTGACAGGCTCTCAATATCGTAGAGACAAACTCTCCAAACTCTTTCCTGAGGAATTTACTGACTTAAAAAGTTATAATCACCCTAAGGAACAACTGAGAATGTATCATAATAATGCGCTTTATGACGCATTCAAGCTTATAGCCACCAGTGTGTAAATGTGGAGTGAATGACTAATGCTGTGAAAATTGAAAAACATCTTTGAGCTTGGGCCCTTGGGTCCCACCTTGGCTGCCCTAAGCTGCCCTGTGGCAGTCTGACAGAAACATAGCTGCCATTTTGCACTTCCCTGCACCCGAACACACTCAACTAGTCACACACATCCATACAGGGTAATACATATGCTCTGTTCCTGAATTGCCTGTTAAGATCCCAATTGAGACACCAGGTTTAGGTTAGAAATGATTGGCATACTCCCTATCTTCCCCAATTCAAGAAATAACAGGACATTTTGGATAGTTGTTATCGTCACGTCCGCTGTCATCACATCTGCTCCCTGGTGTCTGCTGAAGCCAGCAGACGGAAGAACGTCCAAGAAGTGGAAGCAAATGTCTACTTCAGGCATCGTCACCTACTAATCAGCCAAAACAGCCTCACATTTCTTTAATATTCTTAATGCATTGAACCACTTGTTTATCGACTCTGTTACAAATGAACACACTTGCCGTTGGATACTTCAGTTGCATCTCTGTTGCTCCTAGCCTTGTTAAGCGACTTTAACTACCGTTAAACTTACTATAATTACACACAACTAACTCCTTGGATTTAGCTCTCTTAAGCTTATAATGGCACAACTAGTCTAACTAAAGCAACTCTTTGGTTTTATTGTGTTTAACAGACATAAAAAACATTCAAATAGTAACACAAATTACAACATTACTACAACATATACACAAATTTAGCTCTTTCAGTTCAGCTTTCCGTTTGATTGATGGTCCTGTTTCAAGACTGATCTATCCATAGAAGGCTAAACTAAAAAATATGTTTGGCTTCTGCTCAGCTTTCCTTGTGACTGACTGTTCTGTTCAAGGCTGATCAATATATAGAAGGCTAAACTAAAAAATAGGCTGAACAAAAAAAAATTGTTAGAAGAAAAAAATTGCACTAATTTTGAATCTCTAAATAAATTTATCTATATTAAGATCGATATAAATAAACAAACTACCAATACTTGTTTTCTTAAACCTATAACCTAGTTAAACACCTAGTTAATTTGGCTTCGAAACCCCCTTCTGAAATGCATGCCATTAAACAGTTTTAGTGTAGTCTACAGTTTAGTGCAGCTACAAAGTTTAACTCCTGTTTTTAATTTAAAATAATAATAATAACCTAAACAATATTGATAAAGAGCGTCACGGTGGCGCAGCGGTCGTCTCACAGCAAGAAGGTCGCTGGTTCTAGGCTTGGCTGGGTCGGTTGGCATTTCTGTGTGGAGTTTGCATGTTCTCCCCGTGATCCCGTGGGTTTTCTCCGGGTGCTCCGGTTTCCCCACAAGTTCAAAGACATGTGGTATAAGTGAATTGAGTAAGAATGATTGACGATTGCCCATAGTGTGAATGTGTGTGTGAATGTTTCCAAGCGATGGGTAAAACATATGCCAGAGAGTTGGTGGTTCATTCTGCTGTGGTGACCCCAAAAGGGAAGAAAGCCGACATTTTTGATAAAGAAGATAGATATTCCTCTACATAATAATATGGCCTCACCACACTGTTCCTCACCAAATTGCAAAGATCAGGAGTCATTCCAATGGGATCAAGGGAATATCTCTCTTCTAATTCTGCTAGATCTCAGTGCAGCCTTCGATACGATAGATCACAGGATTCTCCTCGAGAGACTAGAGAACAATGCAGGCATCCAGGGCCAGGCTTTAAGATGGTTTAACTCTTACTTCTATGACCGGAGTCAGTTTGTTCATGTAAATGGAGACTAATCAGTCACAATAGCAGTAGAGTATGGAGTTCCTCAAGGATCTGTTCTGGGACCCATTCTATTATAAATCTACATGATGCCCCTTGGCAATATTATCAGAAGACATAGGATGGGGTTAGTTTCCATTGCTATGCAGATGACACCCAGCTCTATATCTCAGCAAAACCTAACAACCCTTTAAAGCTAAATAAGATCTCAGAATTTGTTGCCGATATCAATGATTGGATGAATGAAAATTTCCTTATGCTAAATCCTGATAAAACAGAAATATTACTTATTGGCTGTAAAAAGCAATTACAGAATCTCTCAGTTTTAAATACGGAGCTGGGACACACACTGTAAATTTTTCCACTATAGTCAAAAATCTTGGCGTTATTATAGATAGTGAACTGACGTTTAAGAACCATATCTCTTAGGTTACTAAGACCGCCTTCTTTCACCTCAGGAACATTGGTAAAGTACGGAACATGCTGTCTATTGTAGATGCAGAAAAATTAGTGCATGCTTTCATGACCTCCAAAATTGATTATTGTAACGTTCTGTTAGCCGGCTGCTCAGCTACCGGGCTACATAAATTACTATTAGTTCAGAATACAGCAGCTGTTTATGTTGGAGTTACTCAGAAGTCACTTGCTCGGTTGCAGTTAGTCCAGAATGCTGCCGCCAATATTTTAACTGGTGCACAGAAACGAGAGCACGTTACTCCCATTTTAGCATCACTTCATTGGCTCCCAGTTCGTTTACGCATTGATTTTATAATTCTTTTATTTGTTTTTAAATGTCTTCATGGTCTCGCTCCAAAGTACTTGTCTGACCTGATCCAGGTGCACACCCTCTCCTCGCTCCCTCAGGTCAACAAATCAGATACAGTTAGTTGTCTCTAAGACCAAGAGGAAACTGAGAGGTGACTGAGCCTTTTCAGTCTTCGGACCAAAGATCTAGGATGAGTTGCCCCTGGACCTCAGACAGATGGACTAATTTTCCACTTTTAAATCGGCTCTTAAAACATATTTTTTCACCTTGGCTTTAATTGAGTTGGAATCTTGATTGGGATATATATTATTTTTCTTATGTCTGATATTGCTATGTGCTTTTACTAATTTTATGCTTTGTTCAGCACTTTGGTGAACCTTGTTTTGTTTAAAGTGCTTTATAAATAAAGTTGAGTTGAGCGAGAGTTCTCACAAGAACAAAGAAATATGACCAGATTACACTGGTTTTGTGCTCTCTTCATTGGCATCCTGTACAATATCACATTGACTACAAGATTCTGCTCCTTGCCTTTAAGGTGCTTAATGGCTTCGCTCTGGCTTACCTGAGCAGTCTCCTATCTCGATATATTCCAGCTCGCTCTCTCCGATCACAAGAAGCAGGACTACTTATTACTCCGAAGATTAGTAAATCCACCAGAGGGGGAAGAGCGTTCTCATATAGAGCCCCGAAGCTCTGGAACAAACTCGCGGATGTTGTCTGGAGCTCAGCTACGCTCACAGAGTTCAAAACTAAATAAAAAACGTATCTGTTTAATCTAGCATTCAAATAATTGGCTCCAGGTATTTGTTTCAACGGATATGGGGATTAAGCACCATAAACATACAAATTATTTAAAAAAAAAAACTATATGATTCAATGTGCTTATCTAACCTATCCTCATTATATATCATTCATCCTGCTACTGAGGCTGGTCACTGGTTTGTTGTCTGTTGCATTTTTCTAACTATTGTTTTTTTAGTTTCTGTTTTGTCTTTGTTTGTTTTGTTTGTTTTTGTTTTTTTGGTGCTGGCTGGCAAACTTTTCATAGATGGATCTTAAGTTTGTATATTCTTCATGCTGGGGAGGTGGCTGATACCTGTCTCAGTCAGCAAGGCTCTCAGGGGCCTCACAGAGGGAACTATTATTTACTCTATCTGATCCACACTAGGACTTTGTGAATCTGCTTTGAAAGCAACTGCAAAAAAGCTCTATATAAAAACTTGATTGATTGATTGACATCTGGACACCTTCCATTGATCGCCCAACATCAGGAAAACAGTGAATGGCAATGTTATCTCCAGGATCTGACCAGTCTTTTTCAGGTTTGTTCATAATATGTATAAACAAACATGAGAAAAAATGTTTTCAAAGAAACATCTAAGTACTCTATTTGGGACTTTGCGACTAGTTGGTACATTTCCAGAGCAAAAAGCAAATTATTATTTACAAAACCAGTGGAACAGAGCCATGAATGTGACTGTGCATGTGTTGGTAGCTAAAGTTTGGGACTATTATACATCACATAACTCATCATGCTATTATATATCACATGACCTTGGCAAAGAGCAAACAAGTGGATGACAAGCAGCAAGGAATGAAGACGTAAATTATACATTCTTACTGTCATGTTCACAAATACTCCAAAACAATTCAAACTTCAAATCAGATTGAACTTGATCAAATTCCACAATGGAGTTAAAATCTTCTATACTGCACAAATATTGTCAATTATTCCAAACCCAATGGCAAGGCAAGTTTATTTGTATAGCACATTTCGTAAACAGGGTAATTCAAAGTGCTTTACATTGGAAGAGAAAGTACATTTAATATATTCAAGCATTAAACAAGTCAAATGAAAGCACATTGATTAAAAACATATTAAAAATGAAGACATAGATTAAGATAGTGGTTCTTGTTGTTGGTTCTTGTCCAGGTCCGGTTCTTTAGAATCCACTGTCCATTGAGAACGAAGTGCATGTAGTGAAAAGTGCATCTTTAGTGAAAAGCGACAATATAGAGCTATACAGAGATATTTTTATTTAAAACTTTTTTTTCTGTTTGTATGTCTTTTTCTTTTGCAAATGAAGTCTGTACTGCAGCAATTCTGTGTGTGTATTTTTATTACATAAGCTACTACTCTGAGACAGACCTTCATTTTTTTGTATTAAATTTCTGCAGCAAACTAAAAAGGGATGCATTTACTAAAACCCAAAAAACTCAAATGTAGAGAATGTTCCACTGTACGGGTAGATTTGACTCATAAAATATATAAGTTTCTGTCATTTCAGCTGATGATACTGTTGTTCTTTTTTTGAAAATGTGTTATGATTGAGTAAATGTTGCTATTGGAAGAAAATGTGTTAGTGTTTTCAAAAATGTATTTTTTTTTTTTTCAAAATTTAGAAAATTCGTTTTGGAGTTTTGTTTACAATGGGGGGTTTTGAGAATGAAATAAACTGTTTTGCCAAGTGTGTGTTTTTACTGATTTGGTGCATTAAGAGTTCAGCAATCTTATTAAATGTTTTGGGAAATAAACTGTCTTAGCAATTGTAAAAAAAAAAAACTGTAAAGCATCAGTTTGAGGTTGACTTCCATTTCTTAAAAGAAGCCGGTTTAGATATGTCAGCAAATCCTCTAAGAGGGAGAAAAAGAAACCAATAAACATGTGAAAAAGTATATGTGTTTTGAGACCTGTAAAGCGCTGTGGTTTTCTCACTTGGCCCTGAGTCATCTGGCTCTAATACAATCACACATCTGCACATTCATACAGACCTCAAGCTCTGCAGCCTAAAGCTCTTCTCGCTGTTTGAACCATCACTGGTTAACAGTCTTGAGGTAAAGGAAAATGTAAATCTCCTCACGCATGATTCTCAAGCCATGTCACAGTTTATAGACATCATTCTTATGAGCTTGTGTCAATTAAAGCCTTGCTTTCAAAATTCAACAGAGCATTAAATGTGGTCAATGTAATCTGTGAATATAAAATAAAATGAGGTTTGACTCTTAGTTATTAAAGAAGTAAACAAAAAGTAAATGATTCCATAGACTCATCTTTAGGTTTAATGACGAATACATATGTTAGCTCATCATTAATGCATCATAAATTATAGGCTAATTTCTGCATTAACCAATGATGGTTCATATCATCTGATCGTGTTACAGGCTAGATTGCACCAGATACAGCAATTCCCTAAACAGCCCTACCCCACCTCTCTTGCAGGGAGTACCACCGGTCACATCCATAACTATGATTCTGATTTGGAAGATGTTTGCCTATAATTTAGTTAATTATATTTGTGTGTTTTACTCTTTTGAATTATAATGTTTACAACTTATTTGTATTATTTTAGTTTGAGTCAAATTAATCAATAAATGGTTAAAAGAGTGATCACTATACCTTGAATTTATATAGCACTTTTCCTGACGCTCAAAGATGCTTTACAATTATAGGAGCATTATTCATTAACTCCACATTCACACACTGGTGGTGACCTTGGTAGCCCTTAGCTGCCCTGGGGCAGTCGGACAGAACCTGCTAACCACCAAACACCCCCACCAGTCACACACATGCATACAGGGCAACACTGTGAAATGGCTTGCCCAGGGCCACAACGGCAGAATGGACTTGTTTTAGGATTGATCCACCAGCCCCCCAGTTACAGTTTTTTACAATTGCTAAGACAGTTTTTTCAATACATTTAACAACTTTCCTAAACTCTTAACACAATTAGCACAACATTTGTCTAGTTAGGCTCTACAATTAACACATTTTTTGTTGCTTTGATACAAAACACATATAGTTAGCAAAACTTATTGGACTTCTTTTACACTCGAGCTCCACCAGCACCAAAACTATGTCATTTTAAAACAAATTTTTTTCTTAAAGTGTTATGATTGACTAAATGTTGCTGTTGAAAGAAAACATGTTTTAGTGTTTTGAAAACTGTATTATTGTATTTTGAAAATAAGTTTGGGCGTTTTGTTTATAATGAGGGGTTTTGAGAATGAAATTAACTGTTTTGCCAATTGTGTGTTTTAACTGATTTGGTGTGTTAAGAGTTAAGCAAACTTGTTAAATGTATTGAAAAAACTGTCTTAGCAATTGTGAAAAACTGTAAAGAACGGCCAACTCCACAACTCTTCCACTTCCCCTGAGATCCACCTGCATCATCAGATGAGAACTCTTACTCACTTGAGTTTACTCATCTGTGTCTCCTGTGTTTTTGCTGATGATTATCCAATAGTGACCACCTTATAATGACTGCATTTTCCAACACTCACCATCTAAACCCCAAGCTTAACCTCAGAACGTTGACAATCCGAGTGATAGGTTTGCTACACTCGATCTGTAACACTTCAAGTCATGATCTGAGTGGTTGCCTCTATCCATATTTCTTTGAGAAACCTGTTTCGCATTTAATTTTGTTCCGCTGGGAATCTAGGTGAAGCCTTACTATGATAATTTATTTTGACATGAAATGATTTCATTGACAAACCTTTTTCCTGTGACGATAACGTTGCATTGACGAGCTGCATATGTTTGTTTTGACAAAAACTTGATGAGACGTGCTCAAATTTTTGTTAACGAACGTGACAACAGACGCAAATTTTTATGAGTGGATGGTCACTCGTTCAGAATGCTTTACATTTCTGCTTTTCATGATTAGTGGCTGTAATCTGTCATTCAAAATATAAAGTGTTTTCTTGTTCTGTCACGCCCTTCGTCTGCTACGCAACACATTGAACAGAGTATGAGGCTTCTGCTTTCCCATTGACTAGACTAAAACGTGACTAAAACTATTACATTTTGAAACGACTACAATGTGACTAGAACTGAGATTGTCAAAAAGACTAACACTAAAACTGCCAAAAACAACAGTGATACTTTGTTGGATATATAACATTAGCCCTCAAGCATAGCCCCTCATCATGACACCATGCTAAACGACATGGTATTGGTTGTTTGACATATTGGTCAGATGGCTTCCTGGGCAGGGCTTGGCCAATGTGTGGCCATGCAAGACTAATCACCATCTTCTAACTATTGTTCCCAGATTCTATTTCCCTTTTGTACTGTTTGTTTATTCTATTCTCCTTGTTGTTTATATTGTATTTGGTCTCATATTAATCTGCTCATCTTACCCCCGACTGTAAACTACAAAGAAAGTTGCTTCTTTATGTTCTTAATAAATATGAATTCATTAAATTATGAATCCATTCCATGTGTGGCTGACATCCCTGACAGATACATGATGGTTAAAGGGCCCCTATGATTTTTGGCTCTTGAAAAACAACATGTTCTAGCCAATGCTAGCATGAAAATAAAATAAATTATTATCATTTTTTATTATTAGGTCAGTTGTTTGTTTTTTTTTTTCATACTCTTGTCATAGTATGAAAACTTAGCTCTTCCAATTATTATCCCGCTGTTGCATAAGTAATCCTGCTCAGTGTGAGAGGATCTGCAAATTCAGCTTTTCAAATGGATTATTGAAAAAAAAATTAAACCAGCTGAAGATGATTTAATAAGTCATTCGTAAATAAAACTGTATATACTTTACAGTCAAAAAAGCAGGTAAATAAAATGTTTTTAAAGCTAAGTATTTGGGAGAACTCTTGAATTAACACAACGTTTACACCTTGAAATACTTTATCTTTGCATTAAAATACTTCTTCAGAGTCACAGATGGAAGGATTAACCCAAACAAAACATAGATTGAGAAAAATCATGAATCTTTGGAATTCCTAAAAAATCAACATTGTCTCTCCATTACGTCTATCATTCATCCAATAAATGGCAAGCCCTCACTTGAGATTGCGATCAGACCAAGTTCACACTGCTGAGGGATTTTGAAGCTTTTTTTTTCATTTAGATTCTCTTTAAACGCACAATAAGAGTTTCTGTTGAGGCTGTGCTTATCAAATGCGGCTCTGTTTCTTGTAAAAGGAATTCCCAACCTCTTGAATGTGAAGAGGGACGGAGAGAATGAGGCAGGGGAGGGTGGAGAGGAGGGGTGTAATTGGTTGTGATGAAGAATGTGCGTCCTTGACCCTGTCTACCCTAAGAGATTGCAGATACTGTTAGCATTAGCCAGGCCAAGCTGTTTCGGGCCCCATTAGAGGCTGATAGCAGGCGCTTTTAGTTTCTATCAGAATCTTACCATGGACTCTGGACAAAGAGCCACATGGCAGTATTCTGAAACTGTTTCTCATGAATATGTGGTGTGAGGGTCACGTTGTGCTCTATACGCACGAGTATTTTGTTCATCCTTGGGACAACTTCATGCAAAAAACAGATATTTTAGTTTTTTTGTTGTTTCTAATACATTGAAAAGACAAAAAATCTGGTTGTGAGTCTCTGGTGTTTCTACTTGTGTGTCTCTGCAACAATGTCTGAAGATGTCAGACTGAAGATGAGTTGCCTTTTTATTAACTTGTTTTAAACATTTTTTGTCATTGGAAATTCATTGATACAAAAGGTAAGTCTTGTGAGGCTGTTGTGTGCTAAAATAAAGTTAAACTTTAAAGTGAAACTGAAGCAGACAGGTTTTTTGTTTTAGATTTCAATTGGATTTTGGTTTGGCCACAGATGAACAAAAGTTGCAATAAGTAAAGCTTTAATTACTCAATTCAGGAAAGGTAGGTTTGCCAAATAAACATGGGGGGAGAGGTAGTAGGTGTTTATAATCAACCAATGATAAAGGCTGAATAAACTGACAAATGACGCTAGCACTCACAGTCTCTTTTAAGCTATCAAGAAAAGTGTTGAACAGTACATTTAGAATGTATTGAACAACACAATGTTATTATGTGTATATATACTGTATAAAAGGTAATTAACTGCAAAACACTGTTTCCGTGTACAGCACATTGCTTTTTTTTTTTAAACATTATGAGATGACTTGTTCACCTGAGTTTGAATGGTTTCGCAACAACAGCCGGAGCTGTAGTTTAAGTTCATGCAAGACATTTTTTTGAGTTAGCTGTACATTTGCTGCTTTTCCTGTAGTTCCACTTTCTTTAATTAGCGTTTTCATTTTAAGTATTGCAAGTATTAATTATGTTTTCCAAATTTATAGATGGGTTTAGTCCATTTGTATTCATCCTTGCATTTCTGTGTACACGCCTTGCAAAAGTTTCTGTTGATTTTGATGTTTGTTAACAGTGAGATCATTCTTGGTCTCTTGTATTATTATAACAAACTGGATGTTTTAAATAATTTTTTGGTGAATAATCTAATAAGTTGACAGCTGTGACAGAGCCGTAGATCCATTAGCATCGCTAATCTGCTCTCGCCAATCACTCAATATCTGTTTCACCTAAATTCTAGTGAACTCATTGGATGATTATCCAATCCTTTTGTCATCCCTTAAACGGACTACACTTCCGTCCAGTTGTCCACCAACGGTTGTGTTCCCCAACAGTGATGTTGTTTCCACCATGGTCTGTTTGACTCAGAATACTCCTGCTTGTCTTTGTTTGTATTATTCTTCCTCATCGTCTCCTGCATGTTCCGTAATCTTCATATTGGTCATCGGCTTTAGCAAACTATAAATGTCCCAACAAACTGTGTTGTACTCTTTCCAAGTGGTGATTAGCATGTTTTATATTATTTAGCTAATTGTGTAGTTTGTCTATATTCTATTACTTCTAAAGGAGTTTGACAAGTTCAGAGAAAACAACAGGACAGTAAGGATAAGTTTTAAGCTATACTCTGCTCTCGATTTTTGCCTTTATTTCCTTTTTTACTACAGTGAAAATGTCTGATTGGAGCATGAGGAACTGTACTTATATGTAGGATTATTGCATATAGAATTGAGATAAAGGGTCCTGCATACTTGAAGACTTTTATTATTCATGGTGGTGGGTGGTAGGTTTTGCCTAAATCAAGGTAGAGGCTCGTTTTTAGAGTAAGCCTTTACAGAATGATCTGTCCCTGCAACAACAATCCCCTGGAGTCACGCCCAAACACACACCTCGGCTCAATCTCCACACCCTGAGAACCTGAGCTCCCACACCCCCAGACCACAGCACAGACGCCACAAAGATTAGCCTAGCTTACCCAAAAAACCAGCTGAGCATCATGGGATACATCATAGGTGGGTGCATAAGCTCCGAATGAAAGGAAACGGCCCAAAGACAAATAAGGGAGATTGTGTTGGCAAATGCCATCAAAGAGAAGTGAAGAGAAGAAAATTAGCTTGTGTACTGTGAACAAAACAATGACACTAGTGACTGATGGCTAGGTTTCGAGTGGAGGGTGAGACGGTGTGGTTATTGTAGACAAGGAGAAGGATTTTCCTTCTGTTCCCTAGTGACCTGAGCACGGGTTTTGAAAGGCTTTCAGAAAAAGAAACCCTCTAAAATCATGCTGGCTTCCAAACGTTTTGTGCAATAAAGTTTTACATGTTAAATAAACATGCAAATCCATCGTCTGGTCTTATAGAGCTGTTACAAAATTGATTTGAACATGTTGAATAATTAAAGTTAAAAATAATTAAAGTGACATGAACATTAGTTGATGGTGCATTAACCTATCTATGAATAATAACTCATTTAACTTGTATATGAGTCATATAGATTTATGCATCATTTACTACCTTCCTAACTCTTTGTTCGCGGTTGCTAATTACAGTTTTTTTACAATTGCTATGACAGTTTTTTCAATACATTTAATTACTTTCCTTAACTCTCAACACGTTTAGCACATCTGTCTAGGTAGGCTGTAAAATGAACTCATTTTTTGTTGCTTTGATACAAAATGCATTCAGTTAACACAAATTTCAAATGCTTAATCTTCTTTCACACTCAACTACACAAACAACTATGTAATTTTAAAGCCAAATTTTTCTCAATGTGTTATGAATGACTAAATGTTGCATTTCTTCTGCCTGCTTCTCGACCCATACCTAGCTCTCAGGATTCTCAGGATCTTTTTTCTTATAATTACTATTATAAGGACTTTATTATAAGGGTCTGGGCTCAGCACCCAGGGTTCTCAGTCCCAAAAAACGCCCCTGCCCCTATCCCCCAAATGAATCTAGTTCAACCTGACCTGTTAGCATATTCATCCTCAGCTGTTCTCTGTCACTTTCACATGTCCCAGTTTCTCATTACACCTACCAAACATCCATATTTGAACTCGACTATCTAAAGAGCATCTTGTTTAGCCCGTTTAGCATTGTGTTTATTGTTCATTTGCTTATACCTTTACTCTCTGTGAAACTTTCCTTGGTTTTCCACATCCAAACTTACTTCTTGACACATATATTAAAACCATATATATATATATATTGAACCACTGGAGTCATAGGAAAGAATTTATTTTTGGAACAATAGGAAAGAGGTGTTTTTGACTTCTAACGGTGAAATGAACATCAATGAAGGGGTCAGAATCTCTCATACTTGAGTTCCATGATATTCATGAACATGAAATCGCTTCCCTTTAAATCATACGGAGGATGAAAGCTAGGTTCAAAGTATTCTTCTCCGGCATGCCTGGCATTGGTTTTATAGGCACACAGGGCTGTCCCGGGCCACATGGGGTAATGAGAGGACAGGACTGCCTCGCCAGCGCCTTTGATCTCGGGGCTGGTGTTATACCATCCCTGTTTAAACAAAGTACACACACACATCAAACGCAGTGTTATATCAGCACTGAGTAAATCTCAGGGTCAGTCCTCTGTTGTGGTTTGGCAGATACTTAAGAAAGAAGAAAGAGAGGTATGATGATGACAATACAATGAGGGAAAGGGTTATGATGAGAAAATTCCTGCTGTACCTATAAAACACTAACACCTTTTAACCATTCACCTCCAAATGCTTTGTTCACACTGATAAACAGAAAAGCTGGAACGATGGATGTTTTAAATGTACAGTTAATGAGAATACGCAAATACAAGGGTAAAACAGACGAGCGTAGCAGATTTTGTGACACAGAGCTGGCTTTCTTGCAGTCGCAGTAGAACTAAACAATCAGCATTGCCAGATCTAAGTTACAGTTTCCAGCACAAACTCAGCATAAAACCTGTTCACCTCAAAAACAACCATCCCAAATCTACACATAGCAAACCAGTTTTGTTGAATGGAAAAAAGTAGACGTAGCCTTATTTTTAAAAAAGTATTCTGAAGAGAAATATATTAATATATATTAACCCAATTGGTCAGAAAACTGTCCAATCTGGCAACACAGAAAAGAATTCAGAAGTTGGCAGAAATCAACCAATCAGCTTGCTCTAGACTAGTGACACCTAGAGGGAGGTCTCAACAAAAAATATTAGAGACATTCTCGCACAAGTAGCGTGTAAGGACATGGCACAACTACTTCCATCACGTGACGATTTAGCGTGGCCTGATATTTATCAGTTTTACATACAATTAAACATTTTGTGTTGCTGGCAAGATCATATTTTCAACCTGTAAAGTATCCAAATAATCTGACCGCCCCTCTATCTAGGATATTCCACTATCAAAATACCATCATCCTTCCTTGTATGTCAAAAAGTAAGTGCGTTGGTGCATTTAGTGTAGCACAAAAAGAAAAACACTCCCTGTCAGCGAACCTACATTCCATTGATCATCATCTGTATTCCCAGCCTCTCATTACCACTAACATACCGGTACTCTTTAGTTAAGTGAAGAGCACGTGTTATACTCCTGCCGGCTGAATTTGGCTCCTGGCTCCTTCAAGGGCCTTTTGAAGTTTGTTTACAAAGTTCTTAATGTGAATCTGTTTCAGTTTCTCCACATAAAAAAAAACTGTTTACATTTTTTAATTTATATGATCCTCATATTTTGGTAAAAATAAAATTGCAAGACTGGTCAATTGATCCATTTATGTGGGCGAAACATATACATTTGAGCTGATTTACAGGAACATTTGTAAAAATGTACCAATGAGTTGAATAATGCAATTGTTGGAGTTCAGTGATGTCAAACATTATACCACAAAAACCACTCACTCTCAAACTTTGAAGGCCTGCAGGTTTTATCCATGTATAAACCTGAAAGAAGTATGAACACACACTTCTCTGTTATTTTACAATCTTTCATTGATTTATAGTCAAAGCTGCACTGTACATAAACGTTTGCTATCTGATGGCTTCGTGGTCCGTGGGAGGAACGATCTTATCAAATATAATCTGAACACAAAGGTTTCACTGTGTTGCATGGACACACCTTCGGCATTTCACTGCGATTTGATCTTTCTTTACTAGCTTTCCTTTCCTGTTTAGAAAACCTTTTGGACAATGGATTCAAATTTGTTTTCTGTAACCTTATTTTAGACTAATACATTTTGGATTTTTTGTGAATAGTTATAGCTCTATCTATGAACAATTTTTTGTAAGAAATTCCGTCTTTAGTAAGATTTTGTACATGTGGTTACTATTCTTAAACTCTCATTTATTCTCTGGATTTAGATTTGTTTGACTTTAAAAATGACTACGTGTCTCAAGAGTTTTGATAAGAAAATAATCAAATTTAAAAAGCAAACTCAAACTCACTATCCACAGAGACTAATTGCGTTTCATCATTGGCTTGAAACTAATGCTTGAACAGACAATATTTTGTAACAAGATAACAAGAACAAGATTCACATACTGCGCTCTGCTGTAAGATTGTGTGAGAACTGAGAAATTGAATGTGGCTTTTTACAATGAATACACAAACACTGAATAAATCACATATTTACACGTAAATAAAATGCAGGTATGAGTTTTTCCTCACTCCAAACAGATGCTTTACTGCTTTATGCGATACAAAGTAACCCAGATTTTGAACACTATAAATTTATGTCAGCGCTAACCAAAAACAGAAAAGGTCTGAAGACGTGTCTAGCTTAAAATAATTGTTATCTGAAGCCTTTCAGATTCCTTTCAGTAATGCTGTTTGTTTTTTGTATTGTTAGATTGACGTGAGGTTTACATTGGTTTTTTTCATTTTAATTGATATTGACTTTTAATTTGATTGACTTGTAAAGAACAAGTTATGGTTAAGAGGCAGCTCCCGGGTGCACTGTCTGCCTACAGGTGAGAAATGATCTTCCACTTCCAAACACAAACCAACAAAAGGATAATCAAGATGAAACAGGAAGAGAATCTGTATAAGAACAAGTTTGAGAGATGACAGGCTCACAGGAGCGTCACTGAAAGCAATAATTCGCAAAGTAAAAGAGAAACCCACCGAGACTAAATAGTGTGTCTAATCAGGACACAAGCAGCAATAATCATGGTAAACTTAGACAGAGGGGACACAGTTCATGATAAAACAAAATGATCACATTCACACTTTCAGTATAATACTAATGAAGGTTATACTTTAACAATGAAGAATGTTACCATGTTGTTGTTTTATTTTTTTATGAGAAGTTTAAAAAAAAAGTCTAATTTAACCCTTGTGTGTTGTTGATATTATTGTTACTCAGGCAGAGTTTGCGGGTCAGGGTGGACCCACTGATTTTTAATCCCAATCAATACATTTTATCTTAAAATATATTTACTAGCAATTTAAACAGCAAAAATACTTTATTTAAACATGTTACCTGATTTATTCTCTTTTACAATATGAACCATGTGTGGTGTTCTTATTATTGTTACTTTGGCAGGGTTGGTCAATCTGCTTAACCCATTGAATTTTGGGCCTTTTAATTCACACAATCATAGTATTTTATACTAAAATCTAAAATTGTATGTTAATGTGTGATTTATGTTTATGTGGGAAAACAGAATAAAAGTAAAGAATCTACCATTTTCACACTTTTACACCCCTCGGTCCAGTAGACCCGAACATCTTGTGTGTACTATAAATCTGTAGGGGGGCTACAGTGTGGGTTCATTAAAAAACATATTCTGATGTACGTTTTTCACAGGAAATGAGCCAAGCCCAGTGAATCTCAGTTTCAAATAATAAATGCTTGTATAATTTTTCTCTTGATGAAAACTGAAAACGGGTCCCACAGACCGAACACCATACAAGGGTTAAATATTGTGAAGAAAATGCAATATTTTACCATTTTTACAAAACTGCCCAGCCTACCTTTGGGTTTGGAAATTCAAAGAAATTGCTCTAAAGATGGTGAGAAAGTTCTAATTCCCTTCACACTCTCCTTGAGTAGTTTGTTAATCGCCTGCTGAGCTGAATGTCAGATGCAAAGTGATTCCACCTCACAGCACATTACTATCGTCACGTCTGGATGACATCATCACCATGTGGTGCCCCTGCTTAGCTGCTCTTGTGGGTACCAGAGGGGTATTTTAGATCAGCTTTTCTCTCAAATCCAGTGGCACATGCTGCACACGCCATGCTGTCGCCAGCAAACCTTCACATTTACACAGTCTGGATTAGAATTAGGCTACATTTGTGTCGTCTGGCTCAGGATAATTATAGATTTTCTGCTTTCAGGGGTTATAATAAGAACCTTGTGGAAATACAGTAGCTGACCCTTGACATTTTATAGAGTCAGGGATATTTCAGAAATAGAAAGATAGTATCTCCATTATTTTACTTCATCAACCAAATGAACAATGTACAATAACACACTTACCTTAAACCTCCTATTATCATTGGGCCAATAAGATCCCATTCAGTGTTTAATTGTGTCAGTGTTCAAATTTAATTTCCTAATCTAATGGGGAGAACTTGGTAAACATAGCAGTACCTATGTTTATGGTCTTTCAGCTGTATAAAGCATAACAAATGTAAAGAAAATGGCACATATTTGTTGTGGGTGATATTGAGGTCACTTTAATGTGTTGTGATTTTATAATATATATATAATTGTATATATAATGAATAATAAAAGTAAAATAAAACCTAACACAAAGATACCTGCAGTATTGCGAGAAACACTGACGGTTGACATGGGGGAGGGGGAATCCCATGTTTTACATGGTTGATGCAAAACCATAAGAGCTTGAACAGCTGCTTCATAAACTATTGTGTGTTCATATGGTGTTATGATAATGATGTTCTGTTATAAAAAGTTATTTAAAAAAATATTGCTTGATTGACTGCAGCCATTAAGCATGCTCCTGCAGAAATAACTGTTATGTGTTCCTGGCATTATAGCAGTGACTTGTCGGAAATTGTGTGTGTTTTTATCTTGGTATTAAATTGACCCCAAACATAATTATGTTCCAGTCTTTGCTAAAATAATTTGTCATTACTTTCATATGTTTCCTCATCAGAGTCTGTGTAAAATGTTGTTTTTATTTATTAATTAGTTTTAATAGAGTGAAGTGAACACCTAGAATAGAGTGTTCCTTGGACAGGTCTTCACTCTCCAGTCAATCGCATCACATTCATTCAAAAACATAGAAATTTTTGTTTAATAAATATATTATTTCTAAAAAACAGACTTAAGTAAAACGATTTAATTTTTAAATTGTTAAGCTATTTTTACTGTGATTAATTTTAGGTATTTTATTTACTTATTTTAACATTGTTGCACAATTTATTAGTGATATTTTTCTAAATAATTTGACGAGCGGGACTGAAATTATTTCGTCACTTTTTAATGATTTCGTCCTGTCTCGCTGACATGCCAGTTAGTGAGCAGGACATGCCAGCATTGTATTTTATCATAGGTTTTCACCAAAGAGTTACTGTGTTTGATGGTACAGTACAACAAAAATGTAAAATATTTTTGAACATTTATATTGATAATTAAAATTATTTTAGCAGTCAGTAGTTAACTGCATTTGTTAATGAATAGTCGACTCATTTATTCCCCATTACACATTCTTTAACAGCCATTTATTGATCGCTGCATTATATTGCCCTTTTATATATATTTTAGCTTGATGATTTACCAATTAGTGGAAAATAACAAAGCTCTTTCTGCTCATCAACCTCCAAAATAGTACTTTCACATGAAAGAACATCAAAATCTAATGACCAAAAACTTTTATCACTCTTTGTCCATTCATGTGTTTTAGTGCTATAAATAGTAGCGCAGTAAAGTAGATGATTAGAAAAATTACTCATGCTTGAGCTGTGGTGGCTCCAGCAAATCGGGTTATTTTCTGTATAAAAAGTCCAAAATAAATTGGCAAAATAAGAGAATCTTG
Organism: Danionella dracula; assembly: GCA_900490495.1. Classification (NCBI taxonomy): domain Eukaryota; kingdom Metazoa; phylum Chordata; class Actinopteri; order Cypriniformes; family Danionidae; genus Danionella; species Danionella dracula. The sequence goes on along the minus strand of UELW01000004.1, from coordinate 843,767 downwards.
TATACTTAAATTAACATTTGATTATTTGTTTTATTTTCAAGTTTTTTAGAGCCAAACGTTTTAACTCAACAACACAAAGACCTACACATCACAACTCGTCAAGCAAACATTTTTTTAACATTCAACTTTTTTAAAGGAAACCAGTAAATTAAGCGATACAGTAGTGGAAATTTAATGTTTAAAAAGCATTTTTATGCTCTGTATGGCAAAAATTGAAAAAATAATTGTCCAATAAATTGTTTTATTTTATTTCCAATCAGGTGCTGAAGAGACAGATTTATAGCCATCTGCTCTCCTAAATATTTGGGATCTAGGATCCCTCCTGCGTCAATAATTTTTTATACACACTCTTTTGTTTCGACTTAAACACGCACACACAATCTAGCACTAGGCATATGCTGGTCCTTCGGTGCTGCCTACATTCAAAAGGCCACTGGGGCCCTGCTAATATGGCCTATGAGATTAGAGTGACCGTTACCATTAATGCTTGTGTATGTAGAGCTGCCAGTAACAGCAGGTCTCGCTCATTATCCACAAACACACACACACACATGCAAACACACTCTTCTAAAGAGCTTCTTTGTGCTGAAGCTGTGCAAGTGCTGCTCAGGGACCATAGATGTGTTTCAAAACTCTTCACCTGAGACCAACCATGGCAGTGGACTCAGCATTACAATTTTACAACATGCTTGAGATTTAATCCTCCTCATTTTGAATATAGACTTGAAAGAGTTAAATGAATGCTTAACATTTAGAAAGCTTTAGTTCAGAGCAGTGATTTCGAACCGTTTTATGTAATTTTTTTTTTGGTTGGCTTTTATGGGTATCATAAGTTGGTATGATTGGAAAAAACCATTTTAACTTTCACTTATTTTAACTTAACTTACAGTTTTTCACAATTGCTAACACAGTTTTTTCAATACATTTAACAAGTTTGCTTAACTCTTAACGCACAGAATCAGTTAAAACACACAATTGGCAAAACAGTTAATTTCATTCTCAAAACCCCTCATTGTAAACAAAACTCCAAAACTCTTTTTCAAAACACAATAATACAGTTTTCAAAACACTAACACATATTTTCTTTCGACAGCAAAATTTAGTCAATCATAACACATTGAGAAAAAAATTGTCTTTAAAATGACATAGTTTTGGTGTTGTTGGAGCTTGAGTGTAAAAGAAGCTCAAGCATTTGACATTTGTGTTAACTGAATGCATTTTGTATCAAAGTAACAAAAATGTGTTAATTATATCGCCTACCTAGATAGATGTTGTGGTAATTGTGTCAAGAGTTTAGGAAAGTTGTTAAATGTATTGAAAAAACTGTCTTAGCAATTGTGAAAAACTGTAAAGACATTCACTTATTTTCAATTACTTCCCAACTAAACAAGCCCTAAAGACAAATCAAATTTGTTCAACTCTGTTCACTCAAACACGTGGAAGGTAGAGTTGCCATATTTAAGTAAAATATAAAAAAAAAAAATTCAGTCTCAAAGCATTTCCTCAGATATCCTAAACTCTTAACACGATTAGCACAATATCCGTCTAGGTAGGCGATACAATTAACACTTTTTTTGTTACTTTGATTCAACAAGCATACAATTAACACAAATTTCAAATGCTTGAGCTTCTTTTACACTTAAGCTCCACCAACACCAAAACTATGTCATTTTAAAGCCAACTTTTTTCTCAACGTGTTATGATTGACTAAATTTTGCTGTCGAAAGAAATCTTGTGTTAGTGTTTTGAAAACTGTATTATTAAGAGTTTTGGAGTTTTGTTTACAATAAGGGGTTTTAAGAATGAAATTAACTGTTTTGCCAATTGTGTGTTTTAACTGAATCGATGCGTTAAGAGTTAAGCAAACTTGTTAAATGTTTTGAAAAAACTGTCTTAGCAATTGTAAAAAAAAAACAATTTTATTCTTTGTTTCTAATGTAAAGCACTTTGAAATGTTTTCAATGTAAAGCACTTTGAAAGTTATCCTGTGTATGAAATATGCTATACAAATAAACTTGCCTTGCCTTGCTTTGCTTTGCCTAAGGGAGAGACCATATGCAATTTATCACAAAGCCAAAGTCTAACTTGGGTTGCAATTATTGATTATTGGTCTTTGACAGTTTGACAGTTTTGGTGTTGGTGGAGCGCGAGTGTAAAAGAAGTTCAAACATTTGAAATTTGTGTTTATTGTATGCATTTTGTATCAAAGCAACAAAAAAATTGTTAATTGTAGAGCCTACCTAGACGGATGTTGTGCTAATCGTGTGAAGAGTTTAGGAAAATTGTTAAATCTATTGAACAAACTGTCATAGCGATTGTGAAAAACTGTCAGACCTGTCTCAGAGTTGTAATTTGTGTAATAAAAATTCAGACACATAATGGCTGCAGTACTGACTTTATTTGCAAAAGATAAAGATGTACAAACAGAATAAAAAGAATTCTGATCTATATTGTTCCTTTTCCACACAAGATCGGTTCAAAGATCCTCTTCTAGATCTTATGATCACGTGATTGAAAGAAAACTTCAACACTGAGTGTGGTTCCTATATGGAATCAGATGCAATTTATATATTTTCGTAACTCATTCATTCATTCATCTTCATGTCGGCTTTATTCCCTTTCGGGGTCGCCACAGCGGAATGAACCGCCAACTCACTGGCATATGTTTTATATATATAATATATATAAGATGCCCTTCCCTGCCGCAACCCATCGCTGGGAAACATTCACACACACATTCACAATCGTTCTTATTCAATTCACTTATTCCGCATGTCTTTGGACTTGTGGGGAAACCGGAGCACACGGAGAAAACCCACACGATCACGGGGAGAACATGCAAACTCCACACAGAAATGCCACCTGCCCCAGTCGAGCCTAGAACCAGCGACCTTCTTGCTGTGAGACGACCATGCTACCCACTGCGCCACCGTGACGCCCTATTTTCATAACTGTAATAAGCTATTTTTCATTTGGTAATGGAAAATTATAAAACAGGTAGTATTTTTCTCTGCTGCTATGAAAAATTACCAGTTAAACTTTCGTTTAGTTAAGAAATGAGAATTGACTTAATTTAGAGAGGATTTAGTTGAAAAATAATTTTGGTTTTACATTTTAAAGAGACATCACTAGCTTTTCCTGCTTTAACCCACTCCCCTTCACTTCACTGATGGAAATTAACATAGTATTCAATTGTTTTTAAAATGAACTAAATAGTTGAAAAATACAGTATCTTCATTATCAAGAAAAAAGTTATTTTTTTCTTCCTAAGATATGTTTAAAATTATAATGGCAAGGACTCTCCCGAGTAATCAATCTCTATAAGGCCCAGATATTCTGGGATTCACCTCACAGGTTTGAAAACCCTACATTTAGTTGACAGACAAGATGGGAAATCCCAACATGTGTTCCTCATTCGTTCCAACAACCAGCAGGTTGTCTTCACAATACATGGTGTACAATTTTCCGTTGTACATGGTGAGCATTTCCAAGTTTGTCTGATCTGAAAGGCATGTGGCCTAAGAATGGCAAAGCATTGTCAAAAACAACCTAAAAATAGCTCCAGGTATGATTAGCATGTTGTCGAAATGTGACGTTGATTTACGTTGTCGACTGGGCTCCAAATGTTCTGTGGTGTGTTATAAATCTGCTATGGAATGACAAGCTAAGAGGATTTTTCATGTCTAAAATTGAGCATGATTAATGTAGTGAACCCACTCACTGTAAAACAAGGCCATGTTTATGCTTTATTTATCCAACAAACCTGCCTCCGGGTCATATGTGGATGAAAACGTGATTTCAAGTAAACAATTTTATTCAATTATTTCATAGTTTGAGTTCATGTGGTCAAACTTGTTAGGTTAAAGAAGCTAATTTAATTATTTTATACTTGGTGAAAGATCCAATTTAAGGTCAAGTTAGGACATGATGGTAGGTTTTGACTTTTTTGTTCCACAGATTATGGCATTTGTGCACATTGGGAAAAAATACATTATATCGCTGAAATAATTTGCTCACCTGCTTTGACTCACATATGACCTAAAGTGATATCGCATTCTTTATCCATAGGGTTCAATATGATGTCTGTCCTCCCTTTGTAGCTATGACAGCTTCAACTCTTCTGGAAAGCCCTTCCACAAGGTTTACAATTGTGTTTATGTTTATTGTGTAAAGAATAAAAATGTTACAAGTGTAAATTCTTTAATAGGGACTGGTTGCAATAATTTAAGATATGTTCTCCATATTGTTTGAATTTGGGATAAAAGTCATATATGTAAATGTGTTATGGGGTAAAACTTTGATATTTAATTGCTTTTAAAATGGGAATACCCCACAAAGGTTAACTGATACTATAGTTAAAAAGTTTGTAAGATCTGAAGAGTGGGTAAATGGAGGAAAAGTATTTTCTTTGGATTATAGATGAGTGTAGTTTCTGATGGATTTTAAGTTTAAGGGAAACTCGCAGATGCAGACTCTGAAGAAATTGCTGGAACATAATGTAATGCCAAGCAGATGTCTGTGATAATCCCATCTGCAATGATTATAGCTGTAAGAGTCTTGGCAGAATGTATGAGATAATTGTTCAAATGAGGGTCGAAACAGAAATAAAGACAACAACGGTTCCGCAGTCACTCCAATCACAGCTTCCCTTTACCACTTATTCCTACAATAATCTTAGTTACATCGTAGAGAAACAGTTTAGATTTGCCCTTTAGATTTTCTTTTTCCATTGTGTGAGTAGAACTTAGGTGAAGTTCAAAATCACATATGAATTGATGGTTAATGAACATAAACATAAAACTACCTTTAAATTCAGATACATTTTTAAAAAGTAAATATTTTTGGGCTTTGCATCATTGGCAATAACCATGGTGACAAGTAACATGATTAGTGTTGTAAATGCTGAGTGAATCCCCATGCGGCAGCTTTAAATATGAGATGGCCTCAAGGGAAAGTGTTTTGGTTCAGAAAAAAAAAATCCATACAGCATCTAATCATCTAATTACATGTTCATACCAAGAATGGAAATTTTATAGCTTACATGCCAATTCAATAAAAAGATGCGTTCTCCAATCCGGAGAAACCAGAGACTATACTGCATAATCTACGGTGCAGATAATGCACTGTAGCAGTTCATAGAACACGGAAATCATGGTTGACGCTGTGGATGTTCAAATATTGGAAATTGTTTAAATGTTATACCCTACTAATATAATTTCTTAACTTACTATTTCCTACACTCATCTTACACCGTGTAAGTTTATAGAGCAAGATTTTGGATAAGTTTAAGAAAACTGCAGCTATCAAAGCCATTGTTTTGTGTTTCCCAGAATGGTCCAGTCTTTCACTAGTCCTCTCTCTAATCTTAATCAATAACTCCCACACGTTGCGTACAAAATCAGTCAGAGGAAACAAACCAAGAAAGAAAGTAAAGTGAAACCACAGCAAACATGACATGTGACTTGATGGACGACTGCCAGGAAACAGCGCATATGCACACGAACAAAGTACACAAACACTGCAGATGTGAGCAAATAAAACATTAACGTGCAGTCAGAAACAGATGTTCTGTCTCAAACTCCTCACTTATTGGGATCAGGGTTTTAGTTTCAGCCCTTTCTATTCATTCCCTCAAAAAGAGAGAGCTGCAGATTTATGCAACCTTTTATGAAATAAACATTTTACACCTGGCATTGGCATCCTTAGTTTAGTCAAAATAGTGTAAGCCAAAATATCTGTGTTTTTAGGACTTTTTAGAAGGTCAATGTTTTCCTTTCTAAACCATAATTATACAAAAGCTTTAACATTTCAGACATTGGCACCAGCAGCAACAGACTTGAATTCTAAGATTACTGTCAGTAATCCAGTTCTACTCCTGTCTGAATTTAGCACACTGTAACATGATAAAAGCCTTATGATTTTTAGAACTAATTATTAAGTTTAAAAATAAGGTTGTTTCCCTACACAAAAACACATTTTTTAAACTTGAGTTTCAAACAATGGGTGACCTTCACTGCATCTTAAGGTTATAAAACACTTCTGCCCCGAGTAAGCGAATGGGACATTAGCCAAACCTTAATATTGCATCGCATTTAAGTAGTTTTCTACTGTTTTCTACTGTTCAATCTGTAAGGTGCTAAAATATTTTTTTAATATAACTTTTAGAACCTTTTCATTTCTGTTTTAGTAATTTAATTATTTATTTTATTTGTTTCAAATTAGTCACTGATTTCTGAAGATAATTTTTTGGGAGGCACATCTCAGTGCAGGCTCCACTCATGTACGTAAATGTGTGTTTGTACATTATCACACCTTTCTGAATGCATGAGAAAAACAACTTACCAAACAATTTACAAGAGCCAGATACCAGATGCCAATGCTGGCATTTTGTGTTTGTGCCATAGGTACATTTAGTACTAGTGAGTTTGATCATTTTCACATTCCTTTATTTGGACTGGGTATAATGTAAGAGGTTAGAAAATGTTAATATTGTGCATGGCAACAATGAGCATATTTTTTTTCTCTAGGAAATGTATAGTTCTGCTTCCAGGGATTAGACCTATTGCTATCTGCATTCAAATTGTATATTGTTCACAGAATTATATTTCACCAAGCTGAGAAGAAATGAGAAAAACAAACATGAATGCTTTCTAGCTGTAAAAATCTTTTTTCACCTCAATGGCCTCCTTCCCTCTGACAGTTTTTGCACTCCTCTCCTTGATTTAATATAACTTTTAGCAGTCTGTAGTCTATGTTTTTTTAATAGTTTGACCGATTAATAACCAAAAACATGCCAGTAGTTGACCATTTTCTTACTGAAAATTGTCGAGTCCCAGTCTGTTCAAAGGTATATTCTCCACAGAGTATTGGCAAAATTGCTGACCTTCAGTTTGATGACTCATCGTCAAAGCACTCTATTTTAACAAGAACTGCTTGTTTATAGTTGGTGGAGTATGGTTGGTACCACAGTAGGTGCAGAATCAGCCACTAGTAAATTTCAACTATTTCACTGGAGTCAATAACGAATAAAAAAGGGAAAAGGCATGATAACATCAGCAGCACCTCTGTGTGGATTACGTTCAGTGTTTGGAGGAGTACATAGTGAGCTACCTTCCTTTAATTAGCCGTTTTGTATTCACTGCAATCACTCATTCTCATTCAATTATATTCTCACTGCTTTGAAGCTAGTTAGAAAGATATAAAAATTGCATAAGAGGAATAATTGGTGATTTCGCTTTTCGGGTGAGCTATCCCTTTAAGCACCCCACCTCTCGCACTGTGCCAGGAGAAGCATGCTGTTTTCATTAGTACCCTGCCTGTTTTATTGCCCAGATTGCTCTGCTGTGGTCAGGAAACTGATCCAAGTCCCAAACAGTAACTATGACAACCTAGTTTTGTGAGGATTTTTTTGGATGCCCCCTACACACACAGCTCACAGACTCGCTGAGATGACTCCATATATTTTCTGATCTTAAACAAACACTGTTTTACAAACAGAACAAACCCTAAAGATGTTCAGTTGCACAGTTTAATCTTGGTTGCGCATTCAACTTCCCCAATTGAACCCTGAGTCTGACCCATGGCTGCCTGAAATTGTCCCTTTGAGTATGTTACAGACAAAATCCTCAAATAACAAACAACCAGTGACTGTAATCGTTGTGTTCATCTTAGTGGGGTTTATATGGGGTTATTTACGTAACAAAACTCTTAAAAGTATTTTGTTGTGATTAGTGTACTGGTAAATTCACCTGCAAACGTGTATGAAACGGCAATTTATTATTAATCTGTAAATATTTGTCTTGTGATTTGTAAACAGGTGTCAATTTGAAAGATGTGTAACACATACAGGGGTAAATATGTATTAAAGAAAAAAAATGGCTGAATAACATTGACACTCTTAAAAACCAGTTTTTTTTTGTATTCTTTATAGATGTCAGAAAACAGATTAGGATCCAGGTGCAGGTCAAAAACTTGTCTTTTTTGCAGGGTTTTTTTCAGCTGAGCAATGCAGGTGTACACAGTTACCAATCCAGTAAAAAAAGGGTAAAATGGGTCAACGTTTGGGGTTAATGAGCAAAACGTGAGAGTAAACCAGCTTTCTAGCTTCAGAATTCAGATGGCAATTCCAGACCGTGGGTGGAGACGGGTTTTTTAAGCAAAGAAAAAAACAGCAGCACACACTAACAGGACAAGACTTAGAATCAAACAAGGAATAATAACCCAACAAGTGATAAACAAGCAACGAGAACAGGGGAACACGCAAATGAAAAAGAGAATTTAATCAGAGGGAATGGATCAGCAGGTGCTCTAATGAACACTATTGAAGGGGCGTAGAAAAGTTGATGAAGCTAGAAGGGACAGGACTGAATTCTAAACCAAGACTACAACTTAGAGAAAACCCTGACAACAACCCAATGTTTAAAGTCTCAGTAAACCGGGGACGATAATGTGTACACCAATGTGTATAAGAATAAACAAATTACATAAGGCATGTTAATGGCTTTGTTGACCACAAAAAAAACTTTGAGAATGCACTTGTTCTCTCTTACAGTTTTTCACAATTGCTACATTTTTTTCAATACATTTAACAACTTTCCTAAACTCTTAACACAATTAGCACAACATTTGTCTAGGTAGGCTCTACAATTAACACAATTTTTGTTGCTTTGATACAAAAAACATTCAGTTAAGACAAATTTCAAATGCTTGAACTTCTTTTACACTCGAGCTCCCCCAAACACCAAAACTATTATTATTGTTATGTAGTTATGTAGTGTTATGATTGACTAAATATTGCTGTCGGAAGAAAACATGTGTTAGTGTTTTGAAAACTGTATTATTTTATTTTGAAAATGAATTTTGGAGTTTTGTTTATAATGAGGGGTTTTGAGAATGAAATTAACTGTTTTGCAAATTGTGTGTTTTAACTGATTCCGTGCGTTAAGAGTTAAGCAAACTTGTTAAATGTATTGCAAAAACTGTCTTAGCAATTGTGAAAAACTGTAATAATAAATATCAAGGTGGCTGATGTTCCTCTATGAAGTCTTTCTATTTTAATAGCATTACTCTCTCATATTTAGGTTATATATTGTGGCCCCATTCATTCGCATATAGATCTGGGGCCTTTCAGACAAAAGGCAGGATTGTCTGTGGCAGGACAAAAATTGTGGAAGGCACTGCCTCCCCTTGTTAAAATAGCTCCTATGTTTTAAGTCTTGTGTTAAACCCCATTTTTACTCTTTTTTAACTCGGCCTGCGCTTGTGTGGTCTTCTGGGTTTTATTATTGTGTGTATCTTAGTTTTGGTTTGTTTTATTGTCTTTTAGCTGTTTTTAATATTATTTATTCCTTTTTAATATTGTTTTACATTTTTTTATTACATTTTCATCTCTTTTAAATATTATTTTGCGCAGCACTTTGAGAACTTTTCTGCTGTTATGTGCTATAGAAATAAAGTGGATTGTTATCTTTCTCCTACTTTCTCACTATCACTCTCTCGATCATTAGAGTATGCCATTTTCCTTCAGTCTGAGGAATGGGTTGTACTGGTGTGTGACGTTCGTGAGCATGCGATTTGCTTCAGAGCGATTGCTGAATCAATCATGTCTGTTTTCATTTCTCAGGTCCTGTGCTATGGGTGGCTGATTTATTTTGGAAAAGTTATAAGCTGGCGGTAGTAATAGCCAAAGCCCCATTAGCCACTGTTTTTTGTCAACACATTAAACACACAGTTACACATGTTATACACTCTAACTGCTGATGGTTTCTCATTAGTTCCACACTTTTTACCTGGAAATGTTAAACATGTCACATGACCAAGCACATCACTCAACATGATCTATCTTTCCCCTCTGTACATCTGATCGTTCTAATGTTTTGGTGTAAAACTATGTGTTCAGCCAAAAATGGCAATTCAGTCATCATTTATTCAGACTTGTGTCATGCCGAACTTGTATGACTATGGAAAATGCAATTAGCCTGATCTCTGTATTCAGATGTTAGTGCAAGTATAACACTAGAATAGATCAAACTAAGAGCACTGTTCCTGGAACATTTAACTTTAGTTCATTAGTCTTGCAAACAGAATATTTGCAATTTACTAACTTGAAAAGAAATAAAGGGTTGGCGATTCACTCAAAACTACAAGTTCTCTCTCTATTTTATCCACTGTGTTTTTCCTCACAGCATTTTAGTTCTAGCAAACCAGATCTGAACTTTGTATATCAAAAACAGTGTACAGTAATCCTTATTCAGTTCAGTTGTTATCCATTTGATTTTAGGTTGGAGTTATTGATTTATTTCACTACTCATCTTAAACTTTCTGACCAAAGCCAAAATATTTTTTTCACATTTACAAGTCTTGGAATAAAGCATCCCTGAATATAATTTTGCCTTCATAGCAGCCCCACGCCTTAATGCTTTCTTCACCATGCTTAACTATTCAGATTAAGTTCCTTGCCTTTAACCGAGTTATGTTGACTTTGATTAAGAAGAGTTCATCAAGTTAAAAAAAAATTTTAAAGAGTAGACTTCAAAAAAGCATCGGGCATTAAACCATGGCACATTAAAACATAACAAAGCCGTGTACTCAACAGCAACACAGAATTCAAGTCATATGGTTAAACAATAGAAGAACATCGCTTATACAGAAATAACCATGTACAACATAAAGTACCACATGACTGGTGAAACAAACCAAAAGCAAACAGGTATGCAAGATGACAAAACACCCCATTAGTACATTCCAGAAGAGATGTTGCACCCAGCATGGTTTTAAAGATCAGCTCTAGGAAATCCTGCTTTCCTGAGTGCTGAGATTCAACAAAAATGCTCAACATAGAACAAGACAAGGCATGATGGTGCTCAAGAAGTAGATTTCTCTGGCAGTATTAGGAATCAACAGAACAGTGAGAGTGTCTATTTTTAATGTAGTTGGGAAATTATTGCTTCTGGAATTCATGCAAAACTTGACAAACATGAACAGGTCCCCAATATAGCTAGATTTGTTTTGTATATTTTCTTAGTTACAGTGCCGTACAGATATTTATTTTTAAATATGGACAACTGCTTCATTTACTTCGACTATTGCAGAGGTCTGTCTTCAGTCTGGGAGCCTTCTCTGGCCTTATTTGACCTTAAATATCTCTCAGTTTGGTCCATGAGCAGTTTACTGTACTTTCTTATTTTAATACATTATAGAACGATAAAGCAAAGAAAGCCTTCAAAAATCCTCCTCTCACAGTCTCTCCCCGAAAAAGCAAAGCTATAAATCAGAGTGAAGAAACCATATGGAAAGCAAAAGAAATGACAAGCAAATGGAGAGATTTGTTACTGTAATTCTGGAGGCCTTAGAATTCTTAATTAGAAAGAAATATGACATGGGGGGAGAGAGCATGCACATAGGCTGCAAACAAGCATTGCAGTTTAGCGAGAAGGAAAAACACAAAAGCATGTCTCAGCAGTATTTCTTCAAACGCAAGACGTGACCTGTTATTACTACTCAGGTCAAACTCATAAGAGCTGCAAGTGATTTCCCAGACAGGAAGAAAAAAATAAGCAAGGCCACCAAACAGAATCACAATAGAGGTCTTTATCTATGGAAAACCAAGAAAGCCTAATGTCTCCTACAACAATACTACCAAAGGTTTCTATTTAAACAGTTGTGATTTTAAAACGATACATTTTTAACTACCTTTATAAGGTTTTGATGGTTTTGCCAGATATGTTGAACTTGGACAGTTGCTTTGGACAAATATTGCATAATTTTGCCTGTAGTTCTTGTCACAATAAAAAAATCTTCTAGGATGCTGATCATTTGATAGACAATTACTTCAAATAAGAAAATAATTAAAGGAACATTGGAAGTGTGCCGATGGAGATGTAAACATGCCTTTCATTGGCTGAAGGCATAGTATAAAACTCAGACATGTTCTTGATTTCACTCATAAACTTGTGAATACCAAAATTCAAATATTGAAACTAAAAGGTAAAACCTTTTTTATACAAAATATTGACAACATTTACAACATTTCATATCTTGACAGTGCAGAATAGACATTATTCGTTTACTTTTTTTGTCTTTTTTTTAATGCATTGGGTCATGGGTTTTTTCATTTAGGGTTTTATTTATTTTTTTTGTGATTGAGTATTTACAAAATGAACAAGAAGACATTTTAAATGCATGAAAGACACGATATATAAGTTAAATGAATAAAACAATGTCTGATTTAATTAATCAATCATTAGTTTACTTTGCCTCTTGGCTTAAAGGCATGTGAATAAACAAATGGAGAAAACAAAGGAGTCATTTAAAAACAAAAGAATGTAAAAGTTTTGGTGTACTGTTGTGTTCTGAAATAATTATAATTATGAAATAAAAACTTTTTTTGCAAATGCTTTGTACTTGTGCATATCTATAATTTTCCCTGCCTGTTAACTGTATTTGAATTGTCATGAACAAATGTTCTATCTGCCTATCTATCTGTGGAGTACTGTGCTGTAGATGGTTGGAAGAGGAGGAGGTGTGCACTTGAAGGAGCACGCACTCTGTTGACTGATATCTGATACCAGCTGACATCTGGCGCCCTTTTAGAATGGCGTCCCCACAGCCCACACACACATTTAAAGAGCATAACTTGTCACAAATCATAACCACTAGATGCCCACCTTCACATAGATGTCCCACCAGACTTGATTCTATGGTCTTCTGGCACCAATACTATACACAGACACAGACCGCTCTTCGCTTGTCCATCACTGGCTAGACAAAGGTTATTCTGGGAGTGTTTGTGAGGAACATGTCCCTCAGGACTTACGCTATGGAGGCCATCAGTCTGACTCATATATAAGAAGACTCTAACACTTGGGACTAAAGATGAAGAAATATGTACTGTATATGCAAATCTTCTTGTTCTGATATGCAAACAAATGATTTGATCTGAGAAATTAGGCTAAGATCAGAAATAATATTAAAAATATTTTTTTTGCCCCAATGTGACCTGTATATGATCTTTTCAGGACAATCTGAACAGCTCAATTCCAATTTTTTGTTTAATTCAATGTCGATCCAACTCAGGTTTCTTATGCGGTCTTGAATTACATGCATATCAGATTTTTTATTGTTGTAAAAAAGAGTAGACGATTCAAGTTTAACAACAATCACAGCTAAAAGGTGTAAATGGAAGGAAAAAACTGATAAACTGTAATAGAACTGATAAATATTAATTTTTAAACATAAATAAAAAATAACCTTTCTTAATATCATTTGGCTGAAATGATGGGGGCTCCAATTGGAAATTACCTAAAAAAAAAAGCCTCACAATCCTCTCGATTCACATTCTTGTTTATGTTTACTTTAGTTTTTCTGCGGATGTGCGCCTCACAGCGAGCTAGATTGCAATCATAAACAGGACGGATACAATTTGTTTGTTGTTTGTATGATGAATGAGCACACAAAACAATCTTATTTAATTTTTTTAAATCCCAATTGAACCTAGCCATAACGTACCCTTTGATTAGCCCGTCAACTCTAGATTTAAATTCAGTCACTTCCACTCTCCCCTTGTGTGTAAAATCAAATACCTAAACATTCAAACTACGTTTGTGAAAAAATTGTTCACTCCCAGGAACTCTTGAATACCAGTGTAGTACTGTTAGAGGGTGCCAGCCAGATGTTCCTTGTTGTCCAGCCAGCCATATCTTTACCACTAACTTGTCCATCGCCAAGTGTCAGTTTTATTAAATCAAAGCAAATCAAGCATTAAACCCATAAAACATGTAAAATGAAAGAGTGGCATCAGTATACAGAGTTGACAAAGTTTTTGCAATCAATCAACCTTCATTTGGCCTTCAGAATGGTTCAAGAACAGCACATATCCATCATGGAATGGATGGCATCTAATCCATTCATCAGTAAGCTCAAAGCATAACAGTTGATACAGTGGTATACAACATCCAACCAGCTCAGTTGTGTTTCAGGATCTTGGATTGTTCCTCAGTTTTAAGGGCATCACAAATCTAGACAAATTTTTTGTTAGAAGTTTTTGCTGCGAACACGCCTAAAACCAAGCCGTGTGGACACATCTGGCCTAGCGATGGCAACGAGCAAACACAAGTTTGTGTCCGCCGTGTTGTTGATGAAGCAAAATCTCACGGTGGGTCAATGAAAGTTGTCTCATTTAATTTGCATTCAGAGTGCTATTGGGACATAAAAGATACATGACTATACAAGATTTCATCACAGGAAACAGTGAAGAAGATTAATGTTTAGAAGAGCTGAGAAAGAAATCAGGGAAGCAAAGAGAAGAGATCATCAAAACCTTGTGTTGCTGGTGTCCAACCATCAAAGTATATTCAACAAAGATTATACATTTGCTGTCAGCATTAAACGACAGATGTGTGAAGCTAAAAGAAAAGCCCCCTATAGAGAAGCCTTCTGAGCGTGTGTGGAACCCTAAGGGTTAAGGAACTCTTTTCAATCAGCTTGCAGATTTCGGATAATATCATGCTCCCAACTTTGTGGGAACAGTTTTGGATAAGCCTTTCCTGTCCCAACATTCTTGGCCCTGCTGTCCAACATCGACTTATTACCTAACATATTAGCTCCTGGAAGAACTGTTTTAGCTGTGTGAGTGTGACATGAAAAAAACGTTTGGGAAATTATGGCAAACATTTTGACAGTTTAAATTTTGACACAAACAACAAATGGAATCACTCTTGGTTACCTGGTAACTCTTTACAATAATGTGACATGAAACATCATCAGTTAATGAATAAATGAATGTTAAGGATGCATCAATGATGAGTTGACATATGTATTCATCATAAACTTGATTAACTTGTACACGAATCACATGCTTTGATACGAATCAGATGATTGCAATAACTGCCTTAATTAACGATTCATTTTGATATTTTTTGAGACTAAAAATGTTACATATTATTAATTGGATTAATAATTAAATATTGTTTAGATAACGCCTAAAATAGTAATCATCTAACTTTGTAATTTGTTGTTTTGTAATTTTTTATTTATTAACTTTTTATTTATATCATTATATACTCATCATAAATAAATGGTTATATTATGAATTAACTAATGATGATTAACATCATCTCAATGTGATAGTGTTACCAGTGTAACCATATTTTTGAATATCAAATCAAATTGTGTATGTACTAGACAAAATAAAAAAAAAAAATTAATTGTCATTTACCACTAAACGTAGATGTTTATTGATATTTGAGCTGGAATTCTTGAACCTCTTGATGTCCGTCACTTCAGGAGCACAAGGCATGCGTTGCTTCACAAATCTGCTCTTCAAGTTGTCATATTGTCACAAGCAAATTCTTAAATGTCTTCCTCATCTTCAGCTGTCACTTTAAGGCACACTAAATGTCTAGCTGACAAACTCTTGCGAGTCAGCTTCTCAAATATCTAACAAGCTATGTGAAGAACTTATATTTACTAGGTACTACTATATGAGTAAATAGTAGTTTACTATATATATATATATATATATATATATATATATATATATATATATATATATATATATATATATATAATCTGTATCTGATGGATGGATCAATAAATGTAAATATTTTGCACACCATCAGCAAGCAGGTGATTTGAGTTCAATTCAAAATAAAATGAAATAAACTTGATGGTTTGGATTGTAAATAACTCACCTGAGAGTAAAAGGTTTGAGAACCTCTGGCATATGGAACATACCCCTCAGTGGGCTGCTACTGCCACCTAGTGCAGTTTCCTCTTCCTAAACTGAAATGAATAGAGGGGGGTTGAGTCTTTAGTGACTAAAACAGACTCAACATCCTCTTCTCTTCTCCAAAGCCATCGTTCTAAATCAAGAGAAGAATCCTTGTCCCTCCACAAGCATTAAGGGTTCAGAGGATGTTTGGACCAGACTCTTCTCTGACTGAGAGGTGGTTTTAGGATTATGGAATGTGTGGAACTTTAAAAAGCAAAACTTATATGAAATGTGTTATAATACATGTTTTGAAGAATGCTTTATAATACCTTTATTTATATTTAGAGAATAAATAAAAAGCTATAAAGACATCAATAAAAATATATTAATGATAATTATTATTATAGCAGAATATAATAGCACAATATCATACCAACAATATTGATGAAGGTGAGGAGGAGGAGGAGGATTAATATTGATACCAATATAACAGTAAAAAATTAGCAACTTTGACCTTAAATATCACAAATTAAAGTAATGGATTTTTTTTTTCTTCAAATTATTCTTATTAATTAAAATTATTATTAAATTATTTTAAAAATATTTTTTATGTAGATAGGTTAGTAATAATTCCTATGATCGTCTTTAAATATCAAACAACTTAACCTCGTCTTCTGTTACATGTATACCTGTTTAGCAGTTACATCTTCATCAGTTCATTCTTAAGCAGTGTTTTTTTCCCCAGATCTTCATCTTTCTAGTAATATTAAGCCTTTTTTAGGGTTGCTATTTTATTGTATTCCCATTAAGCAGTTGTAACATCTAGAGTTTGAATCTTTAAGTACTGTATTGCTAAATGCAAGGTTTGAAGGGTTTCTCAACGTGATTGCTAAAACTGCTACTGCTCTGACCTTCACCCTCCACCGTGAGATAAATATCAAACTGCCTATTTACGTTTTAGAATGAAATAGTTTTTCAGTAATAAATCACTGATTTTATTGACATCTGCAAATCTGTCACTGAGGTGGATTTGCATTTTCTGCTCAGGACGTGTTCAAACATGCATTGAGTTTGATCAAAACTACATTTAAAGGAGAGCTCTAGTCTTCCATTACTGCATTATATTAGGAGTTTGTAATAATTCAAGGTGTGCGGCTGCCTCTAAATGGTTGTAGTAAATCCTTATCTATTAGAAGTGGAGCGATATGGGGCTATTCTGTATTGAGCTGATTAGAACACACTCGTAACTGAACAAGTGTCAACGTATAAAAAAAGCACTTGTTGTTGTAGATGTTGAATCTTTTAATTGTTGGTATTTTGCTGTATTTTTATTAAGCTAGATAAATACCCATGTACACCATGCAGGCTTTTTTGGTAACGGTTAGAACGTTCTTGATTTGAGATGCAAAGTTGCCATCTGCTGGATTTCATATGTGCTGCAGATGAGTCAAGCAAAGAGCAACCTTGTATTGACAACATTTTAAAGGTTTCTTATTTTATGTTTGTTCATGTTTTATTGTTTATGTTTCATTTGCAAGAGAAATTTACTCAGATATATACATTTTTAACTCTACGGGCTTCTAGTTGGTGTGCTGTAAGATACATTTCCGACAGCGTAAGGTTTACGGAGGTGAAACCTTAATCAAAATTTTCAGATTTTCAAAAACTGCCAAAATCTATCTTCGTCAAGGAATTTTCACATATATAACAATTGCATATTACCCAAATTGTTGTTTACGAATAGAAAAAGAAATAGTCATAAACTCAAAATCTCTGAACACTTTTCTTAATATCACTATCTTTACTTTTGGTTTGATATGAAATTATTTCATTAGTCAATTAAAAACTCACCCGGCCGAGTTCCGATGTTATTTTTGTATATCAAATGTGGGATTATACACTTTTGAATAACGTTTATTTTTTTAAATAAAACTGCTAGGGAATTGTTTGTAAATAAACATGAATGTCCATCATTTAAGGTTTAGATTATATCCCTTTGGTAACTAAACGACTAGTCAAGCACTGGCAGTAATACATAGACTCCTCTACATTTATCACCTTCAAGTTAGAGAAACAATAACTATATTTGTTGGAGGCAAAGCTTGACTTGACACCCAGCCAACAAATTATGGTTAGATTACAGTTTGACCCGATTACAGGTTATCAAAATACCACAAGAGTCATTTGAGACCAGTAAATCGTCAAAGACCTGAGCCAACAGTGATGAGTAAATTCTAATCCATGTTAAGACTGAACACTTCTAGAAAGTCTTTTTTTTTTGTCTGACTTCGCATGCTTCAATTTCATGTCCACAATGAAAAGAATATAGTCAATTTACAAGAAATATACACATAAAAATACTTCTTCAAAATAATGGTAAATTTCAGTTTTCTTTTTCTACAATGGCTTACGGGTAGTTCACTCGAGCTTGAGTTGTGTCCCTGACAACAGTAAACACAGTAATTTAAAACCGTTGTTAGTATTGATGCAAGTTCACACAAGACATTATTTTCCACAACATTGGTTACCCTCTCTGACTGCAGTTTCTCTAAATTTTTTACTCTAACATTTTTTTTTCTAAAATTTTTAACTCTAACATTTTTATTTGAAATAGAATGCGAAAACTATTGTGAGAATCGGTGCTCCAGTGGACATGCCATAGGAGTCATGGCCAACGCATAGTTTATTATATGGTCAGTTTCAGCATTTATGATGTTTTCTACTGCTTTTGCCAAAGTTCTAAACATCCAAGTTATTTTGGGTGTTAGGTGTTGAAATGTCGCTCCTTGATTGTGAAAATAAATGTTTCTTCTTGCTTGTGAAAATAAAGATCATTCCATTTTCCCTCAATTCATTTAAGTTTTTTTTATATAACCAACTGTTTACTTTAACCTGCTGTGTATATTAAATAGTATAGTTTTAAACAAGTTGCAACTTAACAACTTTATGCTATTAAATAAAGCTTAAGGCTAGCAAAAAAACAACAACATTAAGTTACTTTTTAAAAAAAATATGATGCTGTATTTGTACAAAACAGTAAATCACAGCTGCCAGTAGATTATGATATTTTTAGCAAGGTTTTGAACAGTTCCGTCTGCCCTCAGCAACAAACTTTCTGCTTTCACAGCTATGGTTCATTAAAAGAAATAAATTTACTATCAACATTGTGCATTAGACTGCTATGAAATCTACATCCATCTTCTCTTTCAAGCAATCTAGCAAATGCCCATGTATATTAAAAAGCATTAATTAATCTGTATATTAATACAATAAACACATCCCTGAACTTTATATATGTAAATATAAGCAAATATTTAAACAGAAACTGTACCCATATAAAAGAAATCTAAAACAATTCATCCAATTGCACAATTAATTCATTACTTTTTTACAAAAGGAACTATTTTATTGAAATTAAGGCACAATACAATAGTTACATTGTACACTTTTACCTTTTTATGAGAGACTACGGTAATAAGTCTGATATTTTAGAAGGTTAGTGACTAAAGTAAATGCAATCTGTACAACATGTGACAGTTAGGGTTTAGTGTAGCGGATGTATTTCTTCCCAGAGGGCACTTCTTTGAGGGTGAAGCCAGCTGGGAAAAGCTTGTTGGCCTCTTCATCCGAGAGAGAAGGAATGACCATGACCTCCTGACCAGGCTGTAAAAAATAAAAACAAATGTAGACTGCAATTAAATTTACAATGGAAGTACACCTAGAGTTCAATAGAGGTCATAAAAAACTTAATTTATAAAGAACACAGACTTTTCAGTGGGTACACACGATTAAGCTATCGCGATCAGAGCAAAACCTGCCTTTCTAGTTAGTCTTGTAAAGAAATTAGATCAACAGAGAGAATATTATGAATCAATATAAACTGATGACCTTGAATTGTAATATACTAAACCCAAATTAGCAAGAAGCTACGATCAAATCAATAAAGTGACTTTTCCGAGCATTGCACTTAGAAAGTCATCCTAGACTACACAATTAGATCCAGATTGGAAATAAACATTCTACAAACTCATTTAGTCTAAAACAGCTTTGTAGCGTGTTGCCTTTGCTACACAGAATAAAGTCCTCATTTGTTTATTCAGAACAGTTAAACCAGGAAACCCTCTCACTTCTCCACATTCATCAACAAGCATTCGGAGATGGTGTCAGAGGAACATTGTGACAGACATCCATCCATCCATCCTTCTTGTCCGCTTTCTTCCCTTTCAGGAACTCTCTGGCATATGTTTCACGTGCCGAATGCCCTTCCTGCCGCAACCCATCACTGGAAAACATTCACACACGCACGCACACTATGGAAAATTGTTTTTTTCTCAATTGACTTATACCAGACTTCTGGGGAACCTGAAGTAAACCCACACGATCACGGGGAGAACATGCAAACTCCACACAGAAACTGACCCAGCCTCGAACCTATAACCTTCTTGCTGTGAGACGACAGTGCTACCCAATGCACCAGATACATTTTTATTTAGCTCTTCCTTTTTGATGTACAAAAATTTTTTTTGTTCCCATTGCTGAAATCAAAGTAAAAAAAAAAAAAAAAAAGAATAAAAAAAATTATTTAAACATATACAATCCAATTCCAAAAAAAGCACTGCAAGCCATGACCTTAAGATAAAACCAAAACGGAACATGACAACCACAATTAATTATTGCGTTTTTTATTTTTGAAAGCAATTAACATCAAAAATGAAAATTGAACAAACGAAAATGAAATGACGCATGGGTTTACCACAAACTTCTGCGAAGAAACAAATCCCAAAATTGTGTGAAACCCCCTAGTTATTGTTATTGTATTTCTCTCAAATAAAAATTGTAACAATGAAATGAACATGTTTAAAAAAAGGTAGCACTTTATAATACCTACACTATTAATCAATTATGAAGCATTAATAAATAGTTATTAAGTAATTTATAAACCATTGTTTCTATGTTATTACACATTAGTAACCGTTTACAAATATAAGATTAAAGGCTTTATTCCTGGTGTATAAATGTCTATATAATATAATTAATAAAAAAAAATTAATGTTATTAACCAAATTATATAGGTGCTTATAAACCAGAAACAACTCTATTATTATATTTATAAACTGCTTATAAAAAAATAAAATAGAAACAATGGATATAAACTACTTGTTAACCATTGACCAATGCCTAATAAAGGATTAGTAGTGTGTAGTTATTATAAAGTGCTACCAAAAAAAAAGGGTCAATGCACAAGCACAAGCTCAAAATATCTTTCATAAAAGAAAATACAACATTTGAACATTTGATCTTTCTAATATAAGGTTCACTTAATGCTATTCTGGTCAAGTCTGCATTCATCACTTTAATCTAGAATTTGAATGAGAACATATGTACAGTAAAGCTTTGGAATCAAATGCTAAATTCCACCCGACTCGTTAAACGTGATTAAGTATGGATGAAGCTGTACCTTCCAGTCGACGGGTGTTGCAACCTTTTTAGTTGCTGTTAACTGCAGAGAGTCGACGACACGGAGAATCTCATCAAAGTTACGGCCGGTCGTAGCAGGGTAGAGAATAGACAGCTTCAGTCTCTTATCTGGACCAACAACAAACACCTGAAAGATCAAACATAACAAAAAAAAACTATCTCCGTTAAGATTATTTGGTTATGTGAATTCTTCACCCCTGTATGCATTAGTTACTTCATATGTGGAGAGTAATTTTTTTTCTATCCCACTAGTATAAACATGCAAATGTACACAATTAGGTATTTTTATTACTATTGTGTAAGAATTGAAAACTTTGGAAAAAAGTGCAGGAAGCTTGTGATGACATTTTAAAACCCAAATACAAAGAAGGTCCTCATCCTGATTTTGATAGATCTTGATTGGCTACAAGGTTGATTTATTGACCAGACACACTCGACTAACCTGTCCACACGGAAACTAACCAGTAGTGCCCCCCCACCAAAAATATTCACTTTGGCCAGCATTTTCAAATGATCTCGATTACAGTGAAAACGCTGCTCTGGTAACGTGTGGACGCACCCTGTAATCGCATAAAAATATAAACGGTTACAAAATATCTGTGTATGTGTGGACAGGACCTTAAACAGTCTACTTCAACCAATTAAACTTCTTCTCAAATGAGCTGTAGAGCTTAAGCTCAGGATTTCATTTGGCATTTCAAAAACTTACTCGAAGTTTCGAGTTTTTAGGAATTGGCATATCAACAGTTTCATATATGGGGCACTCTACAAGTAGATGTTTCACTAATCAGTCTCTTCCATAAGCTGCACTCAGGGGCTGTTTCTTCTTTGAGAAGGAAACAGAGTTATTGTTGTATGCATTGCTGATTGAAAAAAAAAATCAATCAAAACAGTTATTTGTTTCATCATTACTTTCAGGTAATTGTCCACATGAAAAATGACACTCTTGATCACTCACACAGCGAGCGGTGAGGGGCATCCCATCTTTATCCCGCTCATCTGGATCCAGCATCCCCAGCAACACTGATAACTCTCTCTTATCATCCGCTATAATAGGGAACGGTAGTGGACAGCAGGCTTTTTCTTGATTGAAAGATACAATGTCCTATATAGAAAAACAAACACAAAGAAAATTGGCATCACATTATTGCATAGTGGCGATGCTTAGTGTTTTTTCTAAAGGTTCTTTAATATTAAAGAGAAGTTCCCTCAATTTTTTGAGGGGAAATGGTGTCCCAATTCTCTTTTGAACTAAGGGTTATGGATTTACTGAAGGGATGGATACCACTTCAAGTGTGGTCGAACCCGCATGTACAGATCAAGAGCTTGAGAAGATTTCCCAGCATGCAACAAGCAATGCAGAAAGAGATTGGTTTATTTAAGATAGTTAACAATGCACGGAAAAAGATCCACAAACGCAAGATATTTCTCAGAATTTATAAAAGTTTAAAAAGTCAGAAAACAATCTTTTTATGTTTGTTTTCATGTCACAAGTAAATATATATATATATATATATATATATATATATATATATATATATCGCTGTAATAGCAAAATATTTAATAAATGAAATTTCTAGCTTCACAAGTACAATTTGGCATGGTTAGTCATATAACAGAAACGTTTCACAATAAATTCTAGGGCTGCAACAGCTAATCGATAATAAAATTTGTCACCAATGAATGTCGTTAACAATTAGCTGGCCTGATCACGTGATGTCATGGAGGTGCGTGACACCAAGACGCACAGATCCAAGATAAACAGTGGAGGAAGCGTTGTCTTCAGGAAAAAGCGTGCACCCAAAATCTTCCAAAGTATGGAATCATTTTTCATTGAACGCTCCTTAGAAGATGGTGAGCTGCTATGCCGGCCGAGCTTTCATGGCATGGAAGCACAACATTGATGCACGAGCACCTTAAACGAGAACATGTTGGTATTTCAGATGCATCAGCAGGGTAAGTAAAAACTATTGCTTCATTGTGTAATATTTGTATTGTTTAACTGCGTTTGTTTAAATATCTTTGTTTTGCTCACTCTCTGCAGGAATTTCCATAAATTTGTGTGAATGATATGCGGCGCTTTTGCAAAAAAGCTTGCGTGACTTTCAGCAGTGAACTAGACACAGACTCGTTTCTGGCTCAATATCTTGAGGTATTAAGCTCTGATAATAAACATATGCGGGATCTTTGTGATCTGTGTAACATAGCCAACGAGCTACAAAGCTGTTTGAGCAGAAACAATCCTCCTTCAGAGCAAAAATGTGTTTTTGGGGTTGGCTCCTTGCAGGTGCTTCCTCGGCTGTCTCCTATAGCGGCAAATCCGTGCCTTAAATGGAGTGTGTGTTTTTGATAATCACAAAATTAGGATTTGCAGGAGCAGAAACAGATCCGCGCACGAAAAAAAAAAAAAATACATGAGGTTTTTCTAAGCCCCATCACAGCACCTCGTACCTGCTCGTACCTCCCAGCACCTCAGCTGTTCGTATCTCACAGTAAAACATTTCTGCGATCTCTAAAATGGATTATTTCTGCTTTGTAGCTCATAGACTATGTTACACAGATAACAAAGAGCTGTCACACCAATTTTTGGAAACTCCTGCAGAGAGCGAGTGTAAAACAAAGTCATGGCCATTTATTTACTGTAACTGGAAGGACCTGCGCTGTTCTGGTCAGAACACAAGTAGTTTTGCAAGCAGCTCATTCACTTCAGTAGTTCACTTGCAACTTGCTAACATTACTCTGCGCAATCGTCTCATGAGAAATAGTGATTAGTTAAATGGTGCTGCTTTAAATTAGCTTAAATTAAATGGTGCGAATAACAGTAGAATATTACATTTAGTAATTGTTGTGGTTTTCAGTGAATGCAAGTAACAGTTCATTTGTACAGGAATAAAAATTATTATTATTTCCTTTCATTTTCTATTAAAAGGTTCTTTAAAAAACATTTATTTATTAAATAATTTTGTTGTTGAATTTAGGTAATAACAATCCAGTAGAATTTGCTTTACAGAGAGTGCGGGCTGGCAAGGCACAGAGGCGCTTTATCTCCACAATCTATGATAAGCTTATATAAAAAAAATGTCTTCAAATTGAACGGTTTCAAACAGAAAATAAATAAATAAACAATGCCAAGATTACATGCTTATGGAACTATGTCTACTGCCTCTCTTCCTCGGTTTTCCAGAGGTTTGGATTTATGTTTTTTTTTTTACTTTCAAAGTTAAAATATAGCTAGTTCTTTATGATATGGACCAATATTGCACTTAATCATGTTCTTCTCATCCTAATAACATTAAATTTTCATTGATTGGAGTACAAACAGGAAATAGTATAAAGTTGTTGTTTTTTTTCAGCAAAAACTTACTCTTAATGTTTCTGTAATAAGCAACTTGTTATGCTTCAGATACACTACTGGTGCAGGTCAACCTACTCAGAGTAGATCGAAGATCATTTCATCTTTACTCTGTTATTCTTCATCTTCTTCTAGATGTTTGTTTTCAATTAAAAATGTAATATAACTTCATAACAGGGCAATTTAATTTGAAATAAAAACACACCAACAGAAGCGATTCTCATTCGTGGACTTCCTATGTTTGCTGTGTACATGTGTGGTAAATCCACAGACCTCACTCCACTTGCGATGATCTTCCACGCTGTCGATGGAGAGTGCGATCATCTTCACGTCACGCTTCTTAAACTCCTCGTGGAGCTTGGCTGCACGAGCCAGTTCCGTTGTGCAGACCGGAGTGAAGTCTCGAGGGTGGGAAAACAAGATGCCCCATCTTGAACAAGAACAAAAGGTACAACCATTTACAATTATAAAATAAATATGATGTTTAATGGTATGCACATTTTCGTACACATTGGCAATTTTTTAAAGAGGAATAAAAACAGATCAGAGATACCAGATCAGAGACAAAAGCAAAGGATAAAACATTAAATAAAAAAAATGTAATTCATAAGTGCAGTGCTGTTCAGACCTCAGAACTCGGTCAGTAAACGCACATTGAAATAGATGGGTTTTAGTCTTGATTTGAAAGTGAATAGCTCCAGCTGCGGGCAGCATAGTACCTGAAAGCAGTCTCTCCCTGTTTGGAGCGAACCTGTGGTAGTTCTAACAGATTTCAGTGAACTGAGAGCTCTGGTTTGGTTTGTAGAAAGTCAGCAGATCTGTGATGTATTTTGGTGCGAAGCTGTTTTGTGACTTGTGACTTTTTGTGACAAAGCAGTGCTTTAAAATCTATTCTGAGAGTCACTAGCAGCCAGTGCAGAGTCCTAAAGACTGGAGTATTGGGCTCCGACCTTTCAGTTCTGGTCAGGATCCGTACATTGAGCATTCTGCACAAGCTGGAGCTGCCTAGGTGTCTATCAATATATGAAACTTGTTGAGATATGATGAATTAAATCAACAGCCTTGTGTAATTAAGCTTATAGCAATTGATAATTTCTGAAAAGATTGCTAGGGTAAACATAAACTGTTAAACTAAATATTGAATGCAAAAAAAATAAATAAATACCAGATACAAAATCATTAATCCTGAGAAAAGGTTGCCAGGTTAAACTTACTATGTATTCAAAAGCCCTTTATCTCTGGCTGATTTAGATCAAACCACATGTCTAATGCAAACTGGTTTTGATAAATGGTTGCCAGGGTAAACAGTTAAGGCCTTCACACCTGTGTAGCTGCATTCCCCCCCCCCTACATCCGCCTAACTCCAGCCATGTTTATTTGTGTTATTGCCTACTCTAAGAGAAGTTTGGAAACACACTTTATTATGCTTGTTAGTTCTCCCTTTATAAACCCCATACATACTCAGACAAAACAGTTTGAATAGTTATTGCACATTATATGCAATATAAAACTTGTACTATCTATGAACTTGTTTCATGTGAAGTAAAAAAGCAACGACTAGCAGGATAAGCTATTAAAGCAGCGGAATCTGGGAAAACAGCTGGGAGTTATATTATGTAACCAGTCACATGTAAGGTTATATGAAGTGCCAAAAATCAAAAATATTTATTTTCCAAAGACTATGGACTTCAACTCGTCTACAACACGAATCAAACCAATCGCTGTTGTGCATAGACAATAATTGTATGAAAGAGCACAGTCGCACAAAAATGGTTTGTCAGTGCTTGCTTGTTAAATTCCAAAAGGGCAGCACTTCTGATTCAAAGCCTTTGTACGCTGTTAAAGAAACATTTAGGCTCTCTGAAAAGAAGCACATGAGGTCTAACAAGTCGAAATGAAGGGAATTCAAAACAAGTGGATTTCTCATCTTACAGGCTTAGGTTAAAAACAATAGTGTCAAAAATTCACCTATAAGTATTTAAAGTTCATAACCACAGGAGAATGGTTAACTTGTATTTGTTATTTGATACATTTTTCCTTTAGTATGGCATTTAAAAAAAAAAGTGTGACATAAAAAACAGGCTTCTGACTAGACCTGAAATCCAGAACGAAGGGCTCACTAGACTCCATCTTCTACAGTTTCCTCCCTCAACTCCCAAATGAACCAACTTTTATTCAACAAGAGAGAATTTGGCAAGAACAAGCCCCTTTCAAAGTTAGATAATGCACAGATGAGCAATGAGGACAGTTACACAAGCTGAAGATCAAGAATGCAACATTTTACTTTCGGATCAGTTCATTGGCCTCTTTAAAATCGTGACTTAATGAACTTTTGGAAACAACAGCATGCTCGCAAAAGTACATTGACCTCTAAACAAAAAACAAACAAGAGGCCTTTACTGTTGATTAAGGGCTGCTAACAACAAATTGCAAGCTGTGTTAGATTATTTACTATTAATAAAATTAAAGTTGTGAAAGAACCTGTACAGCAACAAACCACAGTGACTCACTTTAATATCCCCTTTATATTTGGCTTTGCACATTTGTAAGCATAAAGCATCCAACACAAAATATTGTATTTATGCGTTTTACAAGATTCATTTATTTTACACTGGTCTTTCTTTAAGTGCGTTTGTGGCTAATAAACCCTAAAAATAACCAACGAGAAATCTTAAATCTTTCCACGAACACACAAAAACAAAATGCATGCTTGAGAAGCTATCCCCCCCGATTCCATATTTCTGATACATCAAATTATTTCAGAGTTTAAAAATATGTTTTCCAAAAGGCATACCGAGGCTGTCTGCTTTAGGAGTAGCCAGTGAGAAATGGAGCACTTCGTTGTATTCTCAGGACATATTAAGTGATATTAACTGAAAATTTTAATTTTGAATAAATCTTTATCTTGCATTTCCCTTCATTTTGACAGTGGAGGCTTTTTCTGTTTCTGGTTGGTGGTTTATTCTCTGGATAGTGTTGTATTCTCTTCATAAAGAGGTGCAATGTTAAATTATTCTGGAGGTGGAATTAAATAATGCACGCAAGTAAACCTTTATTTGCTGCCTGATGATATTATGATCAGAACAGCTACTGGTTAGTACAAAACTTAACACTTGTTAATACAGTCCTTTTTAAACTAGACATAATTTATGCTGTAATCACTTCACAAAATAAATGCTGTTCATTTTTAAGGAAGGAAGTAGGGTATATCAATCTTTTTTTGTAAACCTAGTCTTGGCTAAGCTTGTAATGGGAGGGGAAATTCTTTCAGTAGATTATTTATGGCTTATTCGTAGCATGACCAGCTTTAAAGACATTTCAAGCATATTCTGTTGTACAGAATGAAACATAACAACTGATATTTTTTACAACTACTGTAAGGTACCGATGTGAACTTTTTGGGTTATAATACAACCTTTGATACTGAAGGGGAGAATAAAAATGTCTAATCCAACTGTAAAATGACTGATAAATCCTCATTGGTAGCATTACTAAATTATTCAGAAAGTCTAATCTTTATAGAACTTTACGTAGACATGCCTAAGATTTACTCATTATTTAACGTATGTGGATAGTTGTATACAAAGGGCTAACTATGTTTAAAAAGTTTAAAAGAAAAGAATAATTGTATACAGGCCTAACGTGCTCCACAACATAAAACACGCTCATTTCACTTCGTTACTTACGAATTTCCCAGAAATTTGTGGAACTTAATCTTGCCGATAGTTGTGTCAGCGTCGAAATTAGGGAACACATCTCCAAGCAGAATCCCAGGCATGATCGTTGAGCACTGTGTCACGCAGACTGACGCTGGCCAATGGTCACATGTGATGGTTGACGGAAGACGGGTGTGTTTTATACCAGCCAGGAAGTCAGACGGGTACTGCCAAGTATTCTGATTGGACGGAAGAATTGTGTTTGTGGGCGGGACACAATTTTGATTGGACGTCACGCCACGCCCTCCTAAGTTCATAGAGTAAACGCAAAGGAAGTTGAGCGACACAATTTACAATCAATGCATGAAAGCCTGTTATTTACCGTCAATGATAAAAGCAGTATCAAAGTAATATTGAAATATTTGAAAATGTTAGTTACTCACAACACTATTTTTACTTGTTCTTATATATATATTAACCATTAATTGATATATATATATATATATATATATATATATATATATATATATATATATATATATATATATATATATATATATATATATATATATATATATATATATATATATCAATTAATGGTTTGTTTACTTAAATGTGAGTCAACCAATGACAACAATTTTACATTGGTGTTTTAACTTTCATGTCCAAGGCTACTTTCTAATTCAGTTTAACTTGTTTTATTTTAACTGAATTCTGGGACCATTTTTTGATATGTTCAAATACTTTCTACTTTTTAACTCCCTCCTGAACCTGAACAAATCTTAACAAAAACTACAACTCTTCCCAGACTGCATTGCGCGGTAAGCCGTTGCGCAAAGATGGCGCGGCGCGCTCATCCAGTTGGACCAGCTCACTCTCATCTCATTTAAAATTGTGAATTGAACCAGAACTGCTTACAAACCCGACCATATTCCTGTGTTAACACCGGACCAGCTCATTTCTCGCTGCTAAAATGCCCTCTTCTCCCAAAGCTCGGAGCGGTGCGCGCAGCGGCAGTGGTTGCGTATCCAGCCCCGCAGGGAACGCTCGCGCCGAGTTCCGCGCTCCACCACCACTGCTGCTTCAGAGACAGGCTTCCGACCCCGCAGCGGCGCGTCTCCGGGCCTCCGAGAGCCCCATCCGGCGCCGCGGCTCGGGCTCCCCCGGCTCCGCGCAGTCGCTACCGGAGGAGGACTGCATGCGCTTGCATCCGTCGCTGCTCGGCATCGCCTTGCGCTCGCTGCTCGCAGTGGATCTGTGGCTCTCCAAGCGGCTCGGCGTCTGCGCGGGGGAGGACGCCTCCTGGGGGAGTGCGCGGCCGCTCATGAAGCTGATCGAGGTGTCGGGACATGGAATTCCGTGGCTGGCCGGTGTCGCGTACTGCCTGTACAAGAGCGACAGTGCCGCGGGGCAGGAGGTGATGCTCAACCTGCTCATGGGTAAGAAGAGAAATTGGGGTTCAAAGACCTGGAAGGAAAAGCTCACCCAAGCCATTACAAATTCTTCTGTTCATTCTCAGAACAATAATGTTGTTCTAGATAGGTGAAATGAGTGTGGCTATCATTACTCTCCAGGTACATTGCTGAGCATTATCTAAGTTTTTGTGTGTGTAACACTATGGTTTGGAGGCAAGAGAATGCATTTTTATTAATATAGCAGATTTTTGTAAACAATGGCAATTAAAAGTGCTTTACAGAAGAATAAATCGATTTGAGATAAAAAACAGATCAGAGGTAAAGGCAGGAATAAGAAATATTAATAGAAAAGCTGTTCGCAGTCAGTAAACACAAATTTAAATAGTATCTTTAGTGTATATTTAAATATAACTATAGTTTTAGCTCCTCTATTCTCTTCTGAAAGCTGATCTCAATTGCAGGCAGCATAGGAACTGTTTGGAGCGATCCCCTGGTAGTTCTAACTTATTTGAACCCAGTAATCTGAGAGCTCTGATTGGTTTGTATACAGTAAGCAGATTGGTATTTTAGCGCTGAGCTGTTTTCTGACTTATAGAAGAGCAGCAGAGGGAGAGAGACCTGAGGACTGGCGTTATATGCTGAGCTTTTAGTTCTGGTCAGGATTCGTGACATAAGTTAATGTAACAAACGATGGGTGAGAACAAAAAAGAATTTACCAGAAATCTTGGTTTTACATGAGAGATGTGTTGGGATAGGCCCACGGGCTCGAGATTCAAACTTTTGTCGCCAGATGTATTTAATACATAGATAATCTGGCAAAAACCTGCCAAAAATCTGGTAAAAATTGATTATTACAATCACAATCAGATAGTAGCAGAATTATTTTTAAAATAAAGCTGTAAACCTAATAGAAGTACTGCTGCATTTTGATTTGAGGTGCTTTTGATTAATGCATTTTTATGTATACAAATGTTTTTCCTTTTATCAGCTCTGGTTCTGGATCTGGTCCTGGTGGGAATCCTGAAAGCTGTAGTACGTCGTCGCCGCCCTGCTCACAACCGAATGGACATGTTTGCCACCTTTTCAGTGGACAGCTACTCTTTCCCATCAGGCCATGCCACCCGCGCTGCAATGTGTGCACGCTTTCTGTTGACCCACTTGGTCCTGGCAGCCCCAGTCCGTGTTCTGGTCCTGCTCTGGGCCACCATCGTGGGGTTTTCTAGAGTACTGCTTGGACGCCATAATGTGACAGACGTGGCGTTTGGGTTTTTCATGGGCTACTGGCAGTATAATTTGGTAGAGATGCTCTGGATGTCACCCGTCACGATTCAGAATGCGGTTGCACAGCTTCACTAAGCTATTAGTGAGAGGATAAACGATAAAGAGTTCAGATGCTGCCACAGAGCTAAAAACAATTTCAATGAAACCTGTTTTATGTCTTGTGTGTCTACAACCTTTAAAGTGACTCAAAAATCTGCAACTTAGGCCCCTTTATTCTTTCTTTTTTTTTCTTTAAAGCATTGTTAATTCGAGTCTTTAATAGACAGTAGGCTTTATACTGACCCAAGCACAAATTTTATTAAGAGTGGGTCAATTCATAATGAATAAACAATTCAGAAAACAAATAAACAATTTAGAAAAAACTGCAGAAAACTAGAAAACAAATAAACAATTTAGAAAACACTGCAGAAAACTAGAAAATGAATGAACAATTTAGAAAACACTGCAGAAAACTAGAAAAGAAATGAACTGTTTAGAAAACACTGCAGAAAATGAGAAGGCAAATGAACGATTCAGAAAACACAACAAAAATGTATTGCCGATATTGTAGCATTGATTGGATGAGAGATACGTCAATTAAATTACATAAGAAGAGATGTTACAGTCTGTTCGATGGAAAGATTTGGAGTAAGAAACTACAATTACTTAAAAACACATGTTTTTTTTTTAACTGATCTCAAATTCATTTCCTTGAGGACTGCAGCCCTGGATAGTTTCTCTTCCGTCTTAACACACCTAATTCCACTAGTTAAGCTCCTCTGGGTTTGTTTAAAGCTACTGGTGTGTCTCTTTAAACAGGGTTGGAACAAAAACCAGCAGAGCCTGCAGCCCTCCAGGAATTTAGTTTGAGACTAGGCATGCTCTAGACACTAGCCAGATCAGTAATTAAGTAGAAGACCTCTTGTTGAATTGAATTTATATTTAATGAAGTGCTGATTGGAGTCATTTGGTGTAATTTTACCACATAATTATTGTAAAAGGGCTTAAGGGTATTAAGCTTCCTCAATAGACCTTCACAAGGGACTCGTGATGTGATCTCTGGAGGATTACATATGTTAAATCATTTTGTGGTGTTGACTTAATTCATGTAAGTGTCTTAAAAAATGAAATGTTTTGTGTGTAATCACTGTGACTGTTTCCCATGATTCATTTTACTATTCAACATTTGTCTTACCAATGATGTTTCATTTATTTAAGACAAAGACACTACTGATGCGATATGCTGCAAAGGGTTGTCAGATATTGATGACTGCTCCTTTTTGTTTGTTTTTATAAGATGTACATTGAATGCTAATATCAAATATCGTCCACTGAAAGATGAAAAGGATTGACTACTGTAAGATGGTTTCACTTCAAAGTGTTTGGCACTTTTAAACCACTTCGCTAGCTTGTTCTGCACGGTTCAAATATCAATCATGGTGTTCAGGCATTTATGTGGCTGTTCATTAAAAATTCTCAACATAGGTTTTTAAAAACCTTTTTAGAGATGACAGGTGAAGTCATATTAGTGTCATTTTAAAGCTCCAGCCAATTGGCCACGATCAAACCATATACTTAACTTAAGTGACTGAAGTAATTGTTTCCAGTCTAGAACGCACATTTACAAGAAATTTTGGTATCTTTTGCAATGGAGGTCATTGATGGACCATATTTTCTATTTTGCTGTCAACTTACAGATTTATTTAGTCTTGTTTGTTTGTAAAAAAAAAAAAACAATCTCATAAAATCACATTTTTGTGGAGTGCGCTTGTTTGTTCAAAAGGGACCAGTAGTTTTAGTTTATTTTTCTTCTTTTTAAAACAGTTTCGCGTTTGATTATGGTTTTTGGGTTAAATGAACAAGCTCTTCATGGCGAATGTGAATGCTATAAATGCATATCATCATGTAGATTCACAAGCCTGTTATTGTAAACAATATGAATGCCAATATTATGTGTGATCAGGTAAAAGTACTCTTCATGGTTCATGATGTGATTGTATTTTCTAAATAAACAAGATGATGTCATGCTCTTAGATTATTGTGTTTTTACTTTAATAGAGATGGTTGGATGCATTTGGAAAAATATAATTGTTTGTATTTAACATAGAATTGTGATAACATCAGCATTCGTATCTGTTGTTCTGATTTTTTATTCTATAATTACATTTCTATTTTGTGGTTAATGTTCATGCTTAGTAACAATGAACAAAGTGCCCGTTGTGATAAAAAATTTAAAAAAACATACAGGAAAGTTTCAAAATGAAATATAAGCTTCTCAATAGTTTTCTGTAACTTGCCTTTGAATTTTAAGTAATGACTGGTAAGTCCCATAAAAAAAAATACAATTAAAGAGTTAGTTCATTCTCTATCTTCTTTTGAGGTCGTTTACATTTAAATATTTAGCATTTAGACTTGCAATATGGGAAGAGACAATAATCAGTGTATCGTTCGTTCATTTGATCCCAAGTCATGCTGAGCATTCAAAAAAGGAAAATAAGAAAACAAAAAATCCCAGACGCTCGTAATTTCTTTTTTGGATTTTTCATTTTGATCACTGAATATAAACTTGGAAGAAGAAGAAAAAAAGAATAGTGCTTGCTTTTTTTTTTTTCGTTTTAAAACAAAAACGGGCCCTGTGGAGGGAAAAGAGACAGGGTCAGTGAAATGTTTTAGCAAGGACACATGGAAAGAAGGTGATATCCGGTAACTGGGTGGCAGGGTGAGGCGATAAGAGACGGACCACCAGAAATGGTCCAATGTATCTGTGACTCAGCTTCTTACGGTCCTTGCGCAGGCGGATGTCACGGGTGCTTAACCAGACAAGGTCTCCTGGCTGGTAGTGGTATTGGTGAGTGCGCTGGGTATCCGCTTGATGTTGTTACCGTCTTACAGCGTGTTGAGGTGGTCATGAGCTGAGCCTCAGACACTCTCACTCTCCCTAAACCAGAAGTCCCAGGGGAAGAGCGGAGGCTGGAACCCTAAAATGCACTGGAAAGGAGTGAGACTGGTGCTGGACTGACGTAGGGAGTTCTGGGTGTATTCTGCCCAGGGTAGGTACTGGCACCAGCGCTCTGAGTGTTCCTGGCACTAGGCCCAGAGGTATCGTTCCACCTCCTGAATTTTCCGCTCCGTCTGGCCGTTGGACTGGGGATGATAACCGGATGTGAGGCTTACAGAGACACCTAGGAGCTTGAAAAAACTGCACCAGACTCTGGGAATGAACTGGGGACCCTGTCAGAGACGATGTTCTCATGGGAATCCGAAGTGACTGAAGACGTTCTGGAAAAGTACTTGGGCTGTCTGGAGTTCTGTCAGTAACCCTGTGAGAGGGATGAGTTTAACTGATTTGGAGAACCGACCAACTGCTACTAATACTGTGGTGGTGTTATTCTCAGACAGGGGCAGGTCGGTGGCGAAATCAACCCCTAGGTGTGACCAGAGACGGTTTGGGATGGGAAGAGGATTTAGTTTCCCTTCAGAAAGTTTCCACAGAGTGGATGAAGTGGCACAGATGGAGCATCCTTGGACGTACCGGAAGACATCTTGACG
The DNA here is from genome assembly GCA_900490495.1 of Danionella dracula. Classification (NCBI taxonomy): domain Eukaryota; kingdom Metazoa; phylum Chordata; class Actinopteri; order Cypriniformes; family Danionidae; genus Danionella; species Danionella dracula. The sequence goes on along the minus strand of UELW01000004.1, from coordinate 809,348 downwards.
GACCCGGGGCCACCACTAGCGCCAGCGTACCAGTGAGAGGGTGTGGTTACTGCCAGGTTGACCTGTGCCTGGAGAGGAATGGATCCAGTCCAGATGGGGTACACGGAGTTCCTCAGGGACAAAGAGCTTCCCCTCTGGCCTCAGCAATCTGTTCGTAGATGTTTCAAGGGATAGGCGCGTTGAAGAGAGCTGGAGGGAGGATAGGTTCAGGTACCTCCGGAACTGGATCAGGGGAATGAATCAAGGCATTTGCCTTGGTGTAGCGATGGCTGGGGTGAAAAGAAATCTTGAACTTAAATTGTGTGAAGAACAGAGCCCACCGTGCTTGTCTGGGGTTGAGACGCTTAGCTTCTCGGAGGTACTGCAGGTTCTTGTGGTCGGTGATGACCTCAAATGGATGGGTCACTCTCTCCAGCCAGTAGTGCTACTCCTCCAGTGCTAACTTGATGGCCAACAGTTCTCGGTTGCCTACATTGTAATTTTGCTCCGCTGGGGAGAGCTTGATGGAAAGGGAGAGTGACTGATGGAAAGCCCATATGCGTCACACAGTATTCGTAGTGCCCCGTGGGTGTTACGAACGCAGTCTTCCACTTGTCCTCCTGGCGGATACCGATTAGATTGTAGGCGCTCCGGAGGTCTACCTTGGAAAAGAAACGTGCATCGCGTAGATCCTCCAGAGCAGTTGGTACCAATGGAAGTGGATAAGTGAAGTGCCAAATTTTGTTGTTTAGAGCCCGATAGTCGATGCATGGCCAAAGCCCGCCATCCTTCTTTGCCACGAAGAAGAAGCTGGAGGCGGCCAGCAAGGTGGATGGCCAGATGAACCCCTGATGTAGAGCCTCCTGGATGTACTCCTCCATCGCCTCTCTCTCCGGGCCCAACAAAGGATACACGCGGCCCTTGGGAAGTTACGCGTCTGGCAGTAACTCTATCGCACAGTCTTATGGCCGATGAGGTGGAAGACGAGTTGCCACCGTCTTGCTGAATTAGTCCTGGAACACCCGGAACAGGTCTGCTGCGGAATATTCAGGGCTCTCAACACTAGTGAAGGAGACAGGTAGGGTGAGTGAAGGATTACGACGGGTAGGTAGTTGAATACAGTTTGAAAAACAGATACTTCCCCACTGTTTGGCCTTGCCGATGCTCCAATCAATTACTGATTGGTGGTTTTTGAGCCACGGGAGTCCCAGGACAACATCAAGCAGGCCCCTTCCAGCACCAACAGCTCCAGTTTCTCGTGGTGTAGCGCCCCCACACGATATTGTATCAGGCCTCGACCCTGCAGTTTTCCCTGAATGGTGGTGATTTGGTAGCGCGGGGATTGGCGAAGGCAAGGGAGACGGAGAGACTCAAAGGGTGGTGGATGAGATGAAATTCCCCGCGGCACCTGAGTCGAGGAGGATATGGACCTGCCCAAGAGGTGACATATAGCTGTCATCTTAGGTGTGGAGATGATGGTACTCACTGCTGGGCGTGGAGATCACACAGGGCACCAGGCAAGTTGGTGATCCGGGCTGCTGCAGTACAGGCAGAGGTTGAGAATGACATGCCATAATCATAGCCTCTGGTGCTGGAAGGGCGAACTCAGCTGGCCGAGGAGGATCAGCTGGCCGGGGAATCTCGATCGCATACTCATGCAAGGTGGTGTTACCTTACCGGAGTTGCAGCAGTTTTTCGGAGAGGGAGTGAGAGGATGTGCACAGGGAGAAGACTTCTCAGATGTCATTTAAGAAGGTCTCCAGGGTGTTTGTGCGAGGGTGACGAAAATTCCACAGCGCTTCCTCCCAATTCAAAGCCTGATCGGAGAGTAGCGAGATGACAAACGCTACCTTCGATTGCTCAGTTGGGAACTCCGCTGCATGTATCTCTATATATAGAGAGATCTGGAGCAAAAATCCATTTCACCTCTGTGCGTCCACGGAGAAAGGAGTGGGGCGAGCCATGGGACTGGCGTGTGGTGGCACGGCAAGGGCAGGGTTTGGAGGTGCCTGTGTGTGTTCTGTGGGAGTCCATCTGGAGGCACGGACCGAGTCGACGAGTGTCTCCAGCCCCTCTCTGTAACCTCGCTCGTCTGTCTTGTTCCTTGAATCTGTCCTTCTATCACGTTTCGTAGGAGACATCGACAAGACATGGAGTGTAAGGAGTGGCTTTAATAAAATAACACAAGTAGGAAGAACAGAAGAATGCCCCTGTGTTAAACACGAAGAACAGGCTTTGCATAGCAAACTTAATCCGAAGTGGAGATATTTAAGCTGTGTGTTGAGGAGCTGGAAACAGGCAGGAGAAGGCTGGCTGTGTATGGAGTCTCATGGACAGTGAAGAAATCATCAGTGGGTGTGTAACCTTGAGGACCAATCAGTGAACTGGGTGAGGAGTGAGTCTTTGTAGCAGTAGAGACGAGGTGCAGCTGGGGGATCGTTGGTGAGGACACAGGTGTTCAGTATTCCGGTGATTGTGGTTGTGTGACTGTGTGCTGTGAGGTTGAGCCGGGTGAGGATGGTCTTTAAAATGAGTCACAATTATATCTTATATTTATAATTATATCTATCTGTCTTTATAAACTTTTTGGCTTTTTAACTTGTTTTAAAACGTCATTATGTTTCTTCAAAACACAAAAAATTACAAAGAATATGCTATGTGAAAATAGAGCACATCTCACAGCGTGTGAGAGGTTAATGGATAAATCGGCAGGTTAAATTGGTTTTTCTTTCTTTAGGGATTTTCCAGTTAAAATTCAGCAAGCTTAGATATATATTCTAGTTTACCATTAACTAAAGCAGAAACCACTGAACTCTTCTCTTGTTTTATGGTTCTGTTTATTAGACAACATAAAGATGAGAAGATATTTAACTGAGTATTTAAAATGTTGAAATCATTCTCTCTCCCTGCACAGCGAGCACGTCTTTCACAGTTTGAGTCCTTTGCAAAATAATTGTATCTAGAAGAATGCTTAGGACAGTTATGAATTTGGATCTACCCATAATAACGCATTGCTTTGAAAAGAAAGAATTAAAAGATGCTTTAAAACCAGGTTACATATTAATGGTGAGTGTCCCTTTAACCTCTCCTGTTGTTCTTCGCCTCAATTCATCAATCCAGTTTGATCCACCTTAAACAAGCACCACTGAGAGTCGAGACAAGCTCCCAGAGACTTCAGTCTTCTCTGGCTTATGTAACAGCCTGATTCCAATGAGCCTGTTGCTGAGAAACACTGCTTCGACAAATAGAAAAACGGATTGTTTTAAAAACGTACGTGCAGCGAAACGTGCAGCATTCTATTAAAAAGGTAAGAATGCTTTTAGTGTAAATCTTTAGTTAAAGATGAGGTAATGAGATTTGAACTGGCAGTTTGGGTGTGCTGTACTCTTTTTAAGCTGCAAAGTATGTCTAGTCTGTCCTTGCGTTGACATGTTTTAATGAAAGACCTGAAACAAATATTTTTAAGAAATTCCTCATGCAGCTTCACATGATTCATGATGCAGATAAAAAAGATTATTGTATTTTCTTAAAGGAATATTTCTCCCAAATTGAAAATCCTTCATAAATTGGCAAAAATCAAAGATTTATATGATATTTATGAAATAAAGAAAAAAAGTTTTCTAACCTAGTATTGAAATACCAATAAAATGTGAAAAATCTAGTTATCTTTTTATATTCAATTAAAATTTTCTGTCTCTCTGTATGATTATTTTATAATTTACAATTAATTTATCTTTACAGCCAGGCAGCATGGTTAAACGCGTGGCTGTGGTTGGAGCGGGCAGCTCTGGTCTGGCTGCCATCAAATGCTGCTTGGATGAAGGACTGGAACCTGTGTGTTTTGAAAGCAGTGATGATATTGGAGGACTTTGGAGGTTTAAGGTGAAATTTAATGTGAAGAAAAATGGAAGGCCCCTGAGAACACACCTCACTACACATCACATTCAACCAGCAAAGTCTAGTTCTTCTCTGTGGTCAGTTGTGCAATTTTAAATTGAAAGTTTCAGAAGGTCTGCAAAAATATTGATTTGTGTAAACAAACTCGGTTGGTAAAAAATGAAAAGACAATTCTATTTTTTTTATAAATCATTTCTAACAATATCTTCCAGCCTTATTATGTAAGCTTCAGGATCTTTCAGGATTCAGGAGCTTTTTAGATAGTCTTTTAACAACAACTGTACCTAACATTGTACAAGTAGTGTACATTATAACACATAACATTTGTAATGAAATTGATATAACTATATTGTATTTGGATGAAAAAAGCTATTTAATCAGTAATATTTTAACTTCTTTTATGAGAAAATGATAGAAATTTCACGGAGAAAGCTTAGTCCATTTAGACTTCAGAAGTTTTAATGCATTTGCTGTGGGTAGAAATTGAATCTGTGTTTGTTTTTATTCTTAGGAGGAACTGGAGGCAGAACGCTGCAGTATTTATCGTTCCCTCACCGTGAACACCTCTAAAGAGATGATGTGTTTTAGTGATTTCCCTATCCCGGATCACTTCCCAAACTACATGCACAACGATCTTATTATTCAGTACTTTAAGCTCTATGCAGAGCACTTTAACCTGTTCAAATACATTCGCCTTCAGGTATCTATGCTGATTTTTTGTGAAATGGTTAAAGATAATATAAAATAAATCATTTCAGGTTTCTGAGCAAGAATATATAACCAAAGAGTCCCTGCTTACTATATGATGCTGGTTTGAGGAATTATTGACAATGAAATAGTTTCAGCTGATCAAAGCTACTAAATAACTAAGGTTCAAACATATAAATCAGATCAAGATTTTTAAACAACTCACCTATGGACATAGCAAATTTTACTTAACCCACGCAGTTCTGCTTTAGTCAAGTATTTTTCATTGACTCAATCACAATGAATTAAGAGCTCACTTAAATAGCCTCACTCTTTATTACCTTTTTTAGTTAAAATATTAATAACAATTAATAGGTTAACAAGTTAACAACTTAAAAAAAAAATAACAAAAAGAATTCAGCTCACTCAGAGATGATCAACCCAATCAAAAAACAAGAGAGTTCAGGAGGTTAATGAATGATTCAGTGATTCGGTTTGTTTGAATTCTAGAACTCTGTCTCTAGCAAGAGGTAAAGCTTTACTTAAACACAAATAGAGGTGGGTAGAGTGTTTTGATCTGAAGGATACGAAGTAAAAAAATTCATGTCAAACTACTAGAACAGCATCTAGTCATCTTTCCTCAAAAGTATCGTTTTTTGGCCTTTATAAAATATGTTTAAGTTGTGTATTATTAATGGGCACAGAAAGATAAATAACTTGATTTTAACAACAAAAATCTGACCAAGAAATTTATTTTACAATTATCTCTTGGGTTATCTTAATTTGTTCAAGTCATTTACTTGCTGATAATTGCTAAGTCATGTCAAATAATTATTTTTTAAATGCAAATTTTGTAATTAAGATGTAACTAATATGTATCTAAGATGTCATTCAAAAGTAACAATACTGATATTTTTTATAAGATTACATTTTGTGGTCAATTTTGTCTTTGTTAGTATAGAACTGTAAATTTTAAACCAGAAGAGAAGAGGGATAGAGACAGGTATGATGACAGTTGTATCCTAATTGTGTGAGAGGAAATAATATTTTGAGAAGTGTATTTGCACAGGTACAGAATAAATGAGTAGCCATGGAACATGCAAACTAAATTAAACCAGAAATGCATTGTAAAAGTCTTGGTAGACAGTAGAGTACACTCAAAAACTGAATCATTTCCACACAATTTAATCATATTATCCAACCTTATTTTGAGTAGATTGAATGAAATTGAACAACTCTATTTCATCCAATAGGATCAAATCATTTTAAATTAAATTATATTATGAAATTAACGTATACACAATTTAGTCTAGTTGGATCAACTTAATATAACTATGGATCATTTACTTAAAACTGAATTGTTATCTCAACACATTTTAGGCAAATCGAGCCAATAAGATCAACCATTTTCATTTGAATTATTTTGCGCAATTCACTTTTACAGAATTTACTTTTAATTGTAATTATGACACACTATTTCCACACAATTGAATTATAACAGAATTTAGACTGAATGAACCATAGAGCAAAATTCACATTGAGCCAAAATATTTTCACCAAACAGCAGTTTAATCTACAAATAATCTCAATGAAAATACGTTCGGTTTTTATTACAATTTCAATCCACCAAACCACCTTTGAAGAGCTAGCAGCTACTCCAAAGCCAGAACTGGAGAGCAGAGAGGAACCGATGTGAGATGCCAATTTTAAAGGGAGAGAGGCAAGTGCCACTTATTCTTCTGATGAGCCTCTGACCGTCCCCATCTCTATTGTCAGTCACGTGGAGATCATTTTTTTGAGGGTACAAAGGCAAATGCTCAACGTGTGTGTTCAAAATGTATGTGTTTTCTTTTTAGATAGAAACTTAATATTTAATAATTAAAATGTTTAAGAACAGCAAAATTCTGCTCAAACAATAGATGTAAAACAATATATTTTAACTTAAAGTTTACTTATCTGTTAGCCCAGATTAGTTATATTTACATGTGCGTGTAAGTACAATAAAAAAGCAAAGTGTGGGTTTCTTAACATTCTCCTCTATTTTTCCTATAAACTCCAGCTTAACTAAAATGTTGTATGGCTTATCATTATTGCTAATAAGTGTATTTAATAACTGTTGATTATAAAAATGACATAATATGTTTTTTTCATTCATAACTTTTCAGACCACTGTATCCAGTGTGAGTCAAAGGCCTGATTTCTCTGTCTCTGGTCAGTGGGAAGTGGTGTGCGCAGACAGAGATGGATGCGAGGAGAATCATGTGTTTGATGGTGTGCTGGTGTGTGCAGGACACTACACACAGCCCCTCAAACCCCTTACAGACTTTCCAGGTACTTACTCCCAAGTTTAACTCAAATAAAAACCTTAAGCCCATTGCTCTATAGAACTAAAGATTACTTTTTCTTGTATGTCTTTCTACCAAAGGAATTGAAACTTTTCCAGGGACAATAATTCACAGTTGGGAATACAAGAACCCTGATGCCTTCATCGGGAAGAGAGTTGTGGTTGTTGGTATTGGAAATTCTGGTGGAGACATTGCTGTGGAGCTAAGCAGAGTTTGTAAAAAGGCAAGAAATACCCTTTATCTTTAGACTCTTTAATCTTTATCTGTCATCTGTGTAATTCAATATCCTAACATATTTATCTCGGACCTGGTCATGGGACAACAGTCTATGCAGGGAAGCCCAGAATTCCCTCTCAATGGACAAAGCTATCTCAGAAGCTTATTCATTTCAAAACCAGGGAGTTAAGATGCACAATGTGGGTTAGTCTAGGTTAAATTAATATAAAAAAAAAACATTGATCATTTGTAAAGGTGTGATTGCACATCATGCAAGTTCAGTAAGTAAATAACATTCATGTCATCAATGGCCTGATATTTTCTTATATAGTGCAGTTCTTTCCTATTCCTGACTTTCCAGACCTTCATGAGTACCCGGAGAGGAGCATGGGTGGTTGGGCGAACAGTTGATAAAGGGCTTCCTCTGGATATGATGATGATCAGACGATATAGAGGTCTGATAAACTCACTTTTACCACGATCTCTGACCAACTGGATTGGAGAGAGAAGCCTCAATCAGAGACATGACCACAGACTGTATGGATTCCAACCTAAGCGAAGGTGAAGACCCAAAGTGTTTTGTTGTATCAATCATCACTTTCCTATTTAGAGTCTTATCATTATTGTCTTCCCCTAAAACTCATCTATTCACTGAAGTAGCTTAGTTTCCATTCGTTTACACTGAGTACATGCTGCTTTTTATGACCCCAGGATTCTTGACCACCGTCCAGTTATCAACGATGATCTCCCAGGCCGCATTTTGGTTGGAGATTTAGTTATGAAATCAAATCTGCAGAAGTTCCATGCCTCAACAGCTTTCTTCGATGATGGCACTGTTGAAGAGCAGATTGAAGCTGTTATCTTATGCACTGGATATGATTATAGATTTCGCTTCCTTCCTGATTCATTAAACTCTGGTGCTGATGGAGATTTGAAACTCTACAAGCGAATCTTTCCACCATCTCTAGAGCATCCAACACTGGCTATCATAGGGCTACTGCAGACCAGAGGACCAATTATGCCTGTAGCAGAACTGCAAGGACGATGGGCCGCAAGGGTCATCGCAGGTAAGAGGTCTAGTCCAAACATAAAGTAGAGTCATATGCAAAAAACCTGTTATTGGGTGACTGTAAACTTATTATTCAATAATCTGAGTGGTTATGTACTGTATATAATGTCTTAATGACTAGCAATCAACTAAATGGTATCAGGTTTTGTACTGTTCTTCCCTAGCCACCCCAACATCTAACCATGTTTTCCTTAATTTCACACTGTGCAGTAAAGACCACCACAAACTAATGTGAACAAAATTCACACCGGCTTCTCTGTGGGGGGCTTTATCACAAGCTTCACACCTCTGTTGATGCAGTGATGCTCCTTGACCTTGAATGGCACTTAAGGGTTAATAAAAGGGCAATGATATTCACTCTCACTGACTCCAATCCATGGCAATGTCACTCCATACATTCTTCCTTTTGTCTGTGTTTTTAAGATCCTTTGTGCGCCTTATGGAGGATAATCCTTATCGTCTTAACTCTTGATGGTAACCAGCATGAGGAACTTTACAGTATCCAAATTCTCCTCTGTAAACTTATTTTCTGCTATTTTCCACTGTGAGATGATGCGAGATAGTGTATCAAGCGCCACTCAGCTGCTCTTTTATGTCTCGAAAGTACTCTGAACACATAATCAAAAGAGCCAGTTTCACTGGGTGGCTGTGAGATCAGAAAAAAAATGTAAAGCTTGGTTTTTTATTGTTTTGTTTTTTTGGCATTTGAATAGATATGTCGGCCAGATGTGTGAGCTTGCGTACGCGCCCACTATTTTTGCTTGTGGCAAATACACATGTGTAATTTTGCACTGCTAATACACATTGGTCCAAGGTGCCTTTATCTTTCTATTCATCATAATTAATTAGATGTATGTCTAGATTTCTCTAGGGTAATTTTTTATGCTAGTTTCTGAGCCATCTTTGCTACTCAGCTTGGAAGCACTAGCTCTGCTAATTTGCATACCTTTGTCTTCTCTGGACATGTAGCTTTTAGTTTTTCTAAAGTGAAGATAGATGTTGCACTCCCTGTGGTCTAATATACCTCTACTCTCTAACCCCTGATGTTCAAGATGAATTCAAGGTCTCCTCTTGTTACAGAATAACTGAGTTATACTTTGCTCCAGAGTCATCGCTGGCTCAAGCTTACCCCAATCCAAAGCATACAGAGTCTGCAATGTCATGCGCTTAAATATCCTTCTGGCATCAGCAGACACTCTTGAAGAAACACACAAAGACTTTAATCTTATTTTTCTTTGTTTTTGGTTGGTTAAAATACAATACAATATTTCAGAAACAAAAGTTACAAAATTATTTCAAACATAAAAGGTTACAGTGATAAAATGGTACAATAAAGTAAGTACGCAGCTGGGTTTCTAGCCTTCGAGGGAAACTAAACTTGTCAGAGTCCAGTGATCACTGTTCCCCCTCGGTTTTTATAGTCAGTCTCTCCAATGCTTGAACAATGAGTCCCTCTGCTGTCTGTTGAAGGTATGTCATCCTTATCTTCTTCGTCTTCTGGATCCGTTTGAGTTGATGCAGCCATCTTTGGCTTTGGGACAAAAAATATTTCAATGTCTTCAAAATTTTACACACATATAGGTTACATCTTCAAAAAGGGTTTACACGTTCCACAGCAGAGGTTGAAAACACCTTATAAATAAGACAAATTGATATTTTCCCAGCACAAACTTGGAGATGTTGATTTTAAAAATTGGAAACACATAAACATGTAACCACAAAATAACAGCAACATACCCGAGTGGTGAATTCATTGTAATCTGTCTGTCTAGGAATTTCTTGAGGAATTTCTCTGAGAATCTAGTTGGCTGTGTCGAGGATGGTGGTTTTTCGGCTAAACAGTTGCTTTGCAAGTGACAACAATGTGAAAAAGTTTTCCATTGTAACATTTCTGCATGTCTAGGAATGGTTCCGACAGCCTCATCACCACATTTTCGGACAGTCATATATTTGTCAATATACTTGGATTTCAAGTTGCAAGCCTCCCAAAACTTGATACCAAACTTGTCAGGTTTTGTTGAAATATACTGAAGGAAACAGCAGCGAGTATTTGATGAGAAAAGTTAATCTATGGTGATATGTCGATTAGGGTTGTAAGACATTATGCAGCTGGTGACAAATTATCCTCACACACTGGAAATTGCTGCAAACTTATCAGTCTTGGAAAAAACCTCTTATTTTTAAGAAGGATTGTCTAGTTTTAAGACCACTAGTGACTAGATACAAGTTAAATATTCTAGTTTCAGAGCAGGTTCACAGTTTGGTTCACAGACTTGTTTGAGAGTTTTTGTCTATTGTTAAGATCCAATAGCATTTTTTAATCAGCTAGATATTTTTGCTAATTTGAAGAGTTCTTGCCAAGTCAAATTTGCTCACCAAATTCACCAAGAGTGCATTTTTTGCAGTGTAGGATAGGCCACCCAGGGAGTCCACCTGCCATGTGGGCTTCCTTGGGAGGAACCGGATGCTGATCCAAGGTCAAGCCTGAACATACAGGTATGTCTCCACCTAGGCTTCCTGCGGACTCCACCACTAAGTCCACCAGTTCACGACCCTGCTTGGGAACTATCAGCGAAGTGCATATGGAGCTATTAGTGAAGTATAGGAAGCTTGATGGGAGCTTCCCATAATGTACCTTGGCTCATACACATTTTCTGGCACAGTTGTCGACTGCATTTACAGTTAAGCGTCCATGTTCAACGAGTTTTATGACCTCTGTCTCACCAACAGAAGCCCCGAGGCTGCATGAGGGAATCGATTTCCCCCTACGCAGGGTGCCATCGAGACGGTCCCCCTACCAACATGGAAAGAGGGTTACAGCATATACTTTCTAGTTCCCTAACGCACATGCGTGTTGCGTCAAATTCTCAACCTGCATATTCTGAACACTCTTCTCTTGAGACTTCTTCAGGACAATGTCTCCAGACACACGGTCCATTAATCCGTCCAGAGGATTGGTTCCCTACAAGTGATCTGAAGGATGCATACTTCATGTGAGCATACTCCCTCGGCACAGACCCCTTCAATTGTCCTCAAAGGTCAAGTGTATCAATGCTAAGTCCTCCCTTCAGCTTGTCTCTGTCCTCTCGTACCTTCACAAAGGTTTTTAGGTGGCTTGTCCTGTTATATGGGAAAAGGTTAGAATCCTGGTGTACTGGATGACTGGCTGATACCGGCCTAGTCGATGTCTTGGTATGGAGCTAAACTCATTGACCATGCGAGCATGCCTCCCTGGAGCCTGTGCCCTGAGCCTGCTTAAGACAGAACACAAAGTCTGTACAAAATGGTGGTCCCTCTTAAACTCCAGAGGCTCCTGGTTATTTCACACTTGTCACACATGTCTATCTCCGTCTTTGGAAGGACATTTGGTTCCTCCGTGTTCCCCTGGAGGACCTGGAGCGTAGTAGTGACTAACGATGCTTCAAAGACCGGTGGAGTTACAGCACAAGTGTAAGGTCGTGAGTAAGTCTGGTTATCATTGAAGTAAATATTGGGTCCTCCTCAGTTGCATAGTTTTCTTCTCAGCCGCTGACTGGCTCTTTACATTAGATGGTAGTCTCACCAAATCAGAAGTCAGCAGTCAAGAGACACAACAGAAGTGTTATCTCTCTTTTTTTTTAAATCATTATCAAGGTTTTATTGAAAAGCAGAAATATCTGTTTTCTCAATTTCTTCATTAGAGGAATTTAAATGAGTCCTTGATCTGATGACAAAAGTATAGATGTAATTTTGCTGTAAAACTAGCATAAATAACATGGATTTTTAAGTGGTTTGTTGTGTAATTTATGTTTGATCTCTAAAAATTCCTTCTGTTCATCAAGGTCTAAACCATCTCCCTCCAGCTGATAAAATGAATCGCACAACTGAAAGAGTGATAGCAGCTAATTTAAAGAGGTAAATATTAATTTACATTGGTGATCTTTTTTGATATTTTGTCCCTAATGCATTGCAGATGCAAGTGTTTTAACTTTTACAGATTGTAAGTCTTCTTAGCATCCTTGGAAAATAATTGATGACCTTAAAATATGACATTTATGTTTGGTACTCCACAAGTTATTGTGTAGAAAGTTCCAGCATCTCTATTTCACACCACATGACTTGATAGGGTCCTCACTGTAGACTGGCTACATTACAATAATAATAACCACAGCCAAGTCAATCAACCTTATTGTGATGTATGATTTCGTTGTTTCACATTAGTTACTAGAAACGATTGTCTTAATCAAAAAACATCCCCTAGCCCCAAGTAATTCGTTGTGTCCTTACACTCTAAAAATGGTTATTTTGGCAACCCAACGCTGGATCAAATATGGACCAGCCTAGCTTTGGGTTATTTTACCACAGCACTGGGTTCATTTAACCCAGCACATTGGGTTATAATTTTGCCTCAACATGCTAAGTTATTTTATTTTTTACATTTCTGATTCAGAATTGCTGTATACATACTAACAATAATAATAATATTAACACGTACTAACAATAAACAATAATAACAATAATGATCATATTCACCCTCATAATAACAACAATTAGACACAAATGTTCAGAAGGTGAAGATTTATTACTTAAAAAAGCTTACAAAATGTATTACTAATAAAATGTATACATTTGATACAATGCAATAAAACTTCATTTTCAACCCCAGTGGGTTGGGTTACATAACAAAAAAAAACAGCAATTGGGTGAGAGATGCCAAACTCTGAAACAATAACCCAACTAAATGACCCAACATGCTCAACATGGCTGAGTTAAAAAAAAAAAAGAATCCAGCATTTTTAAGAGTGTAACACCCAAAGTTGTTCATTTAATGCTCAACTCAGTGTTGCAAAATTTGAACACCAGAACTCCTGAAAAAAACACCTGAAGTCAGTCAACAATTCTAAACATTATTATTGTATTCTCATTTTAGCGCAACAAGTACACACTTAAACATTTTTTCCAACCATCTTAAAACACCAAGCAAAGTGTAAAAGTTTCAGGCTGCATCCAGGAGTACTTGCATGACTCCAGCGTTCTACTGATAAGTTAAACAGTTTTTTTGTAATGTTAAAACTAAATGTAGTGTTATAGAGTTACACAATTGTATGGTACTACTGGGCAAAATTTTTTGGAGGAGTTTGAAAAAGTGTGTGTTCGATCAAATTAATTATTTGTGGATAAGGTGTTATGTCAAATCTTGTAAAAAGACAAAATTAGTGAGTTTAGGTTAAAGCTAATAAAATATATTAGCTACTATCCAAATTGCAATATGTTACAAAAACATTTGATTACTTAGTAAGAAGAGTAAGAAGAACCAAAATTGATACTATAGTTACCTCAGCATCTGTTTCTGTTTTGGGGATTCAAGCTTCAACATCGGGTCTCAAGAATGTGTACAGAACTATCAATGAATCAAACCATCCTGAACTTTTTGTTGGATCATCTCTTCTCTTCTTAAATTCTTTACAGTTACTCCTGGCCCAAACTGGCTGCTCTCCAGGTGGACTACATCCCATACCTCGATGAACTGGCACAGGAAGTGGGTGCCTGTCCCAACATCCCTCGGCTGCTCCTCACAGACCCTGTTTTGGGATTCAGAGTTTACTTTGGTCCTTGTACGCCTTATCAGTTTCGGATCTGTGGACCAGGGCTTTGGAAAGGGGCTCGGCAGGCTATTCTGACCCAGTGGAACCGTGTGGCCAAACCTATGAAGACCCGCCCCCTCCCTGAAGCTTCATCCAATGGGTTCTTCCTCTGGCTAATGCTGTCGGGGGGTGGCGCAGTGATTTTTGCCATTATGGTGATGAAATACAACATACCACTTATAAAATCAGTTAGATAAGAGACCACAATAATGATAACTGCATTTTAACGTGACATTTTTCATTTATTTGTGAATAATAATGATCAATGTAAGATATTAAGTACTCCCGTTCAACTGATAATTAACTCAAATTTCAGTCAGCAACTCAATGCATTTAAGTATGTACACATGGCCTAGATGCATTATGAAACTGAGCATCAGAATGGGAAAGAAAGATGATTTAAGTGACTTTGAAGGTGGCATGGTTGTTGGTGCCAGGTGGGCTGATCTGCGTGTTTCAAAATCCCTAGGATTTTTACACACAACCATCTCTAGGGTTTACAGAGAATGGTCTGAAAAAGCAAACATATACAGAGAGGGGCAGTTTTGTGGATGCAAATATGTCTTTTTGATGAATTCTTGTTTATATCTATGCAAAAAAGGATTAAGCCTGTTCTAAAAGCGAAAGTGGGTTCAACCCGGTACCAGGAAGGTGTACCTAATAAAGAGGCCAGTGAGCGAACAGTGCGTTGCAAAAGGTTTAGACAGGTGGAGAAAAAGTTATGAAATCAAAGAATGTTTTTAGAAATAGTATTAATGATTGATTATATTTGTTAATTTACAAAATACAAACAAAAATGCTAACAAAAAAAATCTAAATCAACTATGGTACTACTTTTGGCTCTCAATACTAGTTAAGTTAAATACACAATATCACAATGTATTAGCAGCTTTTATAGAATACACAAATGTTTTCACAGCTCACTTAGTGGTAGAGGAAATAATAATAAAAATTTAGAACGTTGCTTCATTTTTGAAAGAATAGTAATAATTTTTGCTGTCCCTTGTTAATTTACACTGTCAATAACATTTCTGAATTGTCTTGCATTACTCCTACATTAACTACACTGACTGCTAATCAGGCAAAAAATAACTTATTTTAATGTACTAATCTTTATACAATCTAGCACCAGTATATGAAATGTTTCAGCTTTCTTTGTTTATTCTCCTCGCTCTGGCTAGAGACCAGCCTGTCTGTTTGAAACATTGCGTACAACTTTAAGAACAGCTCTCTTTAGACAAGAATTCCTCTAAACTCTATGGAAAGTCTAATCTTGTAATGGTAGACTTTCTAGAGCCTTTATTCTGTGTTTCATGTTCTTTGTCTACGTTGACTGTAGAGTGACCTTGACAGACCTGATGAATTACTTTTGTAGATTGACATTTGATTCATGTAGCCGTCCTAAAACTGTGTTATGTGTAGGGGTGCACATTATCATTTAAACATCTTTTAAAACTGGTATTGTAATGATGGTGAAGACTACTTTTTAACAAGCTTGTGAAACAAAGTGAAATTACTTGTGATTCAATGAAAAAGTATTCCAATCAGATAGTTTATCATAAAAAGAACACATTGGTAATAAGTCCATTCACCCATGTGTCTTCATTCATCCTGGTTATTGGGAGTGCTGCCCCCCGTCAGCTCATCATAGAACTCCTGGAAAAGATGGCTCTGTTAGAATCCAAGGATTTCAACACAACTTTAGAGTAAAGTACGGGCAACCAACACTTACTCAGTCTTTTTTATTTAAAAATGTCAAAGTTTCAAAAAACTTGGACAATTACAATACTTCTTTCAAAAGGAGCATCAAAAAGAGATTAGCTCCTTCCATTTTAAAATAATCAGAAAAAGTTGGCGCCATGCACCGGCCCCAAAACAAAGATGAAGGGTGGGTTACTTAAAACTAGGGCTGCCCTCGACTAAAGATTTTCCTGGTCGACTACTATTCCATATTTTTCCAACTTTTCTCAAAAAGTGTCAGTGCATCTTATAATCAAGTGCGCCTTATGTATGAATGCTGGTCGCTCTGAATGCAAAATCAGAATGCTTTATTTTTACTTTGGTACGCTATGAAGCCACACAGCTAAATGGATCGTTGTGGTATCTCAGAGTTACAGAGTTAACCTGTGTAGAAAATAAGGAAAGACTGTCCGGACCTATCCCGAACCAGCTTGTCTAAAGGTCAGAGAACAGACACTAACAATCTCTCAATGAAACTGATGATGTTTTCCATAAATTCTACTCGCTCAACATTAGCATCTTGTATGGGGACTCAACCAATTTCTTTTTTTTTTTCAGAATGCAAAGATCTCATTGATAACTGTCTGAGGAAAAAGCCTATGGAGCGACTGAACCTGGAGCAGATCTTTAAGCATGCCTCGTTCAGAAACTCTGTAAGCTGTTAAATTATATTAGACTCACAGTATTCCTGGACACTCATGAATAAGCATACAGCAAAGATGCTGAATTCATGCCTCTTCTCTTACAATTAAAACAAGCTCTTATTGTCACATCACGATGAGTAATATTCTGGACACCCTGCCCCTACAGCTCATGTTATTACAGCTCATGTTATTCCGGACACTTAATCCTTTTAACAGTTAATAGGCTTTTAAAAATGTATGAAATATGAACATCTTTGCAACAAAATATATGATCTACAACCAATTCAAATCTAAATAGGACAAATTATAATCTCTTCTAATCATTTTGGACTTTGGATCTGGTGACTTGTGGTATTATATAATGCTTA
This sequence comes from Danionella dracula, assembly GCA_900490495.1. Taxonomy (NCBI): domain Eukaryota; kingdom Metazoa; phylum Chordata; class Actinopteri; order Cypriniformes; family Danionidae; genus Danionella; species Danionella dracula. The sequence goes on along the minus strand of UELW01000004.1, from coordinate 792,779 downwards.
GAGTACTAGGTGATTTAACACTTTCTGAAAATTATATAAATCGTGGACTTCACACGCTAACAAGTTAGCTGTGTGCTTTCAAACACTAAATGACACTTTAACACTCCTTTTATGAATCCATTCAGTGTTTAACATATGTACATATATATTTGACTGTTTTATTTGCTTCAAATGGAAAACAAATTTTCCTAATTTAATGAGAAGAAGTTGGTAAACATAAAATTAAGAAGATATTGTTCTTTAAATGCCCTGTTCACATTTTTCACATCGGTTATTGTTAGGATCAATTTGACCCCTGGGCCTTTAAAATGTAAGAATATTGAGAAAATATTGAGGTCACTATACTATACTATACTATACTATACTATGATTTTATAATATGCACTGTAACTTTATATGTTAAGTATAATAATACACTAACACGTTCATACCTGTAGTATTGCGAGAACCACTGACAGCTGACATGACTTGGGGGTTGGGACATCTCAATTATCACGGAAACTTTGCTATTTTCTGTGTTGTTTTGCGAATTTTATGGTAACAGAAGGGTTAAGCTTTAGAAGTGCTATAAATCTATATAATCACACAATGTTTGTATCCAGCGTGTGTAATTGAATCACACAACATAGAAACAAATTTATTCTGTATTAACGCATCTTTTGAAAACTGACATGTCTTCTTAACTCATGTCAGCGCAAATGCTGCCCCGTGAACCATCATAGCTCTCATGAAGTCTCTAGCATGGCTCTGAAAAATATGCTTTGTATCCGGTCAAGACAAAGAGCCTTTCTGCAGAATTTGTAAGAAGTGACTTTACTGAAATTCATAATGTGTATGTTATTGAGTGTCTCGGTTATAAAGATCTCTGTTTGGGTGAAATTAACAGATTTTGAATGGTTCAGAACTTGTGCCTGTGTTAGTTGATACCTACTGAGCTCAGCTCTGTCTCACTGAATATAATGCAGAGATGATCTTTCAATCTCTCTTCCTAGACTTAGAGTGAGATGGTACGAGGATTCTTTCACAAACATTATAAGTACATCTGAAAAATGGCAGCTGAATTCTAGGGGACATGAGATTAAGTTTTTACTGGAATAGTGCAAACCAAGTGGATATATAGCTATTTTCTGCATTTCCATATGCTCAAAGATGCTTTACAATTCTCAGAGCATTATTTACTCACTCCACATCCACGGAGGTATCAACACGGAGAGCTACCTTGGTAGCCCTCAGCTGCCCTGGGGCAGTCTGACAGGACGTGGCTGCCAATCCAAGCCTACACCCTCCTGCCCACCACCAAACACACTCCACCAGTCACACACATCCTTACAGGGCCATGTGGGTGAAGTGGCTTGTCCAGGGACACAATATCAGAATGGACCTGGTGGGGATTGAACTGGCTATTGCCGCAACAAACTTTTCTGCCGCGCCAAAACAACAATAAAAAGAACTACCGTCTTGGTGTAAATTAGAGTAATACAAAGCTTTGTATTATGCATGTATATGAATGGAACTTTAATTGTTACAGCACATTGGTGGTTAGTTCCCTGCAAGCTGAAAACTAAGCATTAATGAGAAATTGCATTTGTTTTGAAGGTTTGAGATTGATAACGGGTGGAGTGATCGAATATCTTCACAGACTGTAATGCTAGGGATCACAACTCAAACCATCACAGACTGGACCATTCTTCTCACGACCAAAGCCAGAGAAGCTGTTCATGTCATCAACACCTATTAGAACAGTGAGCACTTGGGAGGAATCTGAGCCGTTTTTTGAGACTTGTGGTGGTTGATCTGGTGATGAGATTTCTACACAGACTTTTAAATATCGATGCATTTTGAGCCCTAAAACTTTCAATGTTGCACTCTTTAATTCCTTTAAACTGATTTAAACCTGTGTCAAATTAATATTTTCCCTCTAAACTAACAAGGGGTTAATAATGTTAGTCTGTTTTTGTTGTATAGTTTTATGTTTGTAGTACTTTACACTTTGTTGGTGCTATTTTACATTTTGGTGGTTTCCCCACACATGTTACCAAGTAGTCCCAGCAAGGTTTCCACACGGTTTTAAATTCGGTCTATATTGCAGGCCTTAAAAGTCTTAAATAATTTTTTTTCTTTTTTTCTGATGTAAAGCTCATTTGGTAAGTTTTTTGTTGTTGCTTAGAGTTGCCATAGACTGTAAATTGTGTAAATGCATAGAAAAGTCATGGTTAGGTTGCCAGAGTTTGAGAAAACTTTCATAAATCCTCAAAAACATAAAAGTGAAGTTTAGAGCTGCCACAGAAAGGACACATGCACACTCAAAAAAAGGTGACTGTTAGGGTTGCCAGATATTGACATAAGACTCTTCTCTTATGCAAAAAACACACTGCAAAAAAAGTTTTGTATGTGCCTTTGATGTTATGACATGCATCTTAAATTTGATTCTTAATGGTCTTAAATAGGTCTTTAAAAGACAGAGCTGATACTAACAAACTTGCAGAAACTGATTTTATTTATTTTATTATGCTTTTTCTATTATTGTTTATTATAGTGTATATTGTATTTTTCTTAATCGTTGTATTATTATTTCACAATAAAAACTCACAAACCAGTTAAACAAAAACATCCTATGATGATAAACCAGCTAGCTCTTGGAAAGAAAGGGTTAAGTTTTCCGCTCGTTCTCTTCCTAAACTGATGACGGAAGCTTGTATCCGGCTCCAGAAAAGGCTCTGCTAATGTTGGGTGTGCATTAGTAACCCGCACGCATCTGCGATACGTTTAAAGCGACTCTAGGTAAGCTGCTCCTTCTTTCGTAAACTCTCTCTCTCTCTCGTGTAGTACTGACTTGTTTAACTAAGATTTAAAATACATTCGCCTCTAAAGTGCACTGCAAAGCCTCAGTTATGAAAGAGGTGCAAACTTGACTTGTAGCCTTAACAGTTATTTTCATCACACGAGTTACTAGCTCTACTGTTAAACAGTATTTATGGTAAGCTAAATGATTTAACACCTAATTGTTTTCTTGGTTAGTTACGTACATTTAGCAAGTTGAACATATCATTTTCGTCATCGAAACAAAGTAGTCATTAGCAAGAGATTGTTTTACAAGAATTCCAATTTGGCAGAAATGTTACTGTTAAATGTTAATTCGTAAGTCGAGATTTTCTTGTCACATCACTGAAATGTCCACTGTTGCCAACTCCTCAGTAAGAAAAGTCGAATATCTAATGAAACCTTTTTATATCTAAAAATATATTTTTATAGTGTCTAAAGGTTGGGTTACTTTGTTGTGAAGGAAAACTTCACACAGGCATAGGCTTCTATTCTTGTGAAAATATGTAAACAAAATATTTTATAGTACTCGTTTTTTGTAATAAAGACAGACGATCTCGAAATCTTGCGCCAGGAAAACTGTCATAATTGTGGAGTAGAGGAAACAATAGAAGATACTCAAATGTAAAACAATTAAAATCGTAAAAATAATAACAGCCTATAGCAATTATCAAAAGCCTAAAGGAAACAAAACATATAAGGCAATCCTTTTATTTCCTAAAAAGACTAAAAATAATTTTTGAATATAAATTAATAATAATAGGAAAGGTAAATTTACTCCTTTATACATAGTTCGTGCTACTTTCCAGTTGGTGGCGGTAATGCACCAATAAGAAGGCTTGCAAACTGCCATTAAACAGCAGACGAAGAGGAAGAACCTTGCGCCGGGAGCATTGATTATTTTTTTAAAGTGAATAGCACTGACAGTAGTGATTGGAAGTTCGGATCATTTTACCGACTCGGATCTTTGAGTCCCGTTCAGCAAAATGAACGAATCTTTTTTCGAGTCGTTTCATTCATTTAATTCATTTTAGTAAAATACCAATAAAATGTTGTGTGTTTCTTCCCTGACACATTTATTATATACACAAATGCGAATCACACTAAAAATAAGACAAACTATAATACTAGAAGACAAAACAATATTTTACTTAAGCCTACCTGGGTCTTTTAGTCTGATTCAGCTCAGCTCTGATCTGTCTTTAGGTTAAAGTCTCATTCGTTCCACACATTTCTTCTCTCTGATGGTAACTAGTTCAGTCCGGCCCCGGGGCCTTCTGTCACGTGACGCTCCCTAATATTAACCAAATGCAGTTTGAGCCGGAAACAGAAAAGATTCGTTCTTTCCCAGAGTCCTCCGGCTCCTTTCGTTCTCTTGTCATTAATGATGAGCGCGTTACGCTCGGAAAACCAGAAGAATGTTGCCCATGCGCCACTGAACGAATCCCTCTCGGAGTCACATTAAAGAGTCGCTCAAAAAGAATGAATCGTTCATGAACGCCACATCACTACTGACAGGGGAACAGCCCCGGGGTGGGGGCAAAGACAGTGAGTGACAGAAAGGCAAAGAACAAGACATTGCAGCAGCGTTCCTCCATCCAAAAAGCCCGCCAGCCAGAACGAAAAACACAGGAACAGCAGGAAAAGTCGCTAGATTTGTCGCTAGTCGTTGGGACACAAAAAAAAGTCGCTAGATGGTCTGAAAAGTCGCTAAGTTGGCAATACTGGTCATGTTGTTGTCAGTAGGAGTCGCCAGTGGCTGAATAAAGATTTATTGGAATTAATTTCAGAATTCTACTAATGTTTTCTCTCAGCAGACTACCCCTTACTAAGATAAGACCAGGTGAAACATGCATTGTGGGTGGATGAAGGGGTGGAAGGAGGGATAGCTTGCACAATGTAGTTGTTAGCTCTTTGGTCATGCCTTAAATACTGGAGATAATATGGGTAGATTGGACCATATGATTGATTGTCAATTATCAGCCAAGTTCCTCCCGAACCTCATTTAATTTAAAATACAAACTATGATACATATCTAAAATGTATGATTGGATCTTTCGTTAATCCTGTATTTGGTGTTACAAAGTGCTGTTTTGCTCATGCACTGTTTACGGTGTGTTTGGCAGCACTTTTGGCAAATTGTTTGTCCTAATGTTCTTAAATAGTACTTTTTATTTTTTGTATTTTATAATTAAATGTACAAAGTGTGTTTATTTTGTAACTTCGTTATCTTACCAAGTAAAATTGACTCTATCATTTTGTTTGTCTGTTCTGTTTGTTTGCTCTCTGAGTGTTCCATGCATGTTGAGTTGAGAAAAACAAATCTTTTAAAGGGCTTACTTTAACAGAGGATTATACAAATTATACAACAAAACAGGAAGTCTAATTTATTTATACTATTATATTATCTGTCTTGAAAGCTTATCAGTTCTTTATCACACTTTTCTGAATCTTAAAAGCGTCATGGCAAAGCGTGTTGCTATAATTGGAGGAGGAACCTCCGGACTAACCTGCATCAAGTGCTGTCTGGACGAAGGGCTTGAACCTGTGTGTTTTGAGAGCACTGATGATATCGGAGGTCTTTGGAAGTTTAAGGTGAGAATTTAAATGCATTTGTCGTTTAATCTGAAGGGTATTTTATGTTCTTGTTTTTTTATTTTTAATAAATTCATTCATTTTAATTTTTAATAAAGAAAATATTCTTCAAGGTCTGGTTGACAAGCAGATCTGTCAACTATCATTCTTCCACTCCTAGACAATGGTCCTGTGACATTTTTGTATTGTGGCATATCTAGCGTTATATACATACACCCCTTACACATACCCTAATCCTAAATAATGTTAAAAAAAAATGCCAAAGTGGTACATAGTGATAAGAATTACTCAAATGACTTGATAGAATCTTGCTTATTGTAATGTATAAAAACAAGACGTTGTCAATCTTGTTTTTAATTGTACTGCCATTCAAATGACAAATATTATTATCAGTTTTACTTTAGAATTTTAAACCTGTATTTTGGAATGTGTACGTGTACTTTATTTTACTTTGTTTTGTTGTTCTTGCAAAAAAAAATGAACACATAGTTTTCACCAATTCGATTTTTTTAGTATTATTTAAGTAATCCTAATTATGTTTTATTTAATGCATATTTAGTGCAATGCATATTTATTCTAGAGGTTGTATATGACTGAGGATGGAGGTGTTTAGCAAATACATTTCCTTCGTGTTTAATTGATGAGATTGGCCTGTATGTATTATGGAGATGTTTTTTAATACAACATGCAACATTTTGTTGTAACGTTTATTGGTAAAATCATTGTTATTGTCAAATACATTGTAACAAACACCTTTTTGTGACATTGTCAATTTAATTTCTAATGTCTCAGTTTTATCAATTTTAATCAATTTTAATTGGAAAACCATAGTTTCCTACTTCAGATTAATATTCAAAATACTAGAAGATCATATTTTGAATGTAGGACATGAAGAAAGGGGAGGGCCAATAACTGAACCCTGGGGTACAGCCCCTTTACTATATGTGTTATTACTATAGGAGGCTGCTTCACATGGACTAGAACAGGTCTTTTTATTGCAAGTTTATACAGCTACTGATATGACAAAAATATATTTTTGTCCATTTAGAAAGAATAAATGTGATGATGTTCCAGACCTGTTAAGGCTTTATTCCTCCTCTAGACACATTTTGAAATAAACTCTGTGACATTAGTGTTAATTAACTGGCCTCCTAAATTAACCCAAAAAAATCCATCCCACAATGTTTTCCGATTAGGAATGAAGCCTTATTGGGACAGTAACAACGTTAATGTTGGATTAACAACTACATTTTAATGTCTGTGTGTAGTTTCCCTATAAATTAGTTCTTCTATTCTAATAGATCTTCTTAATCTGACATTTTGAAACATTTAGTTGAAAATCCATGATTTTCATTGAGTAAAGTACCTTCATCCCTTAGTAACTTGTATTGGATTAATTTCAGTAAGGTATCTGAACTTTTACTCAAGTATGGTTTTCAGGAACTCCTCCGTAACCTGACCCAACTTCCTTCCTGTTTTGCATCTTAGGAGAATACAGATCCAAATGAAGCCAGCATTTATTATTCTCTGATAATCAACACCTCAAAGGAGATGATGTGCTTCAGTGATTACCCCATTCCATCTCACTTCCCAAACTACATGCACAACTCCCTCATCATGGATTACTTCCGCATGTACGCAGAGCACTTTCAACTCAAACGCCACATCCGTTTCCAGGTCAGAAATTAGATAATTCCACATCTGTAGAGTGACATGAATAGAAATTATTGATCATTGAAAATAAACATGTTGTCTTTAATTGTGCTTCTCAGACTAAAGTTCTTCATGTGACACCGAGACCAGACTTCTCTCTCTCCGGACAGTGGGATGTAGAGACAGAGTCTAAAGATGGCCTGAGAGAGAAGATGGTGTTTGATGCTGTGATGGTCTGCACAGGACACCACTGTCACCCTCATCTTCCTCTTAAAGACTTTCCAGGTGCAGTATAAGTAACAGAAATCCCAGCAGCCTATAGGCTTATGCAAAGTTTGATGGATTTGACTGTTTTGTTTAGTAGTTAATCCTATTGAAATTTTGTAAAGCAACCATTCAATTCTTGGGGCGGGAATTACACAACATCAATAAATAAACCTCACTTTCCAAGGTCAGAGTGGGTAAATGATAAGCAAACAGTTTGTGGGCAAAGTACAATAATACAAAGTCAATAAAAGACAAATCTGGGACTGTGACCTTTGGACAGTGTGGAATAGAACATTGAATCCCTACAGTCCCAGCAAGAGCGGAACAAGATTTCACAGGCAAGGAAAATCCAGAGAATGTTCATACTGTACTGTATGCTCTTGCTGTGTAATATAGTTTTAGTCTTCCATCAAAACTGACCTTTCCTGTAATACTACATCTACTAGCATATTTTTGTGAGTATCATGTGGAGCAGTGGCACAGCCTTTTTACGTTATAAATATAAAACTAAAAACTTGCCTGAAGACACATATTCAGTGGCTGCACTGCAACAGCGGCATCTTCAGCTGCCATTGTGAATTCTCTTGGGGTCAAAAATGAGTGCACGGACCTTCTCCTGAGCACAAGATGGCGCTTCGGTGAACTACAAGTAAACCCAGGCCACACAGTGGCGCAGCAGCACCTTACTGGAGGTTCGTTTTTAATAGAAGATGAACAATACTCCTCAGTATATTTACACCCAAAATATTCATTATCTGCCAAACAAACTATTTATAGCAGCAGTCTAGTGCCTCTGTCAGCTGAGTTCTAGTTCTCGTCTTAGTTTCTGCAAATCTTTTCTACCTGATGCTAGATGGTGAAGTGAATGCAAACTCAAATGCAGTTTTTGTTACTTTTAGGAAATAATAAAACTCTTAATAATAGTTTAAAATGATAAAATGTCAAAAACAACTTAATTTCAGCTGTAGAAAAAGTTATTTATTTACGCTGTGTTAACTGATCTATCTCCTCTGATATAGAGCGAGAGAATGTACAAGACTTTATCCTCTCAGAGATCAGAACACAGTACTTTCACGTTGCATTCCAGGCACTCCATCTCAGTAAAAGATTTTGCTACATCACTTAAAGAAACACAAACTCACATGAGATTTTCTTTCAGATAAGAACAATGCTGGAGCTGCATTTGTGGAAAAATGCCAGCTGCAATTATTAGAGACACCTAAACAATTAATTAAACACACATTAGAGTATGTTCATCGAAGCCAACCGCAGCACCACACAGCAAGTGAGGTTAAAGGAAAGATCAAGAGAGACTGGACAAGTTCTGCTGGGACTTTTACATCCCAAGAAGAAGGCTGGCCCTAATAAGTATGTTCTGTGGGTTCCTGTCTCTCACTCCCTCACTCGTCCACTCGCTCGTATACCTGCCAGCCTACACACATTCACACGATCTTTGAATGATAAACATGAATAACTCTGTTATTAAAATGAATTAAAAGTATAAAAATTTCATGCAAAATCAAAAAATCACACACGCAAAATGGGAAAGATGAGTTTTGTGTTTGAGAGATTAAGCTCTAGGCGAGCAGATCAAAGATTTATATGAATGAATTACATCACATCTCTGATATGAACGCGTAAAAGCCTGTGAGTTGATTTCTACAGGAGTCCAGTATAAGGTAAGTTACAATAGTACAGTTTGCTCGTCACCATTGAATTAACAAGAAGTAAAGTTATGTTCCGGAAGCTGATAAAAGACACGCGAAACAGCAGAGTTTTTGTGCTCAAGCAGAAAAAGTCAACCAGCATTGCAGGCGATGGTACTCCTCTGCGTCAACAATGCAGACTGCCCCAGGGCAGCTGAGGGCTACCAAGGTATCACCACCGGAGTGTGAATCTGGGGTCAATTAATTATATTATTAAACACATTACTGTCCCTCTCTCACTGTTCCTGGTTGGTGGAACAAACTCCCTGATCCAGTCATGAAAGCAGCAACACTAACAGCTGTCAGAAAGCAACGGAAAACTCTTCTCTTCAGGGAACACTATAAAAAAATCCTCCTCCATCTTTATTTTCTTCCTGCTATGGTTTATTGATCAGTTGATACAACTTCTATTATGAGTAAGCTGAGACAGTCTTTGAATGTGAAACAAATTGCATATTGTCTCTCCCCTTCTGTAAGTCGCTTTGGACAAAAGCATTAATGTAAATGTAAATGTACATTGTTTATGCATGTCAAAATCTGATGTTGTCTGTTTTGAAATACTTCTCTTTAGGAATAGAGTCGTTTAAGGGGAAATTCTTTCATAGTCGTGACTACAAAAATCCTGAAGATTGGAGAGGAAAGAGGGTTGTTGTGATTGGGATTGGAAACTCTGGAGGAGATATTGCTGTGGAACTGAGCAGGATGGCCAAACAGGTGAAATGACCAATTATCTTGAGTCTGAAGTTTTTATTGAAAAAAATTGAGACAAAAATACCATTTCCATTTTTTCGCCTCCTACAATCACAAACCAAAATATTGCAACAAGCAATACACACACAGCAGCGTAAGATTCAAGAATGAATATTTACTGTTCAAGTGGTCAAACTAAATAAAGTTGTATTTCATCGGAGGATAGTAGTATTTGGTCTACAATTTTTCTCAAAATTGAGATTTTCACATTCCTATTTAATGGTATTGTATTGTAGTAGTAATATTACTATTATACTAGAAACTAAAAGGTTCTATCTGAATAGTCAACCTCAAACTTGCTGCTATAAGGTTCTGAAGAGCCAATCAGCAGTTTGAATGCTGAAAAGAGATTTAAATACCAATTTAAATAAAAAGGGCATACAAGGGCTTCCAATCCCATTATTATTTTATTAAGAATTTGTGGATGTTACATTTTACAGTGTTCTGTTGATCTTTATGCCTATCCTCTCCTGACCAGGCTAAAAGATAGCGTTCCTTCTACTTCCAGAAACATATATCAATAACTGCTCCCTGCAGGTGGATTCTGATTGGCTCCCAGTGCATCTCACTTGATCTTTGAACAAACACTCACTGATAACAACATGCCTGTCCACACGCTGCGGTTTCATGCTGGAGGAACAATTCAACAACTGACACACTAATCATGACAGTTTTATTACAAATATAAAATGTTCACCTTAATATAGAAAATAATTTTGAAAAAAGAAAATAAGTGTGATTATTAATTAAGAAATTAATTAAGTACTTCATAAATTAAATAATGATGTGTTAATTACATTCACCCAATAGATGCTAAAAATATCCACTTCAGAGGGATTAAATAGTAACAATTTTGAATAATCGATGTTAAAATTCAAAATAAACATTTTAAAATGAATGATATTGTTAAAAATAGCTGCTTAGACTTCACACACAACAGCCAATTATATTTACAATTACACTCTTGTGTTTTCAAATGTGAGTTTGAAATGTGAATGAACTTTTTTCATTTTCAAACTAGTAATGTTATGTTTTCACTATTTTGTCTATATAATATATGTGTATTGGATCATAATACGTAACGATATTACTGGTTAATCTACATTAATACAGTCTACGGTATGGATGTGTGTGATTGGTGGAGGGTGTTTGGTGGTGGGCAGGAGGCCGTAGGCGCAGAATATCAGCCACGTTCTGTCAGACTGCTCCAGGGCAGCTGAGGTGTACCAAGGTAGCTTATCACCACCGGAGTGAGTTTGGAGGGAAAGAATAATGCACTAAACTTTGTAAAGCATCTTTGAGCTCTGGAAAAGCACTATATAAATTGAACGCACTATTATTAAAATTAATATTACAGAAATTTAACTAAATCCAAATATATTAGAATTAAATAATATATACAATAAATACTTTGGCTATTTAAGGCTGTTTATAATTCCAGGGGTAAATTGTCCTTGAAACATTTTCATGTTTGCATCATTTAAATTAAATTGACATTTAAAAATAGTTTAGCTATTTTCCTTTTAGAAGTGATCACATCAATTAATGATTGTCTTTTTGTGTTAGCAAGTTGTTTGTGTAATTGCACATAATGTACTACTATGTGTAATGCCTTAAATCCCAAACTGTTTTGTGTATAATTACAGGTTTACTTGAGCACACGTAAAGGATCGTGGATATTGAATCGTGTAGGAGACAATGGTGTTCCTTCAGATATGATGTTTAATAACAGAGCCCTCCTCGGGATTCTTGGACTGTTTCCTCTTTCCTACCAAAACAAACTGGGCGAGAACCGCTTGAATCAACGGTTCAACCACAAGCTCTATGGACTGCAGCCCGCTCACAGGTGCTGTACGAACAAAAAAAACATGAAATAAACTTGGGATGGCCTGGTTTTAAGAAAAAAAAACATATAAATACTCTCACAACTGCCTCAATTTTATTGAACCCAATTTCCCTCTTATCTCATAATTGGATTGATGCTAACGTTTCTGGGTTAATGTTTGCTATTTATGGTGGCGTGGATTTTGAAGTAGTTTAGAGTGTCAGTATACGATCTGTTTTTGCATGTGCATTCCAATGCTGTCAGCAGCTCAATGCTGAACGTTTTAGGTGGTTAAAACCAACTGATTTAAGATTTTCATCATTTTGATATTTAGTTTCAATTTACCAGTTTTTGTGGAAGTTTTGGCATCTTATTTTCAACAGCACATTTTCTAAATAACTAATTTTAATCAAAACAGCTATTTACATTAAGAGATGACAAACACTCAAAAAAAAAGGCAAAACAAGGAATGAAATGAACTTTTTTTTAAGAACACCGACTCAAATAAAGCACACAATTGACAAAACAGTTCATTTCTTGCTCAAAATTCCCCCTTTTTGTAAACAAAATTGCAAACTTGTCAAAATTACAATAACATACACTCCTAACTTGTTTTAAAAGCAAATAACTATTCAAAGCACTAACAAATATGTTCATCAGCAGAAATTTCAGGAAAAGGCATTATTTTATTAGTCAGTCTTCCCTTATTTTTTTAACATATTTTCTACATTTTTGTTTTATTGGGTTTAGTAAATTCATTATTTTTTTCGTTTGTTGCAGAAATTCAATACACAAAAATGAATGCCCATCTCATATTAGCTTTATAAAATGTACAGTTTATGGAAAAAATACAGACACAGAATTGCTGCAGTACAGACTTAATTTGCTAAAGAATAAGACATAAAAACAGAAACAACACTTTTTTTATTTAAAAATTATATTATGCCTCATCTTCTCTTATACTCACAATCGTCTTTTAGAACATATGATCATGTGATTTGAAGAACCTCAAAACTGAGTGTGGTTCTAGATGGAATCAGCTGTGATTTATACATTTTCATAACTGTAATTAGCCATTTCTCATTGTCAATAGAATACAATTCAGGGAATATATTTCTGTTTGAATTCACAGTATGCTGTTCACTTTGACTTTAGCCTATGTACGTTCTGTTTTAAACATGTCATCTGACATACAGTGTGAAAGAATTTGTAAATTTGGCTGTGAAATTAAATAGTTTTGGTTTTACTTGAGCTTGAGTGTAAAATAAGTTCAACCATTTTAAATGTGTGTTAATTGTATGCATTTTGTATCAAAGTAACAACAAATGTTAGGAGTATAGGAAACCTGTTAAATGTATTGAAAAATTGTCATAGCAATTGTAAAAAAAAAGCCTGCAATTAACTTATAGCTATCAGAATTCACTGGTCTGCATCTGCTGCAGCTAGAAAATGTGTGTGGTACCATGTGATCGGGAAAAGATCGCAATCGTGGGGTTATAGCTGTTAAAGAACATAGCGAAATATTGAGCCCAGGAAAAAAAATTCTGAAAAGCCTTCCAGAATGTTCTGTATGATTACAAAAGGGATTCAATTTACACATTGCCAGGATTTAAAGTGACTGAACAACAGGGTACGTATGGCATGCTACATGAGGTAGAAACTAACAAGATTGCAATTACATCCATGCAAAGCTGCTCTTCTACAGCTTAGGTGGAAACATGTAGACCTTTCGTCTTGAAGCATTCTTTGGAATCTTAACGACTGATTGCGGGTGGAAGTTTTCTTAGTTTTTCACCAGAGTTCATGTTGTTTAATGTACATTTTTTCATTTTACAGATTTTTTAGTCAACATCCGATGGTCAATGACGATTTACCAAACCGCATCCTCTCTGGAACGATCTCGGTCAAGCCCAACGTGCAGGAGTTTAGTGGATCCAGCGTGGTGTTCGAGGACGGCTCTGTTGAGGATCACATTGATCTGGTGGTGTTTTGTACAGGCTACACGTTCTCCTTCCCCTTCCTGTCTTCCAATGTTATTCCGGTCACAAAAAATAAGGTGTGCCTGTACAAGTTCATCTATCCCCCAGCGCTGGAGCGCCCCACTCTAGCTGTGATTGGACTGATTCAGCCGCTGGGAGCCATCATGCCAATATCTGAGATGCAAGCACGATGGGCCACCCGAGTGTTTAAAGGTAGCAAGCAATATCATCTTACACTCTACAATTAAAACTGCTGATTGAAAACAATTTTTTTTTCATACCTGCTTTGTTTAGTTCAGTTAAATTAAACAAGATTTGGTTTTCTCTTTTGGTAAGGTTTGTTTTGGGAGGTGAGAGTGCAGTAATTTAACGGTTGCTTAGTTCGCTCATTTGGTACAAACTACAAAGGCCTTTGTGGTTTTGGTCCATTTTCAAGTGAACTCTGGAACCATGAACTAAATTGAGGGTCAGGTTGATTTAGATTCCTTTGCATAGTGAACACAATTTATTCATTATTTCAGTTTTAGACCGGCCGTAACAGCTTGAAATGCAAGTGAAATGAATCACACCAATTTTCAAGAGTCAAAAAAAGAAGAAACATTGCTGCACATACTCTTCCTTGGCCCTAAACCTTAGCCATTAGCCCTCCCCCTTTCTGTTGACAATGAGTGCTAAGGGAAAGGCTGAAAATTGTATGAATTGGCGCAGCACAGTGAAAAACGATGCGTCATACATGAGTCTACTATGTGACGTCAATGTTAACTATCTAAAATCACGAATTATTTAGTATTATTAGTTATTGGCTCATTATTATTGTTTTGTATATTTTATGTTCACTAATTCAGACCTTTGTAAGAACTTGTGACTTGAAATCTAACATAAACAGCTGTTGTTTTTTCAAATTTTACAAGTTGCAATAATATCTTGTTTAAAAAAAATAGTTTTTCTTATTCAATATGTTATGTAGCTAACATTGACTTATTATACTTGTGAAACTAGCATGTTTTTTTGTAAAATATATTACAATTTCTAACCTATATATGTACTTATGACATGAAAACTAACAAACAATTATAGTTAGAAAAATGTTACGATTATAAATGACAAGAAAATTAATTTGTAACTATTTTGCCTCATATCGTCAGCCATCTTAGATAAACACTCTTGTCCCTGCATTGTGCGTTGCATGCTGTGAAATCCTTGTTAAACCCGTGTAAGTGTGGCTTTGACCAAACTTTGGCTAAAGTTGTAGTCATCCCTTCAGTAAAGCCCTAACCCTTAGTTCAAAAGAGAATTTGGACACCCCTTCCCTTAACATGGAAGCACCATATGGAGGGTTAGGGGTAAGGGATAGAGCTAAGGGAGAGAAATGGAATGCAGCCTACAATTAATCCATCTGCCATTGAGGGGTTAGA
Organism: Danionella dracula; assembly: GCA_900490495.1. NCBI lineage: Eukaryota > Metazoa > Chordata > Actinopteri > Cypriniformes > Danionidae > Danionella > Danionella dracula. The sequence continues at coordinate 777,769 of UELW01000004.1, read as the reverse complement.
TATCAATTTTAAGCCTCGACAGGAACACTCTGTTTTTAAAATAAACAAAGTAGTAATAGTTGTCAATAAAAATAAAACAATTAAATAAAAACCATTAAAAAATAAATAAATAAAAAATAAATAAAATAAAAAAATAAAAACCATCGACCAAAATGCTCTATACCAATTAAATATTATTTGTTATATAAAAATGGGAACATCTACATGTAGCATGCACATAATATTTATAGCATTGCCATAAATAAACAACAAAAAATATAGATAAAAAATGAAAAGAAAATTGTTAGTAATTGTTGTTGAACACAGTAGGCCTCCTTTAAAAAGTGCACCTTGAGTTTATTTTTAAACTGTGGGGGGCTCGAGACAGAGCGAAGCAGAGAGTTCCAGAGCTTTGGACCAGCAACTGCAAAGCTACGATCATTCTACTGCCTGCTGTTTGAACAGGAACTTTAAAAGAATGTTATTAGACGTATGTTCTGGTGGTAGTATGAAATTTAAAAATGGAAGGAGTGGCTAGAGCATTATTAGCATTTAAAACTAAAATGAGAATTTTTTACTTAATTCTGAAATGTTCAAGGAGCCAGTGAAGAGAATAAAGAAGAGGGGTGATGGGGTTCAAGTGAAGGGGTTCAAGTATCTTGGGATTTTATTCAGGAGTGAGTGAGGGAAGGATGGAGTGTGAGATTGACAGGCGGATCGGTGCTGCGGCTGCAGTAATGCGGTCGATCTAATGATCTGTGGTGGTGAAAAAGGAGTCGAAAGGCTAAGCTCTCGATTTACAGCTCAATCTACCTTCTTGCTCTCACCCATGGCCATGAGTTCTGGGTCATGACTGAAAGAATAAGATCTCGGATATAAGTGTCATTTGGGATAAGCTTGCAGTAGAGCCGCTGCACCTCCACATTGAGAGGAGCCAGATGAGGTGCCTCAGGCATCACTTACAGGCATGTCCTGTCGAGGGAAAAGACATTATTGACTCCAGATTAGCCTGGGAACGCCTCGTTATCTCGGTGTGGGAGGTCTGGGCATCTTTGCTTAGAATGCTGCCACCGTGACCCGGCCCCGGATTAGCGGACGAAGACGGATGGATGAATGAATGGATGGATGGATGGGGATGTGGTTGTGCAAGGGCTATGCAGTAAGCGTGTGCTTTAATCTGAAAAAATGTTGAAACATTGCTGAACATTCAATACATTCATTCATTCATCTTGATGTCGGCTTTCTTCCTTTTCGGGGTCGCCACAGCGGAATGAACTGCCAACTCTCTGGCATATGTTTTACGCGGCGAATCCCCTTCCAGCCGCAACCCATCGCTGGGAAAACATTCAATACAATTATCTTGTAATAGTGTTTATTTGTATTATATTCCTTTAGGTCTGTGCAAATTGCCTTCAATGGGTGGGATGCTGAAGGACATCAAAGCTAAAGAGGAAGCGATGACTCAAAGGTTGGGCTCATAGAACACTGTTTTAGAAACACTTTAGGTTCACATGGATAGTGTAAATTGGGGCTTTATTTCAATTATTATATTCGGGATTGGACTGTGCTCTGTCATGGTAAAAGAGCTTTTATGATCAGGTCTTGTGAAGCACTTATATTTCAACTCAATAAAATAATCTTTAAAAAAAACTTTTGGTTTTTGTCTTAGGAGTAAGGTGAGCTTAAGATGAAAGTTTCAACTTTCAGCAGTTTTATGCCAAATAGTTTTCTATTTCCACCCTTGAGAAGTCAAAGGTAAATATTTAGTTTCATGGCAAATTTGTTGTGCTTTTTTTTCTAACTTTTCTGATTGTATTTATATTTTCAAAAGAGCCTCCTTTGTATCAATGTTACTAGCTCCACTCGCGTAACATCTGAGGCTGAGACTGTAATGTTACTAATTCCATTGATTTAAATAAAAAAGTAGTTTCTTTTCTATTTTTAATTTGTTGTAAAAGGGAAGCAGACAACAGAGGGGCAGCAGGAATTCTTGAATATTTTGTGCGAGAAATATTTTTCACGTTTGAGTAAAAAAGGTTGACCTTGTGCATAATAAAAAGAATGAATCAGTTGGTCAGGTTAAATGCAAAATAGGGTTTTATTAATACAATGGTGAACTAAACTTGTTTCAACCTGAATTCTGTTGAGCTCTGGCTTTTAATTTGTGATATAGCTCTAGTGGACACCAAATGAAACTTGTAGCCAATAAGCAGTAGCTATAAGCATATAGATCAGGTGCTATTGATCAAGGAGGGAATTCATTAATAAGTAGTTGTCCTCTCCTGCAGGTATGCAGCCAGCCAGAGACACACCATCCAAGTGGACTACGTCCCCTACATGGACGAGTTGGCAAATCAAGTCGGCGTTCGTCCTTCAACCCTGAAATTACTCTTTACAGACCCTCGACTGGCTCTGAACGTCATGTTTGGACCCTGCACCCCATATCAGTTTCGTCTGCATGGGCCAGGGCAGTGGGATGGTGCGCGTCAGGCCATCTTGACTCAGTGGGTTCGTGTTGCAGAGCCCCTGAAAACTCGGCATGCTCCTGAGCCACCGCAGCGCTCCTCTCATTCGCTGGTGTTCTCAGTGTGTGCTGCAGTGCTGCTCTCTGCTCTCTATTACAGCCGAGCCAGTCTGACCACCCTCCTGGAGGAGCCCTCAGCACTGCTGGACAAGATCAGTACCTTTTTACCCCTCCCCACCAGAAATTAACCATAAAGGCAGGTGAGCTCTCATTCAGACACTGTCCACTCAAGCCTGGTTATTTTGATAATGGACATTTTTTTGTGGTTTCACTGTTCATCCACATGCAAACATACAAACCCCTAAACATGGTCACAGGGGGGTTTTATTTCTTATTATCTGTCCTTTCCATAAGCCTTTTGTTTCTTCCTTGTCAAAAGATTTTTCGAAGACATTCAGACAAGCATTTCCTGCAGTCTCAGGAAAAAACTTGCAAAATGAAGGTAAAATGATACATGGGATAAAATATCTTTAAATGTTAAATTAAAAAGTATTAATAAAAAATGTACTAATTTAAATGTCTCTCTACTATAATCTAAGGGTTAATTACGTTTAAATCTTAACAAAGGCTACAGTTGCATGGTTTGAAAAAAGATTGGTAACACTTTAGATTACTGTCTGTAAATCACATGGTAATTATTAGTAAAACAGGGTACGTTCCCTTAAAAAAGAATTATTGTGTAATTAATTATTACTATTATTTCATATTATTATTATTAATAACTGTTTTTTCCAAATAGTAATTTGTATTATCTCCAGCATCAAACCAACAACCTTTTCATTTTAAACCATTTAGCTCGTGTGTAACCCAGGTGTGTCTCACGATTGCCCCCTTAACTCACCACCTTTTAAGAATTTAAGAATAAAACAGTTTTTTACATTTCTTAAAACTGTGTTGTACTGTTAAATGTTTTGTGTGTAGTGTATCTGAAGACCACACATTATATATTAAACCATTTTACTGTTAAGGTGCAATACAGTATGTATGTTTATGGGTCAAATTAGTACTGCAATATCATAAAAAATACCGCGGAGGGCAGTAGCTCTCTCCGTCTCCTCAATACTGAAAGGTTTCCAGCCTGCCTTTAGGCTTTTTAAGCTGTAGAAGTCATTTAGTTGCTTACATGTCTTTAAAAGTGTCACCAGGTGGGGCAGCATTGAGGTATCTACTACTTAACAGTTGTTCCATTAACTTTGTTTGATTTATCTTGCTGAAGGCAACATCCACACAAACACATTCATTATTGGCAGAAAGACTATAATACTCACACCTTTCAGTCTTTGATGTTATCATTTGTAAAGAGCTAAAAAAAAACATTCAAATAAACAACAAACAAACAGCTTATAATTCTGGATTCATTGTGTGCATAAAACCAAAATTTTCATACCAAGCCAACGGAAGGAGCAGGCTTCTGCTTTTACATAAGCTGTGTGTAAAAACTGAAAGAGGAATCTTCCAAAATACTGAAAATGTGAACATAAATATTTATTTGTGGGATGAAGCTGATCAACATCAACATGATCCTTTTATGTCTCTTGATATGTTTGGTGCATTGGAAGATTTCTTGTCTTGAGTTTTACAAATCCTGCACCTTTAACTTTCTAGGAGTGTTTGATGACCATGTATAAAATATCAGGAACTCATGATCAGGAGCACAAAAACCTGATCGGGACATCCCCGATTAAAAGCTAAATGAATGAAGTTGCTTTGTTCACATTTACCAACGATTGATGCAGCCTTTGGAGGATCCTCTGAAGCCGTAGCCACGCAGAGCGTCTATTTATGCTCTCTTTGCTTGTCTGAAGCCAGATTAGTGTGCACACAAGCAAGTGTTGCCACTAAATTGACGAGGTTCCCTCCCCCTCCTCAGTCCTCCATGGTTTTATGTTCACACACTATTTTTCCCATCCGTTTCAGAGACGCAAACATCCTTTTCCAGCCATGTCGAGCACAGACAGCATCCTCTTTTGATCCGCATGTCCCGCTCATATCTCCGCTAGACCACGAGAACCATTTCAACCATCTTTGGAAGTGCTTTAAGAAACGGTTCATGGAAACAAAAGAATCGCTACAATGACCAGAGTCAAGTATTTTGGAAACGGAATACAGGTGCTAATCTGAAAGGCCCCTTAGTATAATAAACAAACAAGAAAAAGACAACCATGAGTTGTCAGTGGACAGTGGATTGCCTCTACAAAAAATCCATGATTGCTCTAGTTGGATTACAGAAACTGCATGAACATGAGGACATGAGGAATGTACGGAGATTGAAGTGTGAGAAGGAAATTATGACTTGTTTGTTTTAAATGGCGGATTCCAGTGTAGTATTTGTTGTTAAAGTATGCAGGAAGAAGAGAAAGATGCTAAGAGATTTATTTGAAGGAGAGGAGAACAGAGACTGAAGCCCCTCCCTCGATGCTCCTCCTGTTTTGGGGCGAAGTCTCTGCAGATTGTTGGTAACAGATCAAAGCTCCTGTGACAGCCAGAAGCTCTGCTTTTCTTCTATCAAGTGTGAACTGAGCATAAGAGATCATTTAAAGGCCTTAGCAGTGGTTTTGAGTTTTTCACAATATACCAGATAAATAGAGATTTGTTTAGTTTTTTAATTAAAATAAAAAAATAAATGGCATCAAAATGAAAAGAAACAAACACTTCAAACATATAAGTTGGTGTGTAAAAATAGTATACAAGTTTCTCTCTGTTTCAGTGGAGTTATTGAATTGAATCAACTTTTTCAACAATTTCTAATTACACCTGTTAATGCATTAAAAAAACTAAAGTGTGTACTTGTAATGCACACAGAACTTGCATGTTGGTGATTTTAGTTTCATAATAAGCTAACTGAAACTGGCAAAGCATAACTTTGTTAGATTCATCTGGTGGTTCTGCTGCAGTACCTTGTTGAACAAGAAAAATACACAAGGAAGACAAAACAGCAACAGATTTTTCATTTTTAAGTAAAAGTTATTCACTCGTCCAGCTACAATAGAGACTTACGGGTCATGTCTTAATACGTCTGTAAAAACAGTCTGGAAAATAAAACACAAATGTAATTCCAGTTTGCATACAAAGAGGTCTAAAAACAAACACTTTATAAAAGCATACAAACAGCAAACAAAACAGTAGAGAGGAAATGATGGTAACACAAGCAGTTCAACTGCTAGCTGCCCAGTTGATGAAACACACATGCAAGGACACCCACACACAGAGATTTAGGGATCTTAGTGCTGCCTAAAATCCAGAGGCATAATTGTTCTTCGTTAGCTGCAGTTATATTTATTAGTTTATCATTGTAACTAATGTAAAGAGAAGTCTGTATATTTTACAAAAATAAAATAAACTTAAAATCTCTTGCACAAACTCAAAGACTTTCACAATATGTCTAAAGCGATCACTGATGGATTTGAGAGAAGGTCCAGCATGGCTCTGTGTAAGTGCTCTTTGTTCTTAAGTCTTTAGAATATGCACACTTATATTTATCTTACATAAATCCAGTCTCTCTTGGCTGTCCAAACATGCAGAAAAGAGAAGATTTCAGTTCCTATGTACAATTGCTTATATACTGTGGACGTCTGATAGATTCCTATAGAACCAATAAACCAACACCAGAGGGCGACAGAGTGAACACAAACAGATGCAACAGTGAAGAAGTAGAAATATTGGACTCTTGCACTTCTGTCCAAATGTTAATTAAAGTCAGTCCTGGATGAAAGATACAGCAGTGTGAATCCTAATAATACAGGAACAGATCCTCATTACTAGTTTATTTGATCAAGAAGGTCAGTAGAGTCCTGCAGGGATGATGCCACTTTTTAAATATATAATAATATAATACAAAAATATACTTTTAGCTCTACTGTTCATTTCTAGTCTATAGTAGTGTTATTTAATTCATCATGGAAAGGTTTAATAACAGGAGGTTTCACCTTTTGTAAAAAAAAAAAAATAGAAAAAAAAGAAATGCCGTTTTAGTGTAGGCTTTTTCTTTTTTTAAACAGTATTAAACGTGTTTCAATAATTCAAATTCTAAGCTATATAATAAAAAACTCTTCTGAGAATATTTAGATTTTGTTAGGTCAAACAAAAGTAAATGTGAATTTAAATGTTGAGCAAAAACATACACAAGTAATCGCTCAGCTTGAAACTTTTAAAGTTTTTTGGCACATTTTAGATTTGGCCTTTAGAAATGTATGAAAAATTGATAACTTGTTAAAATTATTAACACTTCATTTGCAGCATCTACCTTTTAAATATATAATTTAAGGATATCATTAGCATGACTATAAAATCTTGCTAACATGTTAGCGTGTCAGGAGCATTATGCTAACTTGATTAATCATGATTAGCATGTGGTCATATCCATTACCTATAACATGACTAAACATGTCACTAGCTTTATGTTAAGATGAATTGGCATATATTTAGCTACAATGCAAATTACATAATACCATGTTAATTAATGTTATTGTCATGGTTGTGTGTAAATAAAGTGTTTGGCAGGTATTGGTGAGAGTTATCATGTCTTTAGTATTTTACCAACATAACCAATGCTACCATTGTTGTGTTAGCATGTAAGCAGTTGGACGATAATATGAATTATCATATGATTAACATGTTACCATATCAAACACTATTTCTGAAAAAAAGTCATTTTAACATAAGTCGGCTTATACTTAGCTACAACAATAACGACATACTACAGTATTGTGTTAGTTATTTTTAGCATTGTGGTAGCATATGAACTACATGTTAGGATGACATTAGCATGATATTAAGACCAAGCTAACATGGATTAACCTGCCATTGTCATGTTAGCATGTCAGTAGTGTTATGATAGCATGAATAATCAAATGATTAGCATGCTACCATGTCCAATATTATATACAATGACATATCTCTAGTGCAATGTTAACATAAGCATATACTTAGCTAAAACACTGATTACATGGTAACATAATCATTACAGTTATCGTCATGGTAGAGTATAAATGACATGCTTAGTTGTCATTAACATAAGTTACCTTGTCGTTAGGATTCTAGTAACATAACCGAAGCTTGCATCGTCATGTTATCATGTTAGTAGCTTTTATGTTATGTTAGTAGTTATTATGCTAACATAAATAATCACATGATTAGCATGTTACCATGTACATTTAAAATACTTCAATTTCAGTATGATGTTATCATAGATTAGCAAGCCGTTACCTTGTTAGCATGCCATGTCATTGAGGCTAAAATCTCAAACCAACTTCCATCCATGAAGTTGCAGACCAGTCCCTGCCATTAAGAATGAGGCTTCATGTCACATGTAACCACAATTTGTTAGAAAAATATTTGAAACTTATGCATTTGTGCCCTTTCACTTATACCCATCTCATTTCAGCTGATAAGCCAAAGGACAATTGAACTAACACATTTTTTCTTTTCAGACCTACAGATCATCATCATCCCTGCATGGCTCTATAAAGAGGGTAAATGAAATAATGATCACATTAGGGATTTCTTTCAGTAAACATATTTTAAAAGTTGTTATTGATGAGAATTAAACATTCTTCTTCCAATTCTGGAATTAAATAACCCAATAACAAACCGTTGACTAGCCAGGTTCCTTGCTGTAACCCGGTTTGTACTCAATGTGGGGAGAATTACATAAAAGAAAAGTAATCTTTAACTAACCACATATGGCTCTTGTCCTCAACAAAAGTTTTGATATAAACAGCAGAATTGAAAACTTGTGCTTTGGTTGGAATGGACTTTGTTGAGATCTTGTAATGGTAGACCTCTTTGTCCAGAATAAAATGTTTTTTTTTTTTCTGTACATACTGGAGCAATGTGATCTGATCCATAACTCTGAAAAGTAAACTGGACTTGAAGAGAGCTTTTGTGAAGCGCAGTGCATTTTTGGGTCTCAGTATCGATGAGAGTGCTGAGATGAGGAAGAATATCCCATAGTGCTTTGAGACTGGGTGGAGCCTTGGACATTGCTCTGGTAACCAAGTCGAGAGCTAGAGTGCTGGAGAAAAGAGAATTGGAGACTGTTATTAAATGAACCCAATCAGTGGATTATGGTTGGGTTTAATACCTTTTTGGGGCTTTCAAAAATGTTTAAACTTGAACGGCTGAGTTTTAATTTGTGTTCCAGGTTTTGAATGAATGTGCAGTATGATGCCGAGCAATTAATTACAAAATCCTCATTTTTGGAAAAGAACTGGTTTCAGATCATTAAAATGGAATTTGCTTTGACTGATTGTGAGTTTAACCCTTGTTAGGGTAACTACATCAGAATGAGTCTTAAGTGTGAAAACCATTGTACACTTTTCCCTCCGTACTAACCACACCCCTACTGTTGAGGAAACGGCTGATTGGTTGGCGTGGCTGTGAATATCAGAGAAGGGTTAAATAATTGCACTTCTGCAAAGTGGTGATGTCGAAAATGAAAGCGCATTATTTTCACTGTTAAAATGCATTATCCACACCTCATAAAACACAATGTCCATCGTTCTTTGTCTGCATGCATTGAAGATTGCGTTTTCCCATCTACTTGTAAAACATGTAAATCACTCGCATATCAACACAACTTCCTTTCTTTATGAATGCAGCATGAAATCTGCAGATTTATTAACAACATAATTTCAGAACACACTAGAAATTGTTTTGTTTTTTGTTTTCTTTTTTTACAATTTTTGTGTACAGATGGGCAACATAAGCTACTTTTTTCATAATTTTTCCAAAAATCATAAAAAAAGTTATTCATAAGTAAAAACATATCCAATCTTACCATAATTCATTTAGTGTTTAGTTGAAAACTGCTTCATTTTAGATTTCAATGCATGTTTGGCAGCATACTTGTTTTTGCTCTTGCACTCACCTGGTAGTCAGTTTGTAGAACACTGGTTCCTGAGGTGCGAGGTTTTTTGTTTGGTGGCCCCTGGTCCTGCCCGTGCTGCATGGAGGGCCCAGTGTTACCCCCAGCGGTGCCAGATGTCCCGTTGGTTTGCGCTGAGCTCTGTTGGGTCTGAGTTTGAGTCTGCGTTTGTGTCTGTGCAGCCGTCTGCTGGTGCTGCTGCGTCTTAAAAAAAAAATAAAGTTGACCCAAGGTGCAATATGAATTTTAAAGGAAAACCATAGATACTTTTTTGGTGAGTCAGAATTTTAAGGACATAAAACCAGAATAAGAAGATAAAATAAATCTCAGGCTATACTTGAATCGACAAGAAGCATAAGGCAAAAGGGTCATAAAGACATCAGAGAAAATTACTTTTTCACCAAAAAAATTACCAATAGAGTAAATAGTAGACCAAATAATCAGAACACGATTAAATGAAGACTTTCAGCTTGGTGTGACACACAGGTAAAAGGGTGGGAGAGACAGAAAAACTACACATGGGCAATTCTATACAGAGTTCAAATATGTATGTTTTTACCAGAATATTAAAACCATTCCAAGTTTTTACTGTATTGATGTGTTGTGGATATTTTAAGGAAATTGCTTTGTTTATTCACCACAAACGATATGTGTGCAGACAGTGAAATATACAATTGAATATACCTATGCTATATAATTAGGCTATATAGACAATTCAACAACCTTATTGTAGAGTCCTTTGGCTGGCATGGATATCATGCTCCAGCCTTATTGTTTCTGTCTCTTTTAATCTTCTGTTTTATTTTAAAGTCTCTGAATATTTGAGATTTTCCTATGGAATATATGTTCAGATTTATTTATTTTTTGTTCATTGAAGCATGTCACAATCCAGAGTCCCTTATTCCTTTGTTTTAGAATGCAATGTCAGCTTTTTGCCGGCGAATCAGCAGTTGACATCTCACCTTTCTCTGCATTTAGGCCGAGTTTGGTTCGAGAGGCTTTTGCTTCTGAGCAGATAACTTTGAGTAGCTTGTTTGTCGTTTGCTGTTGCTATGTCTGTTGTGTTTTTGAATTAGTTTCTTTTTGACTAACCGTCCTGTTGTTGTGTGTCAGAGTGCTGCTGGATGTTTCCTGTTCCACACCCAGGAACAGAGAGCAGTTTAGCACATCACGTTACGTACATTAGGGTTGGTGTGTTAGTGGTTACCTCTGTTTAGTACATCAGTTTAGAAGAGTGCCACATGTTGTATTAGTGCACAGCTAGAGTAGTTAAAGTTTTTGCTTCAAAACAGAAGCATTGTGTGTTGGTGATATTGTCACGTCATTAAATGTGAATCCAGTTGAATCTTTAATTATGCTTTTCATTCTTATTATTTATTTATGCAATTCTACTTCCATTTTTTAGAAACATTTCAAATTTAGCCTAAACTCTTTCCATCTAAATAAGACAACGCGTTCTTTGGATTTTTGGCAGCAATGCTAACCTGACACATTTGTAACATTAATCATTATAAAAATCCTTAAAAAAAAAGAGATACAACATACCTATCAACATCTTTTTACATATGTAACTATCTTTATTTTATAAATGAATCCAAAGTTTGTTTATAATTATCTTATAAAGTTTGATTGAAGCATTTGTCCCTTCGATGGTTTGATTTCGAGGCCCTTATGAAAAGGAACGAAGGCATTTTTGAAAGCATCATAAAGGTATAATGACCCCTAATTTCCTAAACATCCACACAATATTTTCCAAATGCATCGAGTTGATGAACCATGAAAAACCTTGGCCTCTGTGCATCTAGAATTTAGTCAAAGCTAGCTGTGCTGGGATACAATAAAGGATGTGTTTGCCTAGTCCGTTTCCTCAAATACTCCCTGTTGTCTCAGTATCCAGACTGTCATGAAAACCTGCAGATGGACGAGCGTTACAAGACGAGGCTCGAGCCCGTAAATGTGCAAGTAAATATTAGCTCAGTCCATCAGTGCAGTGATGAGATGGAGGAGTTGGTTTGTTTGACTATTCCCTGGATGCGTTTCATGGTTCTGTGCAACTGAACTGCTCAGCAACACAGAAATCTGAGCTGCTGCTCATACTTCATAAGGCAGACTGAAACCTCTCGACAACTTCTACACACTGTTCTTGTTTGTTTTTAGTTAAAACTATATAATTGGCTCAGTACTTGGCCTGCCATGGTTACAGATTGGAATACAGGAAACATAGACCTTATACAAAACCAAGTTTTTCTTTCAAAGCTTTGAATTAAGAACAAACAAGTCAAACTTTGCCTCTTTTTAAAAGTTATTTAACCTGGTTTCCTTTTTGAATCTTGAGGTGTTCTGAGCCTGGTCCAAATATTCAGCAATAACCAGATATTCAGCAATAAACTGAGCTAACAAATGCGAAAGGAAGTCTATGAGGAAATCAATGGTTGGAATCTGTGTGTTTATGATGTGAGCATTGTGTTTTATATTCTTTCAGTGGTGCATTTAATTGGAAGAAGTTACTCTTATTGAGTGAGTTTAAATGCTTATTAGTACCTAATTTATTTTCTGTAAAGCCAAGACATTTGGACGTGTATATTTATAATGTTAGTGCTACACTAAACCAAACAATATTGATTGTCTGATTACGTTTAATAAACATGTTAAACTAAAGATGTTAAATTATTTAGAGCAGTTGAGGTCATAGCAAATAGTTAATTTTTTAGAACTCATCGTGTCAGGCAATGTGAGTAGAGTGAAGGGAGCGGCGGAGCAGATTGATTTAGCAAAGAACTTGGGGCAGATTTTTTTTAAGTGTGAGCATTGTAGGGTTTTTTATTTTTTACTCCAGAACCACTACAAGATGACTGCGTACGCCTGACTATCAATAATTTGTCTAATTTATCCACATTCACCAGTATTATTTTAGCTTAGTTTAAAAAAAACTCAAAGCAAGTAATTAAAAGATATAAGCTGGTCTATCGGTGTTTTATTTGTTAACACTATTTCAATAGAAACAGTCAATTTACAACAGTCAATTTAACTGACATTATTTTGTCTCTAAAAGTCTATTTGTTCTTTTTTTGTGTTTATTTAATGTTTGTAATGTCTTTTCGAGTTTGACGAATGCATTTAGATCCAGTATTATTTTAGTTTAGCTCAAAAGCTACCCAAAGCTAATAAAAAAAATGCAAATGCAGCCTTACATTATGATGAATTTGTTTTTATTATTATACTTATATTATTATTATTATTGTTAGAACTATTGTAATTGTTAACATTACTATTATTGTTGTTATTATCATTAATGCTATCTTTGTTATTAACATTTGTAACATTTTTCATTTGTGAATTTGTCCAATTTAACCACACCCAGTACTTCTGTTTTGTTCAAATGTAAGTTAACAAAAGCAGCCAATGGCCAATAAAAAATAACGGTTGTTGTTTTTCTGCATCTGCAGTTAATATTTAAAAATAATAAAGATAAAATGGATAACACATATTAGATAGAACTATTGCTTCATAGAAAACTTTTGGAGCCATCACGGAGGAGCAAGTGATTGAGTTTGGAGGGAGGAGCAAGAAAAGGGAACTCGGGGTGGAGTTGAAGTGGATGGGTGGAGGTTGATATCATGGCGCTTAAGCTCGCTCACATGGTCTGTTGTGTACGTGGATGTACATAGAGCCTTTTTACCTTCTCTGTTTTCTCCTCTGGCTCATCTTCACTCAGGAACTCTCTCTTCGGATAGGGAATCTGACACCCAGCAAATACACTAAAACAAACACATGGTACAATCATGTTTGACTCATGACTGCTTGTACTCGTCAAGCAACCATCAAGGTTAAAGGTTAATGTTCGTATCTCTGCATGAAAACCCCTTTGGACGCAGAAACATTAGAAGTATGAGTGATATGCCTTAAATTATATGGCCATTTAGTTGAAGGACTGATGTTATCAATAAATATCAACCAGTGAAGTCAAAAGTACCTGAATTTGAGGAATTTTTACAGAGCCAGGCATATTTTAAACGTTGTTATTATTTTTACAAAAAGAAATGGGAGAGGTCAGAAAACTTGTTTCTACGTTTAACAAGAATTGATATATACAAAGAGAATCTGCATGGGAACCAAAGTACTCATAGATTAGTAAATCTGATCTACTTTGAGCAGCATACACTCTCAGCTTTGTCTCCGTACAATGTTTTACGAGGAAACGCACGCAAATGTTAGTAAATGAAGCTCCTGGTGGGCAGAGCTGAGAGCGTCCTTTCCCACCAACCCCATTGTGATGAAGCTTAAATAATATTCTCTGATTCAGACACAAAGTGAAGGTAATTTATTTTTTTGCTAAAGCTGGAAGTTAAAGTGTAATATCATTCCAGGTCCAGATCCATTTTAAATTTACACTCAGTTAATATTTGAAATGTAAGTATTAAGGCAATTGTTTTTCCTATTTCTTTACAGATTTACAAAACAGCACTACAAACCAAAATAAAAATGGTAAAAAAGAAAGTGTTCACAGTATAATGATTTATTTTAGTGTCTTTTAATTGTTTATGTAAAATAGCTAAGTTAAAAATAATTCAAACTTCAAATTAAAACATTGAGCAGCAGCAGCATCATTATAATCAATAATTAAGCAACTCAGGTTCAGTGTTTAGGCATCTTAGAGGGAATAAAAGTATAAAGTCTTACTCAGACGTGGGTAAGGGGTCCTCTAGAAAATAGGCGTCCTGCAGGGCCTGCTCAGAAGTGATTCTTTTGGTAGGGTCCATGGTAAGCAATTTCTGGAGCTAAAAAAGAAAAGTTAAAAAATAATATCCAGTCTCATCATCCACTTCATAGACACGTGAACTAACTGACTAACTAACTGACTAACTGAGCAACCAAATAAAACGTAAATTAAATCTTTAGAAATGACATCCTTAAATTGATGACAAAAAGAATTTAGCTCTTCTTTGCAGAGTTCTTGAATTTCAAAGTTGTGGCTTTCTTTTTGTATTTCTTTTTCTCAGTCAAGGCTACATTTTCTTCACAGACACTGTTTGATAGCATTATAGCTTGAATAGACTCACCAGTAGAAAGACTTTGCTGTCTGGTTTGACCTTGTGTTTTTCCATGTATTTGATAAGACTGCTATTAGCATATCTGTGGGAAAAAAATGAGGTAAGTTCCTGTAAATATACCTTCTTAATGAACATGCAGTGATTACAAATGTGAGTATTTTAAAAGGTGTTCACAAATTTTAATGCAATGAAGTTCTTGCTCTGCCTTCAGTCTGAGGCCCAAGCGGAGAGGCTCCCTGAATTCCTGAGCTTTGCTTGACCATTTCTACCTGTTTGATTCCAGAATTTTGGTGAAGCAATCAGGAAGACCCTCATATATTCTTATTTTACGGTACAAATTTGGCTCCTATTGCAGAAGTGTTAAAAAAAAAAACATTAAAAAAAGTGCTGGAATTCCATTTTGTCAGACCTTAGATGGTCTACCTGCCAGATTCAAGATAATCTGATCAAATTTACATCTTTCTGGAGCATTTACCGTAAAAGCCACAACGCCTTTGAGATAATTTATTTGTTACATTTAATACAAATGTATTTAAGCATCAGTTAAATCTATAACAATGGTGTACTAGAAAAAGTAAGCTACATTAATGAGGATTTTTTTCACTGAAAAATGTAGACAGTCAGACAAAACTAAATAATTTTGGAATCAAACAAATATTATTATTCTTCAAGATTAGGTGTTCATATTCTTTTATCTCTTGCCTGTTTTCTCACATAACATTTTGGGACGTCTTAAATGACCAGCTGTTTCTCATTCTGCTCATCAGTGTGCCTGCAGTCTCTTATCTCAGATGCTGGTATTTTGAAAATGTGAACATATCACAACTGTTCTGAACACATCACAACTGTTCACTTCACTGGTTCCCGGTCCATTTCCGTGTTGATATTAAAAATGAAACCCTCGCATACAGGGAACCCAATGACCTTGGTCCTGCATAAATGTCATGGCTATAAACTGCATATACACAGAACCGTATGCTCCACTTCTAACAGTCAAAGCTTCTGCCAATACCACGCACGCGCACTAAAACTATAGGAAACAGAGCCTTTCCTGTCTATGCATTAACACTGTGGAACTCACGCCACTTTTAAATCTCATCTTAACACTCACCTTTTTTAAACGGGCTGTTTTTAAACTTTGACTGTTTATGCGTTTATTTTGCGTTATTATTTTCTCGCTTTCACAGTTACTATTTTATATGTTTTATTGCACTTGTATTTTTTTATTCTTTTATCTGCATTTATTGGTTTGATTCTGCTTCTGTACTGCTTCTGTTTATAACATAAAGTGTATTATTATCATTGTCATCATTATACTCTGGTAAGAATCTCCATTTATTCCACAAAACAAAAAGGATAACATGGAATGAATGGGATCACATGCAACAATGTGAAACCAGAAGTTCAGGAGGACGCATTGCAATTCCACTTCTGCTCCAGTGAAAAGTTCAACTGAATTCACCTTTGGTCAACGTCACACAACTACAACCACCAGACTGGAGAGGTGAGAGCATGAGCTTACTGAAATCTCTACTGAAAAAGCAAGATGTTATTTTTTAGGACTTCAGTGTTGATTGTATCTCCTATATCTAACTCTAAGGAGCACAATATAGGAACAGCTTTTTTTCTTATCTATCAGGAGCATGGAGCGGGGAATACCAACTACCAAAATTATCCTTCCATTCCTGTACTTCAGCTTAAATAGCCACGGTTAGTTTTAGATGTGAATGTTGCCACATGGCAATGGCCTAAACTGCATAATCCACGTAGCATCCAAGTTTCACAAACTCCACTACTTGCCACTATTTTTTCTGTTGAAAACCGAAAACTTGTATGCACCAGACCGAAACAGAAGATGAATTTTGGCGCCTCGTTTTAATGAAATATTTGTTCTCTAGGGTATCATCAGGAGTGAAAGTAAGCCAGTGCAGATTTGGAGCTAGTCCATCTCTCCCTCCAGCCCTCATCCCTCCTTTTCAATGCTGCCTTTGGCTCAAGCATGCTTGCGACTGGCGTGCATTGCTCCACCGCATTGGCGGGAGCTTTCCTCTCCATGAAAAGCTTGTAAACGGAATTATAGTAGTACATTTTTCTTTGGATAATTAAGCTGTTTGTCCTTACAGGTAGGATGTAGATCTACTGGAGAACTCTTCAGGTTAATGTGCTAAGATAAGAGCTCTCAAATTGATTCTCAGACTCTTTAGTTCTGATGAGAGAGGAGAGAGTTAATTCCTGTGTGCAAGGCATGTAGTCAAGGAAGGTGTCACATTTTGCCTGAAAAGGCAAATATGGTGAAATTTCTGCAAAAGAAATTCTAATATTTGAAGTAGTTTAATTATTGTAGTTGGTTAGTTGGCTTTGTTTTTGGTTGTGTTTTGTATTTACTTATATACTTTAAACGTAATTATTATCATAACATTTTAAAGCATTACATTTTGTAAATGCTTTTGTAAAGTATCCGTTCAGCACCGGTAACATTTTAAAAGAATCGGTATTGAAAAAACCACAAACGATACCCAAAACTATAAATATGTGCATGTTGATTGGCATAAAGGGGCCACAAATCTGCTGCATGTCAGGTGGTTCTTCTCCACCAGAAGTGTTTTTAGAAATGAATTTTATTGGTCTGGTAGCCTTTAGTTAAATCAGGAGATTTCTTTTCTGCCAAAAATTGCTCTCTTCTCCTCTACGAACAGCTCTTTTCTATTCTTTTTTCTTTTTAAGATGAGACCTGGAACAGGGGGGTCTTATGGCTCTTGGAGGTGCATTAACTTGATGAACCCTTGCTTACTTCCT
Source organism: Danionella dracula (assembly GCA_900490495.1). NCBI lineage: Eukaryota > Metazoa > Chordata > Actinopteri > Cypriniformes > Danionidae > Danionella > Danionella dracula. Next base: position 760,554 of record UELW01000004.1, on the reverse strand, counting down.
GGTTTAAACATTTTTGAGGTGTATGTTAGGCCATTATCCCGATTTTGGATTTAATTGCTTAATTAAGGGGGGGCATTAGAGAAGCTTGTATTCTTTTATTTAATTTACAGACATCATTTTAATAATTTTTTAACAGACAAATTTCTGTCCAAATCTAAAATCTCTGTCTTTTTTTTCCACAACATTGGTAAAAACAGAGCAATATCTCAGCTGTTTTCCCCTGAGAACTCTAAATCCATGAGAATGTGATCATCTGTAATTGCTGAAACTTCAGAACACGTTTTCTTTTGAGCTTTGGTTAAGAGGATACAATCCCTGGTGCACCACATTTTACATTGCGACAAATAATGGATGTTGATGTGTTTGCTACAGTGTGAATAAATTAAAAATGTAAAGCCCAGTCACATTGTTTGTAAAGACTGGCTGCTTAATTCTAAAGACTAATACTTAAGTAGTAAATGCAATAAATATACTTTATTTTAAAATGCAATTCACATATCCTTGACATGTGGATTTATGCAGCATTCTCAGGCACAAAAACTCCGAAGAGGTCCGAATAAAACTTTTGACAGGTAATGGTAAAAACGTAAACCGCATTCTGTCAACAAGAACCCTGGACTCACGTGGTTCTTCTGAAGTCTTTCTGTAATGTTGGGTATTCTGGCATTTTCCGAATATCTTCCCAGTCCTTATCTGTAACAAACAACAAGTTACTGTAACACAATCATTACACACTTACAAACTCAGTGGAAAATTGAAACAAAGACCCAAGAATGAAAAGTGCTCCTGTATTGATAAACACTGCAAAAGGCTAAAAAATGAGTATCATCGGAGGAAACACAAGACGAATGGCCTGTGCTGCTTGTTGATACGTCTCCTTGAAAACACCAGACGTATTGTATTCATTCAGAGAGAATTGAGACTCAAGGCCACCACAGCTGGGGTTTTTGAAGATGGAGAGCAAGTGTTTCATCACTCACACCACCATCAACTCGGTGGATCTGACCTTCTGATCTCCAGTCGATCTCCTTATCCACCAGACCACACCTGCCTCTGTATATATTTATGTATTTATGATTCACCTGATTACCAACTCTCGTAGTTACCCCCTTGTGTAAATGTTTGTCAATAAATCACTTTTTTCATTGACAACACATTTTTCCCTTTTAAATTATTTGATATTGAGATTATTAATATGGATTTTTAAAATTGTTCAATAAACGTTTTTACTCAAGTAAGCATTACAGAAGTACTTTAGTTTAACTCATGTAAATGTAAAACTACACATTTTAAAAAGTACTCAAAACATTAGAAGTACATGACAAACCAATTTGGTAGCACGAGTAAATGTCATTTCACCTCTGCAAATACATATATACAGTATGTTTAATTACTATTGTATTGTGCTGAGGGTAGAAACAGAACTCTTGTGAAACATGTAAACTGACACTTAGAAGAGCCCTCTGTCAAAAACCTAGTGCTTTCAGAAAATATTTAGCTCTAAAGTTATGTTTGAGCAATCTGAACCGTTTTCATATGGTGATGGACGTGTAATGGTTCGGTCACCTGCAGGGAAGCCCATGACGCTGAATATGCGATCTAACTGGTCGTGATGGAAGGGATTGCTGGTTTTGATGTCTTCTTGCCGACAGTGGAAGATTGGCTCTGACGTCAACAGCTCTGCAAAGATACAGCCTATAGCCCAGATATCTAAGAGCAAACAGACAAGGAATGTTAAGCACAGACGGACAAACTCTAAACCTTAGATATTCAGACATTTTCAGATAACTTTACACTCTATATCAATAGGAGTTGGATGATGGAGACATTTAACACAGATTAGATTCGGCAAAAAAAGGCTGACTAAAGAACTGGGTTAAAATTCATTCATTCATTCATTCATCTTCATGTCGGCTTTATCCCTTTCGGGGTCGCCACAGCGGAATGAACCGCCAACTCTCTGGCATATGTTTTACGCAGCGGATGCCCTTCCCTGCCGCAACCCATCACTGGGAAACATTCACACACACATTCACACTTTAACACTATGGGCAATTGTTCTTACTCAATTCACTTATACCGCATGTCTTTGGACTTGTGGGGAAACCGGAGCACCCGGAGAAAACCCACGCGATCACGGGGAGAACATGCAAACTCCACACAGAAATGCCACCTGCCCCAGCCGAGCCTAGAACCAGCGACCTTCTTGCTGTGAGACGACCGTGCTACCCACTGCGCCACCGTGACGCTGGTTAAAATTCAATCAACCTTAAAAGTACTGCAAGGTTGATCGTCACTACTCATCCATCTCTGTTCGGCTCAGTTTCAATCTGGGAGAAATGCAAGTGGAAGTTATTACCTGTGTGTTTATTAACACTCTACTGTTCCAACGTTGGGGATCACTTGAGTGTTTCATTACATTTAAGAGATTCAAACTGGTTTGTTAGGTCCATAAAGGGCAAGTGAGTTTGTGTCATAAAGAAGAAAACATCTTAGGCATTCTTACAAATGGCAATCTTATTTCGGAGTGAGACGCACTCTGGCATAAAAGGTTTCATGAAGTTATGATACCCGTTTAAAGTCCTTTAAACCCATTAAAAGTAATTAAGAGAGGTGAAACAGTAATTTAGTTGAGTAAGACTTCAAAAACAATAAGTCTTCTTGTTCCGTGAATGCTAAAGACAAAGGAGTACAAATAGGTGACAGGAAGCTTCCAATGAAGGCTATTTCATTAAATTATTTTGATGATTTATCCTCCACTTTTTATCGCTGACCTGTTTTTATCCTTCTGTAAAGCCAAAAGCTTTGAATTGCCAACGTGAAAAAATATTTAAAAAAATATTGGTCTAAGGTTGTGTTTGTTTTGGCACCCAAAAATTCCTTTACGCTCCTTAAAGATGCTTTTCAAGGTGTTGATTGAAAAATTAGATTGTTTATTTGATTACAATATGTTTAAATACTGCAAACTGAAATGGTTGACTTTGTTACTGACCGATAGCTTTGGTGTAGTGTCTGGCACCGAGGAGCAGTTCTGGTGCTCTGTACCAGAATGTGACCACCACCGGGTCCAGATCAGCCAGAGGCTTGAGCGGAGAGTTAAAGAGCCGAGCGAAACCCATATCAGCTAGAAAACAAACACAAATACAAACACATCAATGACTTCAGCTTCTGACCTGGTCTTAGAAGCATTCTCCACCCAAAAACCGAACATTGTCATCTTCATTATCATTTTAGTCAAAATAGGAACACATTTAGCAATAGTTTAGCATAATCCAGGACTGCTTAGGATTCCACCAGATTTTACAATCACCATCACACATCTCCATTTGCTAAAGGGTTAGATTTCTGACTGTAGAAAAAATTGAATTAAGACTAAAATCCACATTATCAGAAACTCATCTAAACTCCCGGAAAGCTCATGCTCACCAAAGCACACGTTCACTTCTCAGGTTTTAAGTTTGATTCCAAAAAAACTAAAGCCATTAGTAATTATATGGCTAAATTTTCAATTTTCTCAATTTACAATAAAGTATCCCTTTAATGCAAAACTCAATTTTTGTTTTTTTAAAGAACAAAAGTAGAGGTTGAAGGCACCAGAAGGCTTTTCACTGATGAGTGTTTTTTAGCCTTTTATATATTTTATATATATACATTTTCAGTTTTGATGAGCAGATTTAAACTTGCTTTTATTATGCACTTTTTTTTACAGCTCATTGTGTACTGACTAACACCAACCACATAAGCTTCTTTATTTGTGTCAGTCTAAATTTATGCTTGCCTGAAACCCTTTGCAAATGTAAGAGCCAATCACAGTGGTTGACTGGTTTCTAGTGCAACACACAACACACCCAGGCTTGACTAGTAGTACGATTAAAATGTCTTTTAGTTACTATGTGAGCCTACATTCATTTAAATCCGAACCTCTGTTTTCTCTATCAAATAAGCAATTTATTACAGTTGGAAACAGGTTCCTACAGTAAGGATATTAAATAGCAAGCAGTCGGTTTGTTGTTGACAAATTGTTTGTTTGTTTGTTTGTTTGTTTAAATTTCATGAAGGTTTGTTTTCGGCTGAGGAGCTTGAGCTTCCAATGCTGGAATTGAACGAAGCTAACATTGAGAGGCACAAACACATCAGATTCCACAGGGGGGTAAAAATAGCCCGGTCGCTCATCCCCAGAATAGAGTCTTATGTAAGACAACAGGTTCACATTTACCCACACTGACCCGACGGGACGCCGGATAATTCCTCAACACCTAAAGGATGGGAAAACCCGCTGAGGTCTGGAAGTCTGTATAAAGCTTGTATTTGCCTGTGTATATTTCAGATCATTGATGGACACAGTACCGTGCCATTTCACCCACTCCTCAGATTTCTTATAATGACGAGAAAAACGAAGCACCACATTGTGAACTGCAAGATAAAACATACCATGACCCAAACGAACGAGCTCTCTGGAAAACGACTCAATTTTAAAGAAGAAGCACAGTAATAAATAATATCAACATAGAGAGTGTTAATATTATATCTATTATTCGAATACTTTTTAATGAAGGAATGGAAAAGAAGGATTTCAGATCTCGCACATGTCGGGCGTTATGACGTGGCACAACTGGTTCCGTAACTTTTCTTCTGAAAATGAGAATCTACTTTAAGGGTGCAGGGTTAACTAGTCATTTTATCAGTGAGATCCTTTCGATCATTCTGCGATCATTCCAACATTCATGTGTGAAAGTAGTTAAGTTTTACCTAAAACACTGTGTGTGATGTGACTTTATTTATATGATGGATTTTCAAACTTTATAAGAATAGTAGTACTTTAACATTTACTTGTTTATTCTGACAATATCTAATTTTGGTGCCGGACATTCCTCAAAATATCCACAAAACCATACATTTGAATGTATATTTTCTTACTGATATGAACACTTTTACTGTAGTATAACTGTATCCATGTGGTCATGTGGTCGCTATGCATAAACATGATCTTATAGTTCAGTTGGCCTGTGTTACGCTAAATTCCATAAAATAGCAGAAGATTTAATGAAATTAAGTTTTCCTCAAGGTCTGAAATTTTAATGGATAATGTTTACAAAGATGTGAATTGCAAAATACTATGTATGCTTAATCAAAACAAACGAATTTCACATGAGTCCAAAATTTCACAAAAAGTCACTGTTACAAATGTAAAACTACTTTTGAAGCACAAATCTTTTTATATTGTGGTCTGTGGATTTGTCAGTCTCATTCTGCAGATGCAAAAATATGCGTGGATCATTTTTGCAACATTCTTCTGCGAGTGAACAGTTGAAAATTCCACAAATAAATTAGCCAATCAGGTTTCTCTAAGGATAGTGATTGATGAAACAGAACAGCCAATCATTGAACAGTATAGGATGACCTTACAGCTTGGGCCCGCCTTATGAGTTGATCACTCAGGAATGAGCAAACAAACAAATCTTTAAAGAGAATCTACTTTAAGGATGCAGTGCAGTGTTCGGATTGGAACGCAGCAAGGGCTGGTTAACTAGTCATTTTATCAGTGATAAGTGATCATTCCAACATTCATGTGTGAAAGTAGTTAAGTTAAATGTTTACCTAAAACACTGTGTGTGATGTGACTTTATTTATATGATGGATTTTCAAACTTATAAGAATAGTAGTACTTTAACATTCATCCATTCATCCTCATGTCGGCTTTCTTCCCTTTCGGGGTCGCCACAGCGGAATGAACCGCCAACTCTCTGGCATATGTTTTATGCAGCGGATGCCCTTCCCTGCCGCAACCCATCACTGGGAAACATTCACACACACATTCACACTTTAACACTATGGGCAATCGTTCTTATTCAATTCACTTATTCCGCATGTCTTTGGACTTGTGGGGAAACCGGAGCACCCGGAGAAAACCCACGCGATCACAGGGAGAACATGCAAACTCCACACAGAAATGCCACCTGCCCCAGCCGAGCCTAGAACCAGCGACCTTCTTGCTGTGAGACGACCGTGCTACCCACTGCGCCACCGTGACGCCTGTACTTTAACATTTACTTGTTTATTCTGACAATATCTAATTTTGGTGCCGGACATTCCTCAAAATATCCACAGAACCATACACTTGAATGTATATTTTCTTACTGATATGAACACTTTTACTGTACTATAACTGTATCCATAATCACTATCCAAAATTGTTTGATCCATTCTGCCTTTAGATCATTTAAACTATCGCTACCCCTGCCAACATAAGCGCAGGGCATAGCCAACCTTTTTGGAGAGTTTTCCATCAGATGTAAAAAGGGCAAACATTATTCAAAAATGTGTTCATATTTTTGTGTTTATTACTATGATTTTATTCTTGTTTTTGGTTTAGTGACAAATAAAAAGTTATGTGTAAACCCCTTGCAAAGCAAAAGATATCATTTTGTTAAAACAACTTTTTAAACGTTTGCTTGCATGTACAGTTTTAATGTTGGTGCCATAGTATTTGATATAACATTTGCCTCATTTTTCTCATTCCCTCAAATTAAGGAGTTATTATTCTTAAGTTTATAAATAGAATATGTAAAATATAATTTGAGAACATATATTCAAGTAAATTTACTATAATAATTAATAATAAATCACTTTATTTTAATAAAGTTTTAGTGGGTAGTTTTTGTTACACCATTTACACCAACATTTAATGGGAGTTATATTTGTTAATAACTTACAAATAAGAGAGATCGTATATACTATGTCACCTCCAGAAATTGCTAGATTTAAATAAAAGTCAAAGGTTTTTTTGACAAGTTTTCAGCCTGTTTGCAATTTAAACATATAAATTATTCTTTGTCATTGGCCATTTTCATCTCTACAGTTATGAAACGTACCTGTAAACTGAAGTCTATTGTTATTATTATTATTGTTAAGTCATGTTGTCTTTTTATTAATATATAATGTTGGACATAAAGAGGGTTTTTTTTACCACCATTTATGCGTTCGTCTCCTTTCCATGTCATAGCCGGCAGGATTCATCACACTTCTGTCTACACCATTTACAACCAGATTCAGCTTAGTTAGCTCCATTCTGCTTTGGTCATAACATTAACATAAACAACTGCCCTGACATGCACAATGGCTTCCAACTTAGACTTAATTGTTTAGTTTTTTTACCGATTTTGACTCTTCCTCGCTCTGGACCTTCCCCCATCACAAGGATATTGGCAGGTTTCTGAAAACAAAAAAGAAACAGCCATAATTTCATGAAATGTCAAAGGGAATTCAATCATGTGTGTCTTGTCTCAAAATAGAATTAAAATGAATAGAACATAAGAATAGGCCTTTTAGACAGCTGGGTGTTTATGAGCATGATTTTCGACCTTGAGCTGAGTTCACACCAGTGTGCATCATGACGCCATGGCAGCATTTATGTTTATGGAAAAATTCTGATTCACAGGAGAGATGTGAGCTCGAAGAAGCACTTGTGATGTCCCACACACTCAAAGAATTAATTACCCATGTCACAATATTCAAAGCTGTAATAAAAGTGTAAATATAATTTTTTTCTGTTTAAAGAATGAAATCTAAAAAAAAAAACTGAATAATTTAAATATACAGTTTAATTTAATATTCACTACGTCACACATTCAGATACTGCGGCCTGTGATTATACACTTGGCCAATAGGTGGTTTCATGTGGACATGAAGTTAAACCTTTCTGGAATTAACTGGCTGAAGTGGTTCAGTCTCTCGTACCACTTCATCTCACCTTCACTAGTTATGGTGGAGAGCAGACCTCAATAACAAGAATGGTGTAAGAATGTACTTATTTACTTTCATGTAAAAAACAAAAAAAAACTACAATATAAAACCCAACGAGAGGAACTAAACCAATAACTGAGGAACTTAGCAGTATTAACATAAAAGTACAAAACAAGAAATTCACAAAAAGCAAATGTGTGAACACATTTGAAACAGCAACAAAGCAACATGAGCATTATAAAGGGAGCAAGATCAGGAGTTAACGAGCAGCGACAGGTGCGAGGACTTAACTTCTGATCTGCAACTAAAAGCAACTGAACAGGACAAAACTAAATCATCCATTCATCTTCATGTCGGCTTTCTTCTCTTTCGGGGTCGCCACAGCGGAATGAACCGCCAACTCTCTGGCATATGTTTTATGCAGTGGATGCCCTTCCCTGCCGCAACCCATCGCTGGAAAACATTCACACACACACATTCACTCTTTAACACTATGGGCAATCGTTCTTATTCAATTCACTTATTCCGCATGTTTTTGGACTTGTGGGGAAACCGGAGCACCCGGAGAAAACCCACGCGATCACGGGGAGAACATGCAAACTCCACACAGAAATGCCAACCTGCCCCAGCCGAGCCTAGAACCAGCAACCTTCTTGCTGTGAGACGACCGTGCTACCCACTGCGCCACCGTGACGCAAAACTAAATCAATGAAGTTAATTTAAAATACTAACAGACGAAAGGAAAAACACAATCACATGTTGAACTAAAAAAAAACTATTCACACTGAACCCTGACAGGTTTGAAGACATCTATGATATTAAGGTAGCAGTTTTGTGTGGGGCAAAATTAGAGAATCCAATGACATTTGACCCTTATTGGAGCTTTTACATTGAGTTACTGCAAATGAATGATAATCAGCGGGTCTGGGCATGTCTAAAGTGTACAGTCTTGTTAAAGAGTTGCAGTTAAAGAGAACTTGAGTAAGTTTGGCAAGAATGCATTCTATTGTTTGCATTACCAACTTGTTTTTTCCCTTTTTCAATCCAGCTTTCTTTGTCTTATTCACTCTAACGTCAAGCAGGAAGAGTTGTTTTGTTTCACTCTTGCAACCTTCCAATGGAGACTCAAGACCATGAATATTTACATTATTATTTTTATGGAACAAAATCAACTCAAAAGCAGTGTAAAAGGCCATTAAGCTTCACACAACTGGGTTAATGACAGGGACTATATTATTGACCTCACGCCAAACATGCTCACAACCGATTGATGGCATTGCATAACAGTGGACACAATCATTACAGTGTGAGACTTTCCATTGGATTCGATCTATATTAGTGCCGTGATTCAGGCAGGGATTGTTCAGTCATCTACCATTTATTGACATTTATGTGTTCTTTCTTTGGAACACAAACCCCAAGGTCTGTCTTACAAGAAAATATCGGAAGCGCTTAATATAGACAAAACTTTCGTTTAGCTTTGACTGTAACATAGTCTCGTGTGCTGATTTGAATATGAGATGAAATCAGATTTTAATCACCAAAAGACATTTACACATTTATACACATTTATTGAGTTTAGACTTAAGGGTGCATTTCAGACAGGAAACGAAAATTGGACATAACTGTCCCCTGTATTAAAAAAAAAAGTCAGATTTGCAAAACTTAATTTTTTTATTTTATGAGAGTTGGATCTAGTTAAAGTAAAAATCTGTGCATTTAAAGAGAACCGCCTCTAAATATTGTTCCTAAGAAACCAACTTACAAAATTGGAAAATTAAAATGTTAAGGTATTCAAAAGACACAAATGTACCTTAAGGTCACTGCACTCAGATTTTTTACACAGAAATATTTAGTTTGGAAGCACCAAAGTTTTTTTTTGTTGCTGAAGCCAAAGCGCAAATCATCTACAGCTAACCCCATTACTTTACTTGCAATTCTGGTCGCTTTAACACTATTATTGCTTTTGTTGCTCTACATCAATTTGAAATAACTCCACACTGCTGACATTTTGAAGAAATCCAACCTTTAACCAAAAATGTCACATGTAATTCTAAAAAAAATTCCCAAGGTTTCTCATGATCTTTCTTGTGATCCAATATAAAAAAAAAACTTGGGAGCCGACCCTCATCATGTAGAGAGGAACTCAGTTAATATTCATAGATCCGTGGAACGATTCCAAGGGAATTTAAAGTTCACTTCAGGTAATCAGTGCCTTGATTCTAGATTAAATACTTATTCTGTGAACCAAATGATCCTGAACAGAGACAGACATTGGGACACACACTGATGGAAGAATGCAAAAAAATCTTCATTCAGTGATTTCCAAACGTAGTTTGTCGTGTGTCAAAGTGTTATAGTTTAATGTTTCCTCAATGAAAACTTCCTCATTCCATATGAGACACACGACAGAACCTGCTTGCTTTTTACATTGGCTTTCTCCATGTAACCTTCCTCTCTTCGTTCATGCTGAAATGTACCGTACTCCTCATCTTTATTTCTATCCACCACCTTCTTCGATAAAATGGTTTCTGCAATTGCTAGTGGACCAAGTGATTAGCAGAAGGGAAATTTACTTTCTGACCTCCCAACGACCCTACACATTTTCCAATGAAAATGTGGTGTTGTTTCGGGGGACAGCTTTGATTGGCTCCAGTTACTACCAATCTTAAATATGAGCGGTAGGAAACAAATGAATTAAAATACAAGAGAATGTTTTATATTTACAAGTTTTTTTTTTGTGAAGACTAGTCTGTGAACTAGATGCAGCCATCAAACAATCCACATCTGGCTCACGAGTCATAGGTTCCTGACCCATGCTTTAGAGTAAGGGGGATGTTTCCAAAATCTAAGGCACACGTAACCCTTGAGCCTTTTAAATACCTTTTTTTAGCCATTTAAACGTTTGGAAGGCTTACAAATCCTGAAAACCCCCCTTTAAGACTATACCCTTGGAATGGAAAATGACATATCGACTATCATATTTATTAATGGAATAAGTCAATATTTTAGGGTATTCTAATGAGAATTAAAAATTGATATTGAAGTATAAGGCAAAGAGATTGGGGACTCTTTTCCGTTGTGTGCATGGAATCCTTTCGCTCTCACCCCCTCACATTCGTTAATAATGCCTCACAGCCGTTGTGTGCAGTGTATGCAGCTTCACCTGTGCTGAGCATCGCCCTTGGCAACCATGGGCCAATGACAAACAGGAGAGGATGCATGATAATAATGACACCAGAGAATAAACCTCTCATCACTGAATAAATCTAATGAACTCAGCTAATGAACAGTGTTCCAGAGGAGGTGTTTGTAACTGAGGCGTCTCTTTCACTCCTCTGGTGTGATTCATTCTTTATTAGAAGCTAGTTTTGCTGTGGGGGAAGCTAGGGGGGTTTGAAGCTCAACAAATAAGTTCATTCAACAGCCACTGTGTTTAAATGCACCGGAGACCTGTGTTGGATTTCATCTTGAGAGGCTTTACTGATCTACATTACCTTTTCTCTACTATGTGTTTCTGTCACACCTACACAGTCTTCAAAGAGTACAATGTAAAAATGTATAACATAAAGCAAAAATTGCATTGAAGGACATTGCCAAAATGTACTTGTTTTACTCACTGCATGAGAGTACATCGCTTAAATCAACGAATATTGTTAAGTTGTCTCAGCTCTGTCCATTTCTTACATTTTTGCACCAATGGGGACAAAGGAATGCCCAGGCTGAGAGGTACACCGGCGTGGATTTCTGGTAGTTGCCTCTGCTGAAAGCCTCCTCAACGCCCATCATTGTGTCCCCTGCAACCCTCGCTTGCTCTTGTATTTTCTTTTTGGACACTTCTTTAGCACCACAAGCCCCGTACTATTCCTCTTCATCACAGTTAGTTAATGTTTTTTGTGTGTGTTTATATTCACCCCTAGTTTTGGTTGTCCACAAATACATGTCTACACACATCCCATTACACTTTAAACCTGTGTGAACAGCATCTGGTTCACTGACTCGCACTATATTTTCCTCTTTTCCAAGTTTATATACCTTATAGTCATATGGTCTTCAAAAGTGGTTTATGGTCTTCAATAGTGTTTGAGATTTGGTTATGGAATACAAAAACAGTTTAAAAGTTAAAAATGTATAAGAAGCAAACTCTGAGAGTTTGTTACTATGCAGCCCAGCTGAAGAGGAGATCTCTTACCAGGTCTCTGTGCAGGACCCAGTTTGCATGCAAGTAATGGATGCCATCCAGGATCTGGTAGAGCAGAGACTTCACCATCCCTCGTGGTAGCTGCATAGGTTTCTTATTGGCTTTCGAGGCCCGGTGAAACTTTATGATATGCTAAAGCAGGAGAATGAGGGGAAAGTGAGCACCTCAAAAATTCTGTTGACAATAAATGCAATAAATATGCACAAAAAAACTTTTAACCCTATTAAATGATTCTAACCTGACTGAAACCAACCATTAACATGACAAAAATTTTTTTTTGAAATACTCACCCACAAATCGTGCTCAGCATAGTCAAAAAGTAGCCAGACTTTGCGGTCGCTGTGAGAGAGAAATACTTTCTGGAGGGCGATGACATTTGGGTGCTTGAGCTCTCGCAGAAGCTGAAAAACAAGATTTTTTTCTGTTTATTGATCAGCCAAAATTTCTAATTAAAGTTTTAAGAACAGGCAATACATTAATCAATTTACTCGCTTTTAATTTTACTGTAGCACATCTAAGTCTTTTGTTAACATTTTATTTGTAATCTTACATTTTTGGAATTTGTGTTCCAAATAATAATAAAAAAAACAATAAACAGACTTAAGCTTTGAACACACAAAGTCCAATCAACTGTCTGGTTTTATATTAGCCTGATTTTAATCAATGTCGCCTGTCATCCAACTCTCAGACAATAGAACTACTGTTCGCTAAAATAAAACCCAAAAACAAGGTCAGGCATTGAGACTGTGTGTGTGTGTGTGTGTGTGTTTGTGTGTGTGTAAAAAGAGTGTGAAAAAGTGAAGGAGAGAGTGAGTGACCGAGTGAAAGAGAGAGGAGAGGAGTGAGTGAGTGAGTGGAGAGAGAGAGACAGAGAAGAAATTGATAGTGAGAGAGAGAGGTTAAGAGAAAAGGAGATAGAAGATAGATTGAGAGAGAAATTGAGAGAGAGATTAAAAGAGAGGGATGTGAGACAGAGATTGAGAGAAAAAGAGATTGGGAGAGAGAACAATTAGCTATGCTTAATATTCAAGTACATTCATGTAAACACAGAAATTGTGCTCATTTATGACCATTTTTGAAAAAAAAAACAATCTTACCTATGCTGCACTCAAGCAAGAAGGAATTTATTAGTACTACATGTAATGCATAAGCCTATATATTCTTCATAAAGAGTCAGGCCTAATGAGACGTGAGATGGTGCTTTACTCATGTAACAGCAGTAAGTCAGCACCACACTCAGCTTTAAAACAATTAAACAGGATTTCAGGCAGCAGAAAAACAAAGCTATGACTCAGACTGTGGCCTTCTGAGGGCTTTTACACCCCTGACATTTACACAGCAATAACAATGCTGTTATGCACTTGTTTTCAAGCTCAGGAAAAACCTGCGCTCCTAAATCAACTCTGTGTTAGAGACACATCAGCCAATGACAAGACTGAAACTTTTTAAAATTATAAATGTAAAATGTAAATAATCAATGTAAATTAATGACATTTTGAACTTGTAGCACAGGTTTTGTCATGTAAACAAATAAAGCTCCAATAACTCATCAATATCCTCCAAATGAACTTCTCTTCTTTGGTAACTGTTAGTTTGTGGTCTCTTAAACTCTTTTTTTTTCCAGGACTCGCTGCCATTAACAATTGCAATAGCACTCTTCATTCATGTGAGATTAGTGCTGTCCTTCCTTTTAGATAGTCTGAGATAAAATTAGGTTTGATTTGACTCTTGCGCAAGAAACAGACAAGAGACGGAGCTGTTCCATTAGTTCGTGAGCGTTGGATGTTACGTTACTGTGGTTAAGGTGCCCAACAATCTCGCCACATTTAGCTAGCACACTTTCAAAACCGCTAGTGTGAACGGAAAGCTGACAGTTCGGTGCAGTATGTGGGCTGCGCAGGACAGATGTTCGCATGAAAGTAACGTTAATCTTGTAGCAGCAAACATATTACGAGCACCATAACCATATAGAGAGAAGAGATTGAGAGGGAGAGAGAAAGAAAAGAGTTTGCGAAAGAGAAGAGATTGACAGAAAGATCAGAGACTGTGAAAGAGAAGAGATCAAGAGTTTGAGGGAGAAGAGTTTGAGAAAGAGAAGAAATTGTGAAAGAGACGAGATGAAGAGATCGATAGAGAAGAGTTCGAGAGAGAGAAAGAGAAGAAATTGTGAAAGAGACGAGATGAAGAGATCGATAGAGAAGATTTCGAGAGAGAGAAAGAGAAGAAATTGTGAAAGAGAAGAGATCAAGAGATTGAGAGAAACAGAGAGCGAGAGAAAGATAAGAGATTGTGAAAGAGAAGAGATTGAGAGAGAAAGATTGAGGGAAGTTCTGCTCACAATTAGCTTTGCCAGGAAGATATAAGTAGAACATATTGTTAAACTGGAGATTTTGCCTATTTGAAAAACAAATAAATACATAAACATGAAAATAAATCTGTTATTGAAGATTTGAGTACAACAAAATTGACACACATCAAACTAGCATGATTAATAACTCAACATAGAAGCTTTTTCTAGGTGTAAGATTTTTTTTAATGACCAAAGAAATGTACAAATGTATAACTATCATTCATGTACACTTTTATTGGTCGTACATTTGCTTAAAATGCAAAACAGACTGACCATATACACATATCTACAGAAGAAATCTTAAAATATCTCACAGTACTGAGACATATATCCAAAATATTTATATGTAAGGTGAAAATTCTATCACATTGTATTCCAACAAACTAGTCCTGAGTTAATTAAGGAGCTAATTTAAAACCTTCTTTAAGTAACACAACACTTTCCATTAACTGAAAACAGAACACTAAGTGCTGTTCTACAACGTTCAGGAAATATTTGGAGAAAATTTTATTCTTTCTGATGCTGTGGAACCAGTTTAATTGACCTGTTCAAATTCGACACACCTTAGATTGGCTGCAGTCCCAACCCTGTTTTTTCCTGAACAAAACATCAAAAGTAACGTAATGCAAAGACTGACTGCCTACCATCTCAAATCCTTAAGCAAGTTTCAAACACAATGTTCATTGTGATCAAAACAAAAGGCTTTCTATTGGGATCACACGATTCATCCTAGAATACAGTTCCTGTTTAAAACACTATATATTTGTGCTGTCGATCAATTAAAAAAATTAACTAACTAATCGCACAATTTTTCACAATGAATTGTAATTAATGGCAGTGACAAGATATAAACTTTTTTTTAATCTATAAATGTAAAATCTAAATAATTTATGTAAATTGAAGACATAGAGACTATTTAAATTCAAAATTTGATTGTTGTAACAGGTTTTGTCATGTAAACAACATAGCTGCAATAAATCATCAATATCCTCCAAATTAACTTCTCTTCTCTTTTTGGTGGCAGTTAGTTTGTGGTCTCTTTAGACTCTTTTTTTTCCAGCACTCTTTGCCATTAACAGCTTCATTCCTTTCATCTTTGGGAAGAAACTTTAGGTCTTTAAACCTTGAAACAATTGCAGTAGCGTCATCCGTGTGAGATTAGTGCTTTCCTTCCTTTTAGATGTTTGAAATTAAATATAGGTTAATCATCCTCTGTTGACCATATTTTTGCATTTGGCACAAGGCTGGCAATACCACTTGCATTATTCAACACCATATTTATTACTTCTTCAACGTAAAAATTTTTTTTTACACTACTCTGAACTTATTTTAATTTTATGTATCATACCGTGACAATGGGCACGCACGCACACACACGACACACAAAACAGACAAGAGACGGAGCTGTTCCATTAGTTTGTGAGTGTTTAATGGACTATGCTTTAGGTGGCCAACAATCTTGCGACATTTAGCTAGCACACTTTCAAAACCGCTGCCGTGAATGAAAACCTAACAGTTCGGTGCAGTATGTACACACACACACACAGCTGTGAACAAAGACACCATGAACACACGCTCAGAGCAGTAGGCGCCACGGCCGTGGCACCCGGGAGCAGTCGGGAAACTGGTGCCTTACTCAAGGGCACCACGGCTGTGGGTGTTGAAGATGGGAGAGCAAGTGTTTCATAACTCTAACTCGGTGGATCTGGGAATCGAACCGGCGACCTTCCGATCACAAGTCGATCTCCTTATCCACCAGAAATTGCCCTTGGATAACAATCCGACATCAAGCTTCACATGTACCTTTGGGCTCTTCCTGTAACCATTTCATCACAAGAACGTCTTTAAATTGGGTTCGAAGACACAAAACCCAGAAAAATGCGGCATGAGCATTCAGACTGAGGTTGCATGACAAAACAATCGGATCGTGTATCAGATTCATGACCACATGTGAAAGCAACCTGAGTGGGATTCAAAAATATCGGAATTCAGACCATCCTGAAAACATCATATATATGTTGCATATGCACAAAAATTTTTTGATTAGGACTCAATCGACAGTCTTTTCTGGACACATCGAAAAGCACAAACTCGTCTGTTTGTGTCTGTAATTCCAGTTCATGTTCATAAAATTTCCAGTCAGCATGTATTTATATTTGTATCTTCCAACGACTCCCAAATTATTTGTGCAGTGAGTCTTTATGTTCAAATCCCCTCTTTCATGTGATGCCCCTCACTGTGATTAGACTGATGATACTCAAAGAGTGACCAGAAGAAACCAATCAAACACAATCCACAGTGAACAACACAATGGTGTTATTCCATCTCGCCTCACAGCTACAATGGCAGTTTCCTCAAGACATTGTGCAGCAGATAATTGTTAAAAATTAAAAGAGTGACTAAAGTCACTTGAACAAAATAGTCTTTGTGAGTAGAGTCTATGGAGGGATGCAATTGTCCTAGTGTTTGTTTGTTTAATAATCAGTGAAAAGAATGCTTAAATGTCAAAATCAAGAAAAAGATTTGTTGGAATGGTGATCAGTTTCAGTGACTCTGAGTCACAGAGTGCATAACAAGACACAGAGAGAACTTTTCAGATTTAATACTCAAACTGAATGTCTCTAACTCAGAAGTGTGTAGATATATCATCGGATTTCTCCTGGGAAAAAAACAAGAAGTTGGACATTTGATATGAACAAAAGAATGAAAAATATAGATGCATTAACTACAGATTACAACAGAGTAATTCCTAGTCAATCATTGTCTCATGTGTTGCATCTCTAAGTTCCAATGTTTGGTTTAAACCTTTTTCATTTGTCCCAGACTCAAAAGCTTGGTTTCCTTGGTTCCTTTTATACATAGCAGTATTCAGAAAGCAGGTTGAGTGACCTATCGCGTAGCTACCTTTAATCTTCATGTATCTTTGTGCTCCTAATTCCACCCCAAACATGAGAGTCTATAGCCGGGCTATTCAACTAAAGTCTAAAGAGGTCCGGTTACACAAATTATTTGGTACCAAAAATCAAAACTATTTTCTTCAAAATAATACAAGTAGCTTGTGTTTATTCAATACTTGGCAGTCAAATCAAATAATTCAGTACAATTCACCAATTTAATGTTATATAATGTCGAACAGAGCATATATTTTCAACCTTATCATAATTTAAGGAATAAAATTAGGACTGATTTTTAAACACATTTTTTTTATTTTTCAAAAACAGCACCAGATACTTTAATACCTTCAAACCAGGATTACTTGGTATTGTATTAAATCTACAACTCAGCGTGACTGATCTGGGCACAGCTTATTGTCTGAACACGATCCATTCTGTATATTCGCATGGCAATGCTTGAAGCTTTATTTCATGTTTCTACATTGTTAGTTGAGTATTTGTGATCTATTTTTAGAAAAATATTTGTTTAGAGGTAGTATCTTTGGAATAGATTGTTTTTTTTACATGTATTCTCTTATTAAAGCAAATAAAAATTGAGAAACAAGCTTCGGCACATATTAAGCCCTGGTCGTGATCCTGGTAACAGGCTTTAATTCATCACAATAACACTAAACGCAGTGAACACATTGTAAAAACCCACAGTAAAGTCTCGAGTCTGTTAATTAAACAGTATCCTCTGTTAAAGCAAAACAATAAAGCTACTCTTTTTTTGTGTACATGTAAATTTTGTGTAAAGTGTAAATGGGTTAAAGTCAGCCAAAAGTCAAGTCGGCCATTATAACGTTAAAGATGGCGCAGTGGTGGAGTTGGTCGTGCTGTAACTGAATGGTTGGCGGTTCGATCCCCGCTAGGGTACCCCGTCACATTTAACCATTTATATGTTACTCCCGAGCGTCACAGTGGCGCAGTGGGTAGCACGGTCGTCTCACAGCAAGAAGGTCGCTGGTTCGATCCACGGCTGGGGCAGGTGGCATTTCTGTGTGGAGTTTGCATGTTCTCCCCGTGATCGCGTGGGTTTTCTCCGGGTGCTCCGGTTTCCCCACAAGTCCAAAGACATGCGGAATAAGTGAATTGAATAAGAACAATTGCCCATAGTGTTAAAGACTGAATGTGTGTGAATGTTTCCCAGTGATGGGTTGCGGCAGGGAAGGGCATCTGCTGTGTACAACATATGCCAGAGAGTTGGCGGTTCATTCCGCTGTGGCGACCCCGAAAGGGAATAAAGCCGACATGAAGATGAATGAATGAATGAATGTTACTCCCGGAGCGTCACGGTGGCGCAGTGGGTAGCACGGTCATCTCACAGCAAGAAGGCAAGAAGGTCGCTGGTTCTTGGCTCGGCTGGGGCAGGTGGCATTTCTGTGTGGAGTTTGCATGTTCTCCCCGTGATTGCGTGGGTTTTCTCCGGGTGCTCCGGTTTCCCCCACAAGTCCAAAGACATGCGGTATAAGTGAATTGAGTAAAATTTATTGCCCATAGTGTTAAAGAGTAAATGTGTGTGTGAATGTTTCCCAGCGATGGGTTGTGGCTGGAAGGGCATCCACCGCGTAAAACATATGCCAGAGAGTTGGCGGTTCATTCCGCTGTGACGACCCCGAAAGGGAAAAAAGCCGACATGAAGTTGAAAGTTACTCCCTTGAGATCAGAAATCTATTTTTATACTCTCGTCACCCACCACTCATTCCATCAACACCTCAGTGACGAATACCTCAAGTTCCGACTTGGCTCTTGGAACCAGTGATGGTGCTGCTACAGCAGTTAATCAGCTTGGCCCTGTCGGAGGCTCCTCCAGCAGCTACTATGGTGCTGGTAAACAGAACCCAATAAACCTCCCCAAAGGAAAATTCAAACTGTGCCTTTACCTCTTCTCTCCATCAAATCTCTGGACTATCTAGGAATGTGATTGCCCCTTGGCGCACCATGCTTACAACATATAAAAGTCTTTAAAGCAATGAAATAATGGACATTCGTAACTTTACCTTTGAGCTTACTTTGACTTTGGAATGCAACGTCTATGAAATGCTACTTTGTTATCAAAATGATTACGAGATGCTAAGACAGCTATTTATTTCTTGGGCTGATCCCAATCAAAATAAGAGAAGAAACTTCATTGAGGTACTGCCACAAACATTGCTCTTACCATCATTTAACTACAATAGGGAGAGTGCATGAGCTCTGAATTTGCTCTCCACAAAATAATCTGAAAAAAACAAAAACAAATTTTGGATTCATGGTGGCACAGATTTGACCTAGTACTGGTCATATGCTCTTGAAAACAACTATATCATGTGACAGTAAGAGAATATTATCAGTTTGTGTGAGAGGAAGAGCACAGCCTGAACTGAGGCAGTGGGAATCGTTAAAAAAAAAACTCAAACTGGTGTGAAAGGGGCTTTGCTTTTAAAAAGACTTTGTTGTTGAAGCAACCAACAAAGTCCCAAACCATCAATAATGGCAGGTTCAGAATAGAGGAAAACAAACACAATAACTGATCAAATCATCTGAGTACACTTTTATTTCTCTACAGTTATTGGTCAATCATTGTTTATGAAGGTTTCACAGTAATGCAGAGAAAACAGGGAACAGTCATTGCAAAAGCTGCTTACCCAGATACCAACAAGACTCAAGACTTAGCAGATTGTTCTAGTTTATTATTGCAGGAAGTAGAACAGCTAGGTATTAGGAACCCTGTTTCTAGCAACCATAGTAAAGTTGTGATAACCCTGGGATTAAGTTCGTTTCATGAAGATTTACTTACCTGCACCAGGGACGCAAAAAACACTGAGGTAATAACATTTTGGCAATACATTTTCCATTTAGGCCTAGGTCACTTAGGCTTCCAGGGACCCAAAGAAGGCCAAGTATTCTCCATTGCTGTCCAGGCCAAAAGCTGAAACAACATTGAGCCACCGGTCCACAACGTGGTAGCGTAGAAATGTGACCTTTTCATTGGATTAAACTTTAAAGCCAGATTTGTGTAGCAAGTTTGGGTCGCTTAGATCACTGCCCTTGACTGCTGCCCAGAAGACATTACAGCATGTCCCTTATGCTCCACTGATAGGTGGTGGGTTCAAGGGGAGGTAGTCCAACATTGTCTTTTTATTAATGTGGCGGTCACTTTCGATCCCTTACCCCAGCCCTTACTCCAGGGTGGAGCCCCCGCTCTTCCGTACCGGACAACATAACATGCTTTGCTATCCTACTCTTCATTTTAGAATTATAATTCAAAACCCAGATGAACAATAATGTTCTACTTTTTTAAAACTTGAGAATAAAGTTGAAGTTGGTGAAATAGTTAAAACAAATATTTTATTAACAAAAGTGTTAACAAAAATGTAATTGGTTAAAATGGTCTGCTGATATTTGGGTTAAATATTTGACTTTAACTGCAGTTTTGACAACAGACTGAAAGTGATGTTTGCTATCTGCCAAAGGGCCAAGAGAGAGGTACTATAGGTACTCACAGCAATTTCCCTGCAGGCAGACATGGAAATCCCAGTGCCTTCGATCTGTTTCAGAGCATATTCCTTCTCATCCTTCCTGCAAATACATAAACATAAAAACTGTGTTTTACGTTAAAAAAAAATAAAATAAAACAGTGAATATGAGACAAAATTACATCTTTTGATACAATTACATTCTGCATTTACCACAACTAACTTTAGAGTTCCTTGTACCACCCCTGGACAACCTACCTCCACCTACCCTTCCCTAGCACGTTTCATTTAATAATTATATGTTAAGTCATCATCTTTTTTACTCGTACGACCAGCCATTAAACGCAGATGCTCATGAAAAGAACACAATTTCTGAAATTAATCTACTTTAGCATCCACAATGTCTGAAATTATTGTGGAAACATAACTGTTCTCATAACAAGCATTGCCTGTTTATAACAACATAGCATCCGTGATGTCACTTATAGGTTTTAGTAGGAAAAAATAAGCTTTGGCGATTGAAAGTCAGCCACTTAATTCTAGACAAAAGCATTACTACAGAGAGTCAGAAATGGCCAGAAAGACCGAATTGGGTGGATCAGAAATAATGAAAATGAGACTTGGTTACCTGCTCACTTGATAAGCCCCAACCTTAATTATGCAAACCTTAAATCTTAACATACTGTTAACAAAATATGAATAGTAATAGTAAAACTCTTGTGGACAACCATTAGAAGTGTTCATTTCGGACATAAAAATTTGAATTTTTAAAATGGGTGTCAATGGGAATCTGCTTACTTTTGGACCAGCCTCAAGTGGTCAGTCAAAGAATTACAACTTCAGTCACTTGCTTTTACACAGGCAGAGAGAAAATGGAGAGTTGCCGCGTGATAGCAACACAATTTCATTACCTAAGATTTTCCATTTAAAGGATTTTAAAGTTTTTGTAACTTTAATATAACAATTAAACAATTACAACACATTACAATGAAAATATTATTACTTTAAGGACTATAAACTCACACAGATGCAAAGATTTATCTCTGTTTTTGGTTAAAAAATGTATTTTGGGTCTCTAAGTTTATCTTATCAAAATCTCAAACAGATACACAATTAAGATTTTATTATTCTTTAGATAACTTTTACTATGTAGGTCCTAATGTTTGTTTTTCATCCTGTGGTATTATTATTTTTAATTGGGATGAGCAGCTGTACAACTTGAAGCTCATGAGACATGCTTAATAAAGTAACAGTGTGTAAAGTACAATTTAAGTATTGGGAATTCAATGTATAGCTTACAGAATCAAATAAAATATAGCTGATAATTGATAAAATATAATTTGGAACTGAAGAGCAGTCTAGATTACAATTTAGCTAATCAATGTTCTCCATTTTTTAGATCATTGATAAAAGACAATGAGCAAAACAAAATACATTAACTGTTAAGAAAAGGAGAACTGAATACCATTAGACTTAACTAAAGTACCATAAATGTTTTGGTGCAAAACCATATTAAAATTATTTCCTTAATGCTAAATGCAGGGAAAATTCACACGGTGAAAGTGCAGACAACAATGCAGTAATGTCAAATAAGTATTCTGTGATCTACTTGATGTGTAATGATGTATGTCGGACTTTCTGAAACAGAAGAGGAAATGTTATAAAAGAATAGATGCTAGGCTGGTAACTCACAGAACAATATTCTGCTGGAGGTGGTAGTGCTGGTTTAGCAACTGTTAATCATCCTGATGGCCTGCTGCGGTAATAAACGGTTGCAGAGTATTGATACACTGCCTGCAGTTTACAGAAGCACGGCATTTTCTAAGAAAATGGTCATAACCATTAAAGAGGAGGCAAAATAGCCAATAATAGCTCCTGTAAAAAGCAAAATATTCAGTGTTATGATGCAAGAAAATGCTTAACCGTTATTTTGTTTCATCACTAAAATGTAAAAACATTTATGTAGAACACCCATAGATTTAGACTCTAATAGCCAGAGTGGTCAGCCATTTCTTTCTTCGCAGTGCATTGCTACGGATGTGGGCGAAGTTGAGACAATTCTATAAAAACTAGATTATCTAGTATAATTGCAACATTTTGGGCTTATCTAGACAGTCAGAATAAATTATGTCTGTCATAAGCAGTGCAGGAACGTTCAGCTGCGCAATTGATGCAACAACAGCACTATACAGGGTCAATCAATTGTGCAATCAGTATGCATTTGGTCAGTCTATACTAAACAATTAACACAGAGTCAATCCCCAATCCGGGAAAAAAAACACATAATTTTGCAAGCAAATCAGAGCACAATGTTTGTAACAAGATGAAATTGGTTACGTGTTTCAGCCTGAGACCTGAGATGCTGTAATAATTCAGAAAATGTAAGAAAAATATTTTTAAAATGTCACCATTGCAGCATTTGTCAGACCACTAAAGAAAACTATTCTCTTGTGTAATATAGCCACTGCAACATGTAATTTGCATGAACTGAAAAAAATGCAATTCATGTTTGATCAAAATAGTTAAAATGTTATATGAAAAAGACACCTCTGTGCCATTGCAAGCGATGACACATACAAAGTAAATTTTTGATCTATTAATCGTGCTTACACTTTAATGTATAGCAAAAGCTTACAGCCTTTGATGTCAGCGTTTGTAAGGATGTGTTCAGTTGTAAAGCTGAAGTATCCAGATGGGGTTCATTTCATCATTCAAAAAAATTCTGTCATTAAAGCTTGCGCATCATGTAAATTCAGACATCTCTAACATGTTTTACTATTGTTCCCTAATCAAAAACATGTCTCAAGTGATATTCAGATCGGTTCATGCATGTTTGTGTAATGCTATTTTTCTTTTCTGGGAGATCAAAATGACTCAATGACTGTAGTCACACCCATTGGCCAAAGCACCATCCACTAACCAATCAGATGAACCTCTATTGCAGCTCATCTCAATGAAGACCATCTGTGCTGACTTACTGAATAAATTAATCGTTTTTATTGTTAACAGAGAAAAGTCAGTGTTCAAGTACAATTTTTCATTAAAATTATTTTGTTGTTTCAGTTATTCTTCTATGCTTTTAGCAATCTTCATCTTTCAAAATCATCTCGTGTGCATAACTTTGCTGTTTCTCAAGTATTTATGATTTTTCTTTTTTAGTACTGTCTGACATAACTGTTCGCTGTGTGTTTCACTACTATCTGGCAACCAAATTCACAGTTAAGTGACTGGACAACTGGACAAATGAAATATGTCATGTCAAAACACCAAACATAAGCAAAAAACTAAACTAAACTTAGATTATATAAAAGCAAATACTTTCTTTAAATGTCTCTCAACACATCAGGGCATTTTAAGATTACTTGTGGTTAATTTCTTACCTGCTGTCCCTTTAATTTTCAGAGTACACCTCTGACTAATAAACATACTAATCTGGCTGCTGACAAGCAAAACCGACCTTAACTAGTGTGTTCCAAGGGCAAACTCTTGCTTCCCTCTCGATGCGTAACAGTAAGTGACTGAACTGCAGTTCTTCGATCGGCCGCTTGAGGCTGACTCCTGAAGGGCGTAACTTTTTAAATATAAATCACAATTGAAATCTTTAACCAATCAGACGTCTTCACTCCTGTCATGTCGTGCTTCTTTGGACTAATTGCCGAGTACTAGCTAGGCTCACTCTGAGCCTCTTTTAACTTGGCCAAAAACTTCCAAGTGACGTCAATATGTGAATGTTATATACAGTCAATGGTGTGAGCAGGTGTGTTACATGTTTGTTGAAGCTACTCTGTCTGTGGCATATTAGGATATTGGACACCCCTATCCTAAACAGCCATGGCAGTAAGAAGAAAAACACGGTTTCCCTTTTTTTTTTTACATTGCATCGCAAGCCTTGCATTCATTAACACACCATTTGTGAAATATCTAGCAAAATAGTTGTGCTTGCAATATTTGGAAAATATGTTTTATTACTTCTCACAATGACCCACCTTTTAGGGGTTTTAAATGTTCAACACATCTAGCAAATCTAGAGCGCAATGATATAACAGTAGAAGAATACAGTAGACATGCATTTTTAATACACACAGTTCATGTCTAAAGAGTGCATATAGTATGCTCAGCTTTAAAAACAGAAAGTGGCTGGAAGGCCTGCAGTGAAGAGAAGCATTGCATAACTCCAGTCTGGACAGAACAAGGGCTTGAACAAGGAGTCCTGTAGTCTGCTCACAACAACAGGAGCAAACTGTTCTAGTAGTGACGGTCATCAATCACATCACATTCCGCGCAGTACAAACCCCACGTTGGGTTCTGCACATCAAATCACAAGATTGTAACAATAGCAAACAAAACAAAACTATAGCGAAATTCAGTTATGATTGAACACGTGAATCGCACATAACATGCATCACGCTGGCTGCTTTAGTGGGCTGGACCATTTGAAATGCGTCCATGAAAACAAAAACAATGTCGGATAACAGCGCGGTTCCCTCGATACTCCGCGCGCGCGCGCACACACACACACACACACACACACACGCGCATACACACACTGCGCGACAGGAAAAGCGAGCGAAAGGCGTCAATCAATCTGGTGTCGCGCATCTCTTACCCGTCTTTGCGCCTGGCTTTATAAACATGCCCGTATGTGCCTCGACCCACTTTACAACCTTCATATTCAAACAGATCTTCCACTCTCTCCCTCTCGGCGGCGAGCTTCGTTTTGAAGTCGTAGTCCATTTTAACCCATAAATATTTCTTAATTTACAATAAAATAAAATATTAATAATAATATGCATTAATTAAATGATCCGATCGGTTTATTACCCCACCATTTCCTTGTTTGGGATTTTGGTCAGCTCCGCTTAACGGTCACGTGCGTGATGACGTAATTTATTGTGGCGGAGTGCCTCCTGGGAAGTGTAGGTTTCGTAGATTGTGACGCTTCTGACTTTAAACTTTTCGGAAAAACTACACGGCGCTAATTTCGTTTGGATCTCGGAAATTTGTCTTGCTTTTACATTTCAGAAAATGTAATAACAACAACAAAAATAGTTATTATGGGTTGTAACGTTATAAATAGTTTTGCACACAGTGTTTAAATAAATACCTTGATTACAAATAGAAAATTATATATTTTGTTCTTTGTCTGTGTTTGTCTGGTAATGAATAACCAATAGTTCAAATTGACTTATTGTTATTTGATTATCAAATTTCAAAGTTGCAATTATTAATTTGACAATATGTGTTCTACGTGCAATTCATGAAGGTGCTCAGTTATCAATGCGTAATTGGCAATTTAGAGTTTAGGGCTCCTTTCAAATGCCTGTTTGATATACTGTAGATATACTGAATCCATCTACCAATAGTATGCTTAACCATTGATATTCTCTAGTTTTTATTAACAAGAGGATTCTCTGGATGTGTCTCCAAAAGATCCATAGCAACAGCTATAACCGAAGTAACAAAATGGCTGAAAAATAAGCCTTGCTCCTTATGCACGATAGGACATGATGAAATGTCATCATACAGGCCTAAACAATCCAGATTGTGTCCGAGGTCATCTCTACTTATGGTCCCCTTTAGGTTATGTTGACTGTTTCTCTCTGACAGATTAATGTATGAAAATCTGGCAAATCAAGTGAAATTAACACCTTTATACTTTTAATGTTTTTAGAGATGTTTTTCATGCATGGAGGGGTTGCTGATCAGATCACATTTAAAAATATATATATTGAAGTGTACATTTACACACTATTTCGACCCTGAGTAATTATAGCAATGGCTATAGCGTGCCAAAAAAATGGCCAACTGACTAGTACTTTCACAACCTATTAGAGATAACTGATGCAGATTGGTCGCATGATACAGACAGATGCAGTCCTTTCAAACCGGATGTAGTGTTACATTATTTAACTTCACCCTGGATAGTAAAGCATAGGTACTTAGGCAATGGCCTTATAGCACGTTTAGACTGTTGATCAGTTTTAAAATGAGAGTAAATTAGAACCTGATAACTTCTGGATTCAGTGGGCGGTCATAGAACTGCAGTTCAGTTACTTCCTGAGGGAAAGAAGGAGGTTGTTCCAAACATTCAGACTTGGTCCATTCGAAATGAACCACTTCCAGTCTATGCTGAATAAAGAATGAAGAAGTACATTCAAGTACATTCAAAGTACGCAAAAAAGGTAGGTGAGAAAGAACAGGCACCATACTGATGTGATATGTGAATACAATCAACACTTCATATTTGCATTATTTAAAGCAGGGGGTTTTTAATGGGTTAATGTGAAATAGGTTTTATGTAGCTATAAATTCAGCTTATCATTTTGCTGACAACATGTTGCTGTTTTATCTAGAAGCCTTCAATGGGAGCATTATTTGTTTTAAGTTTGCAAGTACACAGCAAAAATAGATATTATAATATTAATATAATATAAATAACAATATATATGCGCGTACGTAGGTGATTTAGTGGATGGCATTCTTTCAGTTTTTTTTCTAAATTATATGTTAAAATAAATAAGAAAAAAACTAAGTCCATGTACAAACTGTAAAAACACAAAAAAGAAACTGTTGCTCATTGAGAATTGGCGACAGGAAGTAAACAACTGTGTTTTTCAGTTTGATGACGTCTTCGACGATCCTATTGGTGTAGTGAAATGCAACTGATGCAAGATGCTAATAATGAAATAAAAGAATACAAATCGACACATGCAATTAAATGTGTTCTCGTGCAAAGAGAAGAAAATCAAGAATTTGTTAAATATGTTTTCGTCTAAGTGATCCTACATGTTCTAGACGAGCAAGATGTTTTCATGACATTATCAAATCATGCTTTTAAGCATCCAACAAAATAAACATTCCTCAAATTACCAACCCACGGACGCAGCTTTAAAAGCAATGCAAATGTTTGCTTATCTATACAAGGGCAAACCCAACAATGCGCGTTTACGCAATGTCTTCATTGACCGAAGGCTACTCGAGCCAATCGTCGCATACTTTAAGGCGGTCCCTCATGTTGATTGGCTAAAGCAAAAATGACGTCGACAGCTAGGTAATAAAAACACCACGCGAGCTTCCATCTGCGCTTACACAGTATGGCCGGCGACATTAGCTAGCATTCGCCTACGGTATTCTCTGCAAAAGGGAAGACGGAAAAGAAAAAACTCAAGGCAACTACACCCGGACTGCACAAGGACTGTAACTAAGCTATTAAGTTATAACAACCAATCAAGGACTAGTCAATCGGGACTCCATCCGACGGCTTGATTTGTGTGGTTGGAGTCTGTTTGTCTCACGATGGAAGACAGCAGTGCACACTTCTTCGAGGGGACCGAGAAGCTCTTGGAAGTCTGGTTCTCCCGGCAGGACGAAGCCAAAGGGACCGGGGATCTGCGCACTATCCCCAGGTGAGAGAGCCTACGGAGCTGTTAGCGGTTCCGTCAGTGGAATCGGGATTGAGAGAGAATAGTGTGGGATTTACGAAAACGCAAATGTCACAGAATCGGTTCTGAAGGCTGGAGAACTAGACGGGTGACATGTGACGCAGGCTGTGACACCCGTGGCGAGATCAGCACTTTTGGCCGTTTTCGACTCCATCCCCCTTTAGGTTCATTCATTTCAGCCAGCGGTGTTTGATTCAAAAACCCAAAGGAACCGACTCTGGGATTTTGTTTCTCGACTCAGGAATTGATTCCACATTTTGAATCCTTGAACAAGTGATTTTCCCGAAGTAAATATTATATTTCTCAAAGACCCCTAAACAAACACAATAAATGTAACATCAGCATTTATAAAATGTTGGTTCTTAATACGTTTCTGACAAGATTGTACGTTTGAATCTGGGGGTGCTAAACAATATCTGGTTTTTGATCAAAGCTAAGTCAAACAAGCTTACCTTTACTAATGCTACTTCTTCTGGTGTGTAAACTGTCATTAAACGTTTGACTGATTAGAGTAATTATTCTTTAGCAATCCAACTTGTGTTATCAAATGATGTTGGCTCAATGTTCCTAGGAGAGGCCAGCATTCGAGCAGAAGTACCCACTGTAAACCCTAGTTTCAAACTGCCAGAGCTTTACAGAAAACATGTATTTAATAGATAATTTGAGTAATTACATTGGTCTACACAGTGTCCTATTCTAATTCCTGGTTCAAGCAGATTCCACATTGTGCTTCCATTTCTAGCTTGCGTTTTCTTATATTGGCTGGTTAATGATCTACAAAACATGCTTAGTAAAGGTTTTATTTACAGACACGAGTCATTTCCTGTCTGAAACGCACGTGATTATAAACGAAGCAGCCAAAATAGATAGTACAACGCTGATAAGAAATGAGTAGCAACATTGATGAAAGGCCTGTACGTGTAATATAACTTGACAAAAATACAAATTTGTTTTCATTTCATCGATAATGAATGGAAATCAAAAACTCCATAAGAGAAAACACCATTTTAATTTTGTTAGAATGAGTCGATTCTCCAAGACAGAATCAATTCTAAACAAAGGAGTCGACTCAAATATTCAAAGACAACCTCAAGCCAAACGCAAACCTTTTGAAATGCACCTCTTCTAGGTGTAATAACTTCCCCTCTGAATGTTATTTATAAATGAAATAGTTTTGAACGCAAACGCTTGAATGTTTTTGATGTGTAGCTTGCTGTTTATTATTGTAGTTTGGTTTCGTCGTGGCGATGTTTTTGCAGTGTTGTGGATTAGCTCAATAATTTATTGATGAGCTCGAGCGAGTGTGGATCGTTAATGTAAATGGCGCCAGAACAAACACACCTCGTCGTTTTCCTCTGAGGTTTAGCGCGTCTGTCCGAGCGCTGTATTCGGCTCTGAAAGAGCCTGTTATTACATTATAGCACATTTCTCAATGCTGTTCGTGAGTAGCACATGCTCGCGCGAACAGTGCCAGCTCTATTTTGGGGGGTATCATGCATCATGGCGGTTGAATATGCACCGCATCTTCCATGTGAAAGTCACGTGTTTGCGTCAGACGCTGCAAGCGCCACCCCGCGCTTTGATTGGCTGTCTCATCCGGTCGTTGATTGGTTGATATGTTATGCGCAGCGCTCGACAGCTGCAAAGTTAACCCGTTTATTTCCAGGTTTCCCAGACTTAAAAATATCCCAATTACGTCATAAATACTCTTCGAAATAATCAACAAATCTTTTTTAAGACAGCCTGTTATGTAACATTGAGTGCAAAATGCTAACTTAAAAGTGTTCAATAACAGGGACTATGTGAATTTGAAGTTAAATAATAATAATTGCTATATTTTTAAATCTTTAGTTTTTTGGTCCCAACCACATCTTCTACTGCAGCAAACAGGCATTAATCTAACCTGGTCATGTGACACTGGTACTGCAATGAACACAATCTGTACCTTCACTGCCGTGACCTCTTGGATTAAACTGGTTAAGGCTCAATCATGTATTAAATAATGATTCAAATGTACTCCAGGCCTTAGACGTTAACTGGTTCAAATTGATCAATAAATAAATGTAGGTGTAAGCTTTTCAATTGATAAACACATGTTGCATAACAGTTGTTACTAAATGTTCACATTTGTTGATTTTTATAACACATCATCCAGTCATAATGCTCACATACAAATATATCACAGCATCCCCCTCCATTCATGAAATTGATGATATTTCTTTAGCTGTCTCTTTGGTATCCTGGAGTAAAAGCTACTCCTGGGTTTCCTAGTACAGAGGCTGATCTCTGGTTTCTCTGGGTTCATCTGTCTGTCTGAATGAATTATGAGGGGTGTTGGTTTTCTTCCAGGAAAGCATAGGCACTCAGATATTAGCAAGAGGATAATTGGAGTCGGAGCAGCAATAAGTTCAGCAGGAAGCTTTCTGAGCTCTGTAGAATACGCTTTAGAAGTCCCCTCCACTCAAAGATCTGTTTTTCTTTATTTTGTCTCAATTTAAATGTTTGATATATGATTTATTGGAAGATGTATGTGACCTATTGCTCTCTAGCATCATTGTTGATCAATGTACTTCAAAACCAGATGAATTGGAGAAATAGAATATATTTTTTAATGCATCACCTTTCAAACGTGTGACTAAACGCACTCTCAGTTCAGGCTGTGACCCTAGTAACTGATCTGGGATTGTTTGTTAGTTTCACGTGTGAGTTCGTTGCGAGGTCATTTCAACCGTAAAGATGGTTTTCTGTTAGAGTTGGAGAGCGATGCTTGTGGCGGACTGGCAGAAGTTTTTGGAAATGCAATTTTTTTTATCATTCATAATAATATTGTTTCTATTGGTGACAGAATTATTGACAGATATAGACAGGAACTCACAGTATGTCAGTTTTATAAGTTCCTGATGTTAGTTTGGCCACTGCAAGATAAATATTATCTTTATCCTTGTGTTCAGCAGCAGAAAATAATTAAATTTGCCTTTGATTTGCCACTCAGACAGCTGCTTATCACCCATTTACTCCCACCAATGATTTTAGATTAGAAAAAGTTGTGATTATTGATTGATATTTATATCGTCTTTTTGGCGAGCTTTCCGCAGTAATTGTTGATATGAACGTGTTATTCACCTCAGAGTATGCAATAAAAGTTTATTCTCAGTGAACACAATAAAACCAGACTTCAAGAGGTCCTGTGTATGTTGACAGCTGCAGCCTGAAAACTTTAAGTTCAGATTTCTTGTCATGACTGAAGGTAAAGCTGACTGAAGCCAGGCAGACGTAGTGGGAGTTTTAGACCAATTTGCCACAATTTTAGTTACTTTAGCGACTATTTTGTATTTCTGCCAGAGTTTCTGCTGAATCGTGTGATGTAGCTCGTGCAGAGGTAACGAGCAGCGATTGTCATCTCACGACCTGCTCCTGTCCTGATTGTATGATCGCAAGAAAACCAAACCGGGTTGAAATCCTGCTCACTCCTTGTGAGGACTTTTGAACCAGAAGTATTTTTTCCTTTTATTTTGAGTCGTTTCTGCACAGAGAATTGCGCACATTGCCAAGGCAGCTTGTCTGCTTTTGGTGAGGCTTCTGGAGTGAGTGATATGCATCTTCCACTTTCGGGTTTTTCATGGTACATTTTCAGAAACACGAGTGACGTTTCATGTTTGGAATACATAATGTGGGCAGCTGCGTTATGATCTCGTAGAGTGCAAGCATTGAACTTTTTAACCCCTGCAATTTACTCATGCAGTTTACGCAAGAGCTGAATGCTGTTATGGAAAAATCGCAACATTTCTGCCAAGCATTAGCAGGGAGGTCAAGATTTCCATCTTCTAAATAACAAAAATAATACTTAATATTAGGCGGTATCCAAATATTAATATCATAAATCCTCCTCCCCATCTTACCTCAGTATACAGTATTACTGTGAATAAGAGATCAGACAGTGTCACCAAACTGTGGCTTGTGCCTAAACAGTTCAGAAACGGAATAACAAATGACAAAATGAATGAATTAATAGGCATAAATAAATGAAAGAATAAGTAGGCCTAAAAACAAATGAATGCATAAATAAGTCTATTCATTCTTAATCTATATTATTCCCTGTATATTTTAGCCAAAGCATACATGTACGCACACACACACACACACACACATATATATATGTATGCACACACACACCTTCTTTACAATTGAGCCCCTGTGACTAAGGAACTTTTATATTAGTCCATAAAGGTATTGAAACTGATACCGTTGCTATTTTTATATCCTGCAGTATACTACTTCACTGTATTATTTCCCAAACCTAATATATATGTATTTATAAAATGCGTTTCTAGAGCTCTTAATCCTCCATCTATGCATCTATTCTGTACCAAAAAACTCATGACACACCCTGGGGTGACTGGAGACATATGTAACTGACCAATCTTGTCGCCAATTAAAATACAGAGAGGCGTAGGCAATTCTGGCTAGTAATGCCATGGTTAGTCGTCCATAGGTACTACGTCTATCTTTGACATAACAACCTTGAATTTTTTACTAATGCATAGTCACACAGGACCTTAGTTGCATCTGAAGTGCGGTGCTCGTTCACAGTACAGCATCCCGGTCATTGCACGGGGCACCAGGACTTCCACAGACTACAAGGTATCCTGCTAACCTCAATAAAGCCACTTACCACAGAAACCTGAGTTTTTATTCTCCAATCTACAAATTAAACAGGCTCAGACCAGCTTTACTGCAATGATGAACTAGTCATGGGTTCTCACTTCTCATTGCATTTGTCTAAAGGTGCCACATACACCAGACCAAGCACATATGCAAATATAAAATAAAACATTTTTATGAAATTCATCCATTTCTGCACAAAGGCTTTGAGAACACTATGTAATTCTGTTAAGGGCGATATGGCCCTTAAATAATATCACATTATTTTTTTGGAATTATGGCGATAACGATATGAGATGATATTTTGGATGGCAAAGTGTTCAATACAATTTTTTTTATCAATTCCAAGAAAATAAATCTGTACACAGTAAGTGTCATTACTTTATTCACATAAATACAACATGTAGCCATGAAATAACCTTTGCTGTTGTCTAGGCTATAAACAAACAAACACAAACAAACAAACAAAAACTTTATTCACATACAACACACACATTGCACCTCATAATCTAGAAAAGAAAGTAGTAACAGAATTAAAGTAAAAGTTTCACTCAAATAGTCAGTTAAATATGAAACCATTATCTCCCCAAATAAACCATATATTTTTCTGTCAGTGTGATGGGTTTTAGTGAAAATAACTAACAGTATTGCTATTAAGTTTGATGATTTTACTAGTTTTTTATTCTTTGTTTAGCAGGGATGTTCCCTGATAACATTGATTATAAGTATTATAATTTATGAGTATAAGTACATTCAAGTTTTTATGTAGCTTTTTTAGCAGATGCTTTCAAAGCAGCTTCACAAAGTCCTCGTGAGGATCAGGTAGAGTAAATAAGAGTTCCCTCTGTGAGGCCCCTGGAAGCCTCGCTGACTGAGGCAGGTGCTAGTCACCTCACCAGCATGAAGAATATACAAACTTAAGATCCATAGACGAAGAGTTTGCTGGACAGCACCTGAAAAACACAAACAAAGTATACACAATACAGAAACTAACAAATGAAAATCGATGTTAGAAAAATGTAACAGGCAACAAACAGGTGATCAGCATCAGCTGCAGGATGAATGATAAATGATGAGGAGAGGTTGGAGACGAACATTGAACCACATCGTTTTTTCAACAGCTTGTATGTCTATAGTGCTCAGACACCAGATCTGTTTAGACAAATACCAAGAGCCAATTATTCGAACAGATATGATTAAACAGATGCTTTTAATTTAGTTTTGAACTCTGTGAGGGTAGCTGAGCTCCGGACAACATCCGGGAGTTTGTTCCAGAGTTTTAGAGCTCTATATGAGAATGTTCTTCCCCCTCTGGTGGATTTACTAATAGTGAGAATAATCAATAGTCTTGCATCTTGTGATCGAAGAGAGCGAGCTGGAATATATCGTGAGAGGAGACTGCTCAAGTAGGCCGGAGCCAAGCAATTCAGTGCCTTAAAGGCAAGGAGCAGTATCTTCTAGTCAATTCGATTTTGTACAGGATGCCAATGAAGAGAGCACAAAACTGGTGTAATGTGGTCATATTTCTTTGTTCTTGTGAGAACACTAGCTGCTGCATACTGGACTAAATATAATTTATGTAGCCCGGTGGCTAAGCAGCCGGCTAACAGAGCGTTACAATAATCCATTCTGGAGGTCATGAAAGCTTGCACTAATTTTTCTGCATCTACGACAGCATGTTCCACACTTTAGCAATGCTCTCTGGTCTCTTTCGAGGAGAATCCTGTGATCTATGGTATCGAAGGCTGTGCTGAAATTTAGCAGAACTAGAAGAGAGAATTTTCCTTGGTCTCAATCGAGTGTCAGATCATTTGAAAGTTTAACCAGCACAGTCTGCTGTGATGTGATGCGCTCTGAATCCAGATTGAATATCTTCATAATAGTTGCTCTTTTGTAAGAAGGAGCTGAGCTGTGCTATCACAACTTTCTGTAATATTTTTGACAAGAACGGAAGGTTTGAGATTGGCCTATAGTTGGATAACTCAGTAGGATCCAGGTGAGTTTTCTTGATTAGTGGTTTAATTATGTTTTTTTAAGCTGTTTGGGAACGTAACCTAGCGTTAGAGATGAGTTTGTAATATTCAGAAACGGTTCTTGACCTATTTGTAGCAATTCTTTCAGTAATTTTGTTGGTACAGGATCGAGAGAGCATATCATTGATTTAGATGCTGTGGTTATTTTAAGCAGATCTTTCAGGTCAAAATTTATTATTTTGTTGCAGCAAGTGAGGCAGAGGCATAGAATTTGAGTTACACTACTTAGATTGAATATGAGTTTTTTGCGATTTTGCATCTAATAGATTTAAAAAAAAATTGAGAAGTAATAAAATCATTGCTGCTAAATCTTATAGCTGCATTTAAATCTATTGATGTTTGACTCTTTAGCCATTGTTTCAAATAGAATGTGTGTGTTATTTTGGTTTGTTTCTATTAATTTGATGACTCTTTTGCTTGATTGATGTGCCGTTTTAAATACTTGAAGGTATGAAAAACAACAAGGCCGCTGAAGAGTAATGGTAGAGCTTTTGGTAATTTTTGAAGGGTGTTAAAGAATGACCAGAAATGTGGAACGTGAGTAATATCTGTTTTCAATTGATTAGTAAAAATTGTGGCAAGTGGCCACAGAAATGCTTTCTATGGCCACTTGCTGGTACTATATCGAGACTCGCAAGTCAATTAAGAAAATGTACTACCCCCTACAAATTAGTCAACAAGATGTTCAGACTTTTGCAATGTCTTTACGATATACGCAGTTTTTTTTTAATTCAAATTTTTGAGTTAAAAAAGGCCAAGCATGGAGAAGGGATGAGGAAATACCCACCCAATACGCAGTTTGACCGATAAACCAATCCCATGACTTTTGGAACAGTCAAGTTGAGGGGCATGGAGATGTCACCATCACAACAACTGACTGATATTCAACAAGTCACGATAGATAACGCAATGCTACAAGAATCGAATTTGACCTATTCTTGGTCAACCGCTGAGGTTTCGTAGCGGAATGAAAATAAATACAAACCTTGCTTCTCCCAGGAATCCGGATAAATTAGACCAATCAAATCGTGATGTCAAGAAATGTTGCCACTGTCAATTTTAAGTACATAAAACATTACTTGCAACTATATTTTCTTGTTTATTTCTTCGGAAAATAGGGTCTAACTTTACTCACAAGGAAATCTCTTGCTCCTCAATGGAGATACTGCTCCAGCGCAGAAGTTGAGTGGGCTTAAGCATAAGTTTGTAACTGCTCTTCAGCTAGGTTAACTTCATTATGGTGAAATGCACGTGTGAAATCACTATGTTGAAATTGTACTTTATCCTGCCTCTGGCATGCGCCTGCCTTATGAGCTGGAGAGGTGCAAGTAGACTGCATGACCCTAACTTCACGGCAAGCTGTATTTCTAGTTGTTGCTTTGCAATAGCTTTTGATTCATTTAGTCATTAGCGTTTTTAATGTAAAACTAATTTAAAACAAAAGAAAAATCATTAGAGTTTGAGGGATAAATAACAAAAAGTTAGATCACATTTCCATTTCCGCTACAGGACACTGACTTTGACGCTCTGTCATCAATGATTTCTATTGACTTCAGGCTGGGGCGTAATTGATTGCCTCAACTTCTGTGGACTATATATCATATAAAAGGCATTGGAAACGAGGGGTGTTTTGTTCATGGTATTGAATCCAAGCCATGCCACTGAACACGCCATCTGAGCTTGTGTCCAGGGAGTGTAATCCGAGAGCTGAGGGCACCTGTGCGAGTATGTATGCACGCTGCCATTGCCACATAAGCAAATGACCTCTAAGACCTTACATTGCTTCTGTGGATCAGTTGGTGGATCATGATGCTCTGCTGTTATTTATTATACGACTACATTTTAAACTTAAATTTGAATGTGTCTGTTTTTATGTGTTTTTCAGATTTGAGTGGGACAAGCTGCTGGAGAATGTGCATTGCTTGATCATAAGTGTGACAAAGACTGATAAGCAGGAAGCTTATATACTCAGGTGAGCTCTTGACCTGTGTGTTGTGTGAGAGTTTGTCCTCTGAGGTCAGCAGACGCCTTAATCCTCTTACAAGGACAGTTTATTAAATAAATGAACACGGTCAACCTTTATGGCCAATTCCACTTGGTCCTAGTCTTTAGCATGACCCTGTCCCTTTGAAAACAAGTGTAAAGGTGTAGTGGTGAAAGCACAAACATAAGAAATAGCATACACACCTATAAAAGCAGGTAACTCTGTTTCTAAGTGTGTCTTACGCATGGGTTGAATATCAGTTGCAGGGAATGTTGTGGTTTGGAAACTGACCAGATCCAAATTATGGCATTTGATCATTTTAATATTACTTGACATCAAATGCATTTCAGATATGATTCCTCAT
The DNA here is from genome assembly GCA_900490495.1 of Danionella dracula. Lineage (NCBI taxonomy): Eukaryota > Metazoa > Chordata > Actinopteri > Cypriniformes > Danionidae > Danionella > Danionella dracula. Next base: position 723,384 of record UELW01000004.1, on the reverse strand, counting down.
CCCTTGCTTCTGGAAGAGCTGGCGTTTATGTAGGTTTTATAAGCTTCTTGCACTGGGTGATATAACCAAGATTTTTTATCGTGGTAGAAACACTAATTTACCTCAATAACAATATATATCACAATATAGCAATTTGTATTTGACAAATACAAAATCCAAACACAAAGCAAACCGTTCCAGATAATTTTGTTTAAACTGTGAATTGCAGCACTATTTTAATTATTATAATATAAAACATATTGTTTACTGCCAACCATTGTACATTTAATGATTTTCCTTCTCATAACAACGAGTACTAATAAAGTGCCTGAAAGCATTCCAGCTTTGTGAACTGTTTTTTTTCCTCTTCCTTGTCTTCACTTGTTTTATGTACCAGAGTGAATATGCTAATTAAAATCCCCAAAGGCTTTTCACTCAAGAATAATCTGATCAAAATGAGACATCATGAAGCTTGTTTTTTTACTTTGCTATGGAAAGTCCATATTTGTGGCTGGCATTAAGTTTTTACATGCGTGATTAGAGGCCATGTCTTTGTAAACGGCACATTGTCATATCAGTTGAGAGAAATGCAGTTAAGGCAGTTTGTATTAGACTTTTGTCAAATCAAAGCTTACTGTAATGCAGAACGCTTGCTGAAACAGTACTTTAGCATACCTTGCAAATCACGTTCATCACATTCGTGTCACTTTTTTTTATACCCAAAACCACACCCAATCCAAACCCTAAGAAATTCCACACCACAGATGATGCCCTTTTTTCCTCATTGTTGGTTTTGTGACCTGTAAGTGAACTCACTGCTGCTGCACTGTGTTCTTTCATTGTCGAAGTGAACATGTATTATGTGGTTATGCAACATGCCACATCAACGTGACCTCAAACAGCATTAAGACGATAGACTAAAATCGTTGAAATCGGAAACCCTTCTGAAAACAGATCGAACCATTTTAGGGGAAGAGGTAACTAAAGTAAAGAACTATCTATTGTATTTGGGCTTGTGATAATGTGAATAGTTTTTTAAAATGTTCTCTAATGTTCCAATTTTCCTTTTTTAGTCAAGTCAACACTGAGTTACTTTATTGAACTTAAACATAAGGTTCACAAAGGGCATCAAGCACACAGTAGCATTTGAGCGGAAGAGACTGATCATTGGAAGCTGATAAAGCTGGCATGAATGGCATCTGTGATGCTGAGGTGATTCATTAAGCCGCTGTGTCATGCTTGTTAATGCTCAGCGCTAACCTCGTCTCTAAGCTAAGCCTATTTTGATGTCTGAGAGAAGGTGATGAGGTTGAAAAAACCCACCTGGGCTCAAAGCAATTATAAAACATTTTCAAACTTCTTGATTTTAAATGAGTATTCGGGTCAAAACGACTTTATTATTTGATTTCTTGGTGATGAAAACATAAGATAAATAGACTTGTCAGTATAACAGAAACACTTGGAATTTCATTGATGCCAGTCTCAAAATGAAAATGAGCTGAACAAAGTCCACTTGCTTTTAAAGGTAGATTTTAAAAATCAATGTGAAATTGACCGACCATTGTAATCTAATCTATAACAAGCGAGACTGATAGTGTTTTTGCAGTCCTTACACACATAAAAGTGCTCATATCTCAGAGCCACTCGGCTATAATTAAAACTACAACACAAGGGAGAGTCTGTGCATTCGTGTTACGTACCTGATGTTCTTTGGCGTTTGTTCAAATGGACCTCTCCCTTGTGTGACTGATGAGACAAAGATATTAGAATAGACTGAGAGGGGTGTTTTCATCTGGTAATTCACGTTCTTGTAAACTAAATTATGATATTTCTGTTAAAAATGTGGGCTGACATTGTTGTTTTGACACCTGACAATATTGGCTCTGGTTCACATGACAAATCAGAGACATTAGTAATGGTATCTTTTCATCCTTTATATATAAATTAATACATTAATATATATAAAATATATATATTTTTTTAAGAAAACCAAGTTAAAATCCAGGTCAACTGTGAAAATTGTTGAAACTAACAATCAAGATTCAAAGATTTGTTATTGTCATTGTAGTTTCCCACACCAAAATTCAGCCTTCACCTTTTTCTGCATAGCATTTTTATCATTCACTTGCAATTTTCTCTGGAATATATATTTTATCTGCGTTGATCTTTAAACTATTTCACTTTCTGGGGAAAGGACTACAAATAAGCTTCAAGAAAAGTAACTTAAAATATAAATGTATGAACATCAGGCTTAAAAAATGAATTTGATGTGACATGAAACTGTATAGCAGGGTCAACATTGAATATTACTTCAGTCTAGTAAAACCTAAAAGTATGCCACAGAGTAGCTTGTGATTTAACTTAAGGAATGTAATTTTTTACTGAAGAGATAAATGTTTTTAACAAAGAGCACAGCAAATCAAGTCTGTAATATGCTGCTCTTGTAATGCAGTGAGCGTGTGTGGGAGAGTTATTATTCAAATGATGGCAGATTTTTCTGTAAACGAAGAGCTGCTTTACCAGATCAAGAGAATAACAGTTCCTCTCTGTGTTTGACAGTGAGAGTAGCATGTTTGTCTCCAAGAGACGTTTCATTTTGAAGACATGCGGAACCACCCTCTTACTGCAGGCACTGGTGCCACTGCTGGAATTGGCTCGCGAGTACTGCGGCTTTGATGCCATCGAGGTAATTCCAAGACTCCAAGTTCCAAGTTCTGAAGTTCGGCTTGTACAAATAATTAATTTTTTGTAGATAATATGGGTGGCCAATGGTAAATGTGTAAAATGTTTTTTGATGCGTTAAACATTAAGGACAGTGGAAATTGTTTTATTCTTGGGAGAGGTTTCTTCTTGAAGAGGCTTGGGTACTTAATGGTTACATGCTATAGAGTAAACTGACCATGGTTGAAAGATAGATATCGGGCATTGTCCAGCGTACATTTCTGCACTGTTCATCATCTTTATATTATTTATTTCAGAATTTCTTCTATTCTCGCAAAAACTTCATGAAGCCCACCCATCAAGAGTTCCCTCACCGCAACTTCCAGGAGGAGGTCGACTTTCTCAGCGAGATTTTTCCAAGTATGTCTCTTGACCCTGAACCACTGCAGATTGTAAAGAGTGGGAATGTTTATGATGCAGTTCAATAATAATGGTCTCTTTGGTAATCTGCAGACGGAGCAGCCTACTGTATGGGACGCCTGAACTCTGACTGCTGGTGAGTCCAAGATTTTTATATTGAACACTTAACATGCGGTTTGTTCACTAAACTAAAATATTTTTCAAAGCAGAAACATTTCAATGATTCATTCATCGTGTATTCTATTCGCTCCGAGTCGATTTTTCGTGCTCCTCTGCTTCTTCAGAGCGGTGTCAGCAGCATCGACAGCTCCTCAGCATCCCACAGATGTTCTAAAGTACGTTAGGCCTGTACTCGACCATACAACTTTAGCTCCTGCACCAAACTGGGAAACTCTCTAGATTCCTGCTCTGTTTTAGTAAAGGATGAACCAGCCAAAGTATCTCCTTTGATTTGCTGCTGCTATTGCATCTTCTTATTGCTATCTTCATCGCTCGATAGGGAAACTGACAATTAAGCTTGTCGTATATTCTCATCGCTTTTGATGTGTGTACTACTGTGCTTTTAAATCTTGAAAACATGGAATTTTTACTCACTGATTAACTTCTGCACCTCTCTGACAAACCATGCTCTCATCGTCATCTGTGAGTTTGACGAAGGTGTATTGTCTGCGATGTGTTGATAGTTAGTGTTGTTTTTGTGCAGGTATCTGTTCACGCTGGAGCTGCCGGAGTACTGGGAGAACCAGCAGGCTGATCAGACACTGGAGGTGCTGATGAGTGATCTCGACCCAGCGGTCATGGACCAGTTCTACATCAAAGACGGTGTTTCTGCTAATGATGTCACTCGTGTACGTTCAACAGCCTTGTTTTTAATTGGATGCATTTTTTGTAAAACTCTTGAACTGTTATGGAAATAAAAAAAATGTAGGAACCAGAAGAGATCAAATACTATTAACCACATATCGAATTTGGGCACTCAAGATTAACTCATAGTTTTCTTCTTAAAAGAGGCAATGCTGTAATGTAGACATTGCAAATGGTTTTTATCTATTAAACACATCTTGATAGAACGTCCAATTTATAATTCCACGAGGAGAAGGATCTGAAAGAAATCCATGCTCACACAAAAGGGCACCCAAAAGGTTTTACTAAGGACAGACTTGTTTTAAAACAAAGTTACAATACCCAGCACAAGTTTTAGTGATCCTATGAGCTTTTAAATTGAAATATTAACATTATAAAACTGGGATAGCCACGAAATGTCTTTAAAGGTCGTCAGGACTTTAAAAAGTAAAGAAAGAAAGAAAGAACTGTTATGGGTTACCATAGAATGTTTTGTGAATAGACCACAGAAAGCCACCCATCCTATAAAATGTGAAGAGTCTATTTAAACTCTATCTACACCAAACTATAACTAGTGTGTAAATTACTCCTATAAGAAAGAAGAACTGGTGGATTTTCGAAACAAGTCAGTTTTTTTTAAACCAGTGATGTGATTGGTTGTTCCCACAGAACAATGGAAGTTTTTGAACAGATTACTTATTTGATTTTACTCTGCAGATGAGTGGAATTCGTGACCTGATTCCAGGTTCTGTGATCGATGCCACAATGTTCAACCCTTGTGGATACTCCATGAATGGAATGAAAACGGATGTAAGGAGACCGCTTGTTTCTTAATGACAGAAGTTTTCTGAAGTTTGCACTTGATTGCATTTACATTACATGTATGCATTTAACAGACTCTTTTGTCCAAAGTGACTTACAGTAGGGGAGAGACAATATGCAATTTGTGACACAAAGTTTATCTCAGCTTGCTCATAATAGAAATTGTATTAACTGGTCAAGAAATCATAGCAGGAAGAAAATAAATGTTTTTCTTTTTATTATCTTATTGAAAGCTGTTAGTGTTGCTGCTTTCCTGACTGGTTAAGGGTTGTTGTCTTTCTAGGGAACTTACTGGACGATTCACATCACCCCTGAGCCAGAGTTCTCTTATGTCAGCTTCGAAACCAACCTCTCGCAGACGTCTTACGACGAGCTCGTCCGTAAGGTCGTGGACATCTTCAAACCAGGGAAATTTGTGACCACGCTTTTTGTTAATCAGGTACATTTATGCGACTTGTGTTGTAAACAAAGACGGCATATTTAATTGTTTGTTTTCGCGTGTTAAATATTATTTACGTAAAACAAGTTCTCATGATGAACAATCTAAACTGCCAGTCACAAATTACTTTTGAAAAAAAATTATGCGTTAAATTTGCACCACACCATTTGCTCCACACACTTTTAAAAAATCAAATAAATGTCGATTTTTCTTGAATGTGTTCTGTTTACAAATTAAAGCTTATAATAAAGCGTAATTCAAAATGTTGGCCATTTATAAAGATTACTCTAATTGTCTTTTTGATACTGAAGGTAGTTACTTTATCAATGGAAAACACATACATTTTTGATTTTTGAAAACACATAAATGAAGATATTTGTTTGATTTGTAGTTTTATCACAACCGCTGATATAACCAACCACTACCGCAAATCCGCAGAGCAGAAATTGGAGTCAGAACACAGGGGAAACACTGAGTAACGTTATGTTAATATGCTTTAAAATGAAATTATTATTCTTATTATGATTGGCCAGAAAGAGTAATGGGGAACTCAAGTCCTTATCTGCGTTTTTGAGCAGTTCATCTTTCTGCGATGATCTGTCTTTTAAAATAAAGCTTTTCCTTTGAAGTCATCAAATACTCTCTTCAACATTATTTCGCTTTGTGTGTTATCAGCTTTTATGCATTATGGTCATCAAAATCCATGAGCTTCAACAACACATCACAAATCTGCCTGAACAAAAAAAGTGAAGAGAAAAAAATGCGAAAGAGGAGTGTGACAATTCAAAATTTAAACAGAAGCAACTTAAACAGAAGAGGTTTAAATATTGCTGGGAAGGCATATGAACCTTTGTGCAAATCTCAAATCAGATTGGTGTGAAGAGACCTTTACTGTTTCTCGCTATCCAGACTGACATAGTGGTGTATCACAAGTCTTTAGTGAAGTTTTCAGCACTAGACAACTAGGAACTCAAGTTCACCTTTCAGTTTCCTCTGACTTCCAGATTAAGTGACTCGTGTGCGTTCGTTTATATCAAGAGTGGCTAAAATTAATAAAGTTAAGTTCTTAAAAAAGAATTTGTTCACTACTTTAGCTGACATTGTGAATTGATCGATCAATCTTCTCATCCCTCTTAAACTTTCTCTTCTCAGAGTTCTAAGTGTCGCAGCGTTTTCTCCTCCGCCCAGAAACTTGAGGGTTACCGCCAGCTGGACCGCCAACTGGCACACTTCAATGATTATAACTTCGTCTTCACCAGTTACGCCAAGAACAGCCAGCAGAAGCAGAGCTGAACCTCCCAAATGAAGAGGCGTAAGAAGAAACCCTGCTGCGGCCGGCGCTTTCGTAGATCTATCCCAAGTTCCACATTTATGCATCCGTGTTCCTATGACGTAGATATCGTGCATGAAAGCTCTTCTGGTGTCTCTGTAGATATTCTAGCCCACTCTTGCTGTGATCTTGAAGTGCATGTAGAGTTCTTGATGCTGGTGGAGTATGCCAGGCATGTCACACCATCCCAATACACGCAATGCTCCCTTCTTTCTTTCCTGCAAGTGTCCAATCGAATCCCGCACAGACAGGGTTTCCGCTCTCACTAAACAAGGACCCTGACATGCTCAGATCAGATCTTTGCTACAAAGACTCTTTTCGTTTTCTTTCTTTGGGAAAAATCTATTTTTTTCTGTTACACAAACAACTCATGCGAGCAATAATATTAATAAATAAGTAAGCCAAACATCTTTTGTGTGTTGTTTTATAAACAGAGAATGGTTTTGAATTGGGGAGGGAATTGGGAATTTACGTTTGAAACATGTGCCGCTAACAACCTGCTCTTGGTTTGAATCTAAAACTGTAAATTGTACGTCTGTTTTCAGTGTGTAAGTGAATGTTGGGTTGAGTAACAACTGCTGTATCTTACAGGGACTTTTGTTGTAATAATGACCCAAGTTGAAACGCTAAGCGCAGTCAGATTGCAGAGTTTGACGTTGGCCTCACAGTGATCGATTTCAGTTAGAAGCTGAGCTGGAGAAGTGAATGTTACAAAAGAATAACCGTTGCCTTAAGTGACAACATAAAACCTGCAAGGTACAACCGTTGTGGTGAAAGCTAAGAATGGACAGTTTGCGCTCTCTCCAATTCTCTTTTAAAACATCTCGGCCATAAAACTCAATAATTTGGTCTCACTTCAAGCGCCTTAGCAAGGACTGTAACCAGTCTAAAGAAGACTGAATGTGATTTCTTTTTTTCAACAGCAGCTTTCCTTTGTTGAATCAACTCATTATGTGAGAATAAAAAAAAACAGCAAAGACCCTGTGTCATTGTGAAGGACCCTGGGGCTGTCCTGCTCCGTATGCGCCCTTCAATTGAAACGGTTGCACACACACTTTGCTTTCGAGTGCCGATCGCACAGCAAAGCATTTTTCTTTTTCTAAACAAAATGAGTTCTCTCTCTCTTTCTCTGGTTAGCATACAATAGTCATCCACTGATCTGAGCATGTCAGGGCTGACCCGGATCATTCCACACCCCACAGATGCAGAAAGTGCAGCTTTAATTCTTTTATTTCATTTTTTCCCCCACCAAGCAGATTTTTTTTTTTTACTGCAGAGTTGTCCACAGCCCTCATTTTTTGCACGCGACTAGCACCTAGCAGAATGTTGCTTGTCTCGCTTCTACCCTTTTTAATGAATTTTTCTTCGTACAGTGTTTTGTTTGACCATGAGATTTAAGAAAAATTTTGATTTTTTTTTTTAGTGTGTTGAAAACGTAATTATGCAGTGGGTTTTATTGTTAGAACAAATTTTTCTTGTCATTGTAGCAAACTGTGTGGAAGAAAGACTCTTCCTTTAGGATGAGTAAGCAAAACAGTTGGGTTAAATACAACTTACTTTATGAATGTCCATAAAGGAGTGGATGATTGTTAAAGGCCTTTCATCAAAAAAAGAATTGAAAAAATTTATGTGGACCACTGCTAGAAGTAAGACCCAGATACATTATTTTTATTCATTTTTTATGAAGAAGGGGGTACATAGAGGTTGAGGACCAAGTGAGTTCATTTCAACGAATTGGAGTTGGTGGGGATATTGTTTAGAGAGGGTTGTGGGATTTTCACAGAATAATGGAAAAGGGTCACTTCGCTGTTCCAGTTCTCTTGCTATTTCCTTGATTGTTCAAGATGTGCTGAATATATCTGTACTAAGAGCTTGATGCTTTCAATAAAGTCAATGACCATCAATCGTGTACGTTTGGGTTATTTACTCAATACAAAAAATGTGACCATGTATTTACATTGTGTTGTTTATTATTTAAACCATTTGCATACTACCTCATTTGTTGCTGTACAATACTACTTTCTGTTAACCAAAAGTCACTTTTTTGGGATGTCATTAATCTTCACTTCATAAGGATGTAAAGTTTTAAGAGTGTTTTCACTGTTGACTAATTAAACATTTCATTCGTTTTTTTTATTGACCATTTCTTAAATTGGTGTTACTATTCTTTCATTCATTATAATTTATAAAACTAAATTTGTTGCAGCATCTACGCTTACACTTTCATCAAATCTGCTGGATACCAAATAATAACTTGTGTGTGTATATATATATATATATATATATATATATATATATACACACACATATATATATATATATATATATATATATATATATATATATATAAAAAACTAAAAGTTACCCAATTACACATGGGTGAACACAAAAGAATATAGACCACAATTAGGTATCATCACATCCAATTACATTGGGCGTAGGAGGCATTACCCTAAAAGTCTTGAAGTAGTTTTATTGGCAACGCATGATGTCACGTCATATATACGTCTTAAAGTTGGCATTGTGACATCACAACAAAACATCCCAATAACTGGCTATGAGGAGTTTCTTCACCACAAGGTTTTTACATCCACCATAAACCATTCAAAACCTAAGTTACAGACACTAAGTGACATTGGGACGTCACAATTAAACATCTTGCCTAAATAATATTTAACCCATTAAATACTTTGACTACCTAAGGCTATGTGATCACAACAACAGGCAAGTCAGGGTTAAATTGTCATCGAGTCATGGATATTTTGCTCTTTCCTTTTTTTACATAAATGTAAAAGTGCTCAATTGCTTTGTTTTTAGATTTGCCTGTGTAAAAGTCGTAAGTCTATTTAATTAAAATAACCTGTACATTTGGTTTATCAACAAAATGCTTTATGATGAGTTGATATTATCAAGACATCTATAAATCTCTCAAGAAATAATACAAATAAATATTGATTAATAAAACTATTTTGTAAAAAAAAGGGTGATATTGGGGACTCTTAAAAAGCTCTAGGTAACATTTCAAGAACGAAAATTATTAGAATGACCACATTTTATTGTTTCCTTAGTACAATTGATCCACGTATACACGAGTACAAAAACAGGAGAACAAAACAATACAGCAAACCTGACTAAAGCAAGAGAGATAAATTAGATTTTTTTCTAAAGTATAAGATGTCATAAGAAGCTTTACACTTGTTTGCACAAAAGTAAAAAAAAAAAAAAAAAAAGCCTCCACTCCACTAAGGTTTATTGAGGTTTTTTGCAAGGCAAATATTTGTACATTTGCAAAATACACACCACAATAAAAGTCATTTCCATGTCAGATGACAGCCTCTGGTGCAAATAAAAACTAACCTTAAGCAAACATTGTGTGTGTGTGTGTTCATTGTTGTGTTTAAGTTTGATACACTGAAAGTTCTTAGTTTTCTGTTCAAACACTCAAGCTCATTTTTAGCTTGGAGTTTCGGTTCTTGAAGATCTACAAACTCAGTTTTCAATGATATTTAGTAAATTAACAAAGTGAAGTACAAAGATCGTTCAAAGACAAATGCATGATAGAGTGGTTCAGTTTTAATATTTAGATCTCTTTGGGCTTCGGCTGCGCTCTCGTCGATAATGTTTGTGATCACGTTCTCTACCTCTGTGTTTTTCTTTTGTTCCACCTCTGTACTTATCCCGGTCTCGCTCTCGGTCCCACTCCTTATGCCTCTCTCGCTCTCTTGAACGCGAACGCTGTCTGCTTCTATCCTTGTCTCTTCGATGTTCATCATCCTGGTCCTACAATGTTAAAATAAAAATAAGCATCAAGATGACGGACAACTACAAAACAATTAATCAAAGTGAAACGCATGGTTGGATAATGGCAAATCCTTAACATATGCACACAATACCATTTAACAACAGGTATGGAACAGTGATTCAAAACATGTTCACACAGAAAATGTTAAAACACTGACAAATCAACACAGACAAAGAGAACCTCCCAGTGTCTCAAATGTCTTAATGAATAGGTATGTTTTTAGTTTCACTTTAAAAACTCAAATTTCTTTTGCAAACCGGATTCCAATCTGAGCTCATTCACCAAACATGGTTCAGAAATCACAAGATCCTGGTCTCCTTTGGGCTTGAGGTTAGTTCTAGTAACCATCAAAAGCTCCACACTGGATGATCGTTGTGCATGGGATGGTCTTAAAGGTGTAAGTCAAATATTTGGGGGGATGTTAATATTTGTAAAATACTCTCAAGTTTCTTTGTTCCAGTCAAGACGTTGGCAGCAGCATTTGGACAAGTTTTCAATATTGGTGTCTTCCCTTATCATACAATATAATTTTAGTGTGTAAATAATTTTATAATTTATAGCGAGTTCAACAAATCATTTACAAAATCATATATAAATTGTACTTTGTAAATATTTGGGTGGGTGGCTCCCTGGACTATTGAACTAAAATACAGTTTCACATGTATGCAATCTTTGGTTACCTTTAGCCAAAGAGGTGAAACACATTTTGTTCAAAGAAAAAACACCAAAGAGATAAACTTGGTGGCTCTTTGGTAGCCATGTTCTTTATCTATTTAAACACTGAGTTGTTTCAATGTTAAAAGTACACAGAATGAGCACATTAAAACAACCAATATTTTACCGTTCAACTTTGAAAAGATACTGATATTTTCTCATTTAAAACGGTACATTCTTAATGCTCTATATGCTGGGGCTATACTGTACTCATGTATTTTAATCTTGCTCTTTTAATCTACTTGGAGTGCCACCTTTTTATGAGGTGGTACTTGGTGAATAAAATGTTGGAAACTACTTATCTAGAACCTTTATTATTATCTGTCTGCTCCTGTATGAAGTTAGTGTACGTTGTTACAAACGGGTAACAAACGTTTTTTTTTATTCAAAACTTTACCTTTGACTTCCTGTCCTTGTTTCTCTCACCATCCGAATGGTGCTTCCGCTCTCCTTTTTCTCCGCTAACTTTTCTTCCATCTTCCTCATCTTCATCCAGAAGCAGCTCATAACGGGAGCTTTAGAAAGCTTAAGGAATATCATTTCACAACAAATTCCTCTTCTATTCTCTTATTTCAACTATGACATTAAACATAAAAGAATCAGTGTTGAGAAACTCAATTAATAGAACTCCCACACCTATCTTTGTTTTATGTAATTCAAATATGTTTTGACATGTTTAACACCACTCTTTTGCACATTTTCTTGTTTAATTGTTTATTCATTAAATTCATAACATTTATTCACATTATATATTCAAGTACTCAAAAGTCATTATTGTAGATAGACCCTGTCTCTTTACTACAACAAGTTTTTAAAGTAGATGAAATCAGGATTCAACCAAAGCATTCAACATTAAAGCTAAAACCATAACCATAGCTTCCTCAAATATTGAATTTTTGTAATATTGTTTTGATATTAAAAGGATACTCTTGCTTGCTTTTGACTTTGTCTTTCAAAGCCAATTTGGATTTGTTGTCCAGCTCCTTTTCATAAGCTTTAAAGTCTTCTTTGGTGTACTTCCCACCTGAGAAGGAAAAACTATATTAAATGCACTACTCCATGGAATAAATTGTTTTATACACTTTGTTAGCACTTTTTTAATAATAAAAGTTAACACAGCTTCCTCAATGGTTTGATTGACAGAAGTCCTGTCCAATCAGTGTCAAGTTGCCAGTTCTCAAATGCTAGGACCCCTTTCTGTGTTTCCCGAAAACAAATGAACAATTGAGAAAAAACAACGAAATTTTGGCCAAAATGCAAATAGCTTGTATCATTTGAGAACTTGATGTTGATTTGATTCTGTCAATCAAACTACTGAGGAAGAGACAGGGAATGTTTGGAGCAAGAGACGTGAGCTAAACAATAAAGTTAGGACTATTTTATACAATAAACTTTTTAAAGATTAAAAAAAGAAACGTTAGATTTTGTTAAATGGTTGCCTATTATAATGACTGCATTGGATCGATATATTTGATGCAGGCCAAAAACAGTCATTTCAATAAAATCTAATACAACATGGAACCGAAAAACTACAAACTTCCTTATTCATAGGTTGGGTGTTCAGGGACGTGGAGAGACTGACCTTTTCCTTTCCACTTGATCTTGGAAACAGACTGGCTGAAGTCCACATGAATACGACGGTCGTCTATCAGTACGTTGTCCATTTTGAAGTAAGCTTTTTCACAGTCCTCCTCCTTTTCAATACAAGACAGTAGCGGTCTCAAAATAAAGTCTTTTTGAGCTTCTTCTACAAAATACATTAGAAGGCGAGTTATGTGGCATCTTTAGGGAGCAATATTGGTGTTGGAATTCTCCAAACACACATGAACCTAAACCGATAAAGCCTTGCCATCAGCAACATGTGTTCATGTGTTTTAATAGCTCTTGCTGATTGGCAACAAGTTTTTTGTTACCTGTGCTCTGGGTTCCTATTAGCTTAAGAGTATAGTTTAAGTTTTTATTTTCTAACCCCATCCGTGGACAAGCTCATGAAGCTCTACAACTTTATAAACCCAAGAGATCTTTGTGACCAGACAAGTTTGGCGAGCGGTCTTTTAGTGTAGCTGGTCCAAGACTTTGGAACCTTCATTAGAAAATAGGACAATTACCAGCTTATCACTTTAAAACAAGCTAAAAGCCATCTTTTCAGGGAGGTGACACAGAGCCTGGTTGATTTATGTACAGTTTTACCTTTTGTTACCTGTTTCCTTCATGTTTGTTTCAAGTTTGGTTTAGTCTATAAACTGAAAGCACTTTGGGCTAACTGTTAGGTTATGCATCAGTCCTATACAAATAAAGTTTTGATTGATTAATGTCTGAAGAGTCATTGAATAAGCATGTTTTTTCAACCAAAAGAAATCCTATAGAATAGCATGAACTTCAAAGTATTGGAACACACATACAGCGCTAAAAGTCAGTATGGCAAATATCTGATCGTCCTTCAGCGAGAAGCAATGGAACATGTTCTATGAGCTTTAAGCTAAATAGTAATCATCAAGAGAAACATAGTTTGAACTGTTGACCTCTGATTAATTACCCACTGCTTTGAAGTCTTCACATCTGGTTGTAGAGTTAACATTCTTAGAAAATAGCCAACTAAACTGTCTTTAAAATGCAATGCAACACATTGTTGAGACTATTTTAAGGAAGACTTTATTGCTGAAAATTAAAACATGCTTTCTGATATCCCCAAATCCCCAAGTGCGTACATACAAACACACACACACACACGCACACACACACACACGCACGCACGCACGCACGCACGCAGGGAAATTGAACAGTTTGAATAGCGCTTTATGGTCCTTTGGTAACTCAAAGAGAAACTGTTTATAATGATCATGTGAGATAAAAAAATCTTTTTTTAGATTTTCCATTTCTGAAGTTAATGTGGGAGCTTATATTATGACACATTCTCTTAAAATGTAATATAGAAAATATTGCTTTATTGTTGTTATTTATAAATTAATGTTATTCAATGGGTTCTTACATTTCAGTAACAACATGTATTAAATACACATTTTTAAAGTGATAATACTATAACATGACAACATTAAACTATTGTATACAATTACCTTTTTCCTTGCTTTTTGCTACTGACAAACACCATTTCCAATCAATTTTCTGTAAACTTGTTTAGGTTCCTTTAAGTTTCTTTTCTGAGTTCTGCAATCTTCTGGCCATTTTTATATTTCAGTGCACACATATTAAACTTATTAAAATCTATGTATGGAATGCGTTTTAGTTTTTCTATGAAAGAGAATCTGCCTGGAAACTGGTGCACACTGATAGTTAGTCTGAATAATTCTGACTGTGTGCAATATTTTATTATGAAAATCATACAAATGATAGTACACGAGGCTCCTCTCCTTGCTGCAGATGTGCTCCTTTTCTGCTGGTATAAATATGTTTTATCATATAAATTTCATGTTCAATTTCATTTCAACTATGTATTTTATTATGTTCATTACTATGAACCCATGTAGATTCTTAAAAAAATTACCGTGCTTCACAATGATTCATTCTTGAAAGATTAAGTCTGGTCAGAACTAATCGTATGTGACGTTTCAAATGAATGTTTCAAAGTTTAACTCAAGCCTCACATGATCCCATAAACAAACGGATAGAAAGACGTTGACAGATAAATATTTTTAGAAGAATTTCTTTTAAAAAAAAAAAATTAAGTGCTACCTGGAAAGAAGGGATTAGTTGCTGTTACTGGAAGGATTTTTCTGCTAGGGCTACACATAAATAAACCTCATCATTACAGAATCTGCTCTTTTGGAATTGAAACCTTGTTCAGCTATTCTTTATCCAATGTTTATTTTGCTTGCTTCTCCCTGAAAGACTTTTTTTTTTTAGCAATCTCTAATTGGTAAGAGGTTATGATGTGTTTCCAGAGCAAAGGGTGTAAAAACATGACCTAACTCAATTTCAGTTCAAAGTGTCTCTTACCTTTTCAAACTCGATGAAAGCGTAGCAGAGAGATTCTCCTGATTTCCAGTCTCTGATGATCTCACAGCTGAAAGACAAGCGACTGAGATTAGAACACGGCTCTGTGTGTTGGGATGCATAAATCTGAATTAAGTACTTTTAAAATCAGTTTCAGTTGGAAAGTTGAAAATAACTTAAATTTAAATATGACGCTTCTGTTAAAATCCATAACCAGTTGTGTAGATTTAGAGTACCAAATTCAAGGCTGAATTCTTGCACCCCTTCTGCTCAGCCAGTACTTCTACCATTAAGTCAAATAATGAGAAGATACCAAACTCATAGTTAAGCTGGTAACCCTTAGATCTTTATAGCAATTTCTCAACATGACTAAAGTCACTGCAAAAAAATACAATTGGACCCAAACAAATAATGAAGTACAAAAGAGAGTTTAAAACAACAACAGACAAAAATAAGAGAGAAAATTGGATGCAACATATATGTATTTTTTTTTTGTCTTTCATTCATCAAGTAAGATACAATGAAACTGATTGACAAACATTGCAGTAATACAAACCATTTTTGATGCCGAAGAAAAAGAATGCCTTTGAGCACATTGCATCATGGGATACAGTTTCCATACAGTGAGCTGGGGTGATGTGAAGTAGCTCTGCAGTGCATTCCATACATTCAAAAATACTGTGTGTGCTATACATGCAACACTCAGCTAAACCTGGACTGGAAAGGCATGCGTCAGGCTGGAGCCTGAGAGGCTTCATGTCTGACTGTCTACCTCTTCAACTCTCTCCTTTGGTCACTCACGCTCTTTATACCTTTCTGATTTTATTCATATGATTCATGACAGTCTAGTTTGGAAGAGTTTTATGCATGTTCTTTGCGTTTTGATTTTCACAAGGTTTCAACAGCACATGAATCAAGTGAGTCTCATGTAAAAAACCCTACCCAAACCATTCTGTATGCTGGAGTCCTAACAAGGTATTCACACCAAGTGCCAAACTTACGAGCAAAACGCTTCTCTTGCATCTATCTGACCGCTCTCAAACCCGGTGTTCACTCGCGTGAAGATGTACGCTCTGAGAACGATGAGGATCGGAGAAAGAGTGCTGACCCAATCTTTCTCTCCTTTTTCTTTTTCCTCTCCTTGAAAACGTTTCGTTCAATTCTCTTCATCTCTTCCTGCACAATTCCTCTGATTAACTAATAAATTAACTATCATGCTTAGCTTTGACTAACATCAGCGCAATATTAATATTTACCAAGTTGATTCATAAAAATGTTTAACTTACCAGCTTCATTCACATCCTCACCCACTAAATTCCAGGCAAGGTCCTTTTTGTTTCCAAATGGATAATAATACAGGTCATTCATCCTGGCTGGCAACAAACTGCTATATTTGTCTCCTCCATTGTTGTTGCAATGTTCCCGCTTGATAAAAAAATCACGTCACTACAAGAGCAAGCCCCTGATTGGTTGCCACACATGCAAACTTTGTCTGAATTTAACATTGAGCGATCAGTCGAGTTAACTGCGCCTCATCACTCGCGCCGCATGGTTAAAACCTTTCGCACGGAGCCTTATCGCATCTTCACATAGATTTTACCATGAAATCAATGGCTCTTCCCAGATCATTTGCACTTGGTGTATAATAACCTTAAGGGATCTCAATGAAATGCAATTTAGCGGGCGAAATAAATTGGACTCACAAGATCATATTTTTGATGAACACCTGAGCTTAGTACAACTGCGTCGGATAAAAAATGAAAAGAAAATGTGTTTTTGAATTTCTCAGGACAAAAGTGTTTTTTGGCTTGTCAAAAGATGAATGTAATTGTTGGGAATAAGTGTATTCTCTGTGTGCCAACAAGTAAAACATGGTGGAAGCATGGCAGTTGGAAAAACAGAAAGTACACCACCTGAGGTGATTAAAAGATATTTTTTATACTAAATACTGCTTTTTGAAGGTCATTAAGAATACAGTGATAGTCTAAAGGGCTCTAATATTTATTATAAGTTATTTAAAAGGGGCATGATATGGCTCCTTTAAGATTAGTTCAATCTCAATATCTCACCATTTAATGGCACCAAAGCGAGAGAAGATGATCTCCAGATCTTCATCAGTTGTGACAGGATTCAGTTTACAAACAAAAAGAACATTCTCTGGAGGCTTGATGTCTGCATCCGGCAGATCTCCCACCTAAAAAAACAACCATTTAAGCCTTAAATGACTATAGTAAAAAGCTCTGGTGTTATTTGAAACTTCACAAACTTTTTCATACCCGTCAAGTTTTAGATACAAAAAAATAAGGGGCATTCTACAATCTGCTGCAAAATCCAGGAAATTATACCATAAATCAATATAATCTAGATCAATATAATATATCTACCAAAGTAAAACAATATTCATTTAAAGATCCTTTCACAAAAAAAAATACAAATCACATTCTCCCAACAACAAAAGTTACACTTACATGGTCAGAATTGTTTTTTAATTACTTCAGTTTTTCATACATAAAGTATTATAACAGTATTTTAATAATGAACTTTTAATACTAGTTAATCATTTAGGTATTACATCGAATGCATCCATAGAACAAGAAAAAATGTTAAGCGTAATTATGTGCACAAACAATCCTGAGGTTTTTTTAATGGATTTTTGCAGCAGATCTCTTGCAGATGTCCGTGGATGTTTGAGCAGGAGAAGATTGTGTTTTATTGGCTACCTTGAGATAAATTCTCACCATTGGTGAAGTATTGTTACTTCATTAATAAATATATGAAGCCCTCGTATAGCATTAAAATATAGTGGTATTCCTTAGTGGACATTGTCTTAATACAGTAATTGTGTGTGAAAATGCCAAAGTGCATGAAATTCCCTGTAACTATATAATATAATATATAATAATAATTATATAATAAAGGAGAACAGTGAAAAAGAGGGATAAAATATGGTAGGTTCCCAGCCAAAACAGGACACTTGTTCAGGACAGGTGGGATTTTTCTTCCACATTCCACTGTTCAACGTACATTTCTTCCTATGAAGCTTTCAGATTTAGCTTCACTAAAAGTGAACGATCCACGTGTATTTTTATTTTTTTTTTTATAATAAAACAGTGTTTGTTACCATCTCTAGCAGAATGGCTTGCGTCTTTGCTTCCTTGTCCTTTATCAGGTCATCAAGCTCCTCTGCATCTCTCCCTCCGTCGTCATTAATGGCTTCATCTGCTCCGATCCGCCCGCTCTGAAAGAACAAAGCATTTTAAACAATACCATGGATTACCTATTGGCGAATCAAATCCAAACAGAAACAGTGAGATGAAAATGCATCAACGCTTGGTAGACTTCAAAATTGTCAGGTTTGTTTTGTGTTTATTTCCAGAGTAAAGAACGAAGATACTTCTTAATGCAATACTATTACTAATAACACTAATAAACTAATGCAATACATGATGCTTTAGATAACAGTTCCTGACAAGTAAAAAAAAAAAAGCAAAAATATAAATATCCTATATTCAAATAATGTCCCAAATGTCTAAACAAAAATGTCAATGAAGAACATATGTGCTGACTGACTCGACCGTTAACTGCAGCAGAACAAAAATCAGATAAAAAAATTTGTGTTTTTGGGCCAAAAGTGTTTAGCCCTTCCAAAAGACTAAAACATTTGTCGGAAATGGGTGGATTTTCATAAATCCAGCAGGAGGCGTGACGGGAGCATGGCAGTGAGAGGGACAGGAAATACATGACTCGTTTTGCAGTTCTCAACCATTTGAGGTGATCCAAAGACATTGTTTACGATAAACACTACTTTTTGAATGTTATTGAGGATGCAATGTAATAGAATATTTAATCATTGTAAGTAATTCTCAAATAAGATTGTATATGTATGTATGTATGTTTGGGAGGAAACAGGAAGTGACGTAGAGAGGCGGGATTTATACTGAAGTGACTCTCAAGGCTTAGGGTCCCTCCCTCTCTCGCGCTCTCTCTCTCTCTCCCTCTAACGACACTAGCGGGTGGACGTATTTTACGTCGCTCGTTTCTCTACTTCTACGTTTCCTCTTCTTTCCTCTTTCCCTCTTATTTCTCCCTCCATGGTGCTTGCAATGTGATCACATTCTTCATTGATATCAAGGTATGAGTTTAATTCATGTTTGGAACAACTAATAAATTGCTGTTTGCGATTGTGTTCATAAATCATGTCTCATGAGTATTAAAATTCTATTACAGCAGTAATAGGACAGGGGAGGTCAAACAGTTATTATAAATGATTTAAAAGGGGAATAATATGGCATCTTTACTATTTAGTTGAAATGGTTTCATGTAAGCTGTTATTTGGCTAAAAATTCACTTGAATTTCATGTTTCCTTGATTGAATTTTCTTGGCAACCCGATTGCTTCAAAATGTTGTAAAGAAAACAAATCATGAAATTAAACATGACATAATAAAATAAAATCTAGAAGCTTTCCCACACTGAACAGCGTTAAAACATCAGAGATTGACTACTGAGTACTATTTTTTACATTATTATTGTAACAACTCAGGGAGCAACATGGCTGTGCACTTCCTAAATATTTTAGTCCTGTTAATGAATAAAAGGTTGGGAATTCATTCTTTTCTTGTTTTTATTTTTAATTCGATTAATCAAAAACAAAAATAGCCTGATTAATCGATTATTAAAATAATTGTTAGTTCAAGGAACCCTTAAATTGGGATGGCCTTTGTGCACCATGATGAGATGGTCTTTGTGCAGGCCAGTTCTTCTCGATCAGCTTCAGCTCGCTCGGTCATCGTAAACCGGCGAATGCCAATTTGCATCATTATTAGCACTACAAGTGGTTTGTAATCAAATGTAACTTGTTCATTCTCACATCGAGCTGCTCTTTGGTGGGTTCGGGTGAGCGGTCTGGCACCGGAAGACCTGCGGGATCATCAAACGGGTCGTCCAGAATAACTGTGTGATTTATCCTGCAAACAGAAACAGCTTTAATTAAATCCATTTTTATATCATTATTTCCATCAGAGAGCTCGGTTGTTCCACAGATAAATAAATTGGACACAATGATGCACCCTCAGCCAGTAGAGGATGCTGTTTGCAAGATTTTAAGGGCAGGCACAGGCATACTTCAGTAAATTGAACAAGGTTAGTAGAGAAAGCATTAAAACTGAACTTTCCAAAAAATTATGTTATATACAATAGAACATTTTTCATATTTAAATATAATCATAATTAATTTATTATAAATATAACAGAGATGTTAGCTTGTGCTATCATGGAAAGTGTTCAAAGTAAATAAAGAAAATACCCCAAAAATAATGTGTTTCAGCGAATGTGGAGAAAGACACAAAACAGCTGTCAGACTTAGGCTGTGTTGACTGCAGCCCAAAGTGAGGCAAATCCAATTTATTTGCCCATATGCAACCTGTATCTAGTATTTTCAGGGTGGTCTGAATTAGAATTTTCTTTTTAAATCTGGCCAGGCCGCATTCATACGTGGTCCTGAATCAGATTGTAATGCGACCTTAGTCTGAACTTGCATGTCAGTTGTCTGACTTTTACATCATTGTATGGGGACAGACGTTGAATTTTTGGGCTAGACGGGAAGTTTAACATCAATCATGACTGAGTGTGTAAGTGATCACAGGGTTTGTTTTGGCGCTCATTGCGACGGCTGAAAGGATGAGCACATGTCAGGATTTTGAACGATAGAAGCCTGTGGTAGTTTTGAGCAGTTTCGCTCCGAGACACAGAAAAACGCTGTTGAAAAGCCTATAAGATTAATAAATAATGACAATTTTAAGCAGGAAATCTTCATGCTTCGATGATCATTTGCATCAATAGTCTAGACTAGGAGAGATTGGAGATCTCCAAACATTGCCATAGTAAATATCAGTTATACAAAAACAAATAAATACAATTTATATATATATATATATATATATATATATATATATATATATATATATATATATATATATATATATATATACATTTTAATAACAAAACCTAATCGAGCATCTACCAGTAAAGCACAACTTTTTACCTGATATCCTGAAAGGGGATGAAGTCAGTGTCTACAAAGGTCTCGTTAATTTTCGCTAGAACGTCCATGCCCTCTGTGACCTCTCCAAATACTGTGTGAACACCGTCCAGATAATCCAGATTCTCTCCTGACGTGATCAGAAACTAGAACATGGGGATAAAAGGATTGTATACCTTTTATTTTTTAAAAGGTGATCACTAGGGTTCTCAACTTCTGAAATGGTCAATGTAGGAAACTATCCATGGGACTTAACATGAGTAAACTATCAATTTGCTATAACAGGGCACATGACAGTAATTGAAAATGCAAATGCATAAATGTAAACTGCCAAATGCATAAATGTAAATGAAAAAAATAACAACACATTTTTGCATTCAAACTGTTTTCATGTTTTACTATTGTTTCTCCATTTAGATCATGCCTCAAGTATATTCAAATGGGTTCATGCATGTGTGTGTGTAATCCTTTTTTCTTTTTCTGGGAGCTCACCCATTGACCATAGCACTGCCAACTAACCAATCAGATAAAACACTAATGCGGCTCATCTTAATGAAGAAAGGATGCACTAACTGACACGGAGTGTAACCTTTCTGTTTATTTTCATAACTTCCTAAAAGGTTTCCAACTTGGAAAATTTCTAAATTTCCCTAGACAACGTTTGCAAGGAAATTCTCCAGAAAGTTTCCCCCACTTGGCAACTCGAGTCATCACATTCCCAATCCTGTCAGGGTAGAATTTCTCTCCAAAGTTTTTGCGATGGCTTGTTTTTAATCTTGTAGAAAATATTTTGAAGACAACTGAAAAACCATGATTATATAACGCACAAGATTATATTTGCACTCTATACCCTCGTCAGCAGAGCTTACCTGAGAGCCGTGCTGGTCGCTGCCATTGTTCACCATGGACACGGTGCCTTTCTTTCTGTGCTTGATCCTTGGCATCTTCTCAGACTCAAAAAAGCGAGCCTGATCCCCATACAGCTTACTACAGAGATGAAAAAACGTTAATGTAGATGAGTTTGGGAGAAATAAATCATAAAATGAATTGCAATGAAAGCTGCAGTGATGCTATGCTATAAAGAATTGCATTCAGTTTGGGTCATGCTAAATGGAAAATTGTTCCAGACCTGCTCTATTACTAGAAACTTTGTCAAACTGTTTAACCAAGAAACTAAAAAACCTCATACGTACCAGAAGACCGACTCTCCTCCTCTGCCCGTGCCAGTGGGGTCCCCTGTCTGAATGACGAAGTCTCTCTAGAGTTAAGAGCAGATGTAAAAATGAGGAATCATCTATTAAAGTATCGTTATATGTGGCGAGTATTTAAATAATACTACTATGACAATAAGAATGTACTATGAATGGATTTAAGAATATTTTTTTACACATACGTCAATAAAAATGATTCAAGTCTTACCTGAACATTGTGAATCAGACAATAGTTGTAATATTTGATTTTACACAGTTTCAGAAAGTTCAATGAGGCTGAAAAAAAAAGTCATGAATAATTCCCATTTACCAAAAACAAACAAGACAAATACTTTGGGTAGTTTCTCTGATAAACATACGCAACATTATGAAAAACAAACTACACATCACGTGTTACTTTACGGCAAAAAATAAGAATAACTTAACAGGTAAAGTTAAATGTTTTTTCACGATAAACAAAACACACCATTGCTTTGTCTTCATTTAAAATTGTAATTAATTATTTTAAGAAAACTAATTTATTTTGCAGCTAGATTTAAAACGCCACTGCTAAATAAAATAAAATTACCTTTTGGTCTTTCTTCTGTGTATAAATCAATTACAATATCTCCTAAAGTTGTTTCCAACAGCACCGCCATTGCGCTCCAACTTCATCAACGTGCGACAGATACTGCGCATGCGCAGTAAATGGGGCGTCATAATATGCTAAAGTAAAAGTCTTTTTTCGTTCTTTTTGGTTTTTGTTTTCTGTGACGAGAATATTTAGCAAAGTCACATTTAATCATACATGTACTACTACGACAGTTTATTCTTCAACATATATTCAAACAAAAAGCCATTTTTTCAATGTATAATTTATTACAATTTTCAAATTCAAATCGAGAGACTACAAACACTGATCATGCAAACATTTATCACAAGTATTATAGTTGATGTATTAAATGATTGTCATCACATTGCCCTTAAGGAAGACAGTCTTCCATAAAATAAAAATAATAAATACAATAAAGTACAAAACTGCAACTTCCACTGCAAAGTTCATTAAAGGGAATACAGGCACAACACAGCCAAAAAATGCCAAGTTTTGCCTCAATTCTTCCTGAGGGAACCCAATAAAAAAGTCAGTTATTTAGCTTTCAACTGAGCAGCTAAAATTTATCATGTCATTAAAAAAAAGATAAAAAAATCTTCAGATGTTGGTTAATATTTCTATTTGCTGAAGCTTTACGGACCAAGCAAACTGGACGTATAGGCATAAGAACACATAGTGATATTTAATAAGTAGCATATGTAAAAACACTTCAATAATATAAAAATCACATAAAATGTGCAACGTTATATTCTTCTTTTCTTATTCTGAAATATATAAATAATCTCAGGAATGTTTATATAGGAACACAGCACAGTTTTACTCAGTATAAGATATAGTTATAATTCATCATATAGGCAAATAAATTATCTTCAGATAGAAAAAAAAGCGTAAATAACAAACAAAAAAAGTATACTAAAGGCAAGAAAATCAGCCCTGGAGAGAAACCTTCCTGCAGGTTTCAGTTCCAACCCTGCTTCAGCACATAATATTAGCTTCAAACTATACAAGAGTTAAACTAGTGTGATCAGCTAAGTGTTAAGTTTAAGAGCCCTCCTTACCCAGCCCTGATCTACACAACACACTTTACATGTAATGAACATACAAATATATAAAACTGACATCACAGAAATTCAGATTCTTGTTATCTCAAGCAAGGAGATTTGAACTGGAATCTTTCTCAGAGAGGTCCGAACATGTTTCTGTAAAGATATAGCAAAAATAAAACAAGCTATGTAATGACGCTTGTTCGATTGCGCGTGCATACATACATACAGATATAAAAGCTTAAGTCTATATTTATATGTTTTTAAAAGAGTTTAATGTGACTCAATGGGTCATATAAGAATGGAT
Organism: Danionella dracula; assembly: GCA_900490495.1. NCBI lineage: Eukaryota > Metazoa > Chordata > Actinopteri > Cypriniformes > Danionidae > Danionella > Danionella dracula. The sequence continues at coordinate 699,231 of UELW01000004.1, read as the reverse complement.
TGTTCCCTGTAGGTTTTTGGTCATATCTGATCTTGTTGGAGAGCATGCTGTGATCGCACTCAGCCAGCGTTTTTCCTGTGCTCCGTGATGGCACTCCACAGCTTACACAGAACTCCGCCTCTGAAAAGACAAAACTTGAACTAACTTTGTGATAGATATTAGAATTTAGTATATAATAATTAAAAATAATTTCTTCATATGTATAACAATCTATTTCATGTTCTACAAAGCGCTGAGTAGTCAGAGATTGTTTTAGATAACTTTTAATGTCTTTTATTGACTCAACAGTTATAGGGTCAAGAAAGAACCACAAGACCAGGATGCAAACTCGGGTGCAGAAGCAGGTGTAGTGCAGCAGGGTCTAAACATCAGCATTTCTGTATGGCTGCTAGTTCTATCCAAAATAGTCAGATTGATAAAGGTGTATTTTCAACTGCAGTTCTAAAACCAGGGTTTGGTAAAATCATTGGTACTTGATGACAGCCCCTGCTTATTTGTTCATGCACCGCTATCCTCACTCAAGCTAAGACAACAATAATTAGAGGGATCGGATGTCTTATGAAATGTTGTTTGAAAGAGACATCATTTATAAAAACAATCAGCCAGTCATCTGGTTTCACAGTTTAATAATTAATTGTAATAATTTCTTCATTATCCACATAATTTACTTATTATCTAGAAAGAAATTAGTTCAAATCATTGATTATTGAATATTCTTGTTTATTAATAAATAGCTAAATAAGTGACTGCACGGGCACCTAACATTCATTGTCTGTTGGTTTATGCTTGTATGGGAGTATTTTTACGAGTGCAATTTCAGTTTTTGTAATCTATGCTTATTTTTTCTTTGTTATTTTTGAGCACAATATTTCATAATAGGTACATTAGTCACATTTTTTTCTTGTCACTTGATGCCATATGGGACATAATGCAAAAAGATTAAGGACCGATGGTGGGTGGAGGAGTTCATTAAAAGAAAAGATTTTCAAAAAAAAAATTCTGTTAAAAGTCAGTGTAAATTACTTGTTTATTGTAAAAATATATTTAAAAATTTTTTGCAAAAAGTGCCACTTGGAGCCAACCACTTTTATATCAACTTTACATTGAAAAGTGCAAATGACAGCTAAAAAAAAAAAGCTTCTGTGATTCTTTGGATGCCAAATTTTGTTTGTCTTTGGATCTAAATGTCTTTGCAAAACGTAATTAGCTCGAAATAGCCATTCGAAGGCTGGTTCTAAATAGCATCTTCAGAGAATGGTGTTAAATAAAACGTGAGAAAAGGGATGATCACAAACTATTATTACGAGCCAGAGAAACAGACTTTGCACAGTAGGTTACATTTACAAAAAAAACATGCAACATTGTACAAAGTTATCTCCTGATTGTCCTCTGCGTTATCTTTAGAAACAGGTTTAGATGTTCCAACAGCACCTATCCCTTCTAGCATTTTGTTGTAAAACATTACAAAATGAATGTCTTTTAATTAACTCATGCATTTTCTGAGCTTCAATAAAGTTGTTTTTAGCTTTAAAAAAAACTTTCCTGTTTCTCAGCTTATGTATAATTAAGTGATTACATATATAGTGTACGCAGGGGATATGACATGCAGGGGCTTAAGTTAGTAATAACAATGTATTAGAACAGAACAAGAGCAATCATTTACCTACACAATATAGAAGAAATAAAAAGGTAGAGATAAAAAATTTAAATTTAATTGAAACAATTAATTATTTTTTTAAAAGATGGAGAAAATAGTAACAGAGGATCTTGTGAAACATAGCATATAGAAGTACTCATAAAAGATCACAAACAGAGGATCATGTATGAAAACTCACCGTAATTTCAAAGTCTTCAAGTCATCTCTGGTGACATAATACAGGAAGTCATCAAGCGTGTACTCCTCAGCTGATATCTAGCACACAGATGGAAACCAAATGCATTTGATTACAAATATATTTTAACTATATCTTTAGAAAGGCTGGTTCTGAAAATTTGATTCAAGTGTAGCCTTGTTTCTAGTCATTTGTACCATCTGGATGGAGTCTGCATCTGCACCGTGTACTTTGAGCCACTGTAGAAGCTGCTGGTCAGCATCTCTTTCTGAAGTATTCAAGTTCACAAGCTGCACAGGAACATCTGCAGAAACACATGGAGAAACAAACTGAAGTACACATAACCCTTGACCAACTAAAGCTATCCATCAATGCCCTTTTCAAACAAAGTGGCTATGTAACACCATGTTATGGTGAATACTGTAAAACTGTCATCTCATTTTAAACCAAAGTTTCAGAGTTCCTTCTAGTGGTGAAGCATTCCATAAGGTTCATATAAACTTAGCTCCTTTTAAGTTTATAAAAAAAGTGCCAACAAGCATCAAGCAGAAAACCCCAGAAACATTTCACCATGTTCTGCATAAACTGAAAGGCACCTTCTGGCTTTTTTTGGGGTGGGTTGTGCTGTGTTTCAGACTCACCATTGGCACAAGATCGTGACTTCAGCAGCTTGATTTCTTGTTCTCTCTCCTCCAGGACTTGCTTTAAAACAGCCTGATATTCTCTCTCTTTCTCTACAAGCTCCTCTAGTAACCTAAAATGCAAACACACTCTTTTGACAACTTGCATTACACAAAGGACAAAATATATTTTAACATTGAATATTGAACATTCATTCAAGGCCACTTACTCCAATATGTGTTTGAGCTTTTGCTCAACTTAAATGTAACCATTTTGAAAAGTTTCTGGGCAAATGATTTCCAGCATTTAATTTGAAGCTTTAAATGTCAAACATAAAATGATCTGATTTCAAGAATAATATCTGGTTACGCTTTCAAATTGGAAATATGCTTAAAAAGATAATATTCTATACCAAGATTTTCAACTTGGTTTCAGTCAATATAACACAGATATTGGACTTGTTATGAACATTTTAGATAATCTGCTAGCTAGAGAACTATGGTGGGATCTTGGGCTAGGCTCTGAGATTTAAGGTTTAACTCTTACCCATCTAAATAGAGTCAGTTTGTAGATGTAAACAGAGACTTGTCGAATGCACAAGCATTAGAGTATGGAGATCCAATTGACTTTTTATAACATGGACAGAGTGAAACTTCACCCATAGTCCCCCCCTGCTCCTCTACCAAAAAGCAATTGAAGAAAATTTTGCTTTTAAACATAGAGCTTTGGGGTTAGTTTCTCATATGAGCATATGCTGTCTATTGCAGATGCAGAAACATTAATTCATGATCTCCAAAATGAACTATTGTAATACTCCGTCATAACACTGCCCAGTCGCCGCACAAAAAAAACAGCTGCCACACTAGATGAATTACAGTTCGTTCAGAATGCATCTGCTAGAGTTCTCGCAAGAGCAAAGAAATGTAATCACATTACGCCAGTTCTGTCCTCTCTTCATTGGCTTCCTGTAAAAAATCAATGACTGTAAGGCACTGCTTATCTTTAAGGCCATGAATGTGGTTTAATGTGTTAAATAAACATATCTCATTTCTTTTTAAAACATTTTAGTAATGATTAGTGTTTGGTACCGAATTCTGGTGCCAATACGGAACCGGTACCTCTATCAGTTTGGACCAGACCAAAAGACAATGTGAAAACCGGTTCCTTGTTTCGGTCCCACTTAAGAACCTGAGCTGTTGGTGACATTTCAATGAATGAGCGAGTCCCTTTCTCCTCCAGTCCTCATAAAAGCCAATAATCATTTTTGCAACGAATCTCAGTAGTTATCAAAAAATAATCTTCTTTTATGATCTGGAAGATGTTTGGGTTAAATAGGTTAATTTGTCACAAAACACACACACCTTTTTGTCTCCAGCTTCATGCACCCCAGTTCCATGCTGATGTTCCTTTGCTCTCGCTGAGACTCATGGGAAACGCTAGAGCTGAGCGTGCTGACTCCAGAGGTGCCCACAGTGTCCTCCTGTTGATGGGCGCCAGCAGGTACTATGTGTTTGAGAGCAGCGCTCCCCTGAGGGTCCGAATCTTCATCTATTTCCTCATGCTCAGCCGGGTCACTTTCAGATGCCAGGGTGAAGTGAGGACGCAGCTCTGGGAGTGAACACAGACACATAGCAGATCACAAGAGACTTTCAGAAAACTGCCAGCTTCAATCTCAACCCCAAATTCATATTGAGTACATAAAAATGCTCTTAAAAACTTCTGATATAAATGAGTGGGCCCCTGTAACAGTGCTTAGCATGACTTCCTATATTAATATTATACAATAACATAATTGTGCATGTATTCCACATCTATTTTATTTTATAGTACTGTCCACTTTTTATTTATTACTTATTCTTTCAAAATTCAAAATGTTATTGGTGAAACTAGGCCTTTGTGAGTTTGGCTGTACATCATCAATTGCACTCAACTAAAGTATTAAAGCTCTGATCGATGAATCGTTCAGAAAAAGAAAGCTTTGTGTGAGTTTACCAGGCACCAGAATGACTATAGCAGTCTGCACAGCCTTCCGAATGATATTGTCCAGGGCAAACATCCAGTGAGGCTTTATATTGTGATTTCGTAGGACTTTATTCACCTGGAGAAACAAACAAACATACAAATATTGAATAGAAGGATGTAGGGAGAGATTCAGGAAAGTAGAGAAATTTAAGAAAAGGAAGCAAGTACTTAGCGACTCTGAAATTGTACAGAAATGGGAAGAAGAAAGCAGGGAGAAGCAAAATTGTACAAACTGAAATTAAGGAAGGAAGGTACGGGAGGTAAGAATTAAAGAAATGTGGAGAAATGGTAGAGAGGAAGTTAGGAGGATTACAGGAAAATACAAAATCTTAAGGAAGTAGAGAGAGACAATAAATGTAGAAAATTTAAAACATGAATGAGTGAATTAGGAAGGAACTCAGGAAATCTACAGACAAGGAAAGGAAGAATGGTAAAAGAAATCAGAACATGTTGAAAAATAAAAGCAAGAAATGAATGGAGTAGAGAGAATACAGAAATAGATTCCACGTGGAAGGAAGTAGGGAGGGACTAAAACAGTAAAAAAATGAAAGGAAGTAAAGAAGGAAATCAGGAAATGTAGAGAAATTGAAAAAAGAAAACAATTAAGAAAGAAAAAAAAGACAAAAAAGAGAGAAAAAAGAAAGAAATGGAGAGAAAAAAACAAAATAGAAAGGAAAACAAATAGGGAAGGAATTATGAAATGTAGAGAAATTGAAAAAAATTCAATAATGATTGAGGGAGAAAGACAGCGAGAAAGTGAAAAAAGAAAGAACACATGCAATGTAGAGAATCAAAGAAATCAGGAAATGTAGAAAAATGGGAGGGATGGATGGATAGGAAGAGTTAGACATGAAATTAGGAAATGTAGAGAAAGAGGAAGGAAACTGAGAGAACCTTAGGAAGGAAGGAAGGAAGGAAGGAAGGTAGGTAGGTAGGAAAAATGTAGATGGATTAAAGAAAGGAAGGAAGTATGTAATGATTTAAGAAATTTGAAAATGAAAATAAGGAAGTTGGGAGAGATGTAGGAAATGTGGATAAATGGAAAAAAGAAGGAAATGCAAAGAGAAAAGTAAAGAACTGAAGGAGAGGAGGCAGAGTGGGACTAGAGTGGGAAATATAGACCAATGAAAGAATGAAAGGCAGGAGGAAAGGAATGAATGACTGCAGAGAGACAATTTCAATTTTGAATAAAATGTTTCAGACAAACTTTATTATAACTCCATTTTAATTACACAATTACATCATTTCATGCAGATACAGCATTCTAAAGAAAGTTTGAGGGATTGAGGAAGACTCACAGCATCTTGGAAGCCGAAGAGCGCCACCTGCAGTTGGCTGATTGCAGCGCTGTCAAAATCCAGCTCCAGTTTGAGCTGAGATAATGTACCAGAGATTATCTTCCTATCTGCCATCCGAACAAAATCTGCCAAACTGCAAACTAGGGCCGAAACATGCTGAGGCTTCAGACGCATCTCCTCACTGCCCTGTAAAGTCAAAACACATACAATTACTTCATAAAATCAACAACACAAATGGTAATCTACCAATCTCCCTGTTTTGATAACAGCAAAACAAAATATGAAGTTAGAAAAGCAAGATAGGTGAACATATTTTGCAATAACTATTAATACACTTTATTGAGAGATGATGAAAAACATCACACTAATTGAACTGCTTTTATAGATTTGAAAACAGCACTAAACACAAATATCTAAAATATTATACCCAAATATCTGTAAAATATCTTTTTTCTGAACAAAACAATGGATGACCAGTGGGAGAATTCACATGTCTACGTGTACAGTCCCCTCAATGTCCCTCTCAGGCTTTGAAGTTTTACCTGTGTGAGTGCTTCTATAAGGTGAAGCACTATTTTCTCTCTGTCCTCGCTCAGGATACGATGCAGAGTGGCTCTTCTCTCACTGTCCTTCCTTAGCATGAAGAAACCAGAGTCCTTCTCTTCTGGAGATGGGGGAGCACTGTGGTCTTCAAAATTCTCCACTGGGATGCTGCAAAATCAAATTAGAGTCTTTATGAAATTAGCGGTTTCATAAGTTGCTAAAAAAAAGCTTAAAGTCAGTTACGTTGACCTGAGCAGTATACACCTTGTCTAATCATAAAAGAAATAGATAAAAGGATCCTGGTATATTTGTTGATAGTTGCCCATCATTTAACCAAGTCAAGTTTCTCCAGTACCTCTTGTATTATTTGTTAAATATGTTATTATTATTAGGGGTCGAGCACCGAAGGTGCAAGAACCCTATTGTTTTTCTTAGAATTCTTATTTTTTTTTTTTTTTTTATTATTATTATTATTATTAGGGGTCGAGCACCGAAGGTGCAAGAACCCTATTGTTTTTCGAAAAATTCTTATTTTTTTTTTTTTTTTTTATTATTATTCTTTTCCGTCTTTCCGGGGACTTTTGGGTACCTGAACATTAACGAAAAGTCACAGATTTTTGCACACGCCTCAGACCTGGTGAAAATTTACGTTTGATTGTGTTTCGAAAAATGAATAGTAAAAAAATGGCTCTATAGCGCCACCTAACGCGTTTTTGCAGCTGTTGCGCAACCAGTTTGTCGTAGGTGGATGAAATTTGGTACAGATGTGTAAAGTACCAAGCTGCAACTTTTGCTAATATAAAACCTGTTTCCAAAATCGACAGGAAGCCGGTTATTTCGCAAAAACCTCTAAAAACGGGCGTTTTTGCTCGTTCTACTTTTTGACAAACTTCTCCCTCAGATTTTATCCAAACATCTCCAAACTTATTGAGTATCATCATAAGGCATACGGCAAGTGAAATTGAGAAGCTTTATTGACTATCATAAAGTATGTGGTCGTAGCGGCGGGCTAATGTCCAAATTTCGGATCGAAACAGGAAGTTGTTATAACTCGGGCATAGAATATCCGATCCGGCTCAAACTTGTTTCATTCTCATCGTAGTCCAAGCCCGAGAACAGGCATACAACAACGAACATAATCCGTTATAGCGCCACCTAGTGGCGAGCATTGAAAGTCTGTTTTTCATAGTTTTAACCTTCTATTTCAGGCAGTGTATTGCATACACTCTTAGAACTTGTCGCATGCGTGTAGGACCCTAAGACCTACAAAAAGTTCATTGGGTCGAGTTTCAAAACCAAACAGAAAACCGGATATTTTAGGGTTTATGTAAAAAACGCAGACTTCATACTTTGACGAACTCCTCCTAGGCAAAATGTCCGATCCAGCTGAAAATTGGTGTAGTTAGTCGTAAGGCATTAGGGGAAAAAAGTTATCAAAAGCTAAGAAGTACGTCAAACGGCCTTGGGGTGGCGCTCTATAGCGCCACCTGAAGCGGTTTTGTAGCTGTTGCGCAACCAGTTTGTCATAGGCTAATGAAACTTGGTACACATATGTAAATGACCAAGCTGCAACTTTTACTAATATAAACCCCTGTTTCCAAAATCGACAGGAAGACGAATATTCCACAAAAACTTCAAAAAGTGTGCATTTTCGCTCGTTTCAAACTTTGACGAACTCCTCCTAGGCGAAATGTCCGATGAAGCTGAAAATTGGTGTTGTTTCTCATAACGCATTAGGGAAAAAAAGTTATCAAAAGCTAAGAAGTACGTCAAATGGTCTTGTGGTGGCGCCCCAGGAAAGTTCAACCTTCAAAATTGTGCAAAAACAATTTACATATTTTGGACTTTATCTCCGTTCTAGGTAATCCGCTATCAACAAAAACAGCCTGCCATGATTAACCTTGTCAGGTTGAACAAAAGGATATGCATCACTGTGACTGCGCTCCAAAAATTGGCTGTACAGCGCCCCCTTATATGTGACCAAAAACATTGCTTTAGCTGTTTTTTAAAGCTGTTGCTCAAGCAGTTTGTCGTAAGCGAATGAAATTTGGTACACATGTGTAAAGTACCAAGCTGCAACTTTTACTAATATAATCCCTTTTTCTAAAATCAACCGGAATTGAGTTATTTCGCAAAAACCTCTAAAAATGGGCGTTTTGCTCGTTCCACACTTTGACAAACTCCTCCCACAGATTTTATCTAAACATCTCCAAACTTCTTGAGTATCATCATACGGCATACGGAACCTTAAAATTATAACTTTTTTTCAGCTATCATCAAGTATGTGGTCGTGGTCGCAGCCAAGGTCAAAATTTCGATTTGAAACAGGAAGTTGTTATAACTCGGGCATAGAATATCCGATCCGTCTCAAACATGTCTCATTCTCATCGCAGTCCAAGCCCGAAAACAGGCGTATTACAACGAAAATCATCCGTCATAGCGCCACCTAGTGGCGAGCATTAAAAGCGTGTTTTTGATAGTTTTACGCTTCTATTTCAGGCACTGTATTGCATACACACTTAGAACTTGTCGCATACATGTAGGACTATAAGACCTACAAAAAAGTAAATTGGGTCGAGTTTCGAAACCGAACGGAAAACCGGATATTTTAGGTTTTGAGTACAAAAATATAGACTTCACACTTTGACGAACTCCTCCTAGGCGAAATGTCAGATCCAGCTGAAAACTGGTGTGGTTACTCGTAAGGCATGAGAGAAAAAAAGTTATCAAAAGCTAAGAAATACGTCAAGCGGCCTGAGGATGGCGCTCTATAGCGCCACCTGAAGCGGTTTTGTAGCTATTGCGCAAACAGATTGTCGTAGGCGAATGAAACTTGGCACACATATGTAAATGACCAAGCTGCAACTTTTCCTAATATAAACCCTGTTTCCAAAATCTACAGGAAGACGAATATTCTGCAAAAACCTAAAAAAGTGTGCGTATTCCCTCGTTTCAAACTTTGACGAACTCCTCCTAGGCGAAATGTTCGATCAAGCTAAAAATTGGTGTGGTTACTCATAACACGTTAGGGAAAAAAAGTTATCAAAAGCTAAGAAGTACGTCAAATGGTCTTGGGGTGGTGCCACAGCAAAGTTCACCCTTCAAAATTGTGGAAAAAAATTTACATATTATGGTCTGTATCTCTTTTCAAGATAATCCACTATCAACAAAAACAGCCTGGTATGATTAGCCTTAACAGGCTCAACAAAAGCATATGCATCACTGTGACTGCGCTCCAAAAATTGGCTCTACAGCGCCTCCTTACTGCCCCCTTAAATGCTACCAAAATCTTCGTTTTAGCTGTTTTGACCCATTGAACATGTTAGAAAGCCCACCAAAATTTGTTCGAAGGTCAAAAAACTTGAAAAAGGCCGGGAGGCGGTGCTTTCGCTCCTGCGGATGCATCGTGCGAGACCCCTTCCATCGCTGCTTGCAGCTTTAATTAGGGCCCGAGCACGCCAGCGAAGCTGTGCGGCGAAGCCCTATTGTATCTGTTAGGATTATTATTAGGGCCCGAGCACGCCAGCGAAGCTGTGCGGCGAAGCCCTATTGTATTTCTAATGATTATTATTATTATTATTATTATTATTATTCTTCGTCTGCCGCCAAACTCGCAAATTTCACCAACTAGGCGTGCTCGAAAACTCACCAAATTCGGCACTAAGGTCAAGCTCGCTAAAAATTGCGATCTGGCACAGTCGGCGTGATCGTAGCATAAAAAATGGCTCTACAGCGCCCCCTTGAAATTTACCAAAAAACATGTTTCAGCTGTTTAGACACCCTTAACATGTTCGAAACATCACCAAATTTTGCATCAACCTCATCCTCAATAAATAAAGTAATCTGACACCGTTTTTAAAACTTTACTGTAGACGACAGCTCTGCAGCGCCCCCTTGAACGCGAAAAAGCTCATCTCGCATTTTAACGAACTCCTCCTAGGAAAATAACCAGATCGAGCTGAAAATTGGTGTGGTTACTCGGGAGACCTTTGGGATGAAAAGTTATCAAAAGCGCAGCAGTTTGTAAAACGGTCTTTGGGTGGCGCCCCCTCAATTTCACCAATCAAAAATGTGATGCAAATTGACATACTTTTGAGTATATCTCCGTTCTAGTTTATCCGTTGTCCACGAAAACGGCCCTGACATGATGAGCTTGGAAGGCTGAATAAAGTGATAGGCCGCAATGTGACACCGCTCTAAGATTGGCTCTACAGCGCCCCCCTAAATGTTATAGAATAGATGTTTAAGCTGTTTTGACACCTTGAACAAGTTAGAAACCCCACAAAATTTTACCTAAACCTCATCCTCAGTAAATATAGTAATCTGACACTGTTTGTACAACTTTACTTTGGACGACAGCTCTGCAGCGCCACCTAGTATGTGAAAACAGCTCATCTCGCATTTTAACAAACTCCTCCTAGGAAAATTGCCAGATCAAGCTGAAAATTTGTCTGGTGACTCTTAAGACAGTATAGACCAAAAGTTATCAAAAACGCAGAAGTTCGTCGCACGGTCTTTCTGTGGCACCGCTTCGAATTTGAGCCTTCTCAAATGTATGGGGATAATGGTACTTGTTACTGTACCTCTCACATCCTTCATCCAATCAATGTAACATTTGTATGGAAGGATGAGCTCACCCCTCAGAACAAGTAGATATGCTTACTTGATGATACACTCATAGCGCCTCCTGCTGGCTGTATGAATTCCAAGGGATACTAATGTATTTGTTGCTGTATCTCTTACATATTTAACTCAATGTACATGACAAAAAATTTGCATGATGAGCTGGTATTTCTAAATTGAATAATATGCTCATGGCATGAGACTGTTATAGCGCCACCTGGAGGCTTTCTAAAATGAGTTTAAAATAGCTGTTGTCAAAAGGCAGTGAATGTAAAAAATGTATGGAATGATGAGCTTATCCCTCAGAACAAGTAGATATGCTTACTTGATGATACACTCATAGCGCCTCTTGCTGGCTGTATGAATTCCAAGGGAAATGATTGTATTTGTTGCTGTATCTCTTACAAATTTAACTTAATGTACAAGACAAAAAAAAAGGAAATACCAGGGGGCGGCATCTTTGGATCCCGCGGATGCATCGTGCGAGGGCCCGCCCATCGCTGCTTGCAGCTTTAATTATGGCCCGAGCACGCCAGCGAAGCTGTGCGGCGAAGCCCTATTGTATTTCTAATGATTATTATTATTATTATTATTATTATTATTCTTCGTCTGCCGCCAAACTCGCAAATTTCACCAACTAGGCGTGCTCGAAAACTCACCAAATTCGGCGCTAAGGTCAAGCTCGCTAAAAATTGCGATCTGGCACAGTCGGCGTGATCGTAGCATAAAAAATGGCTCTACAGCGCCCCCTTGAAATTTACCAAAAAACATGTTTCAGCTGTTTAGACACCCTTAACATGTTCGAAACATCACCAAATTTTGCATCAACCTCATCCTCAATAAATAAAGTAATCTGACACCGTTTTTAAAACTTTACTGTAGACGACAGCTCTGCAGCGCCCCCTTGAACGCGAAAAAGCTCATCTCGCATTTTAACGAACTCCTCCTAGGAAAATAACCAGATCGAGCTGAAAATTGGTGTGGTTACTCGGGAGACCTTTGGGATGAAAAGTTATCAAAAGCGCAGCAGTTTGTAAAACGGTCTTTGGGTGGCGCCCCCCTCAAATTTCACCAATCAAAAATGTGATGCAAATTGACATACTTTTGAGTATATCTCCGTTCTAGTTTATCCGTTGTCCACGAAAACGGCCCCTGACATGATGAGCTTGGAAGGCTGAATGAAATGATAGGCCGCAATGTGACACCGCTCTAAGATTGGCTCTACAGCGCCCCCCTAAATGTTACTAGAATAGATGTTTAAGCTGTTTTGACACCTTGAACAAGTTAGAAACCCCACAAAATTTTACCTAAACCTCATCCTCAGTAAATATAGTAATCTGACACTGTTTGTACAACTTTACTTTGGACGACAGCTCTGCAGCGCCACCTAGTATGTGAAAACAGCTCATCTCGCATTTTAACAAACTCCTCCTAGGAAAATTGCCAGATCAAGCTGAAAATTTGTCTGGTGACTCTTAAGACAGTATAGACCAAAAGTTATCAAAAACGCAGAAGTTCGTCGCACGGTCTTTCTGTGGCACCGCTTCGAATTTGAGCCTTCTCAAATGTATGGGGATAATGGTACTTGTTACTGTACCTCTCACATCCTTCATCCAATCAATGTAACATTTGTATGGAAGGATGAGCTCACCCCTCAGAACAAGTAGATATGCTACTTGATGATACACTCATAGCGCCTCCTGCTGGCTGTATGAATTCCAAGGGATACTAATGTATTTGTTGCTGTATCTCTTACATATTTAACTCAATGTACATGACAAAAATTTGCATGATGAGCTGGTATTTCTAAATTGAATAATATGCTCATGGCATGAGACTGTTATAGCGCCACCTGGAGGCTTTCTAAAATGAGTTTAAAATAGCTGTTGTCAAAAGGCAGTGAATGTAAAAAATGTATGGAATGATGAGCTTATCCCTCAGAACAAGTAGATATGCTTACTTAATGATACACTCATAGCGCCTCTTGCTGGCTGTATGAATTCCAAGGGATACTAATGTATTTGTTGCTGTATCTCTTACATATTTAACTCAATGTACATGACAAAAAATTTGCATGATGAGCTGGTAATTCTAAATTGAATAATATGCTCATGGCATGAGACTGTTATAGCGCCACCTGGAGGCTTTCTAAAATGAGTTTTAAAATAGCTGTTGTCAAAGGCAGTGAATGTAAAAAATGTATGGAATGATGAGCTTACCCCTCAGAACAAGTAGATATGCTTACTTGATGATACACTCATAGCGCCTCTTGCTGGCTGTATGAATTCCAAGGGAAATGAATGTATTTGTTGCTGTATCTCTTACAAATTTAACTTAATGTACAAGACAAAAAAAAATGCAAGACCAGGGGGCGGCATCTTTGGATCCCGCGGATGCATCGTGCGAGGGCCCGCCCATCGCTGCTTGCAGCTTTTAATTATTATTATTCTTCGTCCGTGTTTTTCGTCGCAGATTTGACCAACTAGGCGTGCTCGAAAACTCACCAATTTCGGCCCTAAGGTCAAGCTCGCAAAAAATTGCGATCTGGCACAGTCGGCGTGATCGTAGCATAAAAAATGGCCTCTACAGCGCCCCCTTGAAAACCGGGGTCCCCCTGCCAGTTCGACCTACAGTCTCGAAAATCGGTACACATATGCACCACCTCTAGCCAAGTACAAAAGTCTCTGACAGGTTTTCGCCAAATCGTACAGGAAGTCGGCCATTTTGAAAAAACCCCATAATTTTGAAAAAACATCACCTTGCACATTGACGAACTCCTACTAGGCAAAATGTCTGATCCGGTTGAAAATTGGTGTGGTTACTCGGAAGACATTTGGGATGAAAAGTTATCAAAAGCGCAGCAGTACGTAAAATGGTCTTTGGGTGGCGCCCCCACAAATTTCCCTCTTCAAAAAAGTGCCGAAAATTGACATATTTTTGAGTATATCTCCGTTCTAGTTTGTCCGTTGTCCACGAAAACGGCCTGACATGATGAGCTTGGAAGGCTAAATATAGTGATAGGCCGCAATATGACGTCGCTCTAAGAGTGCCTCCACAGCGCCCCCTTGAATGTTACTAAAATAGATGTTTTAGCTGTTTTGACACCCTAAACATGTTACAAACCCCACCAAATTTAGCCTAAACCTCATCCTCAATAAATATAGTAGTCTGACACTGTTTGTACAACTTTACTTTGGACGACAGCGCTGCAGCGCCACCTAGTATGCGAAAACAGCTCATCTCGCATTTTAACGAACTCCTCCTAGGAAAATTGCCAGATCGAGCTGAAAATTTGTCTGGTGACTCTTAAGACAGTATGGACCAAAAGTTATCAAAAACGCAGAAGTTCGTCGCACGGTCTTTCTGTGGCACCGCTTCGAATTTGAGCTTTCTCAAATGTATGGGGATAATGGTACTTGTTACTGTACCTCTCACATCTTTCATCCAATCAATGTAAAAATTGTATGGAATGATGAGCTCACCTCTCAGAACAAGTAGATATGCTTACTTGATAATACACTCATAGCGCCTCCTGCTGGCTGTATGAATTCCAAGGGATACTAATGTATTTGTTGCTGTATCTCTGATATATTTAACTCAATGTACATGACAAAAAATTTGCATGATGAGCTGGTATTTCTAAATTGATGTATATGCTCATGGCATGACACTGTTATAGCGCCACCTGGAGGCTTTATGAAATGTGTTTAAAATAGCTGTTGTCATTAGGCAGTGAATGTAAAAAATTTATGGAATTATGAGCTTACCCCTCAGAACAAGTAGATATGCTTACTTGATGATACACTCATAGCGCCTCCTGCTGGCTGTATGAATTCCAAGGGATACTAATGTATTTTTTGCTGTATCTCTTACATATTTAACTCAATGTACATGACAAAAAATTTGAATGATGAGCTGGTAATTCTAAATGGAATAATATGCTCATGGCATGAGACTGTTATAGCGCCACCTGGAGGCTTTCTGAAATGTGTTTAAAATAGCTGTTGTCAATAGGCAGTGAATGTAAAAAATGTATGGAATGATGAACTTATCCCTCAGAACAAGTAGATATGCTAACTTGATACACTCATAGCGCCTCCTGCTGGCTGTATGAATTCCAAGGGAAATTAATGTATTTGTTGCTGTATCTTATACAAATTTATCTTAATGCACATGACAAAAAAAATGTAAGACCAGGGGGCGGCATCTTTGGATCCCGCGGATGCATCGTGCGAGGGCCCGCCCATCGCTGCTTGCAGCTTTAATTATTATTATTATTCTTTTCCGTCTTTCCGGGGACTTTTGGGTACCTGAACATTAATGAAAAGTCCCAGATTTTTGCACACATCTCAGACCTGGTGAAAATTTACGTTTGATTGTATTTCGAAAAATGAATAGTAAAAAAATGGCTCTATAGCGCCACCTAACGCGTTTGTGCAGCTGTTGCGCAATCAGTTTGTCGTAGGCGGATGAAATTTGGTACAGATGTGTAAAGTACCAAGCTGCAACTTTTGCTAATATAAAACCTGTTTCCAAAATCGACAGGAAGTCGGTTATTTCGCAAAAACCTCTAAAACGGGCGTTTTTGCTTGTTCTACTTTTTGACGAACTTCTCCCACAGATTTTATCCAAACATCTCCAAACTTCTTGAGTATCATCATAAGGCATACGGCAAGTGAAATTGAGAAGCTTTATTGACTATCATAAAGTATGTGGTCGTAACGGCGGGCCAATGTCCAAATTTCGAATCGAAACAGGAAGTTGTTATAACTCGGGCATAGAATATCCGATCCGGCTCAAACTTGTTTCATTCTCATCGTAGTCCAAGCCCGAGAACAGGCATACAACAACGAACATAATCCGTTATAGCGCCACCTAGTGCCGAGCATTGAAAGTCTGTTTTTCATAGTTTTAACCTTCTATTTCAGGCAGTGTATTGCATACACTCTTAGAACTTGTCACATGCATGTAGGACCTTAAGACCTACAAAAAAGTTCATTGGGTCGAGTTTCAAAACCGAACGGAAAACCGGATATTTTAGGGTTTATGTAAAAAACGCAGACTTCATACTTTGACGAACTCCTCCTAGGCGAAATGTCCGATCCAGCTGAAAACTGGTGTGGTTACTCGTAAGGCATGAGAGAAAAAAAGTTATCAAAAGCTAAGAAATACGTCAAGCGGCCTGAGGATGGCGCTCTATAGCGCCACCTGAAGCGGTTTTGTAGCTATTGCGCAAACAGATTGTCGTAGGCGAATGAAACTTGGCACACATATGTAAATGACCAAGCTGCAACTTTTCCTAATATAAACCATGTTTCCAAAATCGACAGGAAGACGAATATTCCACAAAAACTTCAAAAAGTGTGCATTTTCGCTCGTTTCAAACTTTGACGAACTCCTCCTAGGCGAAATGTCCGATCAAGCTAAAAATTGGTGTGGTTACTCATAACGCATTAGGGAAAAAAAGTTATCAAAAGCTAAGAAGTACGTCAAATGGTCTTGTGGTGGCGCCCCAGGACAGTTCAACCTTCAAAATTGTGCAAAAAACAATTTACATATTTGGACTTTATCTCCGTTCTATTTTATCCACTATCAACAAAAAGAGCCTGCCATGATTAGCCTTGTCAGGTTGAACAAAAGGATATGCATCACCTTGACTGCGCTCCAAAAATTAGCTGTACAGCGCCCCCTTATATGTGACCAAAAACATCGCTTTAGCTGTTTTTTAAAGCTGTTGCTCAAGCAGTTTGTCGTAAGCGAATGAAATTTGGTACACATGTGTAAAGTACCAAGCTGCAACTTTTACTAATGTAATCCCTGTTTCTAAAATCGACTGGAATTCGGTTATTTCGCAAAAACCTCTAAAAATGGCCGTTTTGCTCATTCCACACTTTGACGAACTCCTCCCACAGATTTTATCTAAACATCTCCAAACTTCTTGAGTATCATCATACGGCATACGGAACCTTAAAATTATAACTTTTTTTCAGCTATCATCAAGTATGTGGTCGTGGTCGCAGCCAAGGTCAAAATTTCGATTTGAAACAGGAAGTTGTTATAACTCGGGCATAGAATTTCCGATCCGTCTCAAACTAGTTTCATTCTCATCGTAGTCCAAGCCCGAGAACAGGCGTACAAAAACGAACATAATCCGTCATAGCACCACCTAGTGGCGAGCATTGAAAGCTTGTTTTTTTATAGTTTTACCCTTCTATTTCAGGCAGTGTATTGCATACACACTTAAAACTTGTTACATGCGTGTAGGACCTTAAGACCTACAAAAAAGTAAATTGGGTCGAGTTTTGAAACTGGACGGAAAACCGGATATTTTAGGTTTTATGTAAAAAACACAGACTTCATACTTTGACGAACTCCTCCTAGGTGAAATGTCCGATCCAGCTGATAATTGGTGTGGTTTGTCATAAGGCATTTGGGATGAAAAGTTATCAAAAACGCAGCAGTTCTTCAAACGGCCTTTGGGTGGCGCTTTATAGCGCCACCTGAAGCGGTTTTGTAGCTGTTGCGCAACCAGGTTATCGTAGGCGAATGAAATTTGGTACACATATGTAAATGACCAAGCTGCAACTTTTACTAATAAAAACCCATTTTCCAAAATTGACAAGAAGACAGATATTTTGCAAAAACCTCAAAAAGTGTGCGTTTTCGCTCGTTTTAAACTTTGGCAAACTCCTCCTAAGCTAAATGTCTAATCAAGCTGAAAATTGGTGTGGTTACTCATAACACATTAGGGAAAAAAAGTTATCAAAAGCTAAGAAGTACGTCAAATGGTCTTGGGGTGGTGCCACAGCAAAGTTCACCCTTCAAAATTGTGGAAAAAAATTTACATATTATGGTCTGTATCTCTTTTCAAGATAATCCACTATCAACAAAAACAGCCTGGTATGATTAGCCTTAACAGGCTCAACAAAAGTATATGCATCACTGTGACTGTGCTCCAAAAATTGGCTCTACAGTGCCTCCTTACTGCCCCCTTAAATGCTACCAAAATCTTCGTTTTAGCTGTTTTGACCCATTGAACATGTTAGAAAGCCCACCAAAATTTGTTCGAAGGTCAAAAAACTTGAAAAAGGCCGGGAGGCGGTGCTTTCGCTCCTGCGGACGCATCGTGCGAGACCCCTTCCATCGCTGCTTGCAGCTTTAATTTTTTTTGTACTCTTATCCTCCATGATTTGTTTTTAATTCCACTAGTCATGTGACCGCTCTTTAATCACAAAACTGGTAGCTGTTATCATCATGTGTTTTGGTCTTTGTTTGGAGCGCATGGATTTTCTGCTATGTATTCATTTCTTATTTCATCCATCTCGTCTTTCATCAGTTAGATTATGTTTTCTTTCCTTATGGTCTTTATCCTTTGTGGGATAGCATCGTTTTGCAAGGAGACTCATCTGTTACAGTCATGTTAGTTATTTTATTTTAGAACATTTCATTCTAACAGGGCATTCAGATTAAGACTGTGCAAAAGTGGCTGTTGCATTATTTTAAAATGTAAATATGGTAAACTCCTCTGGAAATATAACAAGCATATTAAATCAAACAAGAACAATTTTTCCAGTGCAGGTCCACACTGCAAACAAAGGCAAAATTTGTGCAGGACAGACATGCTTAATTTTCTGCCATGAAAACTGCATTTCTGGATGAGAGTAAGTAGAGAATTTGTCAGCTGACAGGTTTTACAGCAGAACGATCGACTAGAATATGTGAATTTGTTATTGAATGATAAGGACAAGGTGAGGAAATGCTTCTGTGATTCTATGGAGGACAGGTGACATTTGCACATTCTTTGTCATAATAAAAAAAGAAATATGTTATTCCACAAATTAATCTATCTGCATTAACATGATATTTTTGAAAGCCACAGTAATGAAAAACCTGTACTCACCAACCAATGAAAGCTGCGTAATGACCCAAGAAAATATTTAAACGCAACAAACTGGCCAGTGGAAGACACAGGACATAAAGTAGCGAAAAGCCCACGTTCAATACAAGAGTGAAATCGTCTTTAACTGGTTTTGTGTTAGGATAATGATGGATTTCTACTCTTGGTATAACGCTGAGGCAGAAGTCGAATGGCCAAACGAAGCTGAGTGATGTATTTGTGCAAAGGACCCATTAGTGGATAACACACATTTTTCTCTCCCTCACCTGAGGAAGAGTGAGCGGGGGGCTTTGGTGTCTTTAGGTTTGAAGCAGAAGGGGTTCGTTGAGATCTCGGTGTCTGGAGAGACCGAGCCAAACTCACTGCTGCTGCTGCTGGTGTCCTCCACCACCACTGGGACGGGCAGAGAGATGCTGCGCACATACTCTAAACAGACACACGCATGCACAGATTTCAGAGAGAATAAATTCAATATGTTTATGTGAAGAACTATGATAGCTATTTGTGCCATTTGGCAAACAATCAAAAGAGTTTTCAAAAGCTAAAAAAGGATTTTATCATTGTTATTGTTAGCCACAGAGTAAAAAATATACACAAAAAAGTTTCTCAGTAGATTATACATTTGTTTTAGCTAGTTTTCAATGATTAAACTTTTAACAAAAAATTTATTTATTACTACATGAAAACAAATAACTATAATACATAAGATTCCCAAAAAAAAAAAATTAGAACAGACTCTGGGATACAAGGATATTCAGCTAAATGATGCAAGCATTCCACTTTTTAAACACAATTGCAAGTTTTTTTTTCTGTTGAACCAAAAGATTAAAAAAAAAAATAATGCCATTCATAAACAATGACCCTGTTCTAAAAATACACAATCTCAACAACATTGCAACATCGTTTTTATAAATACTCAATAATGGAAAATAAAAAAATTGACAATGAAATGAACACAGTAACAAATGATTTTATGTAATTAAATTGGAATAAAATGATCAATTATTACTATATATTTCTATTACAACAAATATTCTATTATATATATATATATATATATATATATATATATATATATATATATATATATATATATATAAATCGATAATCAAGCAAGAGACTTACCAGGTCCTGGTGTCAGAGCTATAAAACAAAAATATAAAAGAGTAAGTAATTAAGGCTTTTAATAGCAAATAATAATAATAATAATAAATAATAATAATACATTGTTTAAACATGAATAAAAAAATATTACAAAAAACATATAGCTCATAAAAACAACACTTTATTTATTTTATTTATTTCCTTTTTAGATTGCAACAATGAACAAGTACATTTCACACCAGTGAACATATTTCACTCATCTATAACAATCATCTAACTAAGCTCACTATCAGTTCTTGCAATCCATGAAAATGAAATGTAGAATATTTAGTATTCTTTTCAGTCTTTCTGTTGTATTACAATTATTAGGTTTATAAACAATCTGTGAAGTCAAATCAAGTCAGATTTTATTGAAAAAGTCATCATCTACCACAGCCAAGCATCCATGGCTGAGCCGGTGTCTGTCAGGGAAGCAGAATGCCTCTGCTGCTCTGGCTCTGGTTATATTTTGTATCAACACACATCTAATCAGATTCATTCAAATGTGCATAGGTCAGTTTGAAACTTTTCTAGTGGAAGACCTTATCTACAACTCTCCTCAAGAGGAGTCATGAGGGGTCATAAATAGCAGGGGGGATGTGAGAATCATGAGTTCTTAGCTAAACACACTCACAGTTTCAAAAAGTTGAAGTCAAATGATCTTTAAAAAACATAAACGAAATCCCCATATTTTTCCAATTATTTGTAACCACAGTCTAAACTTTGGGTCATTTGTGATACATTCATCACCATGAAAAGTCTTTCTCTGAGCCATTTTACCTGTGAGGTTGCTGTTCTTGTTTCGTTTCTTGCGTGAAGTGACTGTGAGGAACTCGTGGGTGAGCAAATCCGTTGCAGTGGCACGACTGTCTGGAACCGGCTCGAAGCAGCGCAGAATAAAGGCTTTAGCTTCAAACGACATGGACTCGGGGATATCCGGGTGGATTTTAAACATCCCCACCTGTGAGAAACACACCAGAGCCTCATTATCTTCAGTCACCCAGTGTCTGTAATACGGTTCTTAACTCTGTAGCATCAGAATATTGTTAATTAGTTATTATTAATTCATAATATTCTCCCCATTACTCTAATTTTTTTACAAGGCTAACACAAAAGGTAGATTTGGTCAATTTCATGGATGGTCTGGTGGAGAACTTTATATAATTCCAAGTGTTGCATCTAAACCTGGTACATGAAGGTTGAAGCTGAAGTTGAAACTGTGGGGCAGCAGCCCTCCAGGCATTGTTTTTGAAACATTTTCTGAGTTTAACAGAAATGTGTAGCGTAAGATAATATTTGAACCTTAAACATGGCTGCCTGTGGCTCCCCCAGCTCGTAGAAAGGTGGCTTTCCAGTGGCCATTTCTATAACGGTGCAACCAAGTGACCAAATGTCTGCAGGTTTTCCATAACCACGTGGCCCTTTATCTATGATTTCAGGAGCCATGTACTGTAACGTACCTGCAAAAAATAAAACAAACCATTTAAACATGAAATATTTCAGTAAATGTTTTTCTTTATTGTTTTAGCACTAATGTGATTTTATGATCACAAGAAATGAGAAGAGTTTTAAGAAGCTGCATTACACTAGATAGGAAAGTACTTCTAATTAAAATAAAAACTTCACCAAGCTGTGTTTAATCCTTTGAGGGTGTCTTTCTCCTGTTTAATACAAAATTTAGTTGATGACAATCATTTAAAGTAAAAAAAAATACATTTTTCATTGGTTTGGTTGTACTGTGGCATGACCCCAAAAGTTTTAAGAAATTTTGGTTTCAATCCTTTAATTTGGTCCATGTTAAGGGTTGAAAATGTCAGAGCTTCCTGGTAAAAAAAATCTGTACATTTTCAAGCTAAATACTTACATTTGCTGCATTAGAAAGTGTTAAAAATAACTCCAAAATAATACATGTAGAATTTTCAGGTTGAATGTTTAAAAGAGGTAGATTCGGTTTCTCTTATAAAACAATCTCTCTGCCAGCATAGCTTCATTTTTCGGTGAGAGAATTTCATCATTTCACATTCCCTTAAAGAACCAGTATATTAAAATAAAAATAAAATCTCAAGGAGGTTCAATTGTGTTTTTTTTGCTGGAGCAAACTGTGACAGCTTCAAAAATACAATTTCCATACAAACAGGTGTGATACTGACTGCTGAATATGTTCAAAGGTGCCTCCATTACCTCATAGAAATTGAGTACATTGTAGGCTAAAACCCCCCCATTCCCATGCACAAAATAAATAAACAAAGTTTCTATACATTTTACTCAAAGTCCACAAAGAAAAGTCTGTTTTAGGCCATTATATTAGTATAATCTTGTAAAATTAGAGCATTACCACACACGTTTTTGTGATGGGATACTGTTTATCTTCAATACGAGTCTGGAGAAGACTCAAACACGCCTCCACCCTCCTTCAATTTTTGCCAAAACTCACATTTGATTACATCAGGTCTTTGAACAAGCATCATCAAGATGGTGGCGTTTATGTAAAAATGAAAGACAAAAATACCAGTGAAGGTTTCCGTGCAAGGATTTATTCCAGCCAGACGCTTCGACGTCCCGAAGTCTGAGATTTTCAAAACTCCACTGTAGGTGTTTATCAAGACATTGTCTCCCTGAGGGTCATGAAAGTTATAATTAAATTAGCTTCTATCAAAGGTAATTTTGACATTAGTTTAGTCTGAGGGTCAACAATTAATGCACTAGTGGATGCATGAGGACAATTAAGATTTTAATTCAATCCAATTAACAAGAGAAGCATGATTTTTTTAACAACACTAGTAGAATGATCATCACCTTTATGTCTCTGTGAACTATCTGGTTGTCATGCAGGTATTTCAGGCCATCCAGAATCTGCTTGGTGTAGAAACCAATGGTTGGTTCGTTGTTTTTTAGAGGTCCCCACTTTGACCGGAGCAGGGCTGAAAGACTCCCTATAGAGAAAACACAGAAATCAATTTAAATACTATGAAGCAAATTCGACTCAATCTAAATAAAATAATAAGTTACATTAGTTATATACAGATTACATGTATTTCTCAGAGTTTCTATAGAAACTTTGGCTTATAACAGCCATGTGATTACTTTAGCGAATAGTTGTTTAAATATAGGAGATAGTTCACTGTACTACTCATCAACGATTTTTGTGATAATTCTCAATTCAGAGAATGCATCTAACAAATACCCTTTCTTAAGCACAAGAAGCCTGATTTGAGAAAAAGCTACAACTACAGAAGAATATCCAAAGTCTATATTGAGAGTCTGACCTCCTGGAACCTGCTCCATGAAGATCTTGATGAAGCCATTCTCACTGATGGAGCCAAGGTATTGAACAATGTTCTTGTGCTTCAGGTGTTTATGGAGAGCGATCTCCTCGTGCAGAGGTTGTGAATATCTGAAAACATGTAAATAAATGTCTGTAAATATGAATCAGTCAGAAATTATTGCTTACAACAGCATGAAGCAAGAGAAGATTTTAACACAGATGTACATACACAGATTTACAAAGAGAATAGACAAGGCAAGAGAAAATACAACAACAGAGGTACAAACTGAAAAAGACAAACAATGCATGATGATATTAAGGACAAGGCGAATAGACAAGGCAGGACAAGGTAATACCAGAGATGTACAAAAAGAATAAACAAGGCAACAGCAGATAGAACACATATTTACAAAAAGAATAACAAACAAAAGCATGCAAGACCACAGATCTACACCTAGAAAAGCAAGGCAAGACCAAAGACACACATAGAGAATAGACAAGGCAAGAGAAGGAAAAAACAAAGATACAAATATTAGAGACAAGGCAAGACCTTTGATGTACAAAGAAATAGAAAAGGTAAGGGATGCTAAGACAAGAGACAAAAGAAAAAAAATACAAGCACAAATATACACATAGACGACAAATAATGCAAGAGAAGTACATACAGAAGACACAAGGCAAGAGAAGGTAAGAACATAGACATGGGGTAACAGATGGTACTTGTAAAAACAGAATAGACAAGGCAAGAAATGAAAATACCAGACAAAGAGGTGAAAAAAAGCAAGAGAAGGTAAGACCAAATATGTACATAGACAAGGCAAGAGATGATAAAACCAGAGGTGTACAAACAGAATATTCAAGGTAAGAGATTCCAAGACCAGAAATGTACATACAGTAGAGACAAGGTAAGGGAAGGTTAGACCAGAGATCTACAAAGATAATATACTAAGCAAGAGAAGGTAAGATCAGAGATGCTGAAACTGATGTACAATGATAACAGACAAGACAAAATCCCACATGTACAAAAATAACAGACTAAACAACAGATAACACAAGACAAAGAGAGACAAGGTGACCACAGATGAATTAAGACAGGACAAACTCAGGTCCAAAGAAGATGGACCACACAGATCAACAAGGAAAAGACAATGGATGTTTGACTAACAGCATTCAAGACAAGACTAGACTACAAATACCGACCTGCTGTCTCGTTCAGGAATCTCTTTGATGGCCAGTCGAACCTGGTTACTGAGGTCACGACCGGCGTAAACCACTCCAAATGTCCCTTTACCCAAAATCAACCGATCTCCATGCTCATCGTACTCATAGTCGTACTGCAGACACAAAATACACATTAAATACACAAAACACAACATTAGGTCTTCTGGTTTTGTTCTAATCTGGTTCTCAAATTTTCTACCTCTCCACTTTAACCACAAAGAACGTGAAAAGCTATGTAATGGCAAGTATCCTGCACTGATAGATTGGAAGTCTATTACAGGCATCCAATGATTATCGTTCAAGCCTAAATCTGGTCGTTTGCAGAGCTTCTGTTCTCGTGTCTCTCCTAAGCCCAACTCTCTAGCACACCATCAGACTTGTGTGCATAAAGCGTCTCTCTCATATTTCAAACAATACTGCTGTATTAAAAAGCACACAAAAAAATTTCTATTGTGAAAAGTTGAGATAGACTTTGACGGTGTAACAAATTGCATATTGTCTCTCCCTAATGTAAGTCGCTTTGGACAAAAGCGTCTGCCAAATGCATAAATGTAAATGTAAAACATTTTGCATCTGCTTCTAAAACATCAGTTTAGTCATTAATTTCTAAAATATGTCTTAAAAATACAGAGCTTTCAAGTTTGGAATGAGTCACCCTACAATTTGGCGGATGCGTGTTCCTCAATATCGGTCCGAAATCAAGAAAGATTTCAACGTACACCTTCCAGTTCACAATCATTTAAGCTGCTGACAAGAAAAGAGATGAGGGAAGGTAGATAAATTAATTGCCAGCTTATTTTATAGCAGAATAAAAATGGACTGGAGTTTGCACATGTGATATTAAAGGATGGAGAAGTTTGGGGAAATGCTTACAAATTCTTTTTTGATAGTCCTAGTTTAAAGTATGAGATGCAATAAAAAGTCTCCCATCAAGGATATGGACCAATAATGATAACACTATACCTCTAAAGCCTCTGATTCACACTCAGTCTCATCTGAACCCTTCCAGGCCTCCTCGGTAAAGGTGTTCACCATCTCACAAAACCTAAAGAAAACAGATACTCAATCACGAAACGATTCAAATCCACTTTGGAAGGTGTTTAGATATAAAAGTGTGCATGAACCATAGTTTAAATTCATGAAGTTACTTTTGTCACATTAAAACCCTTCTATTTCAGCTCCATCGGCTTTCTGTTGAATTTGGAGGCCAATATAAAGTTCTTAATTTTGTTTTTAAAACACTTTTAAATCGTACAAACATAAATTGCCAACTCTCTTTTCAGTCCATTCCAATGGACACCAAATTTTTTCTTTAAACCCAAGATTGTTTTACTTGAAAACATTTTTACAGATGTAAAAATACATCCATTTTTATCTGATATTCAGTAGAATGGACAAAAATAACAACTTTTTCCTTAATAGTAAGACAAACTATTTACGTTTTGCAATGTTTGAGACTTAAAAATAATTCAGGTCTTAAGGGGTTTATTGAAAAAGTGCCTTAACAACAGCTTAGCCGACCAATGTGCTTTATGTAATTCCGATGCAGCAAATAAAACAGATACAAATGTTCAAAAAGATAAGTGTCGATCTGAGTCCAGGACGCATAGCTTGCTCAAATTTTTACTTTTAACTGTTTAGCTGCACTTGGCTGGCAAGCTAACACTTATTATTACTAAGATGTGTTACAAACCGAATGAACCGAATAAAATAGCATCGTAAATTCTGATCCCTTTAGTGACCAAGTCACTAATGACATCATAACTGTTTTCACCCCGCTGGACCACCTTCCCGCTAATTCTGTGTTCTGGTCAAATTTGAGATTACAATACTTCTCTGCTTTCCCATAAAGCCATCCAAAACTTTGCTAGTCATTAATAATCTGATTTGAAAATGTGGAAAAAGGAAAATCCTAGCTGTATTGGGTTTCAAAGACAAACCTATGCTATAAAAGGCAAGCTAAAAAGCTGTGAATGTTTTTGGGAAGCATACATGACTATATTGTTAATTATACAACAATAAAATAAAAATTTAAATACAATTTTCTTGCTTTATATATTTTTAATATTTTTATTAAGACCGGTCAATAATCTTTTTTTTTCGATGATAGACTTGGGTTACTTGAGTATGGTATGCATGTGCATACGTTACTGTATGGACCACACCTGTTTTAGACCCCGTCAATCTATCTAAAAGGGGAAGATTGAATAAAGTTAAAAAATGCGTAAAAAAAAATCTGATTTGATTTGATCACAATCTACACTTCATCCTGTGCCTTCCATGCCCTTGAAATTTTGAGAAACAGCATCTTGCACTGCTTAGCACTATAGAACAAATTGCTAATATCTGAAGAAAAGTGCTAACCTGGTTGAATCTGCTTTATTGTAAGTTCATATGTATATATATATATATATATATATATATATATATATATATATATATTTTTTTTTTTTTTTATCATGTGTTCTGTATGCGTGAAGATGCTCCAATAACGCAAACACACAAACCTCTTGGAGTGCAGCTCTGTGCAGAAATAGATCTGGAAATCTTCAGAGTTGTTCACCACATACAAAAAGCAGCTGCGCTCATCAAATTTGGAAATGCTGAATATGAAACAAGAAAAATACACAACATGAAAAAAGAAAAGCTTCTTTAACACATAAACTTTAACATTTTGATCAAAGCTGTAGGAATCTTATCTCTAGCCCTGTGTGCTCTCATTAACTGTATAAAACATGGAGATAGTGAGCATAACATCATTCATAGGTTAATCAGCCACTTCCTGTCAAAAATGGCCAACAATATGTTATTTGGTGAATCGAAAATGACAAGACACATTAGATTTAATTGAACCAAACCTGAACGAAATGCAAGGTGATAAATATAACTTGCAGCAATTGAGTTTATCTTACCTTACACCACGAACAGATGCAGCGCTGAAATTCCACTCATGAATACCTTTATTCTGAAACAGAGTGAACGAATAATTTTTATCTATTGTCCACCTACATACCCCTCGAGTCAGCCTCAGTCACATATCCCCGGCTACCAGAGACCCCCAAACAAATTAAATAAATAATGTGTTTCTAATTAATTCATCATGAATTCACATTAATAATATCTTTAATTTAACATTTTTAAAATGCATGTAACAGACAATGTGAGTGATATCTCCTTCCTCACTAAAGTCTTTTTAATTTCACTCCATGTCAAAGCAAGTCAGCTTTACTTGTATAGCACATTTCTGTACACATTGCCAATTGAAAATGCTTTACTGATGAATAAAAGTAGGTCAGGGTTAAGAACACTAAAGAAGTCTTTAGTGTGGAATTAAAGGTAACTAAAGTATTAGCTCCTCTGACTTCTTCTGGAAGCTAGCTCCAGCTGCGGGCAGCATAGTAACTCTGCTTCAAGTAACTTTTTCCTTCTCCTTATGCCTCTCCTTGATCAATCATTTCTCCCTCTGTGATTGCTCCAAAAGTTTTAGATTATTTTTTTTAGACATTAGTACTTTAATCTACAGCATTCTTCATTTTATCGATATTATTTAGAAATTATACAAAATATGCAGAAACATCAACCACTAAGCTTTTTAAGCTTTTTTTTATCCCTTTAGGTTACAATTTAAAAAGTGCATGTAGATAAATTAGATAAATTAAACAGAAAACTATAAAAAATAAATAATTTACAAAAACTAAACTTTTTCAAAGTTAAATTGCCAGAAAACAATATAACAGACAACTCATAAACCGTGGGTTTATGTGGGAGGCCCGTCTACATCTTAGGCTTTTTATTACTCACTTTGAGTTGCTTTTGAACTTCACTAAACTATAACTGGGTATGAAAAAATTTGATAAATTCTTCAATCAGACTCAGTCATCAAGGAGAGCTTTGGAGTGAGCAAAAAACACAATGCTTCAACATTAAAAAAAGAAATCTTCTCTTAGACCCACACAAAATCAATCCTCTCTGCCCCTCCCTCCGCACATCTGGTATTTAGGAACAAAAGCTAAATAATAATGAACTATTTTAGGAAACAAAATGGCCATATGCACTTATTTAAAAGGTGTAAAAGAGAGAGAGAGAGAGAGAGAAAAAGAGAGTGTGTTGGCGAAGACCAAAGTGTTAAAAGGAGACATTCTGGAAGTCCTGAAGAGACTACTGGAACAGTCTAAACCCAACACCACCTAGTCTCGCTTCAGCTAACCCAACTGAAAGCGAGTTTTGTGTCTTATGGCTTATGCATATTGTCTTTATTTTAGTTTTTGGCAAAAGCTCTGCATTGTGTGATTATTGTAATTAAGCGAAGACAAAAAAAACTTTGGCCAGAAATAGTGCACTAAGAGAACATCAACAATCATGGCCTCCAAAGATATCAGATATGATTAACATTTACTTCGATTTTAGATGCAGTAGATGAGCCTGCAAAATACAAGTACTTAAAGGGGTTCATGACCCCTATAAAGAAACCATTTTACCACAAGTTGTGTATATTCAGAAGCGTATTCAAACAGTCAACTATTTTTAAAAGAACAACCACAGTAGTCTCACAGAAAACAGAATGAATAATAAAAAAAAGAAAATCTATTAGAACATGAAACATTCCAGAAAATATGGGGAAATGTTGACTTACTTTGTCATCAGGGGTGACGTGCCAGATGGATAATGTGTTCTCTTCCACATCTTTGTTGATGGAGAGGTATGATGGTTGGTACACTTTGGTGGGCTCCAAAATTAACACCTGCAAAATACAATACAGAAGAACACAAAATCATCACCAATCCATCCCTTGAGAGTCACGAGCATCACAACTAAACACAGACAGTCACAGAATCATTCTAAATGATTCTGATAATGTCCAAAGAGCATTTGACACTTTCTTTTTCTTATTACTTCTTATACTGGAAACCACTCAGTTTATATCTTAAATTTATTGCGGATCTAATACATGTACTGTCACAATTTCATTATTGTTCTGAAAATCTTCTCATTAAACAAGTATGCAGTCAGATTCCAAATAACACTTCATTATGTTATCAGGGGCCTTAAATTAACTTAACTGTAATCGTCTAAGTGTGGGTATCAGGCTGGGGTAGAAGATGGGATTGGGAAATGGGGTATGCCATGTACATGTTTAGCCCACCTAGTTCAGTGTTTCCCCGACCATTCAATAGTGAGCCATGTTGTCCTCATCTGACCATGCATTTCCCTTTCAATGTTTGTGTTACCATTATAAAAATGGTTATTTGGAGAGTGCACTAAAAGTTTGGTAATTCTATATTTGAACAGTCTTTTTCTGCTTTTCTTTCTGTGTGCAAAAACAATCAGGTGTAATTATATGCAGCAGATTCATCAACAAATTCTTCCTGGTTCTTCAGAGCTAAGAAGTAACGTAAATACTGGGGAGACTCAGTGTAAAGACTTTATTCTTACATCACTTTACCGTAAAAATGGCGCTTTAGTTTAAACATGGTGTGTTCAACTCTGAATATTTTACAGGCTTTTTTTGCTTCAGCTGTGAAGACTTTGCTTTTGGCAAAAGATCACCAGAAGAGAAGCTAACAATTTGAATTAAATATGCTAGCTTGTGTGATTTAAAAAAAATGCGTGGTTTAAATTTTGAAAAACAATTTTGGCAAAGCATCCATCAAAATTGTCAATTTAGCAACATTTAATGCAAATAAGCAAAATTTTTATATTTCAGTTTTTAATTCAAGCTGAATTTTACATACCAATTATCGGCCAAGTTGCAAAATCAAAGTTATAATGCAATTGTCCACTAAAAACAAACCTTGTGAATGGCAAATAAGTAAGTCATACGGGAAACGCTCACACCCACTTTGCCATGCAGTAGTGCTGCGAATTAATAATGTTTTATCCTTAGCAGAAACAGAACATTTTGGGGGAGAGAATTTTTTCTAGACTTGAGTCTCTCTGTTAGGTGTGAAAATACATTACATAAATAATTGTTTAATCCCTGTTTTGCTGAAATTAGTGTGTGAACATAACTGCAATTGAGTAATAACATACATTTAATTTAAAGATGCAGTTTGAACCCGTTAATGTAGTCAGTATTAACAACTGAAATCCCCAAACCAAAAGTCCTCTAAATTATTTATGTCTCGATATGATAGCTCCTGCTGATTGGCTACAAAATTGTGTTGGTTCTGACTCAACTTACCATTAGCAGCAACTTCTGAATAATTGCAAATTGTGCCTTAAAGAACTACCTTTTTGCAATAAGCTATTTAAATGGGACTTTCGAAGTGTGTGCTATCTGTATTTGTGTACTAAAATGAGAGTGAAAAAAGCAGTCATACAGGGAACCGAACAGAGGTCACATCAGTTTTGGTGGCCTCCACCAAGAAATCCATCCAGAAGTCCACCAGTTCCTGTTTGGGTGCCTGAGCATCTGAGGTGGGTTTGGTGAAGTGCTTGTAGATGAGGATGGTCTCAACCAATGACCGTAGATACCTGAAACACACCAATACACACACCCCATCATGAGTTCAGAGTAAGCTGAATTACCACAAACATGACAAACGAAAATCACAAGTTTCATCAGCGAGTGTTCAGCAGAAGTCTTAAGATAAGATTATTCACTGATTAGTAAACCATTCATTTTGTGTGTGATCCTACCATACTGGGGCTTTTATTTTGAAGAGTTTCTCTGAAGCCTGGATGACACGTGTATTGTCGCAGGCGAGGATACTGGCTCCGAGGAAGAAACCAACATCCCAGTAACTCTGCAAGCGGTCCAAGCTGCCCTTCTTCCCCAGCAGAGAACTCAGTTTCACCCCTGTAAAACACAAAGCTTGTTACGATCTTGTCCTGAGTTACTGAGGGAAATGAGCACTTCAATAATAAAATAACAAATATATAATTGAAGAACATTTTTCAAATTTGACACTTGCAGATTTTTGTGACAAAACTTAGCAGGGGTGGTTTAATAATATTTTTCCCTCAAGTACTATACTATTTCCTCAAGATTGGCAGGGACATTTCTTGGGACTGAGAACATTGGGGGCTGACTCTTATTAGTTAAAGGGAAGTCCCTATAATAGTAACAATAGGGAATACCACCCAGAAAACAATCTATATTTAAGACAGTTACATTGAAATGAATTGCATTTATATAAAAAGCAGAGGAATCTAAGTTATAACAATCTGTAAGTGCTCAAAAACAAGCAAAAAAAGTGATTCTCACAACAGTCTGCATAATGAACATCGTGCTTCTATGCATTTCAATGAATGAATTTCAATGTTTAAGTAACAATTAAAATAAAAAAAAAGAATACAAATAAATGGTTGCCGCGAAATGTTCATAATAAAAAAATCATACTTTTACTTTTTACTGTTTTTAGCTACCTAGCTAACTTGGTTCTTCATTCATAATAAAATAATAATAATTTGTAATAATACGATTTGTAAGAGCAATTGAGAAATCATATTTTTCATGTTTTTAGCTCACATTTTTAGCTGATAATCATTGTAGTTTTGGACACTTTTGCACTTTTCTCTACAAAAAGATGCACACAGGTGCACAGAAATCACACTTCTGTGATTTCTGTATGTTTTTAGCTCATGTGATGTTAAAATAAAGCATTAACATATCATATTTTCTGTGGGAGAGAAAGCCGAAGTGTTTTGCAGCCACAGTGTACTCTCTTCTTTTTTGTCACTTGCGCACAAAGAGTGGGCATTGTACTGTGGTGTAACGCAAAGGAAAGAATATTAAGATTAAAACCG